>BSBM01001666.1:0-690000 GCA_027924585.1 Larix kaempferi | reverse complement strand
TTTATAATTTTCGAATTCTTGAAATTTAGTGAATTATTGTTGAAATTGCATGTTCTCTTAAAATTGCAAATTTATCTCAAGTGTACTTGTTAAAATTGTGAATTTGTAAGTGCTAAAATTGCAATTTATTTTTAAGCTATTTATTGTTGAATTTCTAGTTGTCCAAATTCCAATATGAAATTATGAAAATTGTTAAAATTGAAATTTTATTTTACTAAATGAGAATCCTCCTCAATTATACTTTTGAAAATCTCAAATTTGTGATTATGAAAACGTCTAAAATGCATTGGTTGAAATTGCATTTTTTCTTTTACAAAATGTGAATTCTCCTCAATTATACTTGTTGAAATTCTCAAATTTGTGATTATTAAAATGCCCAAAATGCATTGGTTGAAATTGAATTTTTCTTTTATAAAATGTGAATTCTCCTCATTTGTACTTTTGAAATTCTCAAATTTGAAATGATCAAATTGCCAAAATTGTATTTTCCTCTAATTGAAATTGAAATTTTAATAATTCTTCAAGCATTGAAATTGTAATTTTTGATAGTTGAAATTGCAGTAAACTAATTGTTGAAATTCTACTTTTCGTTGAAACAAGTTTAATTTCTCCTCAATCATATGCTTGTTCAAATTGCTAATTTGTATTGTCTAAATTGAAATTTTGTTATTGTGATTAAGGGCTAAAATTGCAATTGCTGGATGGTCAGATTCAATTTCTCAAAAGAAATTTCAACTTCTATAATTTTTCGATTCTTGGAATTGTAGTAAATCAATTGTTGAAATTGTTTTTTTCTTTTCAAAATTGTGAATCTCTTATCAATCATATACTTGTTGAATTTGTAATCAATTGATTGCTAAAATTGTGGAAATTACAATTTCTTGATGCTATAATTCCATTTTCCCACTAAAAAGTTCCAAATTTTATAATTCCCATTGTTGAAATTGCAACTCTTAAATTGATGAGATTGCAATATGCAATGACTAGTGAATGGCAATGAATTAATTGTTGTGAATGCTAAAATTGCAGTTAAAATTGTCATTAATTGTTGAAATTGCAATTTTTTGGTGCTAAAATTGAAATTGGAATTGCAAATCAATTAATTGTTTAAATTGCATTCTACATATGGTAAAATTACACTTTCATAATTTTCCACGTTTAGATCTAGGATAAAAAAAATTGCAACTTTCGCCTTGTTCCTTTTATTGTTGAATTTGTGAATTGTCATAATTGTGTTCCCCTTAAATTGGAATTACAAGTGAATACAAAATTTCTAAAATTGTATCAAACTACATGCAATTAATTGTTGAAATTGCAACTTCTAGATGCTATTATTTCAATTTCTCATTAAAAAGTTGCAACTTTTTAATAATTCCATGGTTGTTGAAATTGCATTTCTTGATTGCTGAAATAACATTTTTCTTAAAAAAATATGTGATTTGTAAATTTGTAGTTGTCATTTTTTTTTAATTTGTAATTATCAAAATGCCAAAAAAATTCTCTTGTTGAAATTGCAGCTAATTTGTATTGTCAAAATTGAAATTTTATTTTTTCTATTAATTGTTGGAATTGCAATTTCTGAAAGGTCATAAGACAACTTCTCATAAGAAATTGCAACTTCTCATCTCATTTACTCATTACCAATTTCTCTACTCCTCGTGGGCTAATAAAAAAATAAAAAACTATTTATTATTAAATATTGAAAAGTTTTGAAAATAATATTAAAACCAAAGAAAAAAAAAGAGAGCTTTTCTTATCACATTATATGTTTACTATTTTATTACATTATCTCAATTTTAAAATCATATATATATATATATATATATATATGTCCTTTGGATATAGGAAGATGTTCTTTCTTTAGAAAAGATAGAGTTTGGGGTTAAGTAGTTCATGAAAGGGAAAGATGAGGGTATCAAAGATTACCAAGTAGTAATGTCAAAAATTGAAGGACCTATCCTCATCCCTCACATTTACAAACTCACGAGTTTAACAGTTAAGCAAGATTTCCCTAAACCTTGAATTCAAAGCTTCATTATTCCTATTTTTAAAAATAAGAATTAAAATATTCTCTCTAATTATAATGCCATTATTACTAGCCATATTTTAACACAAATATATATAATTATTATGAAAAATATTATCAATGCATGGCTAGAAAGCCATAGAAATCCATAGAAAATAGCTAAAAGCTAGGCTAGACTTAGGAGGTATCGGGAAACTATAAATCACCTAGTTTATATGGATGGCCTTATAAAAAAACCTATAGTTTGTATGGATAACTTTATACGGAGATCCTTTTTCATTGTAATAATATCTTGACATTTGGATGCTTTTAACTAACTTTTGAACTATGTTCAATCTTAAAAAGTGTCCATTTCTATTCATTAGTGGATGGGGTTGCTCCTCTCTATTGCCATCTCCCTACCTTATGTTTAAGGATATCCTTAATTCTTTATAACTATGTTTAAGTGGTAATGGAATCTTCCATAAAAAGGCATGCTTTCCAAATTAAATGAACATAAAATCTTAATTTAAAATGAATTTGTATTAATTAATATCGATTATATATATACATAACCTTGAAGTCGAAGAAAAGTTTTTTAAAGCTTTATACTATATTTTTTGAAATGAGACTACTCTTAATTTTAAATAATAGAAATAAAGATTTCAACAAGTATTTTAAATTATTTTAAAATACGGTTAAATAATATTTGTATTTTTTATAATTTAACTTTTAAAAATAATAAAAAATTGAAATTTTCACTACAAATATTGATTATGCATATTTATAAAAACAAAGTTAAGTATTAGTTAAATTTTATTATAACTTAATTTTTAAAAATAATAACAAATTTGAAAATTTATGATTAAGGTTGATTTTATATATTTATATAAATTTGATAATTTTTTACATTATTAAAATAAAATATATTTTAGAAATATTTTGATAAATAAATATTTAATTTTAAATTTTTTATTGTTCATTAATTTATTAATTTTGATAGTTAGGAAGGAGAAATATTCTCTTCCCTACTTCAAATCAAAACCAAAACCAATATATATATATATATATATATATATATATATATATATATATATATTCTTGCTAAGGAATTGTGCATCATTTAGATTGGAATGCATATATTGTCGATGAAAAATTGGACCTTTAAGTTAGTATCCATCACATAACAGTACTTGTTTTTATCAGTGGGTAAATTTGAAAATCTAGAAACTTTGTTATTTTTGAAGATTACTCTCTGAATGTGTATGCATGTGCTTTAAGGATTCTGAGTATGTATAAGGACTATAAACTTGTTTCTATAGTGAACAAAGTTCGTAAGATTTCAGTTCCACATATTTATTTTTATGTTGTGGGTTTCTTTAATGGAGCCACTCAGATGGGCATATGTGGGGAAGGTGTTCTTTTAAAGATTAGTTGTGATCACTACTTTAAATTGTGGTTGAACTGTGGGCAAGGAACTAATACAAAAGTAGAATTATTGACCATGTGGTGTTTACTCAACTTTGCTTATGCTATTGGTATCAATTCTCTTCAGTTTTTTGGGGATTCCTTGAGTATAGTGAAATGGAAAAATAAATCCCATAAGTTGTAGATTCTCTCTCTGGAATAATAGTGTAATGGGATTGAGGACCTTATGGGAAGCTTTAGGACTTTACAAATTGAACATGTATCCAAAGAACTAAATGAGGTGGTTGATGGGCTATCAAAAGCAGCCATTAATGGAGTTGAAGGTTTCCTGCACGTTGAAGAGTATATTGAAGATACTCTCTCATATACAGGCTCCTCTTATTTCTTACAATAATTTTGAGATGGTTTTGGGGATTGCATTTTTTTTTGTAATACAAATTATATTGTTTCTAAGCAACTCCTACACAGTTTATAGAGTGTTTTGATGAAGTAGCTTTTTTGGGAGTGGATAGATTGCTTTTTATGGATCTATCTATTTTTGTTGGTGGTGAATATATGTAGTCTTTGATTTCTATGAAATAACAAGAGACATGATTTTTTTTGCTTGAAAAAAAAAGTGTACTGTTAAGGCACTCCTTGTATTAGGTCATCGGTTCGAAACCCCATGGATACTAGCTTAAAAAAATGGAGAATAAATGATACTTTCTCTTAAAATGTACACTTTACATATTCATTTGAAAATAATTATACACATCTAAAAATATAGAAAGACACCTTAAAAATACTATCACAACCTAATTTAAAAAGAAATTGTGTTGCATTGAATAAAAAGAAAAATTGTGTAGGGATGAATAAGTATAGAATAAGAGAAAAATATTATATTACAAAAAGATCATTAACCTTAATGTAAAAATTCAAAACATCTTTTCCATATAATTATTTAAATAAATATTATTTAATTTAAAACATAATTCATTAATATTTTTAACTTGATTATTTATCAAATTCAATTAAATATATATAAACCCTTTTATAAAAAAAATTCTTCATAAAAACCAAATGCTAAATAAACCAAATTATCTTCTTTATAAGGTACAAAAATTAATTTTCAATTATATTATCATCATTAATATATTTTATAAAAATAAAATATAATTAAATAACCTTAAAATTAAAATATTATATATATATATATATATATATATATATATATATATATATTAAAAATTAAATAATAAAATGCCAAAATAAACTAATTATTTAACACATTTTTATTATTATTA
The DNA here is from genome assembly GCA_027924585.1 of Larix kaempferi. Lineage (NCBI taxonomy): Eukaryota > Viridiplantae > Streptophyta > Pinopsida > Pinales > Pinaceae > Larix > Larix kaempferi. The sequence goes on along the minus strand of BSBM01001666.1, from coordinate 685,284 downwards.
ACTTTTTCATTACTATTATTAAATGTTTAACATGTTTTAGAAATCATAACACTCTATCACTATAAATTAAAAACAATATAAAATATTTTGTAATACCATTTTAACATTTTATGAGCTCATGTAATTCAATTACAATAATCTAACTAATGGCACACACCAAATCTTTTGTAATACTAATCTAAAATTTTACGTCATGTATTCTCCTCTAATAGACATGATGATGAGGTAATGCATTTTCAATTTTTTAATACACATGATGATGAGGTAGTGCATTTTCACTTTTTTTAAGACAAGCCAATATTTTTAGTGGCAAACGTCGTCCATTGATAATGACGAGTTGGAAGTTGGAACTATTTAATCATGTTATTAAGAAAAGCACATATGGATAATTATTCATTATTGAATAAAATAAATTATGAAATAGAAAAAAAAAATATTAATTATTTATTGGGTCGGTACACATGGATAATTATTCATTATTTAATAAAATAAATTGTGAAATAGGAAAAAAAATATTAATTACGTCGTAGGTGTTCCAACAATGAAAGGCATTTTTTGGCATTGTAGCAGATTCCTTGTCTATAGGACGAATGGAATGCTGCCACGTAGATTTGCAAAATTCGTATGATAACAAGTGATGCCTTCTTGCTTCGCTGTTAAACCCCAGTTTCACAGCTTGCTTGTGGTTCACGCCTCCGTATTTCACGCGGTTTTTATGTTGTGCGTGGTTTCATACTCACGGCATTCCAAGCCTCGAAAATTAAGATCACTGGCAATACCTCTGTTCGTTCTGTGCATATATGTGCCCCCATTGTTATACACCGTCAACAATCCTCCTTCTTTGTCCAGGGGCTTCTCGTTGGATCCAAATAAGAATTGGAGAGGAGGAAGTGCATAGCCAAAGGCTCACACATACAGAGGAATGGTATCAAACCAATTCAATTATTAATGAAGAAATGATTACATTAAATAGCTTATGCTATCTCAAACAAACCTAGATCTAGATCCTATAAACTTGGATCTTAGACAACTCATCAAATCTAAAAGATTCACAATATCCTATTTCTACATTATTCCAACATCCTCCCTTAATGTAGAAATGGATCAAATACTAAATATGCCTGTAGTTTCAGGCTTACAAACCAGCAAAGTAAATTAACAATTTAATCTTCTGGGACTCCAACCTTTGAACTCTACAATCCTCCATCTTCTTCATTTTGACCTTAATTGCTGTAAGATAATATTTGTTTATGTTTTCCCGTTTCCTGCTCTTCCAGTTTGAGAGCTTGAAGTCTTCATTGTTCATTATGGAATTTGATTGAGCATTTGCTGTCCTGAATCTTCCTTGTGCTTCTGCAAATTCTGCGAACTTTTCACTGATAATTGTCCTCCATGCTCGGTTACAATCAGCTATGTGCAGTGTAGTGGAAATCTGCAACAAAATCTCTTCAGCATCTGCAAACCTGATACATTCTGCATCACAAACATAGTCAACATTCTTTGGCTTTTCAAGCCAGTCTTCAAGAAAGTTTAGTTCTGCATCAAAGTCAATTCGATTTGCTTCAACCACTGCAACTCCAGCTAAGAAATTGTTTATCATCATCACTTCTAGCTGAATTAAAATTTTGTCTTCTTCAGAACTACATTCCTCATCATATAGAGGCTCAGAATCCATGTTCATATTTTCTTTAACAGCGTTTTCTTTTCACTAAGGCAGCTGGCAAGCCAGCATCCACGCCAATTCTTATTTCTTCTTCACGCCCCACACATGCAGCTGGTAGCAGCGATCCAATGGTGTCAGCCACACCACAATCTTCTCCCACAATCTTTGTTGATTTGCAGCGATCTCAACAATTCCGCAGGAAGCGAGCAGAGATTGATCTCCACGGTGAGGGCAGCAATCTAATGGTGACAGCCACACCACGATTTTCTCGAGCAGCTATCAAGATCTTTTCTGTCTCATCCCCGGCTGCGATCAATGGCGACAGCGATCTCTCAACGATCTTTCCCTTCAGTAACTGAATTGTGATGGCAGCCTGCAACACGGCGGTCTTCCAGCGATTTTTGACAGGCAGCGCAGGCTCCTGTATCCCAGCACTCATTCAACCTTCAGAACAGGTCGTCTGTCCTCCTGCAATTTCAAAATCGAATCCGGCTACACCTTTTATCTGGCTGTAATGTAAGCTTCCACTCTATGATCGAATCTGGTAAACAAAAGAGATTTATCACAGACAAACAGTGACCCACGACGAGAGAGTGAAAGGCCAAAGCTCAATACAGAAGCATCTTTTCATTATATAGGAGGCAGTGCATTCACGGTGTAGTCCAAACGGAAAACCACTCACTCAGGTCGTTGGACTGTGGACGGGGGGGGAAATAGCAAAGTCTCTCCTCCTCTGCGCACATCAAGCAACTCACAGCGTCACAGCTTCAATGGTAAGCCTCCGGGTTGTCTCCTTTAGATCAAGCAAAGTCCTTGTTAAGACTCTGACCTGGGCTGGGATCCACACCAGCTTTACAATTGCACATAGTATCGCCGGCATATAAATCAAGCAGGACTAATTTCACAAACAGGGAACTACTCCACTGGATTCTCCTTGCAAAGGCGATTTCTTTTCTCTTCAAGATGGGCATCAATTTCACACTATCTCAGGAGTGGCACGACCTTCACTAGAATGGCAATCTGTTCTCCTTCTGCAACAATGGCGGCTTCACGACTCTGATTTCATGGCCTCTGATTTATGCAACAAACTTTATTGCAACTTCACGTCACTCTCAGAGCTGGCCTCAACGATTTTCCTCAACGGCTTCTCTACACACATCAGCAAGGGTGGCAGTCTTCACAGTTCAACAGCAACTCTACGGGCCTAGCAGCAGTGGCTACCTCAATCAGATTTTAACTCAGAGTTTACACAGCCAGAACTCGGCTCCTCCACGATCTGACAGATCTACACAGCAATTGAGATCTACACTTTCTCTTGGTGGATCTATGCACGATCCTCGAAGCCGAATCTCTCCTTAATTGGAAGCAATTCTTTCTATCCTCTTTGGGGGCTCCTCTGCGATCTCTGGCTCCTCTTTCTATTCAACGGGTTCACAGTTCACCTCTGCAACAATTCGAATTAGCGGCTGGATAAATTTCAACAACGGCTCGCACAATAGGCCACGCAGGCTCTTCACACCAGTAGGCCAATCAGGCACTCACACAACAGTAGGCCACAATGGGCTTCTCAATCAGCAGGCCGCAGAGGGCTCTTCACAATCAGCAGGCCACTATGGGTTCTTCACCACAGGCCACAATGGGCTCTTCACTCCACAGGCCACAATGGGCTCTAATACCAAAATAAGAATTGGAGAGGAGGAAGTGCAGAGCCAAAGGCTCACACATACAGAGGAATGGTATCAAACCAATTCAATTATTAATGAAGAAATGATTACATTAAATAGCTTATGCTATCTCAAACAAACCTAGATCTAGATCCTATAAACTTGGATCTTAGACAACTCATCAAATCTAAAAGATTCACAATATCCTATTTCTACATTATTCCAACAGATCCTCCGCCGGAGCCGAGCTGTGAAAGACCCATCCATCGATTTGCTTCGAAGATTCAGGGTTTCAAATTGGGGTTTGAAGACGAGAGTGTCTTCTGCCGATCCGATCTGTGTCGTGCTCTACGAACCAATAGTAGAATAGAGTTCTCCCTTAATATGATGAATAAGTTTCATATTCATTAGACAAGCATTTGGAGCAATATTTTTAAGTTTCATAACAATTTGTGAAGATTTATTATCATTCCCCCCTATGTCAAAGCTAGTATACAAACATCTAATTTATGGGAGTTGCAGAAGCTTATAGAAACTTATTAATGATTAATTGGGGATCCCATTGAAGTCCTTTATTAGTACCATGTCTCTATTCTGAAATTTGGGAAGGTTTTACAGTGTTTGGGAAGCCATCTTTGTCTCCTACGCTTGGGGATTGTGAACCTCGATTTGATTAGTAAAGTTCATCATTTTTCCATGATTATAAATGAATGTTGAAGAAGTGTTTTAAGAGTGTCCAAGAATCCAACAGCCTCATTTACATGTCTGAATATCGTTCAAACTAATTTATATGCAATTCAGAACCATTTGGAGCCATTTGGAAGTAGTTGAGTCAAGACTAGTCTAAGGGTCGAATTGGTCAAAATTGGCAATTTTTCCTAGTTTTTGCAAATTCTTAAAAAGGGACACTACAAGTGGTGTCAGAGCATGGTCGTTGTACTTAATGTGGCTAACCATTAATGAGGACAAGAAGTCAGGGACTATCCTTAGGAATTGAAACTAAAAGCACCTTTGTTGAAGAGGAAGAAGTAGGAGAAGAAGAACATTTGATTGAAACTATGGCTAAGGATGAGAAGGGAACCTCAGAGGATAAAGATGAATTTACTAAATTCAAGAAACCATTCTTTGAAGTCATGAAAAACTAAATCATGAAAGGGTTCAAATTGTTGGCTAGTCAACTTGGAAGCAAAGGAGAAATAGGAGGCAGTAGTAGTTCCTCTTTCGAGGAAAAGAAGGCAATGGGTGAAAACTTTTCTCAAGGACAGGACTTCATAATAGACCTAATGAATTTCAGAGTTCAGTAATGCATACTACACCTAAATTTCTTGAGACCAAAGAAGAACCTACCACCCAATTTGATATGCAAGAGATTGTAAAAGAATAGGAAAAGTTGAGTGAAGATTGTAAAAGGACTCTACCCTTTGAGCAATACTTTAATGTTGCAAGCAAACTCAAAATGAGGGAAGGTAATAGGACTCCATTTCAGAATAAAGAATTGAATTATTCCATTGGAAAAATGTCCCTTCCCACTTTTGATGGCTCATCTCAAAGTTCTGCAAATACTTGGGTACAAAAACTAGATGTGTATTTTCAGCTGAATCCAATGGTGGAAGATGATGCTTTAAAAATGGCTATTTTGCATCTCGAAGGAGAAGCCAATGATTAGTGGTTCCATGGTATGAAAACCTTGGGACATGATCAGGTTACCACATATGGATAATTTGTTGACAGGGTATTAGAAATATTTGAGCAAAAAGACCCATAATTTCCTTTCAAAGAACTAGCCCAATTGAAGCAAGTTGGAACCCCTGTTGAATATATGTTGGAATTCCAAAAATTATCAATTAAGGTGGATGATATATCTATGGTAAGATTAGTGTTTCTCTTTACTGAAGGATTGGATTAACCCTTAAAAGGTTTAGTGAAGGCCCACAAACCTAATTCATTGAAGGATGTCATGAACTTGACAAGAGATCTACAAAATGTGCTACCTAGGACAAGGTTTCCTCCAAATCCTAACTTCCATTCCAAATTCATATTTGAAAAGAAGCCTTGGAAAAGAGATGCATTTGAAAAGAATAAGAAAGAGGGACTAAACAGGGAAGAACTCATAAGAAAGAAATTGTGTTACACATGCTTCCAACCATGGGTACCAGGGCATAAATGTGTTAAGGGTAAAGCACAATACATTGAAGTATTTTTTTATAATGATGAGTATGAAGGGGGTATGAAGGAATAAGGACATATTTCAGACCAAGAAGAGGGATATGATACAACCGAATAAGGGAAACGAAAATAAAATCATCTTTCACCTGACAAAGGAAGGATGTCAGTACTTTCAGCAGTGCCTCGTTTTCACACTATTCGATGCAAGGGAGTGTTACAAGGACAAAGGGTCTCGGTATTGGTAGATAGAGGATTCACATAACTTCATTTATTCAGACATGGTGGAGAGGAGGAAGATACCTACTGAACCATTCGATGGCTTCACAGTCATCATTCCAGGTCACAACACTATGGCGTGCAAAACATGGATTCCAAAGCTAGAAATCACCAAAGGTAATTACACTTTTTTTGATAGATTTTATGTGATTGATATCGCTGATACTAATGTGGTCTTGGGAGTTAAATGGTTGTACTCTATAGGGGAGCATACAATGAACTATCAAATTCCTGAAATGAGATTCAAAGATTCGGAAGAAAAACAAAGGGTTGTTAGAGGGCAACACACCTATTCGAATCAAGTAGTGACTTCCCACAGTATGGGGTCCATATTAATGCATGGAGATATTGAGTGGGTTGATGAATGTTACATCACTTCATCCAAACCGAAAATAAATATTTCAAAACATCTCAAGGAGATAAGGCAGCTACTACACAAATATGAAAAGGTTTTTGGAGACCTCCCTCCTGGAAGGCCACTTGATAGAGGAGTTGAGCACAACATTGTTTTGGAGGTGGGAACTTCACCTATACAAATACCACCATATAGACATCCCAAAAATTTCACAGAGGAGATTGAAAAGGATATTGAAGAACTCTTGGAGTTGGGACCCATTAGACCAAGCTCTAGTCCTTATGCTTCTTTAGTGGTTTTGGTGAAGAAGGATGGGACCTTGAGAATGTGCATTGATTTTAGAGTCATCAATAAAAAATAGATATTCCATCCCAATAATAAATGAGCTCATGGATGATCTACATGGAGAAAAATTCTTCTAAAAAATTGATCTTAGATTTGGTTACCATCAAATTCGAATGAAGGAAGAGGATGTGCATAAAACAACTTTCAAATGTCACTATGGCCATTTTGAGTTTCTTGTCATGCCTTTTGGTTTGACCAATGCTACAGCCACATTTCAATCATGCATGAATCAAATATTCAACAAACAGCTCCGTAAGTTTGTTTTGGTTTTCTTTGATGACATTCTAATTTACATCAAAACATGGGAGGAACACTTGCACCATCTAGAAGTTGTCTTGAAAATTTTTCATGAACAATCTTTGGTTGCTAAGTTGTCTAAGTGTGAATTTGGGCTGAGAGAAGTTTTATATCTTGGTCACATCATTGGGAAAGATGGAGTGAAGGTACACTTGGAAAAAATAAGAGCTATTCTTGAATGGCCATCACCCAAAAACATCACAGCATTGAGAGGTTTCATTGGAATATGCACTTATTATAGAAAATTTGTGAAAGGTTTCTCTAAATTAACTTCTCCACTTACTGATTTGACCAAGAAGGATGCATTCAATTGGGATGAAGAGGCTGAAAAGGATTTCCAAAAAATGAAAGTGGTAATGAGTAGTTTTCCAGTACTTGCATTACCTGATTTTACTAAGCCATTTGTCTTGGAATGTAATGCATCGGGAGAAGGGATAGGGGCTGTCCTAAAACAAAATCAACACCCCATAGCATTTGAGAGCAGAAATTTGCAGCCATATGAGAAGCTATATTCCATTTATGACAAAGAAATGTTAGCCATCATGCATGCCTTGGCCAAGTTTAGACAATACTTGGTGGGGAACAAGTTTGTGGTCAAAACTGACCATAACAGTTTAAAGCATTTTCTGACACAAAAGGACCTCAATGAAAGGCAACAAAAGTGGGTAAGCAAAGTTTAAGCTTTTGATTTTAACATTGAATATGTTAAGGGAAAAAATAATATTGTAGAAGATACATTATTTAGACGGCCATCATTTTCTCTTATGGACATTTCAAAAGATTGGAAAAATATGCTAATAGTTGAATATGCCAAAGATAGTTTTGCTTGTGGTGTGTTAGATGGAGGCAAAGGTGATGATAGGTACAAGATTTTGGATGGTATAATCTACTACAAGGATATAATATATTTGGTTCATGGTTCGAATCTCAAGCACAATATTTTGAAGGAATCTCATGACTCTCCTTTAGCATGTCATCCTGGTTTTTTCAAGACATATAGGCAACTAAGGGAAAGATTCTTTTGGAAGGGGCTGAAAGAGGATGTTCTAAAATATGTGAATGAATGCAAGTCATGTCAGCAAACAAATTTGAACATACACATCCGGCAGGTCTATTGCAACCATTTCCCATTACACAACAAAAGTGGGAAAGTGTCTCCATGGATTTCATCATAGGTTTTCCCAAGGCTTTGTTGGAATATTCACACCATCATTTTTGTATTTTACATTCCTGCATGCAAATCTAAATGCTTTGCATGCCATTGCATGCATCCAATCATCATCATGGTGGTCTCCCCAGCACCTAGAGCTTGCTTCTAGCTCTCCAGAGCCTGTCTACAGCCCCCATTTGGCCTCCTACCTACCTAATGGGCCCTTCTTGAATGTTGTGCATGGAAAGTGCACCTTTCTCACCTACCACTGTCAGTTAGAGTGCCTTTACTCACCTACTTTCAATTATCACTCAGTTAGGGCGCCTTATATCACCTACCGGGAGTTATCATTCAGTTGGTGCATTGATTGAGTTCTTCTTCCACTGATTGCTCATGTTGACTGCTTGTAGCTTCTAGTTAGCTAGTTTTGGAGTTCCACTTGACTATTTGACAACCTCATGTGCCCCCTTGGAGTCTCAATTCCCTGATTTATGCCTAGATGGTTCTGTTAGACTCAGTTAGACACACTTGACTGACTATTACCATTTATGACTGATACTATTGACAGGATGATGTCTCCATTGTTATCCAAGCTAAACTTTGAGTTAGACAGCCTCATGCTCCCCACTTGGAGTCTCCATTCATTGATTTATGGCTAGATGGTTCTGTTAGACTGAGTTGGACACACTTGATTGACTCTTACCATTTATGATTGATACTACCGACTGGATGATGTCTCCATAGTTATTCATGCTAGACTTTGAGCTCAGATTCGAATGCCCTACTTGGCTAACTCGAATCCTATATGATGCCTCATCATAGATTATTGTATCACATTCTTTACATTCATTATTCAGTGTATGACACTGTTATTGTTAATTATTCTGTGTTTATGAGTGATTATTGAGTGCATGCTTTTCTTCTTCTTTGCAAATAATCTTGAGAGTTTGATTGTGAGATTGTTATAGTCAATGTTTTAAAAACCGGAACCGGGAATCAAACCGGTCAGGGGTCAACTCAAACCGGAACCGGAACCGGTAAAGAACCGGAGCGATTTGATTTCAATGAACGGGACTATTAAAAAATACAAAAAAAATTACAATTCTAATCATAAAAATTATATTTAACATTCCAAGCTATATTTCAAAGCATTAGACACATAATATGTATATTTGAAACCATTAGACACATAATATGTAAAGTCTACTCATATAAACTTTCAAATTTTCAATATGATAGAAAAAAAGAGCACATCACAATCTTGAATGCATCTTGTATTTAAGACCTAGAAAGGATAAAAAACCATAGGTATTTGAAATATTTTCACAAAATAAAGACATACACATCACACATACATCCACAAATCGATGACTTTGATAGCAATAATACCAGCCAGTAAACATTTTGGCTGTTGAGTTAATGTTTTAAATTTCATAGGCTGTAAGTTTATTTTTAATGTAAATTTCTTGCTTGGGATATATCATTAATATCATAGGAATTCATACTATATGAGTTTTTTAATCTAAAAATTGAAAAACCAAATTTTGGGCCCGCGGGCGTGTATTTTAGCTGGTCGGTTGGGTTATTACGGAACTGGCCGGTTAGGTCCGGTTAGGGCCAGTTTGGTAATGAACTGGTCCGATTCATTACCAAACCGGACCCCTGGTCCGAGTTGACTGCCCGTTCAGTGTCCCATTTCTTTTGGTCGGTCAAATCGGCCGATTCTGGTTCGAACCGGACCGGTTTTTAAAACACTGGTTACAATTGCTAGATCCCTGCAGATTATCACATGGTATCAGAGCAGTCAGCAGCTATCGAATTGCAGCGATTGCAACATTTCTTTTAGCAACTCTATTTCACTTGTGCACGTGAAGCCTCTGAGTTTCCACAACAAATCCTGGTGCTATTACTTGAATTCATTGGAGAAATCCAGTGAGGTCTAGCCAGGTGTGAAGGACTTAGTCTATGTGCCAAGTGTCCTTAAGGTAGTGTTTAGTCGAAGTGAAGCATTCTCCATCAACAAAAACTTCTTTTGTTTTGCAGGTTTATTCACCCGTTTGGAATCTTCTTCAACTATTCGACTTTCTCTATTCAGATGGATCTAAAGCTCACATCTTCCAACTATGTTGAGTGGAAAGCCAAGATGGCTCTCTTCATGGGATCCAAGAGCTTCACCCGAATACTCAACGGAATGATGGTAGAACCTCTCAGTGCAGTTGAAAAGTCAAAGTACTTGGATAGGCTTGATGAAGTAGTTGGTCTCCTCCTTCTCTCAATTTCTGAAGACCTTCACTTCCTTGTCATCGATCTTACATCTCCTAAAGAGGTTTGGGACAAGCTCGAATCACTTTTTGGACAAAAAGATGATATGAAAGGACACAAATTGGAGAATGAGCTCATAAGTTTGAGTCCTGACAGTTTCGAATCTATCAATGCCTTCGTCACCAAGTTCAAAATCTTGATATCACAGTCGAAAAGATATGAGATAGTGAAAGAAGACAATAAGCTTGTACTTTCCATTCTCTCAAAGTTGGGGCCAAACTTCTCAGTTTTTGTCTCTACTTTCCAGTCAGCTAAGTTGTCCATTTCAAAATGGAAGTTTCCCTCACTTGATGACTTCATCCAATCTCTTACTCAAGAGGAAGAGAAGTTGATCTCTCTGGGAATGATCAAACCCAAATTGGATTCAGCGCTTACAGCTACAGAGAGAGCTAATGGTAAAGGAAAGCAAAAGATTTATGACAAGAGATCGAATGGTACAAATCCTACAGATAGTCCATACCAGTCATATGGGGCTTCGAACTCAAATAAGACCAAGCATTCTCAGAAGAAAAGATCCTAGTGCACCTATTGTCTTAGAGGTTTCCATCTTGAGAGTGCTTGTATGAGGAAAGCTATAGATTTGATGGCTCAGTTACTTGAGAAGAACAATCTTCCTATGCCTGCATATACAATGAAGAAAGATCTTGATACTGAATCTTCTAGATCTGAAGGAAAAGAAAGATGTCATGCCCTCATGGCAAGTGCATCAACATATTCTTCTTTCATCATAGATTCAGGAGCATCAAGACACATGTATTCCTCCAAAGATCTCTTCTCCAGTTTCTAAAGCTCAGTTGGCCCTTCCATCAGATTGGGCAATGATTCAGAAGTCTCCTCTCAGGGGAGTGGAAGAATCAATCTTGACTCAGGTTACTTTTCTAATGTGCTTTATGTGCCTTCTCTTGCAACAAATTTACTTTTAGTGTACCAAATGACACATATTGGAGAGCCCAAAAGGGTGATCTTTTCTCCAAATGAATTCGAAGTACAAATCATGGTTTCAGGGGAAATCATTTCAAAAGGTGTTGCAAATCATGAGACAAAACTCTATGATTTTTCCCACTTCTTACCTCTCTCAAAGGAGTTTGCTCTTCGCTCTCATACTCATGAAGAGAGTAAACTATCTCATCTCAACTACAAGCTAGCTCAAGATGTGGTTGAAGGTCTTCCAAATATCAAGATTGCTCATGGCACCTGCAAAGATTGCTTGAAAAGCAAGGATCGATCTAAGAAAATTGAGAAAAAGAGGAATATTGAAGAAGTGTGAATGCTAGATCCAGATCCACAAGAACCTGAAGATCTAGCACCTATTGGTTCATCTCCTCTGGCCAAAAGGGCCATCACTACTACATCCACTAGTGATCTTGTTGAAAATCCATCATCATCAGATTCTAATTCTTTTGGTAAAAATCCCACCTATGATTTCTCAAAAGAGATATTAGAGATCTACATGCACCTTCAGAAGCAAGTTCATGATGTTCCCACTTTATCAGATTCAGAGTTTGGAAGTGATGATGCATCAGTTTCACTTGTTTCTTCACATGAGTTTTCAGATTCAAAGTTTGAGAGTGATGATAAGTTTCAAAAGTGCGAATCTCCATCACATGATACTTCAGATTCAGAATAGTAGATATTAGCTTCACATGCTTCTTCATATGAGATTTCAGATTCCGAGTTTGTATGTCATGATGAGCTAGTTCTAATTGCTTCTCCTCATAAGATTTCAGATTCAGAGTTTGGATGTGATGATGAGCTAGTTGTAGATACATCTTCACATCATACTTCAGATTTAGAGTTTGGAAGTGTTGATGAGCTCCAAGAGAGCAAACCATCATCACATGGCAGATCATATTCAGAGTATGAAGTGAGTGTGATGAAGAGAAAATACTAGATCCAGATCCACAAGAATTTGAAGATCTAGCAAATACTAATGAAGATGAGGAGATGGGAGATTCAGTTCCACAAGAACCTTATCATCTCTCAACTAATTTTCCTCCTCTTCCGAGATGGGCAGCCACTACTCTCATATCTACGAAAGATATTGTTGGTGATCCAGCTGATCGACGGAGAACCACATGAGATTTTCAGAATGGAAGGTTTCATCCTTCTCACATTACTGATCCTTTTCAGATCGATGAACCCTTCTTTTGAAAAGAAGGACACTTGCCTCCTTCAGGGGTGGGTGATGATATGCTACCTTAGCATCTTTCAGTCTATTTTGAGGGAGGGCTTTCTTCCCATTGGGTTTTTCCTCTTTCCTCACTTAGTTTATTTAGATTGATTGTACGGGGTGACCTTTGGTCTTAGTCACCAGGGCCCTATTTTATAGATTTCAGTTATTTCCTCATAGTATAGCTTGCGGGGGGCTTTTGGAATATTCACACCATCATTTTTGTATTTTGCATGCCTGCATGAAAATATGCATGCTTTTCATGCTTTGCATGCCACTGCATGCATCCAGTCATCATCATGGTGGTATCCCCAACACCTAGAGCTTGCTTCTAACTCTCCAGAGCCTATCTACAGCCCCCATTTGGCCTCCTACCTACCTGATGCGTCCTTCTTGACTGTTGTGCATGGAAAGTGTGCCTTTCTCACCTACCACTATCAGTTAGAGCACCTTTATTCACCTACCTTCAATTATCACTCAGTTAGGGTGCCTTATGTCACCTACGAGGAGTTATCATTCAGTTGGTGCATTGATTGAGCTGTTCTTCCACTGATTGCTCACGTTGATTGCTTGTAGCTTCTAGTTAGATAGTTCTGGAGTTCCACTTGACTATTTGACAGCCTCATGCGTCCCCCTTGGAGTCTCAATTCCCTGATTTATGCCTAGATGGTTCTGTTAGACTCAGTTAGACACACTTGACTGACTATTACCATTTATGACTGATACTATTGACTGGATGATGTCTCCATTGTTATCCAAGCTAGACTTTGAGTTAGACAACCTCAGGCACCCCACTTAGAGTCTCCATTCCCTAATTTATGGCTAGATGGTTTTGTTAGACTAATTTGGACACACTTGACTGACTCTTACCATTTATGACTGATACTATCCACTGGATGATGTCTCCATAGTTATTCATGCTAGACTTTGAGCTTAGATTCGAATTCCCTACTTGGCTAATTCAAATCCTATATGATGCCTCATCATAGATTATTGTATCACATTCTTTACATTCATTATTCAGTGTATGACACTGTTATTGTTCATTATTCTGTGTTTATGAGTGATTATTGAGTGGAAGGGTACTTGAGGAGCTATGTTGGTGAGCAGCATAAAACATGGGTGAAATGGCTACATTTGGGTGAGTTTTGATACAACACTATTTTCCATATGTCCATTGGCATGTCTCCTTTTAAAGCACTATATGGCTATGAAGAATTACATTTTTTGAGCACATATTTGGTGATAGTAGAGCCCCAAAAGCCAAATATTGGGTGGAGGAAATTCAAGAAATTTTGAAACTCCTAAAAGACAATTTCCAGGTTGCCCAAAATCGGCAGAAACATTATGTAGATCAACATAGAGTGGAAAGAACTTTTCAAGTGAATGATTTGGTCTATTTGAGGCTAAAGCCATATAAACAAACATCCTTGAAGGTTAAAGGGTCATAAAATCTCAAACCAAGATACTATGGTCGCTACAAGATAGATCGAAAAGTTGGGGAGGTTGCTTATGAGTTGGAGCTTCCGCAAGGGAGAAAAATTCACAATATATTCCATGTTTCATGCCTTAAGAAGGCTATTGGTCCGAAAATGTATGTTTCAGAAACCCTCCCTCCATTATATGATGAAGGACAACTCACAGTTATCCCAAAATTTTTTTTGAAGACAAGAGAAAGAAGATTGAGGAGCAAGACCATAAGGGAGTATTTGGTACAATGGAAAGATTTTCCAAGTGAGGATGCCACATGGGAGGAATAATTTTTTTTGCAGCATCCTAATTTAGAATTGCTTGAGGGCAAGCAATCAAGGGTTGGTAGGACTATAGTGTCCCCATTCAAATAAATTCCAAAAGGAGAAAATTCCACCAATCTACTAGTTTTTTAGGTTGGGTGGAGACATTAATTTTGGAATAAGGATACTAATAAACCCCAAATGGACTTAGCTTGACATAAATATATTAAGAGGGTATAAATAAATATTTATGATGAGAAAATAAGATGGCACTTGGTCATGGATACACATGGATGGTGTGGGACCCACACAAAGTTAGATTTCCCATGCCACATGGCGTTCCACTCTCACCCATTCGAATCCAAGGTGGATTCCACTCTCCTTGGGGGATTTGCAAGGGAATAACACTTGGAATGACTCAATGAGGTCGAAATGTAGAGGAAGAGTAACTCCCATGGAAGAGGAAGAGGCATTTTGGAGCTAGTGGGACACTTGGACTAGATTCCCTAGCTTCTATGACACCAATAATGAAGATCCCTATGACATTTATGACAAAATCAACCCTGATGGATGACATTTGACATACATGTCATGTCAGGGCTAAAAATGGCCTCCAGGAAGGCGCACAAGGGAGTTAGGGCAGCCAAAGATACACCTACTCGAATTGAGTGAAGGAGGAGGCTAGATTTGGAGGGACAAGTGGCATACTTGGGAATCTCTTCCCAAATTGAGTTGGCATGAAGCTCATGGATGGAATTCGCGTTAGGGAAGCCTTAGGAAGTTTATAAAAGTCAGGAACAAAAAAGAAGACCAGGTTTTGATCATTTGATATTTTGCATTTGGAGAGGAGAGCTAGCAGAGTGCTATTCTACTTGCCTTAGCACCAATTTCGAGGGTGAAAGATTCCAATCCTAATTGGAAATTGGAGAGGCCATTCAGACCTTTCATTTGGAGATATAATGGATTATTTTGTTACAAGTTGAAGCTACATGGAAGTTCGTGGTCACATTTCTTTAAGCTTGCTTCTACAACCATTTTCTCATTTCTTGGCATTTTCTTGCTCCTTGAGGAGAGGCACACTTGGTGAGGTGATGATCTCTTTGAGATAGCTCTTGAGGCCCCGTATATTTTTAATATGATATATATACTCTATATTTACTGCTCAGAATACTTTCATATGTAAATTCCAAGAGATTTTGTTAGATTATGGTAACTTCGGGATGTCCTCCATGACTCAGATACCTTGCATGGAGGTACATTAGTACCATAGGCATCAAGATGGAGTAGAGAGTGAGACACACTCTACTTAGTGGCATGATCCCAGCAAGGGCTGCATGCGGAGCTCCAGGGGAGATTGACTTATGCATGCATGAGTTTTGCATGACCTGCCAACATTCAGTGAATGCATGCAAAAGTTACCTTTTGCATGCACTGGGAATTAGGGTTTTGGCAAACCTAATTCATCGGTGAGATTATTTATAGAGGTAGGGGGTCCCAGATGGGTTACTCAGTTGCATTATCAGAGAGAGATACTGCCAGAGTGAGGGGGACGAATCTGTCCATGTGGGGCGAGTTTCTGAGATAGGGAGGAGTTGCTGCAGGAGCTAGGAAGGTCAGATCTGAGCTAGATCAGTGACCTTCAGTTCCCGAGAGACTAGATGCTCAGTACTGTGAGCTGAGAGAGCTCCACAGTGTGATTACTGATTAGATTGGAGGAGGCCGAGTTTGCTTGGAGGAGGATGTTTTTCCTGAGGAGGAGAAGCTCGTTGTGAGCTGGATTGATCGAGTTTGAGTCCGAGACTTTCAAGATAGCGTTGCCTTGAGATTTCAGGAAGGTTAGAGACGATCGGAGCTCAGATCTGTTGAGATCTGGAGCAGTACGAGCATTTGACATCCAGAGGAGGGTGCACTTGTGCATGCAGAGAGGGCCGATTTCATCATTGGGTAGTCTTTAGAGTGAGCAGATCAGAGCAGGGTGATCAGTAGAGGGCAGATCCATTAGAGGCACTGTCAGAGGAATCAGATCCAGATTGGCAGTTAGGGCACACTTCGTCAGTGCATGCATCAACTAGATGCATGCAAATAAGTTTTTGCCCTAGTCAGAGGGATTGGGTTATCGGCTAAGGTAATTCTGTATTGTACTGCTTTTTTATTCTTCTATATGCTCTGGGCTCGAGATTGAGAATATAGCCCCATAGTTAGCTGGTTTCTCCCGAAAGGTTTCCAGGGTATATTTGTTGTCTATTGTTGGTGATTGCTTTTATATGTTGTTGGTAGATGCAGATGTAGTGGTTGAGTCTACGTTTTTATGAGTATGTGCTCACATTGAGATTCATACTACTTGAGGTCTCAGACTGATACAGAGGGAGTAGTGATATCTGTATCAAATATTTATAGATTTCATGTACAAATGCTAAACTATGAATAAATGGTGTCATTTCCCCAATACCTTGTTATTTGCACTTGAAGTGGTGTCAAATTCGAATGGTTAAGTCAATATATGATATATTAATGTTGTATGGACTTCCATTAATATGATGAAGAAGTTTCATATTCATTAGAAAAGCATTTGGAGCAATATTCTTAAGTTTCATAACAATTTGTGAAGATTTACTATCATTTCCCCTTATGTCAAAGCTAGTATACAAAAATATGATTTATGGGAGTTGAAGAAGATTATAGAAACTTATTAATGATGAATTGGGGATCCCATTGAAGTCCTTTATCAGTACGATGTCTCTGTTTTGAAATTGGGGAAGGTTTTACAGTGATTGGGAAGCCATCTTTTCCTCCTACCCTTGGGGATTGTGAACCTCGATTTGACTAGTAAAGTTCATCATTTTTCCCTGTTTATAAATGAATGTTTCAGAAGTGTTTTAAGAGTGTCCAAGCATCCATAATCCTCATTTACATGTCTAAATACCGTCCAAACTCATTCAGACCCAATTCAGAACCATTTGGAGCCATTTGGAAGTAGTTGAGACTAGTCTAAGGGTCGAATTGGTCAAAATTGGCAAATTTTCCTAGTTTTTGCAAATTCTTTAAAAGGGACACTACACATTGGAGTAGGCCCAATTGAAATAGATAAGAGACCATGTCCATCACCTCCTTCAATCCCATTTATAAAAATATGGAACATATAAAATATGAAAACCAATGAAGAAGAGTAGTGACAACCACACAAACATTTTTCTTAGCATCATACTTCATCACATTTTTTCCATGGATTATATACAAGATAAAATATAAAAAACAATGAGGAAAAGTAGTGACAACCACAAAAACATTTTTCTTAGCATCATACTTCATTACATTTCGTCCATGGATTAGATACAAGTGCCCACAAAAAACTTATTAATTTCTTAGACTCCACATATCTCCCAACATTTTGTCAATGGATTAGATACAAGTGCCCACAAAAATCTTGCTAATTTCTTAGAATCCACATATCTTCTATCCTACTACAGTTGCCCAATTGTGGATCAAAAGGTTCGATGTTGTCTTTGTATACATCGAAATCGTCAACCCACTTATTACCATGATTTTTCCTTCTATGAAAACACTTGGACATAAAGCAATAATTTGGTACATAGTATTATAATAATAAGTTTGTCACTTGTAATAAAACATTATTATAATTAAAAAAAAATTGAAATGGAGTTGCTCAAGAATCAAGAGAAGGAAAAAGCAGAGAATGTGACACATAAAGCAATCATGTAAACTAGTCTTTGCGGCAACCATTTTTTAAGGAGATTGTATTGATGGTCAACCATCATTTTGGAGATGACTTTTATATACTAATAGATCAAATTACAGGGATTAAGGAAATAGTGTGATACGTTAATGTATTAAATAATTATCACAATTTAATCTGCCATATTCGGCCCATATTATTGACACGGCAAATATTCATCCCATATTATTGACACGGCAAGCACAAACAATTAGACCAAATCACATGCGCTTACATAAGTGAACTGACAAACCAAATGAATCAATTGATAGTTGTCCTCTAATCCTATTGGCATTGAAAAACATATGCATGGTTAAAATGCATTCACAATAAACTTTCAACTTGAGACCATTATACTTTCAAAGTTGATATGGAGGGAGCAAAAGTTTTGTGGATGCTTAGTTTCCTAGATACTATTTTGACAGTCAATCTTCAACTTTGTTAGATCAAACTCTTGCTTGGCTGTTACTGCTTATAGTTTGCACAATCAGATGCATAATAAAAGGAATTTTGTATCTACTTGAGACTTTTCAGATGTTAAAATTGTAGAATTTTGTATTCGAATGTAATTGGAAGTGACCATACCTGCCTCATTATAATACCTTTAAGGAGAAAAATAATTTATGTTCATATATCTATATATATATATACAAATCCACTATGTCATTTGATAACATAAAGCTGAGTGTGGAAGATGTAGGTTCAACTTCATTTTCCATCATGATTCTGAACAATACTTTGCTCCATTTCCACTCATAGTATTTAAATGGTGCCAGGAGGGTAACTTGACATTGATCCTAAAAAGGGACATCATCGCTCAAATGCCTGTAGATACCAATGTGGATAGAGCTATTTTCTACTCACTCATTTATGCCACCCAAAAAACAATATTTGAAGCTTTTGGTCATATGCTTGAATGGGAGATTAAATTTCATAATATTAATGATACTTGATATTCACTATCTGGTTTCGATTTTGATTTTAGAAAAGTGGTATAAGCGGTAGCAATACTTTTGGATAGCACCTTGGTATTTTGAATTAAATTGCATCCAATAGACATGGTATGTTTTACAAGTTGCATGAATTAATTAACTATATTTTACAATTTATAATATTGGATATGATTTAAAACAAAGTTAGTATATAAGATATTTTATGGTAATAAAAGTAATTAATTTTAACATATTTGAAGATAAGGTGAGAAGTGGTTATATATATATATATATATAAAGAAAGAAAATACAAAATATAAATATAATATTTTGCTAGCAGTTTTTGCTTATAAAAAGCTCCATAATAAACAAACACAAAAAAAAGAAAAATAGTTTTCTTCTCTGGGCAGTGAATGTTTCCGGTCATGCAAGGAGCACCATCACTGCTTCACAAGGATTTGAACAGATTTGAATCTTGGCAGAGAGAATAACAACACTCCCTGTTTACCAATAACGAAGTCCCTATTAACAATGATCTCATTTTTTTTTCAAAAAAATATGGAAATATAATGTTAATGGGCAAGGGAACATGTCCAAATTAAAAACGGTATGTCCATTGTAAAACGAGGGGCATTTTAAATTCAGTCAGACCAATTATTTCACCAGCCAAACAAAGTATCCTGGAAGTGTAAAGTATTAAAGTGTAAGGTCTGTGTAAGGTAGCATTGTTCTGAGTGAGTGAGTGTAAGGTAATGTTCTGAGTCCGAAAGTGTAAAGTCAAATCGAAGAATAATTGCTTTATAATATAGCTGGGTGAGTCATTTTAGTGGCATTTCACAAGCCTTTGTATCATTGATTGATTGATTGCTTGATCTCATCCTTTAATATGATATAAGAGGTCTTTTATATGGTATTAAATGTAAAACAACAAAATAGGAAGTACCTTTATATAATCCTGATATAAGAGGTCTTTGATATGGTATTAAATATAAAACAACAAAATAGGAAATACTTTTATATAATCCTGGGAACAACTCGAAGAATAAAAGTAAATAACAACAAACTCACAGTTGTAATTATAAAATTGTAGAAAAGCAAATGGCTGCAACGAAAAACTTTAGGATTAATCAAACTAGTCAGCACGATAATTTTATATAAATTCGAGAAGTTTCTATGCATGCAATAATGGGCCAATCAAGTCAAAATTTTAGAGTTAAAAGCTTTTTGTACTGTCCGTAAGAAATCAACCTAAAAATAAAAATAAGAATTACACATCGAGTTCGGGAGCCAAACACTTTACAATTGAACGTTACTAAACAATAGACCTGAGTCTATTAACCTAAAATTAAGAAGTTAAAAAATTGGGGTTTTACACAACAAGCCATTGAGCCACTTGGCCTGCAAAATATAATGTTTATAAAAAGGGATTCCTATGGCGAATCCGAGAATTGAGCCAAAATGACACAATTCAGTTTAGAAGGAAAATTAAAACACCCTTTGAATTTCAACTAGATCTTGGCTTACACACTATGGTTCCGTTTACCAGCTTTCGGTACATGAAAGGAATGAAGATAAAGGAGAAAGTATAATTTTACAAAAATATAAGTAAAGGTGTGTAGAAACCCAACATACCTCGACGATATTGCCGACCAAATAAGGAAGTTGCTTGTTCAGTTTGATTTTCTCTTGGTTATCCTTTATCGTCTCTTTCGTGGTATCTAACTCTAGATTTTTCCTCTGCACTTCGTCCTACAAATCACAATGGAAATAATAACAAAATAAGGTTAAATTATACAATTTTTTGTGAAAGAAGATATTTGGGGATTGTGAGGGGTACCTTGAGAACTCGATTTTCGCTCTCAAGCATGCAAGCTCCTCTGGTAAGATCTTCTGTTGTTATTGAAGCAAGCTCGTCCTCGTCGTCGAAAATATTGTCTTTGCTCATTGTCGTGGCCATTTCCACAGACCATGAGACTGGATTCAAACCCAGAAATTGAAACCGTGGCAATTGTAGTAGCTAAAATGAAAGATAAAACCACCTCAAAAAGAAAGAAAATATATGTATGGTTAAATTTCTGTGCATACCACCTATAATAGATAACAAATAGACAACATAGATATTTAATGCTATTGAATGAGGGGTTATATTATCAATATAACCCAGTTTCCTTGAATAAAACACCAAGTCGAGATCTTATGCCACGATCGGATATTAACACCAAGTAAAGGCTCATAGACCAAGAGTAGAGCACCTAAGAGATTACCCCACACTAGGCTGGAGCCCATGGACCTTTATGGGAGAAAAATAAAATTTAAAAATCCAAAACTCTACACATGTATTACCTGATTATAAAATATCTAGACAAATATTCATATTAAAATTCACATGATTAAATTGCATGTTTCAGTAAGCAATGAGAGGAGGGAAAGGGAAATGATGAAGAATTCAAGAATATGTTTAAACAAGTGGAGAGCTTGTCAGGCATGCATTTCCATGTGGAATTACAGGATACCCAACCAAGTAAACGGATGGCAATAACAAAAAAAACAAAAAACTGGGCGGTCCGTTGAAAAGCCAACCAACTATATCGAATATGTACAATCCAATCTAACTTATTTGTTGATTCACAAACATAATTAACTAGCAATTGCATCTTGGGGTGCAATAAAAGAACGCCGTATTTGAAAGTGAAGCAAGTAGATGCAGAAGGCCCATATAAAGAAGACATATGGAATTAAAATCATAATCTTTTTTTTTGTAACCATTAGAATGTATTCTCGAATGTCAAAATATGAGAGTAAAACTGGTATTTACAATGGTTGTGATTGCATATATGTTTTACAAAAAGGCTATATAGAAGATGGAGATTTATTACAAAATGCAAAGGGAAATAATTTGTAGTTTGTTGAGGAGTAGAATAAGATTGAAGAATTCAAAGAGAGCTTGAAAGGAAGTATAGACAAACGGAATAGAGAAAAAAGAGAAGTACTTACATATAGAACGGAGTTAAGAGAGCTCCATTGATTGTAGCAATGTCTCCGCATTTTTCCTTACTTTGACATGCGGATTATCCTGCATCCATTTGTACCGATCGAAGAAAAATTCCAAGGATATATGAAGATCCTCCAAGGAAGGAACTCTGGAAATTGAATTGGAAATGTATTCTCTACTCTTTTTCAATCAATAAGAGTCAAATATTTCATATATATATTCCATGATATAAATAATCCTATCATAAACTACGGGACCGTATTATTTGTAGCTTTTTCCCATATATTATTCAAAGTCAAATAAAATTCAAAGATAAATCGAAATGTATAAAGCACATTTTTTTGAAAGAGTACTCAAAATTATAAAGAAGTAACTACAAAGAAACATCTCTTATGAAGACTAATTATGTGCTTAAAGTTTCAATCTGGACAACGTAATTCAAAGATTGATGTAAATATTGTTAATGCTAAATCATGCAACAACGAAGAATTCAGAAAGATAAATATCTGGTTGGATAAGGAGATTCCACTAAAGTTTTGAGACTATGTGGATGGATATTCTGGTCATAATTATGGGAAATCTTTTTCCACATGGTAACTTTGTTGTGAATTTAGGTCCAATCATGAGATTTTCCACAACACTATGTCAATCATAATATAGATCTTAATTATTGATTCTAGGAATGAAACTGAGAAATACAAGAATATTTCTGCTAAAAAGAAATGGTCACTGTGAAAACATATATTAGTGACTTGATAAATTATATTGATCGGAATTGAGTGCAGTTTGATTCCGTGTTATGATATATAGTCGGAAGAACAACTGATACAAGAATTGCTTAGTATTGGCCTGGAATCATTCTTGTGAAAATGGTCAGATTTGAATACTTTTCCACAGGATTACAAATGGACACAAAATACTTTTTCGCAGGATTTTTATGATTTTTTTAGAAGAGAAATCAAGTTAGACATATGATTGAATAGTGAATTTGGTGGCCTTATGCTTTACCAGAAGAGAATGCTTTACTATCACATAAGGCAATGATTGCAACCGAATGTAGAGTAAGGTAGAGCTGTTAAGGCAGTTCATTTTGTTCAATGTGTCTATTACTTTGAGCACATTTTTGAGACGTCATTAGGTAAGATATGAATTGCGTACTAAGTTCCCTACAAATCAAAACTAAGTTGGATTTCAATCCCAGAAAAATAATGCTTAGATGTCACTATTCTAAGTTTTACTATTATATCTTGAGGTGAATGAAGCGCAACACTGATTGTGACTTTGGAAGTGATGAGTTGTATAGAGAGAAAGTATTCTTATATGTTATGATGCTCCACTCGTGGACTCATCCTAATGTTAGCCTGAATTATTATTCATAATCTTCATCTCTGCAAACTATAAGAAAAATAAAGATATGATTAATTTTCATCTACAAAATCCATCAAATGCATTCAAGATCATGTGCTGGTATGTAATAGCAACAATAGTTTGCCATAAAATAGAACAAATATAATGGTTGATGGTTAATGATTTTAGTAAAAGACAGGTTTGGGATTATATTTTTACATACCATAAACTGGGGCTTGATATAATGTTTATAGATATAAAAAGAATCAGATGAGGGAAATATTTGTCAAAATGTGACAAATCCCACAAGTAGGTATAAAAAAATACTACAATGAAGGTTCACCGGTAGAAAATACATGCTCGGGCCCTTCGGATTTTGACTGGTCAATCATCAGAGCTTTGATAAAGATTAGAGCTCCTGTATTATTGCAACACAGAATACATATGAACAGGGACAATGACTTCATTAAGATAATACACGTGGGAAGATGTGGAGTTGAAAGTTGACGGTTCTAGATGATGTAATACATATAACAACGACACCTAGCTCCATTAAGTTAATACACGTGGGCAGATGTGGTGTTGAAAGATGAAGGTCCTAGATGATGTTCATGAGTTGGAACCTGAGCGGGCTGGAGTTGAGCGACGGATTTTTGCATATTGTACCGGGATTTTTCGTAGTTAATGAATCCCATGAACCAAAATTCGAGACTATCCACTGTAACAATCTGAATCTACTTTTCAACAAGATTCTCTTTGTTCGCAGACGGGTTCACACCCTTCAGATTCACCAACGGTATCGCAACCTACATTTAATATTGTCACTGTTTCAGTTAATTTGCATCAATTTACATAGAAAAGAAAGGATTCAAGAATGCAACTAGAACTGACCCTGTAGTAATTCCAGGACAACTCTTCGGAGGGAGTGGTGAAAGACAAGGGGCTATCGCTGCAGAAGGATACCTTCACAGTGGAGATGTATAGAGTGCCCGCAACGGGGCCTGTTGAAGTCGAAAGATAACAGGTGAAATTTTTCCTTAACTTCTCCTCTGGAGCGACAGGAAACGTTTGTTAGAACAAAGCTTCGAATCCTCCCTCCATTAGGGATTTGGAACCCAAGGTCACCTTCCCCCACTTACAGGTTTTTCTCGTTGTTTTTCTGTGGTACGATTTTTTCCAATTTGGCATGATCCAAATATGAATTGTATTGCTCCATATTTTCTGAATAAAATAAATATCTCATACTGCTGCATTGGATTTCCCATCTTGGGTTTTGTCCGGGGGTTATACCCAAAAAGACTGAGTTGTCTCTATTTATATGATTGCTGCTATATTTCTTTCAGTATTTATTGTTCCGCTGCATAGTGAAGAAATCCATGTGTGGTTGTTGGTAGTAATTAGTTTGCATGCTTCTAGCCCTAGTTTTATTTTAAGGAAATTTACAGAGACATCATATAATTCATGTACTAATAATGATGCTACTATTTTTGTATTTTGATGGGATTTAGATTGAACATGTGTATTTTGTTTTATAAGATTGTTAATGATGTATAGTTAGAGATTTGTAACTGGAAGTGTCTTCTTTCTGACACGTACATTTTAATGTTCTCTTGACCTCTCAAAAGACATCATACAAATGCATAGACTTCTTGGATTTGCATGCATAATAACCTAAAATCATATAATAATCTATGTGCAATGCATAAATATCAGAAAATAGATGCCACTTGTAGATCCAAGTTCTCTAAAAGCATCAAAGAATTAGAAACCTAGAAGAAACTTAAGGTTGTGAATCCCTAATTTCTTGCTTGTCAACTTGTGGCCCATGGATGTGGTTGGGACTACAAGAACTTTGTAGCCAAGGAGCTTATGACTTTTTTGAAAAATTGTACCAAAACTGATGTTGAGAGGTTTGATATGATGAAATCTCACCTTTTTAGTCCCTAGGGTAGTTCTTTTATATTATGTTGAATGCAATTTGGAGTCACATTGACTGATCTAATTTGGTCATCTGGGGACATTCTTAAATTTTCTCTTGGTCATCTGTGGTCATTCTTAAATTTTCTCTTTCTTCCTTAACCATAGATCATATGACTCTTTGTTGAAAGGTGGTCATTCTTAAAATTTATCTTTCTTCCTTACCCATATATCATATGACTCTTTGTTGAAAGGTGACCACAAAAAAAGACTTCTTACGTTGAGATTTTTATTCACATGCACACAACAAAGCCAAGGGTCACAATCCCTGTCTTTTTTCCTCAAGCAAACATGGCTCAGATCAAATTTAGTTGACTTAAAATAGGTTTTAAAAGGAGTTATATATAATATACTATATGCTAGAGATAATTTTTTTGTTTTACAAAGCTGTTGAATGCAATGGGAATTCTACAGCCATTCCTCTTCCCGTTCTACAGCCATTCCTCTTCCTGTCACAGTTCGTGGCCATCCATGAAGGAGATTCTACAAAATCTGTGAATGAAAAATCAGCAAAAGGAAACCACAAATTTAGCCACCTTGCAAGGAAAACGTCAGTGTCTTGTATGAAAAAACCCACAACTTTTCACAAGAATAATCACATGTAATGCTCGTCGTGTATTCACTTCAAAGAATCGATGTTTATAGAAAACAACATTTTCAATGCTTAACCCCCTGCTAAAGTGCTGCCATTTACATGTTTAAATAATTTTTACCTGTAACATCCCATAAAAATACCAAAATTTAATTTTTTTTAAAATAGCAATAATTATCGAAGTTGTTAATATGGAAAATAATTAAAATTCTTAACTAGCATAATTAATAACGATGACACGCATATTTCCCAAAATAAAATATGACGTAGTTGTAATTTCTATTTGAGATTTAAATGGATGCTAATCTCCTTAACGAAAGATATTTTATGATTATGCACAAGAATACAATTTACAAATCTGCTTAAATTCTAAGTGCGATTGCATACTGTACATAGGTTTGTATTATTATAATGTTCTTTATGATGTGCTGACAGTTTGTTTGTATGATGATGAAGGGGTCTTATGAGATATCCTGGGGTGTACTTAGCTACGTTTAGATAAGGCATTTGAATCCTGTTTCCATGTGCAGACCGTAGGTAAGAATTTCTACGACAACATGTGTTAAGAGTACAAGTGTCTTTCAATTCACCGTCAATGTAATATTAAAATGCTAAGTACTTGCTTGCAAAACAAAATACTGGAGGTATGAGTATTTGGTCCCAATTCTAGTTTATGTATTGACTTACAAACTCCACAATGGTATACATTTACATTGTCTATTTGTTTTTATAATACTATGTTTATTTTCATAAGTCTATTGTCATTAATATCAAAATCAATGAAACCAATGTCCAATGGTAATTCTTTTAGAGAACTTGTAGAAGTAACGTTTATACTACTGAACTATCCATTGATTTCAATACATAGCTAATATAGGAATTACATATTGTGAAATGGTGCTTATGCTATGAACTAGCATTATATAATGTTTTAACATAACTTAGACTCTATCTAAAGTCTTCATTTATCAAATAGATAACATTATATATATATAAAACATCATCCTATTTTTATACAAAAACTATAGCAATGAAATAGAAATATTCTATAGTGACTATGCATCCACAATAATACTTTGGCATAAAATATAAACGTTATGATGCCTAAACAATCTTTGAACTATATATAATTGTGTACTTAAGAATCTACTAATGCAATGATATGATCCACAATATGCAACCCTAGCTAAACTTTCACATTATATAATATTACCCTATGCAAACAATATCGTCAGTTGTAAGGATTGGACGGGTATTAAATTTACAGTTGGTATGAACTGGCAGGTTGACGGTGTCCCATCCATGTATTAATTGTTATGACCAAACTCCATAGTAGAAAGTGCTGCTGTCAAACCACGTAATCCACCCAGGTGAAACTTGGTTGATGATACAACTATGAATCCTAGTTGTGCATGGTTAACATATCGATTTTCCTCCGAGCTGTACATGGTGTTGTCCCTTGGTATGTGATGTTGGCATCGTCGTGGTTGTTACCATTAATGAGGTATTAATGTGATGGTTGCCCGACTCTCAACGTATCTGGTTGGAACCATCACACTCGTCGATCTCACAAGATCTTGATCGTTGAAAGAGAATTTTGAACCTGTATTTGTTTTGTTGTTTGTTAAGGGTAAAACCCTGTGTAGTTTTGTGGAACCTAGACCTTGTTTTAATATTTTTGGTTGATAAGGGATAGACCCTATGTACTGTTGGAACCTTGGAACCTTGACAGGTCCATAATGTAAACTCTATTATAAATTTTGAATGGGAAAACAAGAACAAAGGGTTCTCTTGCACTTATAAATAGGGCCCATTTTTGCAATGAAACGTTGTGTTCCAAGTAATGGTTGAGAATTTGTGTAAATAATTGTTAATATGGGTTGAACAACGATAGTTGTTTTCAGCTTAGAGTTATGGTTTGCATAACTGTAGATAGTTGTTTCCTGTATTTCGTTATCGTTGTTGATATTTATGTTTTGGAAAAGTGATGAGATAAGGTTCGGCTGTTATACGGTTTCGAAATGGCTATGCCACATCGTTCGATTTTGTTTAAAGGAATGAAACTCTACCTGTAGTTTTCGTTGGCAATCTTACTTGTACTTAGCCTTTGTATCTGAGACCGGACCTCAACCTGTGTATGAATTGGTTTCATCACTGTGTACATTACTAGTTAGGGTTGTAAGTTATTGTTAGATAATGATACGAGAATCGCACTGTCTACGAAAAGAAGCTTATTGTATTGTAGTAGTCTCAATATGTTTAAAAGATGGTATGGTTATATAAAGTGTCAGTTAGGGTTGGAAATTTATAACTGTTATAACCTTTAGAAATAAATGTCTAAGTTTGCCATGATTGGCTTCAGGAGAAAATTATGATCAGTGTAATCAAAATCTAGGGTATGTGATATCTTAGGGTTTTGATTTTTACAGTGACAGTAATTGTATTTCATAGTTGAAATCATATGTAATAGTTTGTAAATAAATAATATGTGTGTGCTTATAACAATCCTGTACAGAACATAGTTTTGCAGCTGCTATATTTCTTAGAATATAAATACTTGAAAATATGAAATTTATGATATTGAAATGAATGTGATTACTATCTGAAATAAATAGGGTTGAAAAGAAAAGTATAAATCTGTGCAGAAACAAAATGTGTTTGTCTTTTATTTAAGAACTAGATGAATGCTATGCAGCTGTTTATACTATACTATAATATATCCTGCTTTTAAACATATGACAGAATTTAACAAGAACACTACTGTATTCATCTTTTCAATCAATGACATTATGCCTATCACTCATCTTTTTTAATTTACTTCTCTATACTGGAGTACGATGCAGAAAACAACATGGGCAAAAATATAGAGATGGTTATCGATTTAATCATTTCATAAAGCTTTTTCATTCAGAATCATACTTAGATCATAAAATAAAATAAATTCTTCTATATGACTGTAATTTAATAATTCTATTATGCAGAAACATTTAACTGTAAACAAAAGTAAGAACAGTAAAACCTGGTTGACTGTAGGAGAAACAAACAACCCAATGAACCTGTTCCATCCTACCTATTCCTTAAGACAGCCAAGTTACTTGCCTTAGGACCCTCGAGCCTGTTCACTGAACCACCAGGAGGAAGATTCTGTAAAAGCCTTAGTACATCAACTTGCAGTAGAATATAGATTTTCCAGTCATAAAGACTTAGCAGTCAAAGAGACCTGCACCAGCACCTCTAGTTTTCCTTTTCAGTATAACTAGCAGACTCACAGTTGCACTCTCACATAGCCTCATTATTCAAATCTCTCAGTAATCACCTGATGCACTTGAGGAATATTTCTGCAGAAAATATTGTAGGAGCTGCCTGCTCAATTCAAATTTTCTTATCTAGGCTGCTTAGGCCTTTTAGTGGTTAATTGGTCATTAATGAGATGCCTACTCTCTTCCACCCACCTGGGGGATAATGCCACAAATTTAGGGTTAGTTGTCATATAACCAACAGCTAGTGGTGGAGTGCAAATGCTGCCATCTGTCCCATGCCTTCTAAAAGCTTCCATTCCTCCTAGTGGGTCAGTGAACACTCATTTAACAGTTCCTT
This sequence comes from Larix kaempferi, assembly GCA_027924585.1. NCBI lineage: Eukaryota > Viridiplantae > Streptophyta > Pinopsida > Pinales > Pinaceae > Larix > Larix kaempferi. The sequence continues at coordinate 655,973 of BSBM01001666.1, read as the reverse complement.
TGGGTTTTTGTCTCCTATTTTAATTTATTAAATAATAATAATCAGTAATTACAATCATCCTTGATCAAACTTGGTCATAATTACAAAACTTTGTAATTATAATTTAATCATAAAGTATTTTGCAAATAAAATAATAATCTCAGAATTTGTGTAGGTGACATACACCCCCCCTTAGGTCTCAACATCGTCCTCGATGTTGTTTAATCACTCTTTGAGTGTTCTTGAAACAGAGTTATGTATGTTGCCTGCATACTACTCTCTAACTCCTAGGTTGCCTCTTATGGGCTAAGGTGCTTCCATTGCACCTTTACCTTCCCAATGGGGCGATTTTGAAGTAGAGTTTCCCTCCTTTCGAGGATACAGTTCGGTTCCACCTGAAAATCACCGTCTTGTCCCACCTGTACATCATTAAAATTTACAACATGAGTAGCATTGTGTACATACTTCTTTAAAAATGATATATGAATAAAATTATGTATCTTTAAATTTGGTGGCAAAGCCAGTTGGTATGCCACTGGTCCAACCCTTTACAAAATTTCGAAAGGACCACAATACCTGGGTGCCAACTTGGCACAACTTCCCAATTTCAATGAATTATTTTTCGGTCTTACCTTAAGAAAAACATGTTCACCAACCTCGAACTCTTTATGAGTCCTTCTAATATCTGCTTGACTCTTTTGCTCATCTTGGGTAGCTTTAAGATTTCTTTGTACTTGTTTCACAATTAGTTCTAATTCCTGCAACAATTCAGGTCCTAAAATAACTCTATTTACTGGGTCATTCCAAGAAATAAGTGTATCACATTTCCTACCATAAAGAATTTCAAAAGGGCTAAGCCAGGCTGATGCATAATAATGGTTATTATATGCAAATTCTGCTAAATGCAAGTAGTTTTCCCACTTACCAGGTTGATCCTTAACATACATCTTAAGCAAGTCTTCCAATACTTGATTCACTCTTTTTGTCTGGCCATCCGTTTGTGGATGAAATGTTGTACTGAAGTTTGAGGTTGTATTCAACCCTTTAAACAAAGACCTCCAGAAGTTTCCAGTAAACTTAGAATCACGGTCTGAAATTATCACTTTTGGTATCCCATGTAATCGAAAAATCTGCTTGATGAAGATTTCTGCAATGTTTCGAGCCTTATGAGTAGTCTTGACAGGTATAAAGTGTGCTGCCTTGCTGAGTTTATTTCTATCACCATGATAGAGTCATTTTGTTTCTGATTTTTGGAAAGTCTGATAATAAAATTTATGCTTATAACTTCTCATTTCCATCTAGGTATAGGCAATGGCTGCAACAGTCCAGCCAGATGTTGATGTTCAACTTTCACTTTTTGACAGTCCAAACACTTAGCTATGTACTCTGCCACTTCATCCTTCATTCTAAGTCAATAGTACTATTTCCGTAACATAGTGATGGTTTTTCTGATAACCTGGATGACCAAAGTAATAGCTTTTGTGCATCTCATTTAAAATCAGAATTTTTACTTCTGGTATGTTAGGTACATACAATTTGTTTTTGTATAATAATAGTCCATTTTCCTTTAAATTGTAATCTGCCATAGAATTTTCAGAATTGCTATTTGCTGTCTTTTCTTGTAATTTTCTGTATTCTTCATCCGTTTCACTCCCTTCAAGTATCTGATTTTCTAAATCTTTTGTATATGTACTGATCGCTGAAATAAAATTCAATTTCGCTTTACGACTTAATGCATCAGCAACCTTGTTCTCTTTCCCTTTTAATATGCTGAATTTCAAAATCATACTCGCTCCGAAAAGTTAACCATCTAGTTTGTCTAGCGTTCAAATTTTTGTAATCTAATAAATATTTCAGATCCATGTTATTTATCAACAAAGTAAATTTTCTGCCAATAAGGTGGTGATGCCACATTTTTAAAGCGTGAATTACTGCTAATAATTCTAAATCATAAGTAGAGTAGTTCTTCTCATGTATTTTCAGCTTTCTAGACTCGTATGCAACAGCATGGCCCTCTTGTGTTAGGACTCCACCGAGTCCGTCATTACATGCATCTGTGCATATTATAAAATCCTTATTAGGATCTGCGATCCTCAAAATAGGCGTTGTAGTTAGTAATTCCTTTAGCTTCTTAAAACTGTCTGAACGTTTCTGATCCCACACAAATTTCTTCCCTTTCTTCTGTAAGGAAGTTATGGGGTTTGTAATCTTTGAAAAATCCTCTATAAATTTTCTGTAATATCCAGTAATACCCATAAATAATCGTACATCCAACACATCCTTAGGAACTGGCCAATCATTAATGGCTTTTATCTTAAGGATGAATTTTTTCTTGTTTTCCTTATTCTGTTGTGTCATATCTCTCTTCTTGGTTTGAAATATTTCCTTCTTCCTCCATACCTCCTTCATACTCATCATAATCAGAAAATACTTCAAAGTATTGTGCTTTCCAGTACTTGCATTACCTGATTTTTCTAAACCATTTGTCTTGGAATGTGATGCAGCAGGAGAAGGGATAGAGGGGTTACTAAAGAAAAATAAACACTCCATAGATTTTGAGAGCAAAAATTTGTAGCCACATTAGAAGCTCTACTCTATTTATGACAAAGAAATGTTAGCCATAATGCATGCCTTGACCAAGTTTAGACAATACTTGGTGGGAAATAAGTTTTTGGTCAAAATTGATCATAACAGTTTGAAGCATTTTCTCACACGAAAGGACCTCAATGAAAGGCAAAAAAAGTGGGTAATAAAATTCCAAGCTTTTGATTTTAACATTTAATATGTTAAGAGGAAGAATAATATTGTAGCAGATGCATTGTTTAGAAGACCATCATTTTCTCTTATGGACATTTCAAAAGATTGGAAAAATATGCTAATAGTTGAATATGCCAAAGATAATTTTGCTTGTGATGTGTTAGATGGAGTCAAAGGTGATGATAGGTACAAAGTATTGCATAGTATCATCTACTATAAGGATAGAATATACTTGGTTCATGGTTCGAATCTCAAGCATAATATTTTGAAGGAAGTTCATGACTCTCCTTTAGCAGGCCATCCTGGTTTTTTCAAAACATATAGGCAACTAAGGGAAATGATCTTTTGGAAAGGGCTGAAAGAGGGTGTTCTAAAATATGTGAATGAATGCAAGGCATGTCAGCAAAATAAATTTGAACATACACATCCTGCTGGTCTATTGCAACCATTGCCCATTCCACAACAAAAATGGGAAAGTGTCTCCATGGATTTCATCACAGGTTTTCCCAAGGCTTTGGGTAAGGATTGATTTTATGTCGTGGTAGATAGTCTCACTAAATTTGCTCATTTGCTTGTTGTTACATCATATTTTACTTCTGCACAGGAGGCTGATATATTCTTTAGAGAAATTTTCAGATTGCGTGGACTTCCCAAGAACATTGTGAGTGATAGAGATAGCAGATTTATGAGTTCATTTTCGAAAGAACTCTTCAAGTTGGTTGGCACTAAATTGACTCCAAGAACAATCTATCATCCTCAAACTGATGGCAAAAAAGAAAGAGTGAACCAATGGTTGGAAGGGTACTTGAGGAACTATGTCGGTGAGCAACAAAAAACATGGGTGAAATGGCTACATTTGGGTGAGTTTTGCTACAACACTACTTTCCATATGTTCATTGGCATGTCTCCTTTCAAAGAACTATATGGTTATGAAGCACTTACATTTGTTGAGCACATATTTGGTGATAGTAGAGCCCTAAAAGCTAAATATTGGGTGGAGGAAAGTCAGGATAGTTTGAAACTCCTAAAAGACAATTTGCAGGTTCCCTAAAATCAATAGAAACAGTATGTGGATCAACATAGAGTGGAAATAACTTTTCAAGTGAATGATTTGGTCAATTTGAGGATACAACCATATAAACAAACATTCTTGAAAGTAAAAGGCTCAGAAAATCTCAAAGCAAGATACTATGGTCCATATAAGATAGTTCGAAAAGTCTAAATTAGCGATAGTCTCAACATAATACACCTCTTCTCATTCTTCTTCCACTTCACCAAAAGCACTTTCAGTTTCAGTTTCTAAGGTTGGGGGATGATTTTTTTGGATTATTGTCTTCATAAATGGTCATCCTAATCAGGTGCAAGGACCATTCTCTGATACCACTTGTAGTGTCCCTTTTAATGAATTTGTAAAAACTAGGAAAAATTGCAAATTTTGGTCAATTCGACCTTTAGACTAGTATTGACCCAAATGCCTCCAAATGGCTCCAAATGCTTCCGAATTGGTTCTGAATGTGTTTGAAAAGTATTAATACATAAAAATGAGATTGATGGATGCTTGGAAACTCTCAAAATACTTCTGCAACATTCAACTACAATCAGGGAAAGATAGGGCAATTTACTTGTCAAATTGAAGTTCAAATCCCCCAAGGGTAGTGGTCAAAGATGGATATCCAAATGTTGTACTACCTTCCCAAATTTCAAAATAGAGACATGGTACTATTAAATAAATTCAATGGTCTCAAATACATCATCAATCAGTTTCTAAAGAATTTTGAAACTCCCATAAATCAGAGGTTTGTGGACATGTCTTCATATAGGGGGAAATGCTAGTAAACTTCACCACTTGCTATGAAATTCGAGATTGATGTTCCAAGGGCTTATTGTAAGAACCCTAAATCTCATAAAATACTACTAAATAACAATATAATATTAAGGATGCATACATATCTATGAACCAATACAAGAATCTGATAAATACAATAGATCTGATATCCTGTAAATCTATAAAACTAGTATACAACAAGAAGCATCATGCAATGAAAGATCTGTAAAAACAACAGAGTGTATCTAATCAACAATATAACATAAAATATGCTATGAAAATCATATCTGGTTAGATGACCTAGGAGCTACCATTACCTTGACAGCTCCCATAGTGCAACTGAAGGTGGGGGGACGACTCTCCACCCAACCAACCCCCAGCCAAAGGCTAAGGCCCCCGAGCCCCCAATGATTAACCCTATGCCAGCGCTATCTTGCTTTCCTCTCCTCTAGAGCTCCTCTTCCAAGATGGCCAAAGACAAAAAGATCCCTCTCTTCACTTGTTCTCCTCCTTTTATCTCCTCCTCCTCCCAATTTCTTAATTTCTTATTTAATGCAATTTGTTTTTCCTTATTTTCTTTCATATTCCCAATTATATTATTATCTTACATCATTTTATTCATTATATTAAATATTCTCTATATGAGGGTTGTTACATACTCCCCCCCTTCAAGAAACTTCGTCCCGAAGTTATGATATTCAAGCAATAAATACAATACTTATTCAATCAATCGATCAAGTAAATACTAGAATATATAGATAGCTATTACTATTGTGAAGTTTAGAGATTTATATGTGTGGCCACCACATAGAAGTCTCCAAACCACACTAATACAATCAAACGCCCTAAGTTACAACATGCTCTTAAGTAATTCCCAATGAGTCTAGTATGCAACCATATAAATAATCATGCAGCATACATACATAAGCATTAGATCAACCTCTCTACACCTCCCCTCCAACTCCGGATGGTCCCGCTCGCCATGGCATGGGCCCTCTACTGTAACCTGTCCGCGGATCATATAGTAGGCATCATAATTTCCCCGAGAAGTTACCGCGGCATTGCCACCTTTCCAACTTCTGGTAATAATACGGCCTCATCGGTTTCTAACTGGAATCCGGGCCTCATCGGTACTAGCCGGCATCTGGTTCCCGGTACCCCGATCTTGATACTCCCGGTACCCCTGATCCTGATATCAGGATCATTATACCCCAGGAATCTCGGAAGGCTAGCCTAAACATCCTCCACAGCACCCTCAAGGCACTAGCCCCAGGCATCAGAAGTCCTTCTCCATAAACCTCCCTCCTGGTGAGTATGTCTCCAACCGAGGACTCTGGTCACATCAGAAGTTCTCCGGGAAGTATCTATGGCACTGCCACTTTCCCAACTTCTGGTACAAAAGTCAAGCGCTGCTGGCATAGAGCTAATCGTTGGGCTTGTCCCCCAGCCCATAATATATTTATTGTAGCCATTCTCATTCGTGGTTATGGGCTCCCACGAAGTCATAGAATACTTAGCCTCATCAGGCTATTTGAGTGGATCACCTAGAACAACTGGCACTTTCCATAATGAATAATCATTAGTAACTATTTCTCAATATAATAATATCATGGATCATCCTTGAATCATGCGCTAACAAGAATGTCTAGCCACCAGTTCATATTGCATTGCATTACATCATAAGCCATTGTCATGATAAGTCATGCCAAGTTTAACATCTAATGCATTTAGGTGCTTTTTGCTACCATTATAACTTAACTGGTCATGATACTTTCATAATTTCACCAAGCATCTCATAAATATGCCATGATAAGATACCATATTTCAACATTAGTACTATCAACATGGAGTAATGACCCACGTAATCCATCATTATCCATCATCATATCAAATATGCATTCTAACAATCCACATCATCCATCATCACATCAATATGTATTCTACGGGGAGCAATAAGGGTTAGCAGGAGACGATAACATGTCATACCAAATATCTGACATAATCTCTTATTATTCACTAACACAAAACATAGCTGTAAAATACCAAACTTAATCAAAGCATTCTTTCATACCATTTATGTGCCAAATTCCATTTATCTCTAGATGCAATGATAAGTTATAATATCAATTTATGTTCTACACGTCATCTATCTTGTATAGCACCATAATGTCATGAAATGACATCAAGAAGTACCACATGCACAATCCATGGCTATAATCCTCATGGCTAGAAATAACAATCATCAAGTTTCACATGAATAATACATGACCATGAATCACATGTCTATAAGGCGTCATTCCAAGAAACAACATGTAATAACACCATATCATGTACCACATAGCCTACATTTCAAGATGCCATACATAACTATAAATTACCAATTAAGTATCAACAATCAAAGTATCATGTACCTCATGTCCTATACATCTAGAAACATAATAAACTGAGTATCAACATGAAATACGCATAATGAAAACTGAGTAGCCACGTGAAAAACTAAGTGTCATCATGAAATATGCAACATATGTCCTCTAATTTAAGAAACTATATAAAAAAAACTACACCAATGTGGTTAAATTCACACAAGGATTCTTTTGGGATAGGTTTGGCGAATTTACAGTACTTGGGATTATTATAGCCATAGATTTTCCAATTGATGATATTTGTAATTATGTAGGAATTTCACAATATGTTCAATTAATCCTATATAATTAGTATGATGCATGAAACTATTCATGGTGTACTTATCAAGTTTTACTTTGAACCACTTATGGTGGAGTTCCAACAATAGAAAAAGCATGTCTTGATCCTCCATGGGTCCTTGGTAATCCAATCTAACAAGTCCTTCTACTCATCTATTGATTTCCAATTGCATGTTTTGAATAGATGAATGGCACGTGTTATGGATAATGTTAACAACTCATAATTGATGATAGAATTTAATGTTGATGACTTCAATCTTGGAAGACAAAAAGAAAATATTCCACCTTCCGAGAAATTTCTTCATATATGTGCACAACGAACTACCTACTATTTCTTTTCCTCTAGAGAAATCACTAAAGAAGTTAGTCGGAGTCTTTTAGATCATTGCTTGCAGTAAGACAAGGTGCAAAGAATTGAAGGCAAACCTGTGTCGCTAGAGTCTACCATTGGCAAAATCTGTACAAGGGAAGGAGAATAACGTGCTTGTACTCATATCAATCAAACCCTAGAAAATTGTGGAAGAATGGCTCACTTTCCCTAACTATTAATTCTTCTAAATCCAATCATAAATTCCAAATGTAAGAACCCTAAATTGTATCCCAACGTTTATATGATAGTACCAAATAATTATGGCGTTGACTCCCTGACCAGTTGCTGCAATTGCAAACCAGATATATATATATAACATCAGCTTTTACTTTGGCATTGGTTCTCTGTCTAGAGGTCGCCATGTAATTTACATACCACATATCTACAACATTCCAAATTGAAAGGCGTTGGCGTCCTATTTATAGGCTTGTGTTACCACAAACAAACTCTAACATAAATGTATGGGTGCTCACTTTAGAGGCCGCCGTTGCCAATAATCCAAACATTTATAAACAGTCCCATCGGTATGATGTAGGCGTTTTGTCTAAATACTCTGTGTTATGCAGAGATTGTGAACTTTATAAGTTTTTCGAACTTGATTGAATGGTTAACACCGAGAGCCCTAGATCTTAGGGTAAGCCCTCCCCATATACTCTCATTCAAGCAGAAATTAAAAATACAAAGAAAGTAAAAAGACAATTATACTTGATCATAAAACAAAATGGAACCTGGTAATTTCTAAAATCGCTATCCTATTCAACCATAATAATGCTGAGTGCAAGGTCTGTAAAAGAAATAGACCGCAATTCATTTGTGTGCTCTTTTATTTAGCTTGACAATATAGAAGATAGAGGCCACTCACATGCAGTCCATAATGCTTCCCCACGAATGCATAGCGCCTCTCTATATAAAAAATTACCAATTGATGAAATCACGGTGAAAGTCTCCCAGTAGTTGACTAAGCAAATATAAGAACCTTAAATCTCATAAATGAATGACCAGAATAGCCCAAGGGGGTTAAGCTCAACCGGTTGTCACCAACATTGTTGTGCATTTAGCTAGTTCCGTGCCAGCAGGTGCCAAGCTCAAATTTCCCCAGGTGAGGTGGTCTACCACGACGATTTTAATAGGATGCCAACAAGGTTTTCTTTGGAAATATAAAAGGAATGGCCATAATAGAAAGTGTTATGAATGTAAGGCCATATCCAAATCTCACAGTGGGATAGTCATATACTTTCTCAATTTCATAACCATATCCTGTATTTTAAGCTACATTTTTAGTTACTGACAGAACCACGAGATAGGAAGCAAACCTAGAAACTTATTAATGTAAAGAAGGGAAAGAAATATGAAATTGGATTCAAATTTGCATTTAACAGTAAACCACATAATCAAATTGTTGTGAGAGATTATAGGGCTTGGCGCCACTGAAAAAAAAAAACTTCGAGAGCTATAAGTTTATGGACTCTCAGATTTAGAACTCTGAAGAGATGCCGAATCTTAAACATTTGGGAGAGCGTCAGCCTAAAGATCTGAAGGTCGTTGGAGAAGTTGCAGGCACCTGAATGTGTGAAGCTAAAGAACATACAGGGTTGACACAGCTGACACAGCGTGGTAAACAAGGAAATGAATATATACCAGTCAGCACCCTTTCAAACCAGTATGAAAATGATAAATCAGACACATGATCAAATACTAACTTTAAATTTTGAACATACAAGTAATACCAGACGACTACACATCACATCAGGTTTTCAAATGATGGTTGTATCGGATTGAATCGCAGTTTGCAACAGAGATAAAAGATAAATAAATAAATAAAATTATAAAATAAAAACAAGTGGCCAGGTACAGGAGACAAGAACTCGGTACAACATACTGAGCATCTTATTACCAGATAAATGATAGGAGTCCTTTAAAACCAATCAAGGAGCGAAAGTATTTTGGTTCACTATCCTTTCTTGACAGTTGTATAGTACATGTTGCTACTAGAGCTGGTGATAGCAATATTTGTGGAGATTATACTTCACCAAGGGTTGGTTCATCCCATTGCGCTTCTAGCTCTGGTCTAACATTAATTCCAAGATGTCCATGAATATTCTCTTCAACGAGTTTTGTAGCCGATTTTGTTTAATATTCACATGGAGAAAAGGTCATGATGGACATTGTCATTCACGAGGAACACAAATTCCAACATGTTTGTTGTCAATTTATCAAAGTGATGAGCACATTATCAAAGTTACATTGAAAGAGATGAGTTCAGCATTACTTCCAATGACGATAGAGCTTACCAAATGCATAGAGATGGAGGACATAAAAATAAATAAAAAATGTAAAGTTGTGGAAATATAACGTGAAGGTTGAAATTATAATATCTGAGAAACATCTACGTGATGTTATTATTCTCTTTTTTTTTAGGCACGGATTGTGGCTTTGCGTATCTTTATACCTGCCAATCCGGTCTGTCCACCCGACGAGGAACCTGACAAAATGCGTTCCCACCCAAAGAGTTACGGATCATGGCTGTTTTTAATTCTTACCAGCCAATCCGATCTGTCAATCACTGTTAGGAGGATACCCAATGTAATGGCCTCAAACTCATAAAATAGAAACTAAACACAGATGTTGATGTATATGTAACTTCGGAATGTATTTCATCTGTGTATTTTATATATATTTATTGTACCCTTATAAGAGATGTGTCATTCCTCTATAAGGAAGTGTCGTCATGTGGATTGACAAGTGTCGCAAGTGTGTGTACTTGCCGATGGGTTATTAGACCACCATGTGGGGTCGGCCCTGAATTATATATAATATAATGTGGATGTATCTAGATAGACAAGTCGGCCCCATAAGGTCACTGGGCAAAAAGCTCAGTATAAATAGAGATCGGAGATCTCTATTTTACTCACTCGAAAAAGTAACTCACTCTCTCTTGAAAAGTGGCGCACTAGTGAGGAGGAGGATCATCTGCTATCAGGAGACTATCTCAGTGTTATTTGGTTGTACTTTGGTTGAGCCATTGCTCTCTCTATCTCTGAGGAAGTTGTGGGGTTTCTCACCTTAGGGTTTTCCCCACAGAAACTCTGTGTCTCTTGTATTTATGCTTTTCATTCTTGTGATGCTTGTCATATTGTGATTGTCATGCATTGATATACTGTAGATGTTATTCTCTCAGCAAAGATCCTAGAGTATTGTGAATTAATGCTCAAAATTTAACAATAGAAGTATAGTCGAAATCGAAATCACATCCGTTATAAAACTTGCCATTGATCAGGGAAATCTTCGATTAAGATGACAATATATTTCACTTTCACAGACAAGATACAATCAGGAGTCCTTTTATACATAACTTGACCTAAATAAAATCGACAGATGACATCATTTCCTACTGGTCGGTTCATTGTTGGGTAGAAAAGTTGCATTCATGAGTGGAGAAGTTGCATACCCAATAATATTCTATTTGTTCGGCGCAGGCTTTGTCTTGGCCAGAAATGAGGGCCTTTCATCACTGGGCATGATCGCAATAATTTTATCCTCGTGAATACTGCACTTAATGATGTCTTTTCCACTTAGTCTTAGTGAATATGGCATGTTCTACCGTTCACAATACTCATTTGAGCGCGACGGGATATATCCCAGAAAGAGCAGAGGAGAACATAAGTGAAGGCTACTAAAATCAGTATGGAAGCCATTCCCACTAACAGATATGGCACAGATGACTCACGCAGTATGGAATGCATGGCATTAATGTCGATTGTGCTGAAGTTTATCATTGAATGCACTAGGTCACTCGCCCTTCTGATTCTCCTATAAGGGCCTATCTATAGCCTGTCCACCACAGTTATTAGAATAGTGTCAGTCATACAGATCACAGACTCCTTACCAAGTGGAGGAGCAGCAACTAGCAGAACTGAAACGGAGCGGGCAGTGGGAGTAACGCCCTCTCAGATAGTGGATTTAATGATGGGAATTAATTGACTGAAGCAGAGGGAAAATAATATTTCAGAATGAGGATGAGGGATTTGGCGCTATTGATCAATGCATGCTTTATAGCTTCTTTTAGAAGGCTTTTCTCTTTGTATTGTGTGGGTTATAACGTCTGGCGTTACCATTCGTTAATGTATGCGTTTTAGCGTTGGCGTTACCATCAGTGGAGGTTACACTTTCGTAGTGTGGCTATGTCTAGTTGTTTCCAAAAGCATACATATTATTATTATTATTATTTAAATGTCATATTGTTGTCAATAAAAAGCATAAAATAAAACAAAAACATTATTATTATTATTATTATATTTAAATGTCATATTGCTGTCAATTAAAAGCATAAAATAAAACAAAAGCCAAACTCTTGTCATTATTATTACAGATAACCTTCAGATTTTCGCCAAAAATTAATGTATCTCAGAGAAATCCGGTGCATTGATAGAGAAAAGGGGATAACCCGATCTATGGATGATCATTTGACATAATGATTGGACACTTAGAGAATGCTTGAAGGTAGAATTTAAGGAAAAATGTGAAGGTTTGACAGAATTCCAAACCGCTGCTATTTCATTTTGTTTCTGTGCATGTGGGTGAAGATAGATCCTGTATTTGGACGACAAATTTATTTCCCTATGAAAGGTTTTATCATTTAGCATGCGGTAGTGCAGTTGCTTCTTCAATATGGTTTGAGATGATCACAGAAAGGCTTCATTTGTCTAAGATAGATTGATTTTTTTTATTTTATTTTTATTTGTCTGCATAATGGTTTGAAATATCATTTTTAGGTGGATCAGGTCCCTAGGTACATTAATCGTGCTAAATCTGTTGATTCGATGGAGTTCAGAGGGAATCCTTTACAAGTTTTGGGCTAATGAATCTGCCTCGGCCAGATATTCTGAGAATAAGAAATTTGAGATAGTGGGATAAAACTCATCTTGCATGCTTAACCTGAGTGTTTGTTTCAATTTTTTTTTTGATAGAAATTATAAAACTGAAAATGAACAAGACAAGTTAAGACAAGTTAGAAAATGAACTTTCGACTGTTGTGATAATAATACTAATCTTGGCAGTCATTTTTTTTTTATCAGGATGTCTCTATCCCTCTCCTTCGACGGTTGCGATAATAATAATAATCTTGGTTGTCATTTTTTTATTATTATTATGTGGTTGTTCTGGAGGATTTCTGGTGCCCTTTTCTTTATGGTTTCAACACTCTTACAGCCAAGTATGACCACATGCAGACCACATGCAGAAGACTAGGTTGTAAGATGACACTTTGCTTGGACTACACCCTGTGAATCTGTCCAAAAGTACTCGATCGGAGGGCTGCAAGTGCAAATCACATCAATGGAAAAGGTGTGCATGCATTTATTGCACAAATACAAGGTAGATTGTGAAAAAGCAATACAGTGGAGTGAATCTGGAAGCTATTATGGAGGTGCCTTGATTGTAAATTCCAATCAATTGATCTGGACTCCCAGGTCGTGAGATTCAAAGATTAAAACTAGATAGAAAGTTGTGGGAGTAGCCTAAGTAAGGCTCCTGTTGTGCCAGGAGATCTGGGTTCAAATCTCAACACCCATTAACTTGATTTTAATTTTAGTCTTTAAATTTTACAAAGATTTAGTTTTTTTTTTGTGTAATTTAATCATTTTTAGGTCTTAACTCAAGTTTTTTTCTTTGTACAAAGGTGTAGATTTAACATGTAGACCTCCAGATACTAAGAGATTTCTAGATTTGACATATAAGCACTAGATCTGAAGGTACATCCATAGATTTTAACAGTTTGAGCAACTACAACATTTAGATAAAGCCCATAGGTCTTGAGGGTTTGAACCTTGCCTGATACCAAATGTAAGAACCCTAAAACTCATAAAATACTACTAAATAACAATATAATATTAAAGATGCATATAGATCTATGAACCAATACAAGAATCTGATAAATACAATGGATCTAATATCCTGTAAATCTATAAAACCAGTATACAACAAGAAGCATCATGCAATGAAGTATATGTAACAACAACAAAGTGTATCTAATCAACAATATAACGGAAAATATGCTATGAAAATCATACTTGGTTAGATGACCTAGGAGCTACCATTACCTTGACAGCTCCCATAGTGCAACTGAAGGTGGGGGGACGACTCTCCACCCAACCAACCCCCAGCCAAAGGCTGAGGCCCCCGAGCCCCCAACGATTAACCCTATGCTAGCGCTATCTTGCTTTCCTCTCCTCTAGAGCTCATCTTCCAAGATGGCCAAAGAAAAAAAGATCCCTCTCTTCACTTCTTCTCCTCCTTTTATCTCCTCCTTCTCCCAATTTCTTAATTTCTTATTTAATGCAATTTGTTTTTCCTTATTTTCTTTCATATTCCCAATTATATTATTATCTTACATCATTTTATTCATTATATTAAATATTCTCTTATGAAATGTATATGAAATTTCTTCCAGACATTAATGACTCTCCATACATCACAAAAATCACAGAGATGAACTGATACAAGTCGAAATAAAGCAATTTCAAGCTTTCATAACAAGATATAGGGAAAATGGCACCATTTATGCATTGTTTGGTATTTTTACATAGTTCCACTTGGTATTTCGACTTGAGAGTATTCCGAGCATTAAAAATAGAGTATATATATCAGAATACAAATAAATGGGGCCACAAGATCTCCCCCAAAGAGAACAACATCTCACCAAGTGTGCCCTTCCTCCAAGAGCCAAAATATGAAGAGAAAAGTGAGAAAGGTGTGGAAGCAATTTGAGGATAGGAATGTCACGAGCTTCCCTGTAGCTTCAACTTGCAACAAATGAATCTATTTTAGCTCCAAATTAAAGGTCTTAATGGCCTCTCCAATTTCCAATTAGGATGGGAATCTTTCACCCTCGAAATTGGTACTAAGGTAAGTAGAGTAAACACTCCACAAGCATGGACAAGCTATGCTCTAAAATATGCAAAATGATAAATGATAAAAAGACACTCTCCTTCTTTGTTCTTGACTTTTATAAACTTCCAAAGACCTCCTTAGCTCGAATTCCATCCACTAGATTCATGCCAACTCAAATTAGGAAGAGACTCCAATGTATGCCACTTGTCCCTCCAATACTAGCCTCCTCCTTCACTCAATTTGAATGGGTGACTCTTTGGCTTCCCTAAATCCCTTGTGTGCCCTCTTGGAGGCTATTTTTATCCTTGACATGTCATATATGTCAGATGTCATCCATCAGGTTTGATTTTGTCATAAGTGTCATAGGCATCTTCATCATTGGTGTCATAGAAGCTAGGGAATCTAGCCCAAGTGTCCCACTAGCTCCAAAATGCCTCTTCCTCTTCCATGGGAGTTACTCTTCCTCTACATTTCGACTTCATTGAGTCATGCCAAGTATTATGCCCTTGCAAATCCCCCAAGAACATTAGACTCCACCTTGGATTCGAATGGGTGAGAGTGAAATGCCATGTGACATGGGGAATCTAGCTTGTGTGGGTCCCACACCACCAATGTGTCTCCATGACCAAGTGCCATCTTATTTCCTCATCATAAATATTTATTTATCCCATTTTAATATATTTATGTCAAGCTAAAGTCCATTTGGGTTTTATTAGTCTCCTTATTCCAAATTGAATGTTTCCACCCCAACCTAGGAAACTAGTAGATTGGTGGAATTTAATCTTCTTTGAGATTTATTTGAGTGGGGACATTACAAATTTTCTTTTATTATCTGTTATTGACTTCATAAGATGTTTGTACTCATCAAATTCAATGGACTATGATTGCACTAACAATTTTGAGGTGATATACAACCCAGTATGGGGGAGATGTTGTAACATTACGTAATGTAATGTAATGTTACTATAATAAAAAGTAGTTAAAAAAATTCATGTCATCTCATCAAATAAAAAAATTAAAACCAACATAGATCCATCTTAAACCCATATCCATCAAGCACCTGGAGGGATCAAATTTCTTGAGGTGTAAATTTTTTATTAACATGTAAAAAATTTAAGATAAAAAAATTTACACCTCGAAAAATTGGATCCCTCGTGGTGCTTGATAGAATTAGGTTTAAGATGGATCCATGCTGGTAATGAAATAGATACTTACTATGGTGAGTTCCATATACTTCATGGTTAAACTTCAGGCTAATTAATATGAAAGAAATCATATCATTGGTTTGCATTCCAATTCGCAATTACCAAATGAACACATTTTTGTTTGAATTCAATTTCCATGAAAAAATAAGGTTCTGTGATGGATCAATTTAATGGGTTAAAGGATGTATCTCAAATCCAACATCCTTAATTAGGGGTGGCAGGGGTCATCCTTGACCTTGGAAGAAATGAAGAAGTTAACTTTGCATGGGGACTTGGGAGAATGATAAATAATGAAGCAAAGATTCATGCCACACAACAATATTTAAAGTGTACCAATATTTCATTGCGAGAAAATAAGAAATTATCGATGCTATTATAAATATTGTTTATGAATTAGATATATAACTGTTTTAGCCAAGCAAATAAGAAATATTACGCACATAAATGAGTAACAAATTTATATTTGATCGACATTTAGTTGTACGAGTATAGCAATATCTCATAGGATACCACTGAATATGTAAAACAATTGCAACCATATTCTTGGGTTTTTTATTTGTCCTTCATAAAAATATTACAAAGTCTTCATACATTCCTAAGAAACACTTCTGGTAGAGCCTCCTTGTTTCTTCGTTCAAATATCAATATCACAAAAGAAGATGGTGTAAGTTTTAAACATGTGCAGAGAAGCAAATCATATAGATTATTTTAAGAAAAATAGAGATTACACCACAACATTCACACATAATACATAGATATTTACCCTGGAAACCCTTAATTAGGAAAACCAACAAAACTTAGAGTCGCAGCTCCCACATTCTCATTATGATTATTAACCACTCACAATACAATATGTAGGTATTTTCCAGCAACCAAAACCCTAGTCCGTTAACCCAGATTAGAAATAAAATCCAATCTCTTAACCAGGATTAAATTACATATTTTTAGAAAAACCATGGAGGGATAGTATAGACGCAGTTGTGTAGATGAAAAACCCCACACACAAATGCAAATAATATAACACATACCCAACATTCTCCCACTTGTTGTTTTCTTTTCATAAAGATGAGCCATGTATTGATGGGGTCATAGTTTTAGGGCATTAATGCCCATAGATCCTCTACACCAAGATAAATTCTCAACACTGACATTATTTGTCCATGATTCTGCAACATTCTTCAAGGTATCAACCTTTTCTAGAAACAACTTCTTGTCTTCAACCATATCTCTCAAAAGGTGATATTCCACATAAATATGCTTTGTCATATCATAATGAACAAGGTTCTTTGCGAAGAATATTACACTTTGGCTATCACAACCTAACCTTATGGATTTCTATACAAACCCAATATTTGAACACAATCTCTGCAACCATACAAATTCTTTGCTTGCATGAGTGGCTTCCATGTATTCATATTCTGTAGTTTAGAGTGCAACTGCATCCTATCTCTTGCTCATCCAAGTGATAACTCCTCCAAATAAGTTAAATGCATACCCACTTGTAGATCTTTTGCGATCACGATCTTCATCCTAGTTTGCATCAACAATTCCATGTACATTTATTACTTTGTATGATCCAAGTCTTCCTTAGTCGCATATTGCTTAATGTGTGGTGCCACACAAATATCTGAAGACCCTATTTAGCATTGTCTAATGCTCCTTCCTTGTTTTTGACATATATATGCTCAAAAATCCCACCACATGAGAAATGTCTCGTTTGATACAAACCATTTCATACATCAAACTACGAACCACACTAGCATATGGAACTCATGACATATCTTCTTCCTCTTCCCGTGTATTGGGACACTAATCTACATATAAATTTAAATTTTAAACCTATAGGAATGGGAACTTTGAACGACTTACTTTCTTGCATGTTAAATCTTTGTAGTGTCACCTCAACATATTTTCGATGATTCAACCAAATTTTCATGTTTGCACGATCTCTTTTAATCTCCATTCCTAGTGCGAATTTTGCAACATCAAGATCCTTTATGTCAAATTTGGTGGAGAGTTGTGACTTCACATGCTTTATGACATATTTATTGTTTCCAATCAGCAATATCTCATCAACATACAATACTACATTATTGAATTGATCACCAACCTGTTTGAAGTACACACAATGATCAACCTTGATTCTCACAAACCATAATCCAAGTATGTATGTGTCAAACTTTTGGTACCAGAAGGCTTGGAGATTGTTTCAGACCATGAAACACGGGGGGTTCACTAGTGAGTTAATATCATATCACGTCCATTCATATTGGGGGGTTGAATACTCTTAAAAACCTAGAAAATATATTTCCCTGTATTAAGGGGTCAAGGGGGGTTTTTAATTTCACATAGTAATATAAATATTGGGGGTTATTTTATTTGGGTATGCTGAGGAATAACCTCCAAATCGTGGGATGAATTCACACTTCCAAATCACGGGCTCAATTCATACCCACTTAAACCTTATGTACCTTCCATTTTTATTTGATATTGCTTATGATCCTAAGTTTTACATAAATATGATAATAGTGTACCAATGATAATATCGATAGAAGTCTCTTTGGATTATTGGCCTTGAGCAATTCTCATTTAATATATTATTTAGGCTTGGTTTGAATTGATGTTATATTGTTTTTCATCTTTAAGTTAAGAGATGTAGTTAATCGAGAGTTCCAAACTTGAACAATTGTATTGTATTTTTGTAGGCATTCAAGTAAAAGATTTAACTCTTCATTTTTTAGGTTCGGGTTTAGGTGGGCACTGATATTCAATTAAACCTTGCTCCACGACAACCAAGAAAAGTGAGATCAATCATTCTTGGCTCACTGGAACCAAGAAAAGTCAGATCAATGTTTCTTGACTAATTATTTCTTTCAACTTTTTGTATTCTTCTTTAATATTTTCACATTGCTAGTTAGGAATACTTGTTAGATTGAGTTATATTTGGCACAGTCATAATTGTAATTTCAATTCTTATATGCAAGGCATCTATCTTAATATTGTATTGTAATTAACATGATTCACATAGGTGAAACTCTAAATCCTTATTTACATACCCTATGTGTTATCATTACCATGAAATGTTATCATATAAGTTTCACCATCTAGGTATCTTTATAACTATTGCATGGTTGAAAACTAACAATGGAGATATTTCCCTATCCTTTAAAGATTAAAAAAAATAGGTACAACCCAAGAAAAGGTAACTAATTTTGTTAATTTGCTTGACTGCAAGAATAAATTTAGAGTAAGTGGAGGCAATTCATTGGATCTTGTGAATGACCCAAATCCAAGCTTTGCACATGATCATATGGTGTTATTGAAAAGTAAAAGGAATTTGTCTATGTTCATTTGGGTTCAAACATCAATGATGTTTGTTTTTATAGGAAGGTAGGGGTGTCCATCACAAAAGGGTTTCAATTTTAAATTTTTATGGAGTTTAATTTATTAAGCTTATAGAACATGTGAGTTCTCTATGGCTATATTCATATTTACATGATATAAAATTGGTATATTTGTAGGTTGTGGTGTGAAACATCTGCAATTCTCATATTTTCTAAGCATCGCACTAACAATTGGACTATAAATATTTTACATTCTTTGTTATGTTGATCTCTTGACTAGGTTGCGTTTTACGCATTTTGGCTTCCCTAATATTATTTCTTCAGGTGTTTCACTATCCAATGCTACAAATTGATTAGTCAACCCCGCAATCCTACTGGGATCATTATTAGCATTATACTATTATTGTATTTAGCATCTTGTTTGCTTATACTAAGATGTGTTAGGGCTCCTTTTTGTTGCAACTTGATAATATGATATAAAGGGGGTGTTAAAAATGGGTTGATAAAAATGGATACCTACAATATCTGGTGAAACTAGGGGTTTGCTTAATTGGAAAGGAATATTGGGAGGGGGGTTCAACAATACAATTTTAGGATGCATTTTCCAATATTTAGTGAAATTAGGGGTATTATTTAATATCATGTGAACGATCGTGCTATGTAACAAGTTCACTGAGTGAACCCCCCATGCCATGAAGAGACTTATTTAGCTTACAAACCAACTCTTTCCTTCCTTTTACTGTAAACCCTTATGGTTGTTTCATGTAGATTTCTTCTTCAATATCCCCATGTAAGAATATTATCTTCACATCCATTTTATCTACTTCAAGTTGAAAAGCAACATCAGTAGCAAGAACCAATCTAATAGAAGTTAATTTAGCAATTTGAGAAAATATTTCTCCAAAAGAAATTCTCTCTACCTGGGAATATCCTTTTGCTACAAAGTGAGATTTGTACTTCCCCACTTTACCTTCTACATCCAACCACTTCTTGAACAACAACCATCTGCTACCAACGAATTTTCTTCTAGATGGTAAGTCCATTAGATCCCAAGATTCATTTTTTGTCCAAGGCATCCATTTCTTCAACCATGGCCTTCTTCTAGATATTCATATCCACCGAATCAACATCTTCCTTCACATTTCTAGGATCATCATCAATAATAGATAAATCAAACTAGACAAAAAATTAGGAGAGGAATACTTTTCCAGTTTCCTTCTTTCTCGAGATGATCTCCTAAAAAATGGGGTATGCAGAGGTTCTTCTTCTTCTAATTTAGCTACTTCTATTAATTTAGATTCTTCATATTCTAACTCAACCTCTATTTTCTCTAGTTCATTTTCCATTGGAGTCACTTCCTATCTAGGAACATCTTTGAGCTCTCTAAAAACAACATGTCAACTGTAAACCATCTTCTTAGTTATAGGATTCCAAAGCCGAAAACCTTTCACACCATCTTTATAACTGATAAAGACACATTTTTCAGCTTTATTATCCAACTTACTCCTTTTCTCCTTTGGAACATCTCCATAAGCATCACAACCAACAAATTTTAGATGTTTCACAGAGGGTTTCTTACCAATCCATACCTCATGTGGAGTTTTCTCAACCAATGGTGATGTGGATGATCGATTTACCATGTAATATGTAGTATCCACTTCCTCTGCCTAGAATTCTTGTCCTATCTCGACACTGTCGATCATGCTCCCTTTCTTTTCCATCAATGTCCTACTGATTCTTTCCGCAACTCCTTTCTATTGAGGTGCGTATGGACTAGTATTTTGTCTTTCTATACCGCATTTATTACAAAATTCATCAAATGCATTCTTGTAGAACTCCCTACCATCATCTATCCTCAACACATGTATTTTCTTTTTCATCGAATTCCCTACAAGAAGCTTAAATTCTTTAAACTTAGAAAATACTTCAGATTTCTTTTGAAGGAAATAAATCCACGTGTTCCTTGAGAAATCATCTATAAATGAGACATAATACATAGATCTTTCTAATGATGGAACATGGACATGTCCAAACACAACACTATTTATTAACTCTAAAATTCCCTTTTCTCTTGCAAAACCAAATGCAAATCCTACTCGATTATGTTTTCCATATATGCAATGTTCACAAAAATAAAATCTAGAGTGCAATCATACATACCTTCAACCATACCTTCACCTTGTAATTCTCAAAGGCCATTTTCTCCTATGTGCCCCAATATTTGATGCCATAGCATTATCTTTCCTCTAGACACAGTTGAGATTCTTTCTTCTTTATCTCATTTCTCGGGAACAACATAATTGTTATATTCATTAAGGGTGGTGATTCCCAATAATTTGTATAGGGTTCCATTCCGAACTCCCCTCATCAAGACCATTGATTCTCTAACCAATTTGCATGTGTTTTTTCCAAATAGTCTATATGACTACATCATCCATCTTTCTAATGGATATCAAGTTTCTCGCTAGATTTGGAATGTGTAGTACTCCAAGGTGAGTTCTAATCCTTCCATACTTGAGCTTCAACTTAACTCTTCCATGTCCAATGATATTGGTTGTTGGATCATCTCCTAGGAACAAACCTCCTCCATTGTACTTTTCATATTCACAAAACCACTCCCTACGAGGATTCATATGATAAATGACACACCTAAGTCAACCAACCATACATCACAATTTGAACGAGTACCTGTGGAAGCTAGGAACACATATCTTTCTTCTTCTAAGGAGGTATTCTCCTCTGTGGAAGGGGTATCATCAAATGCCTTTGTTTTCTCAACATTCTTAGATCTACAATCCTTTTTATAGTGCCTAAATTTATCATATCTCCACCACTTCCTCAAATATTTTCCTAGGGATTTAGATCTACCCTTATATTTAGATCTCTCCCCAAATCCTTTATTTTTATTTTTCTCCTGGGGATGACCTCTCATAGATAGGGCATCCATGGTATGATTATACATGGCTATCTACCTCATCTCTTCTGATAGTAAGGATGATACTATTCATAAAATTCTAAGGTCACTTTACTCAACAAACCCATGCATACATGCATTTGACCATACATTGCATGTTCACAAGACATATATATGCAGTGGTTACATAAAAAAAAATGAATGGGGCATTGATTATTGGTTAGCATGATTAAAACCCTCAATACATTTATGATTGATGATGAATGCATTGAATTTTCAATTGGATCGATGGTTTTTAAGGGTGAATACCTGACATTGGAACAAAACTCAAAAAATACCAATGATTTCATATTCATGGATTATAGACCAAGTGCAATGGGATATCACTTTACAAACATAGTCATTAGTACAAATATCCAACTACAAATAGTGACTAGAAAAAACTTGTCAATTGTATGATACTTCCTACCTCATTCAAAGCATGAGAAATTGATGGAAACCATTAGTAACAGAGAGAATCAAGATGGTGTACTTAAATAACATCAGGTAATTATATAGCATACATAAGTGGTATGTAATTATATAGCATACATAAGTATGTAGTATGTTTAAGGTTATGTTCTATATTAAGGTATGTGGATTGTTATGCTATTTTTTTAATTAATTAACATATGAATAGATATGTTTTAGTTCAAGGGTCTAACACTACTACCCCTTTGTGTGTCCTAATTCTATGAAGAATCATAGGCACATGAGGGCCCATCATTAATAACAATGGTGTTTCTCAACACCACCAACATGCGTAGGACCTTTCAATGGAAGTTTATACCTATTTATCACATTAATACATTTGATACATTGAACTTTGATAAAATGAACGTGTGTATTCATCCATTGAAATCTATGGATGTTTTCATAATGAGTTAAAGGAAGGTGATGTAGTGGTCAATTGATCCATCAAAATTGAAGTGACAAAGTGCTCAATTGATCCTTCAAAACTCCTTTTATATATTGGAGTCGTCAATTTAGAATTATGTATCTTGTTTCTCCATAACATGTGGGGCTTTCTCACAATGTAAAAGTATCATTGTTGTAATATACTTTTAACATTCATCAAATTTATTAAAGGGCATAGCTGTTGGTTAGTAACATAATATTTGATGGATTTCTCTATATGAAGTGAACCATAGTTGCTTGTTGGTTTGGTTACATTCAATGTCAAGTTGTGTATTTTTATGAGTTAAAGATTTCTTTTGCACCATAATTTTTGAAAACATGTCAAAAATTAACTATTTAATGGTCACAAAATGGAAATTGTTTTGTAAGTTTAATTGTATGGTAGTCACTCAAAAGAACAAGAACAAGAACAAGTCTTCAAGTGGGACTTGTTATTCAATGTAAATTTTTTCCACCTTGACATTCCTATTCTTGAGGAAAAATTCACGCACAATAGACTCCATACTCACTCACTATGGCATATGTTAACTACTTTGTTCTTTATATAACATGCAAGAATACCATGTAGGCACAATGTACAAAAGAAGGTAATTTTTTTATTGCAAGCATCTTATCTTTTGGATTTGGTTTGTTTTGGTCTCTTAAAAACATGCAATATATCAATTATCCTAAGGTCATAGTCATTGTCTTAAGGTCATAGTCATTGACAGTATGTTCAAAATATAAAAGCAATATTTGCATGTTCAATCATCATATAAGCACATAATGATTAATGATTTTTTTTGTGAGTTTAGTTCATATTCAAATTCTCATAATCATGTTTCTAAAAAGAAATTTATATTTTAAAGTCTTTGCATTTTAGAAGAAATTTATATTTTTAGATATAAATAAATTTTATTAATCCAATTTTCTTATAAGGTAGAGTGAGTTGATATCTGTAGCACACAATGTTGCTTAAGCAAGGATATGTATCCAATTTGGGTGAGATTCAATATTAAAGCATGCATTGTAAGGCATTAGAAAAATTTATATTTTAAAGTCTTTGTATTTTAGAAAAAAATTATATTTTTAGATATAAGTAAATTTTATTAATCCAATTTTCTTATAAGGTAGAGTGAGTTGATATCTTTAGCACACAATGTTGCTTAAGCAGGGATATGTATCCAATTTCGGTGAGATTCAATATTAAAGCATGCATTGTAAGGCATTGTGATTTGTGTATTATTTTCTCGCATGCAAGTTATAGTTATATATGAATTGTTGCTAGATGAAAAGGATTTATTTGTTAAATTGTATTTTTTAAATACTCTTGTAAAGTGGTATTTAATGTTAAATTATTATTGGTATCCAATGTTATCAAATGAAATGCCATTAAATTATCTTTTCTAAGTATTCTTGTTATTGGTGTCCAATGTTGTGAAATGGAAGGTATGAAAATTGATGCACTGCTTATTACTAGGGTTGTCCACTAGTTGAATCTATGAATTGTATCAAGAGAGAATATTGATCTCAACATTTCCTAAAGACATGAATTATACAATTTTCCAAGTTGGATGGAAAAGTTTCCTATACCCTACAAGAAAATATAATTTCAAAGCAATTATGAAAGAGAGAAACATTTTCTTTCTTTCTAAATGTTATATCTTCCCCGTGCAAACATCAATCATCCATGGTTAACTATGGTAAAACATTATTAACCATCAATTGGTCAACTAATAACTTTTATATTGTGAATACTTTAATATATATTAATATAATATTGTTTTGATCATATGTCTATGCCATATTGGTCAACAAGGTGAATAGCTTGTGGCCTTGCCATATCCTATGACCCCAACCAGTAACTAGTAACAACCACATTAATAATAATGTGTCCCATAGATATATGCTTCAATTGGTAACTAGTAACGACCACATTAATAATAATGTGTCCCATATATATATGCTCCAATTGGTAACTAGTAACAACCACATTAATAATAATGTGTCCCCTATATATCTATAAACATATATTTACTACATTAATAATGTTTTTTTATATAAAATGTGATAAACATACTTACTACCAAACACATTATTACTAATGTGGTGGTTGGTAATTTTAATTTTCAAATAAATCAAACATACCCAAATCCAACTAATATTATATTATTTGAATATGTTTAGTCTTTTCTTATAGTTTGGAGGTGGCATTTCTTATTTTGCATTCATTCATACAACACTGTTTACATATTTTTTGGTTTATATATTTTGAGTAACACATCTTTTGGTTTTTTTCTTAATATTTGAAATTATAAAAGATTTGTTATATATGCCATTAACTTTTAGATTCACAAATAATGATTATGTGAACAGAAGCACATTGGCTTAATCTTCATACCATTGGTATTACAACTTTAAGGATTAAAATCACTTCAATGCCAGAGTTATAGTCAAAACAAAACAAAAAACTCTCACAATCTATGTGGCTTGCATGCATCAAGATATATAAGGTTTTACTTACGAGTGGGATAAACGATAACTTGCTAAAAACTGGTAAAAATTGTTTATTGGAAATTATTAATTTTGCAATTTTGTAATTTTAGCAATCGTAATTGTCTATCAATTTAGACTAAATACTTAATTTTAAAACTAGCCAGATCATTGAAATTTCAATTTGAACACTCCAAATTACAATTTGAACAATAATTTCTCTACCGAATTCAATGAATTGAGATCATTTTAATAAGTGATTATACTGCTCCCTTTACTCATATTAATTTCTCTGCCAGATTCGGTTCGGGTGGGTTAAGGGCTTTTTGGTTATAGTGGTTATACTGCGCCCTTTACTCATATTAAAGATTCTTCATATTATGTCATGAGTTCTCCTTTTAATTATTTAGAGTATGAATGGAGTCTAGGATCATTAAAAGCAATGAAAACTTGGTCAATTGAATCAACTTATGGTCAAAATGGATCATATCGAGCTCAAATGAAACCATTTCTGCGTCGAAATTTAAAGGATTGAAGACGGGATTGGTGTCGGCACGATTCTGTGAAGGAATTTGAAGATTAAAATATGGTCTTTATAAAGGAAAATAATGGCATTTAAGAATAAATAAAATGGATACGCATTAATCTAGTGATTGCTCTATACGAAAGCTTTTGGAAAAGATATCATAATTAAATATATGAAAGCATTTGGAAAAGATGCCAAATTTAAACATCTTTAGTAGATGAAAGCTTTTGAAAATGATATCATAATTAAATATTTTTAATATTTTGACATTGAGCTTTATTTTTTAATATAAATTTAATTTTAATTATTTTAAATTTAAGATGTGAAGGAGTACCATCTATACAGATTATAAAACAAAGTGAAGAAAGATATCACACAGATTTGAAACTGTCTGAAATTATAAATGTAAGGTTATATTGCATAATCTGAAAATAGGTTTTCATGGGGATAATACTTGTTAACTAAAAAGCTAATCCTATCATAATTAAATATTTTTAATGTTTTGATATTGAGCTTTATTTTTTAATATAAATTTAATTTTAATTATTTTAAATTTAAGATGTGAAGGAGTACCATCTATACAGATCATAAAACAAAGTGAAGAAAAATATCACACAGATTTGAAACTGTCTGAAATTATAAATGTAAGGTTATATTGCATAATCTCAAAATAGGTTTTCATGAGGATAATATTTGTTAACTAAAAAGCTAATCCTCTTCCAAGAAAACTAAGCTTTAATTTTATGTATATTATTTATAAATCCAACTCCATCGTGGAAATAATCTCAGCAAATACGTTGGTTGGATTTGCTGGGATGCTTGTATTATAAACAATATTGCAGGCAACAATATTATTTGAAAATTTATTTTATGCCACATTTATTGAAATGAATGTTTAAAACAAAATGTTCAATTCTGTAGTTCAAAAGATTAAATCCTTTCAATCAATAAGCCCCAGAAACCTTAAGATCATAAATAACTGGTCAAGTATGCATAAAAACGCTCGTTTTGCCGTCAATATCCCATGTATGGCTGTTAATAAAGCAAAGGAGAAATAAAATGATAAAAAAGGTGGAAAAAGAAACGACAAGGAATGTGAAAGGTGGCCTCAGAGTTTTTTTATAACATTTAGAAATAGATAGAAGACAAGCATGGTCGATTTTTAAGTGCTTTCCTTTTATAAAACAAAAAAACTCGCCCTTTTTTAAAACAAAATGTTACAGGCAAGAAGGCAGATCTGCATTAAAATAATAGAAAATGAAAACTGATCACTTTGACTGCAGGTCTGAAATTTGGAGAAACCTCTGTAAATCCTGTGCGAGATTCATTGTTTCGTATTTATTATGAATACAATTTCTTTATATAAATGCAATGAAGTTTTTTTTGTTAGTATTAAATTTTAAATCTAAATATTATAAGGGTAGAATATAATAGGTAATCAAATCAAGTAATTGAGTCTGGTGGATTAGTTTAAGTGATTGAGTGCAGTAAGTTGTGAGTAGAAAATCTAAATGAGAGAAAGCTCAAATGATTGAGTGCTGTAAGTTGTGAACAAAAAATTTCAAAATGAGAAAAAGTACTTAAAATTTCCCATAACATATTCCAATAAAAAAAAATAATCAAATAATTGATTACTGATTTTTTATTTCAAAACCTTACCATAATACTTTCTACACTGCCTATTCTGCAATGTAAGAAAAAATCTAAAGACCCAAAAGTTTCTACAATATTGCAGAAAACACGTCTGTTTATTTTGCAATATAAGAAAAAATCTAAAGACCCAAAAGTTTCTACAATATTGCAGAAAACACGTCTGTTTGTTTTCGTTAGATGAAAAATATTGCATAGATTGTTTTCGTCTGAATCTGGGGTGGAACCGCACTCCATGGAGCATGATGAGAGTCGGATAACATTATTTTCATGTATGTCTCAGCCCTGAAAACATCAAATGGCATTAAACACAAACAGCCCGGTCATTCAGGCTATCAGCTAAGTCACTTCAGACCAGTCATGTAACTAATGGAGGTATACTTTAACTAATAGGTATAGGTTTTTATAGTTTCTTTGTTTTCTATTTAAATAGACTCAAAACCTAACTGTTATTTAGTTGTGGTTATGAGTAGTTGTAATTTCTAATATTTTCCAGTTAAATGGGTTGTGTGCCAGTTTTTTATGTATTAGTTACAGTTATTTATACATAATCCACCTATTATCACCCACTACAAGTTGTGTCAAAACTTCAGATTTAGAAGAACAGTGTTTACAATGTTAAATCCATTATATTCAAAAACATGATTTGAAAAACACAGAATAATTGGAATTAAAAAAATAAAATTGGAATTCCAGTAAAAAACTAGATAAACTGCTGAAATCGTTGAACGTTTATACTCCTTATTGCAGATTTCAATGATTAATCTTGCTGCATGGCCTTTGGATGGACAAAATCAGCTCAGAATCTGCAAGCTAAGATCGGAATGGCTTCTTATCGCTAGTGGTTTGTTTTACTCTTCTCTGTGTTTATTCACGGCAGGGACATTGTACGTGGCTCTTGTTATTTGTTCAAACTAAACAGAAAAAGCAGAAAAAGCGCCTGCAGTTC
Organism: Larix kaempferi; assembly: GCA_027924585.1. Lineage (NCBI taxonomy): Eukaryota > Viridiplantae > Streptophyta > Pinopsida > Pinales > Pinaceae > Larix > Larix kaempferi. The sequence continues at coordinate 627,435 of BSBM01001666.1, read as the reverse complement.
TAAACCTTATTCCATATTTAAAAAGAGAGAGAGAGAATCTGAAAACACCCCAAAAATTGGACAAAGCAGAAATACACTACAGTCCGTCTGTGGCGTGAAGAGCAGCTTAAACCTGTAGCATGGTTAATTTTGAACACAGTAGAGAAAGATGTGGATGATAAAATCCTCGGGCACAAGCGTTTCACGAATTATTTCACCGAATGCCAAGAGACCAGCCTTTCATAGTTGAATGAAATTAGTTGTGGTCTTGTATGAGAAATTACATAAGCAACATTAACAAAGCATGTTTGGAAATGGATTTATTAATAACATTTATTAAAAGAAGAATGAATTTATTTTGGCTTCCTCCCTATTACTCTGGCTGTTGTTTTTCGTAAGGCACATGATAACAATGCTCACTATTGGTTTGGGGAGCATAAAAAATAGAAACAGAAAATATATTATTGCACATAGAGCTACACTCTAAAACAAAAGAACAGGAGCGGAAAGTTTTATTATTATTATTATTATGTCTCCATCTGATTCAGCTATTTTATATGCTCTTCCTTATATATTACATGGCACATCCGGAAAGCTACATCATTTAAGTGGTCTAATCATCCCTTAGCGTATACCTATATCTGCTACAGTAATTTCTTAGCATGACGAATTATATACACTTATCAACACTCTCCCTTAACTCCGACCATAGTCATCTACAACATTTACCAGATTTACAAGAACACTAACAATCTAAATATCTGGTTAATATGCTTGAGCAATGGCTCTATAGACTTAGAAAACAACAAATATAGACAAACTTTTAATTTAGTTGCCTGCTAGTCTTAGTCTCAGCTAAGCTTACAATATACACAAAACACTTCAAAATTTGCTTGATATGGCTACAAACTATCACATATTGTCCTTTGCTTCTTGCTTGGCATGATTTGTTCTTCTAATTACTCCAAACTTTGTATTCGCTGATTTTTCTGAAGTTCTTCATCTTCAACTTGACCTTTTTCTCTTATTTTCTCACGTTCTTCACACTCCATGTGGTCTTCTTTAATTTTTGCAGCTATGGCACTTCCATATGTTTCATCATCAATTTCATCATTCTTAAGTTTAATACTTGCATAATCACAATCAAATAAACCATGAACAACAACATAATTTTCTTTCATTTTATCATCATAAATTGATAATAATGCATCATTTCTTCAAGGCTCCATTTCTCAAATTGTTCATCCAAGGGGTTTTTCATTGAGTTCTCCTTGCTAAAAAATATGCATATCTGTTATTTAGCTGCAATATTTTCTATAGTATACTAAGATTTTCAAGCCAATCTTCAAAAAAACCTTATTTCCTCATCAAAATTTACTAGCATTGTGACCGAGTGCTCTTCCTTCGTTCTTTCAGTTGTTGCTTGCTTATTGTTTCTTTCTAACACCTCAACACTTGGAAACATTTGTTAGATTTTTTAATATATCATTTTCATTTTCTTTTACTAGCTCTCCTTTGTCTTATCTTGGTTTCTCATAAATAACATTTTGATTCTTCTAATTTTACTCTACTTCAACTAGTAGAGCATTTCCATTAACCTTTTCTTTGTTTGTTGCAACTTTATGGATGCATTCATCATTTATATTTTTTTTATCTATGTTGCAACTTTCAAGTGCTACCTTCAACTAAACTTCTGACATCTGCATCTACAGTACAATCAACTTCAACATAGTTTGGATTTTCAAGCCATCAATGGGCTTCAATTCAGCATCAAAATCAGAAATGCTATCATTTTCTTCAATTTGTGCATCATCTTAGATGCATTCATTTTGAACTATTTTTTTTTCAAATTCTACAATAAAGTTGCATTCTTCATCATCCTCATTCTCCTTCTCAGCTCGTGGATGATTTCTCTTTGTACCTTCTCATTCACAAACAAGAGAGTTATGAAAATCCTTTGCCCTCTTGAGCTTGGCCTTCATTGACTCTTCTTCTTTGTATTAAGTTTATTCTTAAGCATCCTCATTTTCCTTCTTAGCTGGTGGATGATTTCTCTTTGTACCTTCTCATTCACAAACAATAGAGTTGTTATGAAAATCTTTTTCCCTCTTGAGCTTGGCCTTCATGGACTCTTCTTCTTTGTCTTAAGTTCTTCTTCAGCCTTAACTTTGTGACCTGCAACTATCTCAATTGCGTCATCATCATCCTCTTCTATAGCTACCCGTGTCCCATCATGATTGCTCCCCTTTTCACCAAAAGTCATGTTCAAAATATTCCAAGCCTCTTTGGTTGTTTTGGCTGCCGTGATTTTAGGCAATATGCTCTCATCCATAGCTTGTTGAATGAGAGACAGTGTTGTTGCATCATTCCTTTTAGATAATGTTTTGTCATAGCCTCATAGGATTCTTGATGTGGTTCTTCAAAACCATTCAATACTACAGCCACAAATCATCAACACACAACCTAGCCTTCATTCCAATTGACCAAAAATCATAGTTCTTACCTAATAAACCTGGTGGATGATAAAAAACATTGCTCCACTCATCTTGTGACTATACAGGAATGCCATCTGCTTCGACAGATTCCTCAATATGTATCCCAAGGATTTCTACAATATGATAACCAACATTTTCTGCATAATCAAATTTCTTTTTCATTTTCGTGAGCCTTTTGCTCTTTCCCATGTCCACTTCTTTATTTTTTTTGGTATTATTTCCTTTTAGATCAAGCTTCTTAAATCTTACTATGACAACTCAACCAACTTTTCAAATTCAATGCTTGTCTCCTCAAATACAAATCAATTGCATTTCTCAACCATGGGTACACCATAGATTCCATAGCACTAGTAGCTCATCAACAACCCCAAGCTATAGCTTTTTCTTACACCTTAACAACTACTTTTTATTTCTATGCCCTCAATCTCAATCTTTTTTCTCTTTTCTTTTTCAACCATGACTCATATTTTAATTTTAAAAGCACTTGGCCTCTTCTCACAAAAATAACCAACCCCCTTCTTAATTTTCAATCCACAAAATAACCAACCCCCTTCTTAATTTTCAATCCACAAAAATAGTATTTTTTTAATATCATTAACTATGCCCCTTGTCTTTTAAATTTCATTGTAGCAATTTTTTTTACTCAACTATGGGCCCTTTGTTTTCCCTTTTTAAAACTTCAATAAAACTTTTACAAATGACGGGGTGTTACCTTTCTTCGTTGTCCCTTTGACACTTTTGACTCCACGTGATAGACTAGAAATGTTAGATAGAGCAGAAAGGGCAATCGAAGGTCCACATTAATTGTGAACCACCCTCTTGTTGGTGGATCTCGGCTTTTCTTTCCGTGACAAGAGATATAGGCTTCTTCGTGTGTTTCCTCCTACGTGTGGATCAATGTGACTACTTCTCACCGGGCTCACACCTTTAAACACAATCTTAGTGTATACCTTGACGTGGGTAACTCCCAGTTTTTTCAGCAGTCTTCAAGGTTTCAACCATTCTACAAACTCTTCTTCTCCATGGGCTTCAGCTTCTACACAACTGGCTTCCCCTTTTTCTTTTATTTAACGGAGTTTTACTCTTCTTTAATCTTTGATTTGCACTAATAATTCGTAACGCATGATTACGGTTGATTATTTACCTTGCTTACCCTCCAATATTTCTTCACGCATGCGGAAATCATTTTTCCATGCTCCATATTGCTAGATTTTTAATGCCTTTATATCGCAAGGGCTTATCAACTAGATTAATGTTTAATGGAATCATATCATAACTCCTCTTAACATGCCCATGCTCATGCTCGGACTTTAATTTCCATTCATGGAGGAGTTATCAGATTAGATTCCTTTTTAAAACAACAACTCACCCCAATTCTCCTTGAGTGACGTCAGCACCTCAATGAGGAGTTATGAATTTTAACCTTAGATTTCGCCCTTGGTGAATCTCGGTCGTCCAACCTGCACCTCCTTCTTGTGTCGACTTACGCGGATCAGTCATTCACAGGCCTCTCAGCTACTTCTCTTCATGGAACCCTTGCAGAGATCCCATCTCACAAGAAATGCAAGAATTGTAGCTTCCTTCAAGCTTAAGAGAACACAACCATCGGAGAAAAAGGGCACGAGATGATCATCTTCTTTGCCATAGGTGGGAATTTCTCAGCTCAAAGGTGGCAAGAGACTCTGCGTCTTTGTTGAGAGGTGTGGCCCTTTGCCAAAAATACAACAGCGCCTAACAAGCTCCGATGTACAGGCTGGAGGAGGAGTTTTAAGAAATACATAGCTACGGCTTTCTTTCTTGTATCATTCCTCATTTTCTTTATTAATCACACTGCTACGGCAATCAACATCAACTGTATCTCTTCTCTGCAGTGTGCACAGGCTTAGCATTCTCAGACACGCAGATTCTTTCTGGTGCAGCCTTCTCCTTTTTTTTGTTCTGGGTCAGTACACAAAACGTTTCATCTCTGGTGGCCTCTCTTTTACCTGCTTTGATTCCACTTTGTTGGTTTGGGGAGCATAAACAAAAGAAATGTAAAATGTATTATTGCACAGAGAGCTACAGCTCTAAAACACAAGAACATGAACGAAAACGAAAATATTTCTTTGTATTAATCTTTCTCCATCTTATTCATTTCTTTTACATGTTCTTCCTTATATATTACATGGCACATCTAAACGGTTCTATAAAGGAGAGATTGAGCCTTCTCCAGAGGCTTCTACACCATTAAAGTAGTCTATTCATCCCTTACAACTAATAACTTCTTAGTTATTAGTTCTGACATTAACGGTGGGAGGAATTACATACACTTACCAACATTCACTTCCAACTAGATTAACACAATTACATAGTGATCAGTCTCTATATCAATATATCAACACAAATAGACCCAGCGATGAGAGGCCAATTAAAAATAATTTACTTATGACTTTGAATATTCACAAAGCTTCTTGAATACAATTGATTCCCTGTTTTGATTAAGGATATTGATTTGCAAGAACCTATTACACTATCCATGGTGAATCTGTATATTCTCATAAATAAAATACCTAACCGTAACTTGTGATTTGTGAATATCAATAAATGACAAGTTAAATGCCAACAACTATGCCTTATTTAAAACTCAACTAGTCATTATATATTTTTAATAATATATTTTAATTGTTTATATTTAAAAGAAAACCATAAAATAAGTATACTCATCTTCCTCTTCAATTTAGGAATAAGAAAAAGGAAGCTTCGTCATCCACCCTAAATTATAAAATGTAAACTATAAACGCCTAATAATCTTAATAATCTTGAGACATGTACTACTATCAACTCAAGCATATAACTGAACCAACCTATGTCACTAAAAAATGGTTGATGCACACAGGTCCAACAAACTTAAACGCTTTATCATGGGATCTTTCACAACCTCTAAAACGCGCTATCATTCATACCGCACTGTCTCCCTTTGTCCCTCCCCTTCTTGCGTTATTTGACTACCCATCTCAGCTCATAGTGGCAAGATTACTAAGATATCGATAAGCCGAACTTCCAAACAACTTGCTCAATGCATCCGGTAGAAAAGATGTGATCACTAAGAGGCTGCTGTCAGATGCTACTACCCAACACCGGATGGAAAGAAATTTTGCCGGTTAAGAAACGCGAGAACAAAGGCATTTCACAGAGCAAATAATATGATGAATTTGTTTGTTGTTATGAACATTTGAGTTAAGAAACGCGAGAACAAAAGCATTTCACAGAGCAAATAATATGATGAATTTGTTTGTTGTTTTGAACATTTGAGTGTCTTGATTGTATTCTTATGGCTTGTACAATGTTCACTAAAACAGACTAGTTGGAAGGTTATAGCTCAGAAACACTCAACTCTTTGTAATTAAGATCTAAGCAACATTTTTGAAAAATATATTTTATTTTATAAAATGTTTTTTTTTTTTTTTTTATATTTATAAGTATAGATCCATATTTAATTTGAATTTATTAAAAAGGGATCTAATTTCCTAAGATGTAAATTTTTGTATCTTAAATTTTTTACATATGGAAAAAGATATATACATTAATATATTTAATCTATTATTTAATAAATCTAAGTTTAACAAGAAATTAATATAATTTAATATTTTTAAATCCATATTATTTAATTTTTTATATAGAAACAAATAGAATGCTTAATATATTTAAGTTTAACATGAAATCAATATAATTTAATATTTTTATATCCATATTATTTATTTTTTTATATAAAAACAAAAACAATTATAAATTTTTATGTTAATTTTTAGTGGGTTTTTAAAAATTACTAATTAGTATTATTAATAATAATATTGTTATTATTTTGTTTCATACTATAATATTAGCTAATTTTCATTAATCATTGTACTAGAGAGTATAATAGATTTATTTTAATTAATTATTTTTTATTGACATTAAAACAATATTATTCTACATTTTATGGGAGAGTGTTATGATATATAGCTAGTTTAAAGATATTTTACTTGTGTATTTTTTAATAGCAAAGTTATTTATATATATAAAGAAAGTTGACTATAAAAAAGATAATATATATATATATATGGTTGTAAAAATATATTTTAAATTAAATAAATATAAATAAAACTATTGGAACTATTTATATTAAAATATAACTTATTTGTATATATTAGTTTATATAAAAATACAATAATAATAATTATGATGAGAAAATTTGTAAATTTTAAATTTTATTAATAGTTTTTTTTTCTTGTTTTTTTGGTCTTTGTTGTTTGTAAATTATATTCAATGATTTTGTAAATAATTTCATATAATTAAATACCATTATAGTTACATGTATAACTCATAACATTAATAAATTAAATAATGAAAAAAATTATGTTAAAAACTAAATTATTTATTGCAAAATTTATAGAGTGCAAAACTTAAGATTTAGCTATATTCTAGTTTTTAAAAATACTAAAAATATTATATGTCTTAAATTTTTTAAATGTTTTTTGTAAATGTTATTAATTAACATAGCCACTTAATTTATGATTAAGGTTTAATTTTTCTCTTAAATGATAAGGATAGTTCTCTTTACTCGTGTTTCCTTCTAAGTTGTACTCTTCTCACCACATACTATCATGAAAAATAATAAGGTTTACATTAAAAACAATAAAATTAAAAAAATAATAATAATAGCAAGATATGAGTCTGATTTCACTAAATTATTTTAGGAGAGCAAGGAAAATGGTATCATAAACGTGCAGTTATTATCTATAGCATTTATAGCATGCCTCTCACATAATCTGTTTGGGGTTTCGTGTGAGGGCATGAACGCTTGTTCATGTCAAATAACAGTCATTACAAGCACTAGTTCTATAGGTTGCTATGAGAATCCCGTTGTTGGCGAAACTTTGTGGTTGAAACCCTAGAAACCCTGTTACAAGGATGGAGAAACCAAACAATGGAACTTGGAGTCTAGTTCGCCTTCCTAGGCGAACCTAGTACCAACCAGTAAAAAGTGGGAATAAATTATTTTACGTTGTTCATTTTTCTCCCTTGCCATTTAATTCTAACCCTCCCCTTGGGATTAATATTACTTCTTCCCTTTTCAACGATCCGACATCAAGTCCTTCCCCCATTTTTATTCCTCCCCAGGATTTGAAAGGCTCGGTCTCTATTCGGCTTCAAACCATAGTAACCCTAATACTATTCCTATTTCTTCGATCTTCAATGGAAATGTCACCATTAGGAATCCGAGAAATCCTAAGAAAGGAAAAGGTTTCATCCCTGCAATGAGACCTGAGGAGCTTGATCCATTGCCTGGAGATTCTTTCTCCAACCCTCAGGTCTATTCCTTATTTGAAAGAGGTTTATCTAGAGAAACTAGTTCTCCTTCTGCTGATTGGGCTCTTAGAGAGAAGGAAACCCAGGTTGGGGTGTACAAATGAACCTTGTTTCCCTTAATGTTCGGGGGTTTGGTAGTGGACCCAAGCACACTACCATGAGGTGTATTATGGATAAAATTATGCCTAGTGTTGTTATGTTAAGGATACTATGATCCCCTCGGAGGAAGCTTGTAACAACTTTTTGAAACTGAAACCCTCTTGAAGGGCCTATGCTATGGATTCCTTTGGTTTATCTGGGGGTACTTTAGTGGCCTGGAACCTAGAATTGGATGACATGGAGGCTTACTCTACTTTGGTAGGTATCATGATTGAAGGTAAACTAAAAGGTTTCTGACATTTTCTAAGGATTCCTAATATTTATGACCCTTATCATAATTGCAAACTTTTTTGGAAGAAGCTTTTCAACTCAGGATTATTGTCAGATGGTCCATTAATTATGGCGGGGGACCTAAATTTCACAGTGTCCCTGGAGGAATTTTGGGGAGCTGGTAACAGGTCGGATCCTTTGGCGAAATTCCTACTTTCAGGTTTCGATTCTTCTCGGTTGGTGGATATTGCACCCAATGTCTTGGTCCCGACTTGGTCCAATGGATGATGCGTGGCAGCAGGCATTGCCAAACGACTTGATCATTTTTATATGTCAGAATTTATTTTTGATTATATTGGGAGATATCGCACTCGTTCTTACTCCTCGGGCATTTCCAATTATAAAGCGATTATCATGCAGATGGATTTTGATAAGGATTTTGTCAAATATCCCTTCAAATTCAATCCTAGTTGGCTGGAGGTGGATGAATTCATTCAGTTAGTAAAAGATAAATGGATTTATTTCTCTTAAATTGCCTCTTCTTCTCCTTTGCTCTGTTTTATTAAGAAGATTTCGTTATTAAAGGAGGCTGTAACAGATTGAGAAAGAGAACATAAAATTCCAAATGCTAAACATCTACCTGAGCTTGAAGCCGAGATTCAAACCCTTTTTGGTTGTGTGGATGAGGGGTATTTCTCAGCGGATAGGAAGGTGAGACTTATTGAGTTAGAAAGTATAAAAGATAATATCTTAAGGCTCATAGAGGATACTTGGAGACAGAAAAGCAGGGCGGTGTGGCTGCAAGCATGTGACAATAATACAAAGTTTTTCCAAAGGTTTGTGAACCAACGTAGGTTAAAAAAATCGATGTGGGAGATGAACAATTCAAGGAATGAGATCTACTGTGATGCTCATTCGCTAAAAGGTGAGGCTGTCAAGCATTATAAGGATATTTATACCAGCTATGATCCTTTGTTTATTGACCAACAATTGAATACCATTAAAAATTTCCCCAGGTTCTTTGGAGCTGAAGATTGCGTGGAAATTGGTAAGATGATTACTATGGATGAAGTTTTGCAGACATTGAAAATCTTTGATAAAGATAAGAGTCCTAGCCCAGTCGGGTGGACTGTTGAATTTTACTTACATTTCTTTGATTTGTTGGGTGAGGAGTTGATTGTAGCGATCAACGAATATAGAAGAAAGGGTTGGGTTGCTCAATATCTAAATTCAACCTATATTACTCTCATCCCTAAGGTTGATCGTCCTGATTCCTTCAATGATTATCATCCTATCTCGTTGTGAAATTTACTTTATAAGATCATCACTAAGATCATCTCGGAAAGAATAAATCCTTTTTTGGGAAATTACATCTCAAAGGAACAATTTGGCTTTCTTCCCAACCGACAGATCCTGGATGAAGTTGGAAAAGCTCAGGAGGGGTTACATTCCATCAAGCAGAAGAGATTATCAACGTTCATTATAAAGATGGATCTCATAAAGGCTTATGATCGCATTGACTGGAATTATCTCAGATTGATTCTTATTCAGATAGGTTTGATACTTGAAATCACCAATTGGATCATGGCATGCATAACATCGTCTAGATATGTGATTTTGATCAATGGTTCACCTTTAGATTATTTTTGTGGAAATAGGGGGATAAGGAAGGGTTGTCAGGTCTCTTTCTATATTTATTCATCCTTGCGATTGAAGGATTGAGCCTCTTGATCAAGGAAGCTAGAAAACAAAATGTCATTAAAGGGATTAAGGTAGTTAGCGCCCTCTTCATTTCTCACCTATTATTCGTTGTCGATGTCCTTATTTTTGGGGAGGGAACATTGACAGAATGGGATTATTTTCGGTCCATTATATCCATTTTTTGTGATGCTTCGGGCATTATTATTAGCTCACATAAATAATATTTTATATACTCTTGTGATGATCATTTGATTATTAATCATATAGCTAATTTATTTCCTTTCAAGATGAGTCCTTTGGACATTGGTATCTGATGCCTGGGTTTCAGTTTAAAGCCAAATGGATATTGAAAAAAAGATTGGTTTTGGTTAATATAGAAAATTCAAAGGCATATCAATTCATGGTCTTTCAGAATGTTGTCTCTTGGAGGAAGATTGGTACTAGTTAACCATGTACTTCAGAGAATCCCGATGTACTAGTTTTCTTTATTTCATGTGTCGGTTGGTGTTATCTCTATGATTAGAATATTGATGTTCCACTTCCTGTGGGATGGTAGGCTTAATCATTTTAAGTTTCATCTGTCGTCATGGGCTATCGTCTCTCTCCCAAAGTCCTTTGGTGGCTAGGGAATAAAGAATTTAAGCTGGTTCAACAAGGCCTTATGTGCTAGAAGTATTTGGCGAGTTTTGTTTGATAAGGGACTTTGGGGGAAGGTGATAAAATTCAAGTACTTAAAGCGGTTGGATGTGGTGTCTTGGTTATGCCAGTCTGGATACATTTCCACTTCTGGGTCATTTATTTGGAGAATCCTGCTAAAATCCTTCCACATTACCAATCATAACTTATGCTGGTGAGTGGGACGTGGTATTCAAGTTTTTTTAGGCATGGAACCGATTATTGGGCTGATAGAGAATTATTCATTTTCAAAGGATCTATTGGATGCTATACATAGCAGGGGTGTCTATGTCCTCAAACAGGCTGTTAAGGAGCATAATGTTTCTTTTGATCTATGGAAAACGTCTAGGGAGATCAACCTTGTAGGATAGGTGGCTAACGAATGGGACTGTTTTGTTACTAGATTGTATCAGTCTGGAATTACACTGTCCAATTCGGTTGATGTGTTGGTATGGAATTATAATAATCAGAATGATATTGTTAAGGAAAAACTGGCCTTCAATTTAATTTTGGAGAATGAGGCAACTACTACATCCTCGTGGTGGACACATTGGTGCTGGAAGGAATCTATTCCCTTAAAATTCAAGTGATTTTGTGGTTATCCTGTAAAAGGAATATCTTAACTTGGGATGTTCTACAAAGATGAGGCTTTTCTGGGCCTGGCAGGTGCATTCTATGCTGTGCATGTGAGGAATCGAATTGGTGATTGTATTTGTATTCAACAGTTTTGGTTTGAATTGGGATGTTTATTTCAGTGTTCCTTCAATTGGGAAGCTCGTTCTCTCAGAGATAATTTAAATAGGTGGTTTAAAGTTCAGCGACACTTGATTGATCTCCCATTACTTACTATTTGGCATGTTTAGAAAGCAAGGATCTGTGACATTTTTTAGGGAACTCCTTTGAAGCCATTTCAAGTTGGCATAAAAGTGAAGGCGCACTACAATGAATACTCTAGGAAGGATGATATCCAACAATTAAGGAGGATACAATACCCGGTTTTGGATCAGAATCTATTGATTGGCTTCTTCGATGGAGCGACGCAGAATGGTGTTTGTGGGGCTGGCATGATTCTGAGATTGGATCCAGACCATTATATACAACTCGAGATGAAGGTTGGAAGGGGTACTAACACCAGAGAAAATCTCTTAGCCCTTTGGGAATTAATCCTATTTTTCAGGAAGAGGGATATTAATTCTCTCTATGTTGCAGGTGACTCAAATATTATTATTGACTGGGCTAAGCAAGATTCCTCCCTCACTTCTCTGGTTTTGGATCCTTGGATACATAGAACTCACACCTTGATTCATGATTTTCAACATATCACATTCACGCATATCTACAAGGAATACAACTTGGGAGCTAATTCCTTATCAAAAACTTTCCATTGGCAGTATGGATGGTAAAATCTATTTTGAAGAGTTTAGGAATAGTTCTCTCTAGGACTATGGACATCATGTCCTCTTCTAATCCATCTCTTTTCTCTCTTATGCCTCTTAGTTTTCTTTCTATGCACCTTTCTGTAGTTTCTCAAAACGATGACTTTTATCTTAGCTAATGGATGTATTTAGTATGACTGTTTTGTCTAATATATCTAGTAGGTCACTTATCATCTTAGCACCCTTCTAGACTTGAGAAGAATTCCTAGTCAGATTTTTTATGTATATATTTGACACAACTTTTTTATAATAATTTTTTTTTAATCTTTTGGTGTGAAAAAAAAATATAATCCAATTGACATCAAACACTAATCACATCCTTTACTTAGAAATTCAGATTTAGGATTTCTTTTTAAACTGTGATCCCCCTTAGTTAAACATACAACTTTTTCTTTGTTTTTATAATTATTGATGAACCTTCATCCTTAGTAAAACATACAATTTTTATTTATTGATGAAGCATCACCAAGGTTTAGTTATGGTTCACTAATTATCATATACTAATCATAAGCTTACAAATTGAAGAAGTGTATTTTTATTGATGAATCATCACAAAGGTTTAGTTATGGTTTACTAATTATTATATACGTACGAGTTTAAAAATTGAAAAAGCGATGGATTATAGTTCTCAACATGGAAATTTTACAATTTGGGGTAGACAAGAGCCTATGCTTTTGCTAGATTGCACATCAACAAGTGTAAACAATTATAAAAAAAACTCAATTTTAAAAAATAACTGGTAGTTATGCATGGATAACTGGTAGCTAACACATAAATAACTTGTAGCCGATGCATGTATAAGTGGTAGTTTGTGAACGTACACATGGATAACAAGTAACTTGGTGGGACTTAACTTGTGACCCATCAGTGTTCACTAACCACACTTTAAGTGGCTGTGCTAGTAAACATAAAAAGAGGTAGTGTTGTTATAACATTTTTCACCACCAACACCAAGAAAATCAGAGCTAAAGAAAGCTGCACTTGATTTCACATTTCATAGAATTTCAATAAAATTTTTGCCTTTTCCTTTGAGTTGGAAATTGACCTTAGAAAGCCACTTTATGTGTTTCTTAGCTTATGCATTGGGGATAAATTATACACCAAATTATAATCACCAAACTTTGTGATATGGGATAAAAAGAAGTCCTTAAAAGAGTTCTTTTTTGAAACTCTTGTCACTCTAGTTATATTGTAGGTTTGTGAAGTTTGGGGTTGCAACATTTCTAGAGAATCTTGAGAAAGATTAAGCAATTCCATATGCTATTTTATAACTTAGAACCTCAAAATTAAAAGCAATACGCCCTAGCTAATTCTCCCCATAGAAGTGGGTCTTTCCCCCATTGAGAGAGATGTACAAGAACCAAAGACATACTATTAAAAATATTATTGCATCTAAGTTTAAACAGAAAATACGTGACATAAAGATTTAGAGGTTAAAAGAAAATTAATATATTATAACAAGGTCACTAACCCTAATCTACAAGATCAAAAGCATCTATATGTTTTAACTATTATAAAGAAGAAAATCCAAATGGCAAAGATAAGAACAAGGTCTCAAGAGCTCCATACTAGAACACGGAGTTACACAATTCATAAAACATAATGCACTCAAAGGGTTTTCCATCTATGACACTTTCTCTTAAAGTGCCCTACTTAAACCCACATTAGATCTCAATTTCAAAGTCTTTGTTACAATACAAACCTTCCTAAAAATATTTGTTACTATAGAAACCTTTCTAACCTTCTAACTTGTCAAAACTATGATAAGTAAATAATGTTTTTCTTTAAGCTTTTTGACCATAGGAATACAATTTCAAAGGAAATCAAATAATTTCTTATTTTTCTTTCTTAAAGTTGATAAACCAAAACTAATAGAGCAACTCATAATCATCAGTAATATTTTATATAAATATACTAGAGCCACTTAACTTATGGCTGGTGAACACAGACATACCACAAGTTAAGTGCCATGAATAAGTTATATGTTACTTGTTCTCTTGTTTTTCTAGTTAAACTCTGTCATGAACTTCCCATTATCCATGCATCAGAATGACCGTTATCCATGCATCTACTAAGAGTTATCCATGCATCAATTACCAATTATTTTTTAAAAGTACACTTGTCTCATCCTTGTACAATCTAGAAAAACAATAAGTACTAGTCCACTCCAAATTCTAAGATAAAAACAACTATAGATGTAATTATTTCTATTACTTTTATTTATATATAAATATGATATTTTTAATTTTATCTTTATATAACTTACCATTTTCCCTTTTTATTTTTATATAACATATCAAATTTATTTATATATATATATATATAAATGAAAAAAAAATCCATACAAAACTCTGTTCCAACCTTTCTTAGCAAATTAATCATACACACAGGCTATGCATTTCTAAGAAATTTCTAATTGAGTTTGACATCCAAGCATTCCAACAAATTTGTCTTTATGCTACTTCCCTGGAATAAGCTTGCCCAACCTTAAAAACAAAATTTACCAATGCAGCAGAAAAAAATTAGGCTCGCGCTTCAACAGTATGTGTATCTTGATGTTGTGTTTTGTTAGTCCTTATTAAGTGCCAAAGTTTCTGGTGGAGAGTGTCGATGTTAAAAATATGAAGATCAGACACCTGCAATATCGAAAGATATCCTTATATTCTGGTAGAGAACACAGGGAAGAAGAATGTTGCGAGTGAGTAGTATAGGATATTACCTTGGTATGTATGGTATGATAGACTCTGTTGTTAATGGCAGAAGAAGCAGCGCACACAACTTCGAGCCCACCATCTTCCAATGCCATAAGAAGATCAGAGTACACAATCTGATGTTCAAACGTGTTCGTCCAAACCTGAAATGCTGAACCCATAGATTTTACTTTCACTGTAGGGAATTCCCAATCGGATCCTCGAATCGGCGAAGCTTTGATACAAAATTGATCGTTACAGGACAATCGCACGCCCTGGAATGAATCTTTTGCATTATTATCAGAGCTAGGCTTCATTTTATCTCTTTCTATTGAAAGATCTTCGACTTTTTGCTGTAGATGCTGAACGTAATTCACAGCTTCCTGCACTTGGTCGGACACTGAACGTTTTCCCTGCACAGCACGAGATCGAGCTTCCATCAAAGTAAAACCTATTGAGTACTGTTGATATCTCTAATGCAACAAATTCTTGTGACAGATCAAAGAAAAACATACCTGAAGATTTTCAGCAGGGATCAAAGATCTGAGAATTGACAAGAGGGCATTCATGTCTTTACGCCGCTGCCTTTCAATCATTTTGTGCTTTCTTTTGTTAGCCGGGACGGCGCCTTGAGATTGGCCATCGTTTGGACAATTCGAGTTGCAGAATGTGGCCATTAAAACAGGATTCGAATGACCAGGATGGCCGGATAGGGTTCCAGAGTTGCAGCTATTGACGGAGCTATGATGGGTATTGTAAACTGGGGGACTTTCAACGGGTTCTATTGATAGAAATGGATTGGAACTCAAAACACCATCGAACGCTTTTATGACATCGCTACAAGAAATAATTTCTGAATCCAACACAGAAGGAATGCTCATTTTCTTAGGTCAAATAAACCGTAGGAAACTTATGAAAGTGTAGGAAACCTTGCCAACAATTTACAGACTGGCGAATGGGTCCGCGATCGTCTGCAGCAAGATTACTATTCGATCAGTTCCGGTTTTCCAGTAAACAACATTATCTCCAATTGAATTTGTGGATTACAATAACATCTAAAGACCTAAGTTGGGATCTCTTATGATCTCTTAATCTAAATAAAGCGAAAGTTTGTAGATCCTCCAGCCACAGCCGACAACCCAATCGGATGCAGGCTTCAAATTTGAAGCCTTCAGGGCCCTTCACAGGCCATTTTACACGTCATACAAGGTCACTTCAAATTTTATCATGCAAAAAAAATTCAATTTCATGGTAAGCCCTTCAATAATTAAAATTGCAACAGAAGGGTAGCTTCAAATTTCACCCATCGACAGTGGGAAATTGGGAATGTGGTTACTAGCTAGGTGACTTGGGAGTGGGACTCGGTTACTCTCCAATATCCACCTGTTCCAACATCCATGGATCATGGACCATTGGGCCTCTAATAATATCATTCACCAACTTATGTGGACGGACTTAGCAGCCCATGGCTTGAACACTTCTAAGTTCTCGTGTTTGCAATGAGCGCTTACATGTTTAACACATTTAATGGAAACAACAAATTTATTAAACCTGGTTGGTGGATCATAAGTGTTGTTGGCAGTGGGCTTACCAAGTTACCAAGTTACGAGATATCACATACCAATTCGTGAATTCTGACTCAGTGAGTTAATTGAGTATTCAATGAATAATATATTATGTTAATGTGCCCCGAATTTGGCATTTCAGGCAAGATCCACAACCCAAAAACTTCTTGTAAAGTTGCAGGCTACTGCTCCTGCCCGTGGCCCCTACCCATAGCCCTACGTTTGATTTGTTGTATCAATTCAATCCTACCGTCTATGGCTCCCATCGTCACACCCTGTGTTTTCTTTGTTGTATCAAGTCAATATTGCGGCTCCCGAGTCCCACCTTGTGTTTTCTTTGTTGTATCAAGTCAATGCTCGAATTCCATGCTTCCATGGCTCCGACCATCAATATATAATATTACAGGAATACAAACAAGTTTTTTCTTTTGCCCCTACTCCACTGTGGTCGAGCTACTTCCAACTTCCACCTACCCTATCTCCTCCAGTCCTCCAGGAGAGTTTGCGGAGCGAAGCTGCCAATGCCAGCATGCCATAAACATATATAAAGAAATTTGTTTTCTTTGAGGAGCTCAACTTCAAGGCTGACTAGATTGCCGACATCTTATGAATTTACAGATATGTACATCATTTTATCCATTCATGATCCCATCAATTATTTACAAATTTTGTTATTTGATTAAAATTCCGTAACTTCAAAGTTCAAACACAATATTATTATTTGACTGAAATTTTGTTACTTCAAATAGGTCTTGAAGGCTTCAAATTCAAAGCCTGGACTCGAGAGTGGGTTTGTCACAAATATTCGTCAAAGGCTGTTTAGAACGACATTTATCAATTCCCAACTGTAGCAACAACAACAATTGATTCTTTCTTCGCATGTCCTGTGTATACGCATATGATTCCATGTGCTCCTTGCCTTGCCCTATTTTCCATTGTCACTCGATCGAAGCTCTTGAGAATTTAGCTGACCTTTAACTTTCCTGAAATGGAGGGGACAAGGAAGACCATTGTTTTCACTCTGAAACCGAGTTCTTCCCCGTTCAGCTCCCACTGGTCACTGTTGCATCCCTACGGGAAACAGGTGTGCGCAGTGCACCCCCCAGCTTTACTAAAAAGCCTGGGGATTTGGGGAAGTTCCCACTCTGCCAACCTCCATGCATCTAGTTAATGAGTTAGATCAAGAATCCAGACTTTGTATCTAAAACTATATTACGTTAGCTATTTTCCCCAATTGCTCAGTTGTTGAATCGACACCTTCCTCTAGTAAACGGTTTAATATTCTTGGTATTTATTAATATGAATACCATGGATGCTACTACACTTACAATCCGCATTCGACTGTACGAACTGGGACAAAAATGTTTTTGTAATCTTGATTTTTAGAACAACAGTGCTACTTTACCTTTTGATTTTGTTACCCTTATCGGCTCGTCTGGAATAAAACAAGAACTTCAACCATATAACAAGAAATTCAACCATCTATGCATCTCCTCTCTACTTGGTCTACCTATGTTTTACTTATGCTTCACAAGTTACAACCCATGCTCTACTCCATCATACCATAGATTTAGTATGTATAACGAAATCTAGGGGGAGGGCTATAGAGAAGAAGCATCCAGGGTCTTTAATCAGCTCTTGAGAACAAAAGTTTCCTGGAGTTGGATAGTTCTCTTTGATCAAACCATAACATAGCATGTAACATGTAAGGAGTGCTTAAACTTATTCTATCCCATGTATGTGTGGCATTCATAGTGTTGAATGAAAAATTGAAACATGGCATTCATAGTGTTGAATGAAAAATTGAAACATGTATTGTTGTCATTGGCATTCAATTCTACCATAGGGTACACAATTAGAGTAACAAAGAAACTTGTTATTAGTTTTCAATCCAATCAAACTTCTTTGTTGAACTGTTCTCTCTAATATACTTGGGTGAAGGAGGATTATCAATGGAAACGAAGTTGTTTGATAGAGGTGCATGACAGTGAATTATGGTCCTCAATTTAACAAAGTAAAAAAAATTTACCATTCATATTCTTTCCCTTCACCTTTTTTACGGCCTTTCTGCATACATCTCTATTGTTCACTAATTTAGTAACAGATAGAGACCAAACTCAACGTCCAATGTTTTTGGCTTATAAAACAATTTCTTCCTTTTTTTTTCTTACATTATCATTTTTTCCATTGTTAAGTAGGCTAGATTTTATGTAGGCTAGAATTTATATTAGTTTGAAGGATAAGCATCATGTTGCTTTTAGAAGAGTTGAATAACCCAATTCTTCATCGAGTTTGTAGTGTTTGAAGCAGCCTAGGAACCCATTTTAAGAGGTATTAAATATTATTATACTGGTTAAAAGTTGGATTGGAATTGGGCTAGCAAGCTAACTGTAGCTGATGCAAAAAAAAAGATCTATGAATTTAGTTATGGCAATTCACACTGAACATTGGAAAGTGGATTTTCTATGTGTCTCCTAAGTTATTTTTCACTAATAAATTCCTCATGTTCAAGCAGATCATGAAAGAGTAAAATAGTATTAATTTTGGATGTAAGGATGAAAGTTGGATTGGAATGGGGTTAGCAAGTTAACTTTATTATTATACTCGTTAAAAGTTTAAGAGGCAAGATCAATTTGGGAAGCTTCTAAGATGGAAAATGTGGCATAGTGGCCTAGAGACCCAACCCCCCAGATCGCCCCAGATCGGGGCGAAGTATGGTTGTGTTATATGACATATAAAATGTTCAGTGCTGCTATATCCACTGCAAAATAAAGCCTCTTGACTTTACTACGTAAGTAAACATTGAAATTTTGATATACTAATACATTTTCAAATGAAAAGAATGACTTATTTTTACATGACAGCATTGAAGGGTTCAATATCTCATAGCACTTCAAAGTGAAATGGGACCCACCCTTCAAATTTGATCCTGATCGGATAAGCAATGTGGAAAATAAGAGAAAATCGTCCAACCATTCAATTGTATCAAAAAACAGCTCAACAGCTCAGTGTGGATGGGACTATCACTAATGGGAAATTATTAAGATTCCTGGAAATATAGACAACTGTCATTCCAACAAATTCTGAACGAAACTTCTAAATATTAGCGGGCACAAATATAGTCGGTAGTCAAAATGAGAGGGCATAAAGATATGTCGGCGGTCTTTATAAAACGCACATGACACCGCCTTCACAAAGATCCTACTATGATTAGAGGCATCTACATCTACATTGAATTATTTTTCTGTCCTTCTGATTTTACATTACTTTTGAAAATGGAAGGAACACTGTCTGTCGGCGGTCTTTATAAAACGCACATGACACCGCCTTCACAAAGATCCCTACTATGATTAGAGGCATCTACATCTACATTGAATTATTTGTCTGTCCTTTTGATTTTACATTACTTTTGAAAATGGAAGGAACACTGTATATATATATTTTCTCGTCAAAAGCATACTTATTCTCATATCCCAAAGTCAAATTTTAGGATGATTACAATTTACACGCATCTCTCACACTTTTGATTCTACACGACTCTAGGAATGGAAAGGAAAAAAATCGTATTCTTCTCGAAACCATTCTTATTATCATTTACTTTCCTCATCTTGAGAATTATTATAGGCATTTATGACACTTGACTTTAAATGACTTTGAAAAAATCCTTATACACATTTTCAATTTTTTTTCCAGTAAATACACATTTTCAATTTATAATCTAGATTGTGTCTTTTAGATAATATTTGTGTGTATTATAAAATTTTGAATGAGCAGTTTTATAATTTGATTGGGATATGAATGAAGATTATATAGCCTTAACAAATAAAATGAAGAAGTTATTATTAAAATTACAGTATTATGAGTCATTCTCTAGGTCAATCTTGTGTGTCAAGATTAGGCTCGTGTGTAAGGTGGTGGTTTATAGGAGCCTGAGTTGGACTCAGAAAACTTGGAGAAGGATCTTGAGTTGGACTCAAGAATGGTTAAGCTTTATGTGTTGAGGTTGCCAAGTGCTTTGTATGTCAAAGTGATGATGTTGTACAACCTTGCTAGTCAAGGCTAAGGTTTTGTGTGCCAAGATAGATCCTCATGCATTGAGGTGATGCTTTGCATGTCGAAGCATGTATGGTGTGTGATGTAATACTAACCATGGTTGAGCTATTAAGTCTCCTCTAGAGACTGGCCACCTCTAGAGTGAATTACTTTAGCATATAACTAGTTGGAACAATAGTAGAGCAATATGATCACATCATTGAAAAAATATCCTTAGTATATGGGCCCTCGCATGAATTTGACGGACCTTTTAGATGAAATTGTGCTTTCACGAAACACGCTAAAGTTTAGTGAAAGGAAAACGCGCGCGCATTTTTTTGAACTAGGAATGAGCGGGCCCAAGCTTTTCATGTCACTTAACACGCAAGATAGGAAATAATATCGCACGAGCGTTATGAATTCAATAACGCGTGAGCGTTATAGAGATACATAACACGCGAGCGTTCTATATCACTATAACGCTCGAGCGTTATTGTAATACATAACGCTTGCACGTTATGGCTAATATATTAAAAGCCAAAAAACAACCCGCTTCCACGTCCACTATTCATTGACCGAATTAAATATAAACTCCCCTCCATTAAATTAAAGGACCTTACCTCATTTGCACCCACCTTTAAATGTAATACCCCCCACTTCCCATTAAAAATACAAAATATATAAAATTTGAATTGTCGGGCAAGAAAACGCTCGAGCGATCACAGCTGTTAACATGGACATGGAGAAGTGCATGGAGGGTGAATTCAAAGAGCAAAGAGGGTGAATTCTAAGAGCAAGGAGAATTGGAAAGGTAGGCATCGAAATATTCATCGTTTCCTCATTTCCTCAATAAAAATATAAATTTTTATATTTCCCTAAATTAAAAATCCACGTAAATGAAAATTCCAAAACTAATTTTTTTTTTTTTTTTTTTTATCAGAATTGTTATTTAACATATGGAAATTCCTCCATACTATCAATCCACTTAATGAATTTTTCATCCACCTAAGCAATAAGGGATTTGAATCCCAACACCAAATTTTTCTCAATATTTTCTCCACATCTATTGCAAATTGGAAAAGAAAATCCATCCACCATTTGGCTAGGAGGAGGAATGATGGACTGTAACTGAGGCTTGCTTTCTAGACTTAACTCAACCAAACCCTATGTTTTTTTCCCACACATTCTTTTACTCTAAAAATTTCCAACCAATGCTTATGAATCCAACCCAATGGCATGATGGATTTTACATCATCCCCCAAAACGAAAGGGACTAGGTTCCCCTCCTTGGTAGACACACCACTTACTTTGTTGCTAAAATGAACTACCACATCTTTCTTGACCTCCTTCACCACCAAGACACTCAATTGATGGATTTGGGTCTTCATACCTAGCAACTGATAAGAGATTTAATTCATGGAAAAAGCGTAGATCAACCCTCGCATTCAAAATCTTGCCCCTTCTTAATGACGCAAAGGACTTCACCACAAAATATTCCTCATCATACACTAGATTCTGAGCAAGGAAAGGGCCACAAACATGAAATGAATTAGATACAAAGGATACATTTATGAAGGTAGAGGATGACGAATAACATCTTCTCCAATACCTCGGCTCTAGAAAGGTGTACATAAAGTGCTTTTAAGGCCCCCATTGTCTCGATCCTTCAGTATTAATTGAATTAGGAGCTCTCTGCCATCAATCATTAATCGATTTACATGTATTTGATCCTCACCTTCCACTTTGGTTTATATATAGTTGTTATTATAGTATATTGAGATGACATTTATGTTTGTAATGTATTCGTTCTTGCACAAAGTTTTTACATTTTTCATTTTTGAGAGATGTCATTATGGCACATGTATATGTTTCTAATGATTTGTTTTTTTAATTTTTTTTTGATTGTAGTGATGACCATGGATGCACATACAGACATCCAAAGATAAAATGAGAGGCTCAGAGACATTCAAGCCTCAATCAATTGTTTATGATAGGCACCGTATGCTTGCATCCAATTTGGATGCAATGATAGAGACCTTTAGTAGGTCAAATAGTGCACTACAAGATATTGCGACATACAGAGAGAGAAAGAGGAAAGAATATGCTGATGGAATTAGTTACAAGGAAGTTAAGAAGTTGAATATAATGCAACAACATATCTTTTCCCTTCTTAAAGATCCACAGACGGGTAAACTCCTGAATGTAAACAAAAGGCATATTTATATCGAGTGGTGTATATATCAACCATTCATAGATAATTGGATGGATCGATGGTACATGGTATTTGATGTACCACCACATAACAACTGGGAAATGTCGTTATATTTTCTTAGAAAGATGTACGCGAGATTTTTTTTGGGGAAGCATGTTAATTATTTTGATATCTTGCAGTGCCAGGACATTGGGATGGGGATGCCTCAACAACGTCCCAATGTGAGGCACATAGATCCTAATCGCCCAGTAGCTCCACCTCGCAGGAAGCTACCCAGGACAGATGTGTCGCCTACACATCAGTTGGTCCCACAGACGCAGGAGTCATTCCTACTGTTGGCATATGCGGTTATTCGTCATAGCGCGTATCTTCAAGGTACGTACCAGGAAGGGTCATCAGAGACACCATCTATGGGTGGAGTAGAGCCACCACCTCCCGGTGGGGTAGATCCACCACCTCTCGGTGGGGTAGATCCACCACCTTCCAGTGGTCGAAGAGCATCTAGTAGTGGCACTAGACCTACACATCATGAACACAGCTGAGATCCGCACCCATGCACAGTATGCAACCATCCTTTCTTTGGTCATATCTAGACAAATGATAGATTTACTGGGTATTTTACAAAGGTAAGTAAATGGTTAACAATTTAGTGTTGTTTGTAAATTATTTTTTCTTACTATACACATATATAGATTGCTAATATTTTTAATGATTTTAAAACTTGTAGTTGTTACAAGAAGAGGACGACGAGAAATACTTTTCCACTGATGATTCCCAGGATAGTCCAGAGGCTCATGCACCGGAACCATCTGATGTACAAGATGTTGTCATACCTTCAGCGATAACAACTCACATGGAGGTAACAATTTCAACATGACATTATTTTAATATATGTTAGTTTGTTATCACATGTTACTTAATTACTGATACACGATCTAATATTTACAATTTTCTAAATTGTAGGTTGTAGATCCCCCTCAGAGGGAAATTATTTCATCTAGTGATCTCCCCCTAGTGGGAAGACAAGCGTTAGCGTTCCCATAGAGGATCAAATGGTGGCAGAACGTTTCTTAGAATTGATTGAAGCAGGCCGTACATCGGTATTTATTTTATCATTGTTAGTTTGTTAATACATGCTATTTCA
Organism: Larix kaempferi; assembly: GCA_027924585.1. Lineage (NCBI taxonomy): Eukaryota > Viridiplantae > Streptophyta > Pinopsida > Pinales > Pinaceae > Larix > Larix kaempferi. Next base: position 603,809 of record BSBM01001666.1, on the reverse strand, counting down.
TTGACCAATGCATTTCTAAATACGTCAGTAATTGGTGATTGTAGCCACCACCTGCTATATTTAGGAAATAATCAACAGTTGCCTCTCCTGGTAGTACAAATGTGTGGAAGGGACAAGTGTATAAGAGAGGCTCCACTCCCAGAAAGGGTGTGGATGTCCTCTATAGAAGACACAAGGGAGATCCATCTACACCTCACCTAAAAAGGGTTATTGATGCTGCAGTTAGTGTCCTATCTGTAATAACAACAAGTCATATAGAGATAACTATTTCAATAATTATAATGCATAGTATTTAACCATGTTACTATATTGTGCATTCATGCATGTCTAATTATTTCCCCATTTGGTGATTGTAGCCATTAGCGGCATAGTTCCTGGCCCCTCTGCTCAATCCATTGTTGTGACTGGGTCTCCTCTTGTGGTGAGATGTTCATTAATGACCAAGTCATTTTATTCAATTTACGCAAACATGTTGATCAATGTTGAATTGTTGAATTAATTGAGATATCATATTTTATTTGTAGAGAACAATTATAGAGAGGCCTTCCATGAGCACACTGCGGGCATCTATACGCCCTTTGGATTTGGTGAGTGTTTGTCATAAATATATTGGCCCTAAGTTAATTTGTTAAGTTTGTTAATGGTAGGGTATTACTGCAGTTATTTGATAAAAATAATGATCTTTTATTTGCAGACTCCTGAGATGCAGAGCGATCCTAGGGAGATGGTTGATAGAGGAAAGTTGGAAAAAACAAGCGAAAGATTGATTTTTGATGTCTCATAGTGTTGGATATATGGGTACCCGCACGAAGCTGGTACCCAAAAAGGCTACAACGATAGTGCGTGAGTAGAAAAAAAAGCGACGCACACGCGCATGCAAATGCGCGCACACGTTGCTGCTTCAGCAATGCCGAACGTCCACATGGTTGAGCTTACGTGGACAAAAGGCACGCGCACGCGTTATTGACGCGTACACACAAACAGGCGCGCACGCGCCAATGACGCGTGCCCGCCCCTGTGTTTTTTATAAAAAAAAGAGCTCACGGGTTTGTCATTTTCAACAAACCCACGAGCGCATATTGGGAAAATAGTGACCCCGCGAACGTGTATCGGAGCATCTGAATTCTCCTCAACGCCTCCAAATCGCCCCTACACCACGGCGCCAACCATTTCTCCAGGTAGGTGCTCAACAAAGCATCCATTTGTTGTTATTTTTTTTACATTCGAATTTTAATTTAAAAAAAAAATTACAATCCATTTAAAAACAAAAAAAATTCATTGCAGGCCATCTACACCTAAAAAGATGACAAACACACCTGAACCATCTGATGAAACCAATGAAGCTCGACCTTCAGAAGACAACATGGGAATCGACAATGAACCGAATGAAAACCCTGAAGATCAATTACACCAAGATTTAAATCAATTGAGGGCACTAAGTAATGAATTGAATAGCACTAGGGAACCCTCTCGGGTTTCCTTGCCTTCATCATTGCAAAACATTATTGAATCAATCAATATTGCACACAGTGAGATAACAAACTTGAGCCAATACAGGGCTCGAATGAGGGAACACTACTCCACTGGGTTGTCCAAAGAGCAGATAAAAGACCTCAACATCACCAAATCCCAGTTGTATAGCAAATTCATAGTTCCCTCGATAGGAAAACCTCCAGCTGTGACAAGGAGTTGGGTTTGCATGGACTGGTGTATTTACCAGCCATGGAGAGACTACTGGAGAAAGAGGTGGTTCATGGTGTTTGACAGGCCCCCGTGCAACAATTTGGAGGTCCCACAATATTTCCTTTAGAAATTGTGGGCTGAGTTTGAGCTAGGGTACCATGTCGACTATTTTGACATCACTAAGTTTCAGGGTCTCGGTCTTGGCTCTGCCCAAGATCGACCTCAGGTGCATCACAACCCACTTAGAGGACCTCCTGCACCCAGGAGAGAGCCAAACCCCCCTCCTCAGCCACTCGGGTTTGGTAGCGGCCTAGATGAGATTGATGTCTTTGTCAGATGTGCGACACATCACTTGCTTAGACATACCACATTTGTGGCCATGTCTTCACAAATCCGGGAGGACATCGATGAGACACAGGCAGCTACACAGTTCATGGGTGGTGGCTGGGACATGCCGGGTACAGGTGGAAACTAGACGGGGCCTTCTAGTTCTACTAGAACAACGACACATCGTTGTTCTTACTGTGGTCATTCTTGCCATTTTCAGACGGAGCAGTATGCCACAGGGAGCTTCATGGACCAGGTTTGCTATTGTTTTATTTAATGTTCAAGTATTTGTTGTATTTTATTTGATATCATATTGTTTAATATATTTAACTTTGAATTACGTATTGTTGACTTTATTTCTTTTAATGTACATTTATTCGGGGCCGGGTCTCCATCCCCCAGGTGGGAGGACGTTGATTCCTTTGACCTCGATGGAGCCATGGCAGCAGCAGAGGAGATTGCGGTACCATACACCCAGGTAACTTCTTTACTTTGAATAATTAGATCCTGTTACCAGTAATTTGTGTTCAGTAATTACAAATTAAATAGCAATGAGTAATTACCATATTATCATTGTATTTTACAGTAGTGTTTATCATATTTTCTAAATTATTTGAGAGCTATAAATTCATATAATCCAACCAAACAAAAATTAAACCTTATAAAACATGAAAACCTAAGAAAACTAGAAACATTTGTCCATGTTCACTTTAGGCATCCTAGACCTCTAATGATTATACAAATGGGAGAGAAATTTCCAAAATCTATCATTCTTACTTGACCAATGATGAGCCTGCAGCTGGGGTTTTGGTGATGCCCGCAGTGTCCTTCATCCTCAGACTACCATCCAATGCTTTCTTTCTCTTCCCGTGCTTGACCAATGCCAAGTGTGTTATTGTTTCTTTGCCATTTTTCACCATGTCATCCAAGTTATCTTTTCCATGTACTCTCCTTGTCCAAATCATCTTCAAATGACCACAGTATGGTTCATTTGACTCTTGGATCAATAGGTGTTCCAATGGCTTCAATGCCCATCACTTTGTCCACCAAATCAACCTTTGCTGCCATGCCCTTATGCCATGTGTTCTTCAAGCTTAAACTTTGAGAATATATTACCATGGTAATTATCACTTTCCCCCGTATTCTACTAATAGGTTCTTTTAATGGTAAAGGTGGTCAAATCACTTCTATGCTTTTGCTAACTTTGTTGCATCAATTGAGTTCACTGAGATGTTGTACTTGTCACTTTTGCATCCACCGAGACCAATAGGAAAACTATTTATTGCTATGAATTTTGACTACATTGTGCAAAACTCTCGGGAAAAAGATAATCATAGTGGCCAATCTTATAGAAATTCAAGAACCTGATGTTTCTCATGTCCTTATTACCCTAGTTTATTATCATGGGATTTCCAATTTATTCTAATATTCGAGACTGAAAGTAATCATACTACTACTCCTAGAACATGCTATTAGGAAAGACATATAAACAACGTAAAACAACTTATCACATGTATTATCACTAAAGTTTTTGAAAATGATGTAAGGACCATAAGGAAGAGCGATAATCTTACAAATATGGTCTATGGGGCATTTCTATTATCTTGATTCAAATACAACTTGGTAAAACATTTGGCATCAAGAATACTCATTTAACTCATTTCACTCAAGATTTCTATGATTTCAATCAAGTGATATCATTCTGACAACATAGCTATTCAATCAAGAACACATAATTACTCATTCAATGCAAAAGAACATGGCACATTCAATCTTGTAAATAAGTTAATCATGAAAAAGATTTCTCTTTCTTCCTTTTTCTAACAATCAACACTCTAAAGTGTATTAAATAACATGCACACTAACTTAATTGCTATTTAGCACCTCTTTGTAAATTGAAACAATGAGATGCCATTTTATCTGATGATGTAAATGTTATGGAAATAAAGGGACTCAAGATCCTCACTCTAGGGATGCAAATACTTTTCCACTGGGTGAATCAAGCTTGTGGGAAACTACAAATCTATAAGAAGACATCAAAACCTAGGAATTCTTCATCAAGAAACCAAACACATTACATAGGTTTCCAATTCAAATTTGTAAATGGACATGAATTCCATTCGCTTATGAGGCACTTCACATCTCTCTAGGGCCAAAAGAAAAGCTCACCTACTCATGGGGATAACTCTAGAAAAGGAAAATCCCACCATGTCACCTTCTATGCCCTGTCACCTTATTTAATTTTAATTTCATGCCATGCCACCTTCTATCCTTTTAGAATATTGAATATCAATGACAAATTTTCCCATCAAACACTTCAAGGATAAATTATCAACCTTCTTTGCCACATTATCTTCAATGAATGACCACATAATGGGTCATTTGTTCTTATCATGGGCCCAATCCATTGTGGGTCAAAGGACTTGATCCCCACAACCATGTTCTTTACCAAGTCTTAAACAAATGGACTGCAACAATACAATAAAAACGTTATATAATATCCAAAGCCCATCAAACCACTATCATCTAACTTGAATATAAATTAATTGAAGTTGTGTTTTTTAAGTACTATCATTGTCATTCTCATTGGCATTGTGTTTGATATTGTTAATATTGTTTTTATAAACTCAGTCTAAAAATTGTAATGTTCGCATAGGTGTCCGCAGGCTCCAGCGACCAGCCACCACCATTGGGGATCAACAGTTCTCCATGTGCGCAGGTCTCGTGTGTATTAAAACATAAATTTAATTTCAAATATGATGACTTGTCTGTGTATATTTATATTTTTCTATAGTAAACTTTGAGGTTATAAATGTGTATGCAGGTGCGAGCACCTCGGCCTGGCAGTGCCGCTATTCCTCCCTCCCCAGCCTTTCGGCCACCTTATATTCCATTTGAATCCCCTGGAATACATGCCCCATTCCCTTCTCCCTTCCATCCATCCCCCCCCTCCTATATAGCACCACAGTTCCATCCAACTCCCCCTTACGTTTCATATCCAGCTCCACCTCCGTATCAGTTTCCCATGTTCCCACCCTCCCCCATCCGACCACGGAACACCACCCATCCACAGTCACCCATCCCTCCATTGCAACACAGACCTTTCCCACCCCCCCACCACATTCGCTTCCCCTTCCAGGGTTCCCCGACCCATCATACAGCCAGTTGGGGTTTATAGCCCTAGACATGCACGTCCACTTTTCCCACCCTAGTCCATGCCTCCTTCTGCGACCCCCCCTTCTTTCACTGTGCCCCCCAGTGGTGTAGCCACCGTCGATGTGGGTACATCCTCCCCTATACCATCCACCCTAGCATCGGAGCAGGTTGTCCAGCCAACTGCTCCATCCGCCATCCCTGAAGACCAGCCGGTTGTGTTCACGGTGAGATTGACAGTTTATGAAAATCTCGTTCAATTTTAACGAAAATTACTATATGCATCTAATTTCATCATTTATCTGATTGTTCTAAATGTTGCAGGGTGGCATTGCTGAGAGACTAGGAGCACGAAGGAGGGATATCCCCTCACGACTTACAGTCTCGCATGAGGTGAGTTATCTAAGATTTGAAAACTATTTTTACTTTTAAATTATGTTTTATACTTGTATAATTGCCAAGAAAAGTTGACATATTATTGTTTTCGTTTCAGGGCTCAGGGGGACGTGCTCCAAGAGTCCCGAAGAACCCAGCTTCCTCTAGCATGAAAAAGAGGAAGATCGATTTTGGAGATGCACCTGGGAGCTCTGAGGGTGGGCAGGAGGATTGAGAGATGCTCCTATGTACACTAGCCACGATGTGTCATTTTCGGCACGAGTTGCCATATTTTGTATAGTGCACCATGGGCCATATTTTGTATAGGGCACGAGTTGCCATATTTTATATAGGGCACGAGTTTCCATTATATAGATGTTGGGAACGATGTTCCATTTTCCCAAAAAGTGTACATGATTGGATAATTTTTGCATATTAATAGATGGATCTGCACTTGTCTATATGACTTTGTCTTTGATTATATTTTTGCATACATGATTTTGTCTTTGATAACAATGTTATGGAACAGTTTTCACATACATATAGATATTATTTCTAGACACCAAGTGACCTCAATATGAGTCCCTTGTATTTGAATCGGTCTTGCATCTTTTCCTTTCAACAACAACATACCTAACCAAGCAAACTAAAGAGTGATATTTACATTACAAAGTGTTGTGACTTTAGGGCTACAAAAAAATAAATAGAAGACGATGACTTCTTCCATACTTAACCTTGTAATGGTATAATAGTCAATGCTAATAATCATTGCATCACATATAAATCAAATTAACCTAGATTGTTGATAAGTTCATATGTGTGCTTGGATGGAAGGGTTAACCTTATCACTTGAATTAGTTCAAACATGAGGGGTGTGCATAGGTGCAATTGGATTGAGCAATAAAAGAGAATTGTTAATGTAGTTACATATGGATCGTTCTTTGTGTGTTAGTATGTGCCTTTAATGAAATCATGTTTAATGTGTTGAACTACTACTTGCACAAGTTGGCATAGACCCTTAGTGTTGATAATGTCTTCAATGTTTTGGTAATATTGATAATCACTCTTTGTAATTTAATTATCTTGGATTTTTGAGGTTAAGACACATATTGAACATAGTCAACTCAATGGTTCAAGACATCATTTTACCCCATGATCCATGGAAGATTCATTGGAGTCATATGAAATTCATTGTCATCACCTCAACCATGGTCAAGACGCCAAGATCCATCCTTAGTAGTCAAAACCTCATGTTGGCACCCATATCACACTCAAAGATAAAAAATTCTTTTAAAGGGCATGGCTGGGGGTTGATGGATAATATCCTTAAAACATTTATATTCAATTTGAGGCCTCATATGTCCTCACCTTATCATTGTCAATACCTAAAGACTCATCCTTACTGCACAAAAACTCCAAATGGAATCCATATCCAAAACAAAGGCCATGTATCCCATCTAGAGAGCTTGTGTAGTGATTCAAGGACTTGTTCATGGCTCATGAGCATGCAGATATTCATTTAGGTCCTAATAACCTTTATATTTTTTAATCACCATGCTTGAGGTCTAGAGACCCATGCCTTGTGTCAACTAGTCAACTAGGATAAAGAGTTGACTGGAGGTATACATTGTAAAAATAAATATTTTTTAGGGATTAATAAAAGGATAATTATTGATGGCTCTAAAGTTACATTCTCTCCTTTCTCACTTTCCATTTATGTGTATGAATATGTAGATATATCTTGGATAATGGCACATAATGACACTTGGATAAATAGATTGGGAAAATTTTAGATGAATGCCTAGAGCTCTACACACAAGTTAAAGAAAAAAAAAGAAAAAATCCTAAACTTGGTTCCCCATGCTAAATGCTCACTATATTCAACAATACACTTATCTTAAATTTAATTCATGTCTTGTTAAATATTTCATAATTAAATAGCTATTTGAGAGCACCACCTTAGACCAAGCCATACCATTAATATAAAATGTACATTAGATAAATGACCTAATTCAATTTTCTTCTATAACTCTAACCCTAACCCTCACCCAAACCCTAGCACTAAACCATCTTCTTCACCATCACCATCACCATCACCATCACCATCACCATCACCATCACCATCACCATCAACGTCTTCATCATCATCACCATCACCATCACCATCACCATCACCATCACCATCACCATCACCATCACCATCACCATCACCATCACCATCACCATCACCATCATCATCAATGTCTTCATCATCATCACCATCTTCATCATCATCATTAAATCTAACTCTAACCCTATTTCAATTTCCTTCTATAACTCTATCCCTAACCCTTACCCAAAACCTAGCACTAAACTATCTTCTTCATCATCCCCATCACCATCACCATCACCATCACCATCACCATCACCATCATCACCATCACCATCATCACCATCTTCATAATCATCATCACCATCTTCATCATCATCATTAACTCTAAATCTAACCCCAATTCAATTTCCTTCTATAACTCTAGCCCTAACCCTCACCCAAACCCTAGCACTAAACCATCTTCTTCATCATCACCATCACCATCACCATCTTCATCATCATCATCACCATCTTCATCATCATCATTAACTCTAACTCTAACCCTAATTCAATTTCCTTCTATAACTCTAGCCCTAACCCTCACCCAAACCCTAGCACTAAACCATCTTCTTCATCATCGCCATCACCATCACCATCACCATCACCATCACCATCACCATCACCATCATCATCAACGTCTTCATCATCACCACCACCATCATCATCATCATTAACTATAACTCTAACCCTAATTCAATTTCCTTCTATAACTCTAGCCCTAACCCTCACCCAAACCCTATCACTAAACAATCTTCTTCACCATCACCATCACCATCACCATATTCATCATCACCATCACCATCTTCATCATCATCATTAACTCTAACTCTAACCCTAATTCAATTTCCTTATATAACTCTATCCCTAACCCTCACCCAAACCCTAGCACTAAACCATCTTCTTCATCATCACCATCACCATCACCATCATCATCAACGTCTTCATCATCATCACCATCATCATCATCATGAAAATATTCATCTTTAATATCTTCATCATCATTGTCCTCTCTAGGTTCCTCATCAACATCTCCATCATCACATCTTCTTCATCGCCATTGTCATCATCTTCATCACCATCACCATCATCATCAATGTCTTCATCATCATCACCATCTTCATCATCATCATTAACTCTAACTCTAACCCTAATTCAATTTCCTTCTATAACTCTAGCCCTAACCCTCACCCAAACCCTAGCACTAAACCATCTTCTTCATCATCACCATCAACATCAGCATCATCATCAACGTCTTCATCATCATCACCATCATTACCATCATCATCATCATGAAGATCTCCATCGTCATTGTCATCTCTAGGTTGCAAATTTGACCCCAATGTGAAGCCCATCCAAATTCGCTCAAGGGGGGCATTTGTCGTGCGGAGTCCCCCAGGCATGCATGGACACTGTGGATAGGTCCACAATGGCCACATGGACCTGTGGGAGCTAACATAATCCAAGTTTTCTCTCCGGTTTGCGTTCCGTGGCCCCGGAGCAAATCCCCAAAGTGTCCCTGAATGGCCCCGGGGTGCTTGACTAGAATTCCCATAGCAGCCAAACCGTGGCTCCCTTCATGAATCCGTCAATTTCGGTGGGTCTGAGATGTCGAGTTTTAGCTAGGGGACCCTCCACAGTGTGCCTTGAAGAACTGGAAGCGGTGCCAATGGTCCATCTCTGGAGCTAGGGTTTTGCTGAGTGAGGGCCATTCCAAATTCGCTCAAGGGGGCCATTTCTCGTCCGGAGGCCCCCAGGCCCCTAGGCGTGCGTGGCCACCGTGGATAGGTCCACAATGGCCACGTAGACTTGTGGGAGCCAACGAAATCCAAATCCGCTTGTCGGTGTGGGTTCCATGGCCCCGGAGCAAATCCCCAAAGTGTCCCTGAATGGCCCCAGGGTGCTCGACTAGAATTCCCGTAGCACCCAAACAGTGGCTCTGTTGGAGAATCCGTCGATTCCAGTGGGTTTGAGACGTCGGTTTTTAGCTAGGGGACCCCCCACAACGTGCCTCGAAGACCCGTAAGTGGTGCCAATGGTCCATCTTCGGAGCTAGGGTTTTGCTCAGTGAAGGCCATTCCAAATTTTATCAAGGGGGCCATTTCTCATCTGGAGGCCCCCAGGCATACGTGGCTACCGTGGATAGGTCTGCAATGGCCACGTGGACATGTGGGAGCCGACGAAATCCAAGTCCGCTCGCCGGTTTTGGTTCCGTGGCCCCGGAGCAAATCCCCAAAGTGTCCCTGAATGGCTTCAGGGTGCCCGACTAGAATGCCCATAACACCCAAACCGTGGCTCCGTTGGAGAATTTGTGGATTCCGGTGGGTCTGGGACATCGGTTTTAAGCTATGGGACCCCCCACAGTGTCCCCCGAAGACCCGGAAGCGGTGCCAAAGGGCCATCTCTGGAGCTAGGGTTTTGCTCAGTGAGGGGCATTCCAAATTTGCTTGAGGGGGCCATTTCTCATCCGGAGGCCCCTGAGCGTGCGTGGACACCATGGAAAGGTCCACAAGGGCCACATCGACCTATGGGAGCTGACAAAATCCAAGTCCGCTCACCAGTTTGGGTTCCGTAGCCCCGGAGCAAATCCCCAAAGTGTCCCTGAATGGCCCCGGGGTGCCCGACTAGAATTCCCATAGCACCCAAACCATGGCTTTGTTGGTGAATCCCTCGATTCCGATGGGTCTGGAACACCGGGTTTCATCTAGGGGACACCCCACAGTGTCCCCCGAAGACCCAAAAGCGGTGCCAAGGAGCCATCTCCGGAGCTAGGGTTTTGCTTAGTGAGGGCCATTCCAAATTTGCTCAAGGGGGGAATTTATCATTCAGAGGTCCCCGAGCGTGCGTGACCACCGTGGACAGGTCCACAAGGGCCACATGGACCTGTGGGAGCCGACGAAATCCAAGTCCACTCACCAGTTTGGGTTCCGTGGCCCCGGAGTAAATCCCCAAAGTGTCCCTGAATGGCCCCGGGGTGCCTGACTAGGATCCCCGTAGCATCCAAACCGTGGCTCCGTTGGTGAATTCGTCGATTCCAGTGGGTCTGGGATGTCGAGTTTCAGCTAAGGGTCCCCCCAAAGCATGCCTAGAAGACCCGAAAACGGTGCCAATGGGCCATCTCCGGAGCTAGGGTTTTGCTTAGTGAGGGCCATTCCAAATTTTCTCAAGGGGGCCATTTCTCGTCTAGAGGCCCCTGGGCATGTGTGGCCACTGTGGACAGGTCCAAAATGGCCACGTGGACCTGCGGGAGATGAAAGAATCCAATTCCGCTCGTCGGTTTGGATTCCGTGTCCCGAGAGCAAATCCTCAAAGTGTCCCTGAATGGCCCCAGGGTGCCCGACTAGAATGCCTGTAGCACCCAAAGGTTCACCGGTAGAAACTACATGCCTGGGCCCTTCGGATTTCGACTGGTCAATCATCAGAGCTTTGATAAATATTAGAGCTCCCTGTATTATTGCAACAAAGAATACATATGAACATGGAAAATGACTCCAATAAGATAGTCCACGTGGGAAGATGTGGAGTTGAAAGTTGAAGGTTCTAGATGGTGTAATACATATAATAGCAACACTTGGATCCATTAAGTTAATACACATGGGCAGATGTGGTGTTGAAAGTGTTATTTTTTCAGCATTGAATTCAATCTGATCTAGGATCCTAACTGAGAGAACAACATGTACAGCATATCAAACATAAGAGACAAGAGACACAAAGCATTTCACCGGGGAAAACCAAGAAGGTGAAAAACCCCGTAACTTCCTCAGAGATAGAATGAGCACCAATATAAAGATCACAAAGATCAAACCCCAAAACAAGAGATAGTCTCCTCGTGGCTGCTCCTCCTCCACTTGTGCGCACTCCTCCTCTCTCTCACTAGTGCGAAGTGAGTGAGTGAGTGAATGAATAGAATGAGAGAGTCACACTCTCTATTTATACAATGAATTGGCTTGCCTTTTACTCTAACTAGGATGACCTCCATTAGGAGAGTCTAATAACCCATTACAACTTGTCACTAGGCCGACCCCACTAGGGTGGTCTAATAACCCTTTGACTGAAACTGGGCTGACTCCTCTAAGGTGGCCTAATAACCCATCAAATATAAGTTGCGACACTTACAATGTAACTTGTGACATTTGCAAATACAAATGACGACACTTCCGACCAGAGGAATAATACATCTCCATTGGGGATACAATAAAGTACAAATGTAATACATACAATATACAAGTGAATATCTTCTGAAGTTACAAATACATCAACACTCCCTCTTAACTAGGAAGGTGTTCTCTTGACACAAGTCATCAATACATATAGGCACAAATCTTCAATATTGGAGCTGGATCATCGTCACTCAATCACGGAGCATCATCGTCACTACTGTTGTACTCGTCATATCGATCACTGGTGCTATCTCTCAATTATTCTCATCATAGGAAGTTCTATAGAGACAACCATTTTTCATGCTGGATGTAGGCCTAACCTCCTATAGGTATTCATCATCTATGCGAGATGGCCATCCTGTGGAATCCTCAGGATTGATTACGTGCGTCAACAAAACCTCAAAAGAGCATCCCAGGACGGATTACAAGCTTACTGCTCAACCTATCGGATCTCCCAGGGAACTATTACATGTGACCTTCACAAAACCTTAAAAGAGTGTGTTGCGAGGTGCAAGATCTCTAAAGAGCATCCCAGGATCTTTTACATGCCTAGCACAACCTGTACGGATCTCCAGGACTGATTACATGTGAACTCGCAAAACCTTAAAAGAGTGTCTTGCAACCTGCAAGATCTCTAAAGAGCATCCCAGGATCTTTTACGTGACTAGCACAACCTGTCTGGATCTCCAGGACTAATTACATGCACCTGCACAACCTGTCCACGGCCACGGAGTATCATCCTAATACTCATGATCATACTGATCATCATCATACAGTACATCATCCTGATTCACATTATCATCACATGATCATCCTGATCATCATCATAACATTTCATCGTCTTGATGCACATCATCACCTATGATCATCCTGATCATCATCATAGCATAGCATCGTCCTGATGCACAACATCACATATGATCATCATGATCATCATAGCATCATCCTGATGCATATCATCACATATGATCATCCTGATCATCATAGCATCATCCTGATACATATCATCACATATGATCATCCTGATCATCATAGCATCATCCTGATGCATATCATCACATATGATCATCTTGATAATCATGTAGAACATCATCCGGAGCATCGTCCTGATGCTCATCACACAATGCTTACATCCACATCCATGGGAAGGATCCTCCTACCACCATGCTTGGAATGGCTCCTCCAAATGTGTCCCATCACTTCCTCCTAGAAGTATCTTCTATCTAAAGAACACCAAGCCTCTCTCTGAAGTACTCGAACTTCTTTTTGGCTAGTGGTTTGGTCAACACATCTACAATCTACTCATCCATCGCAACATACTGGATCTTTACTGCTCCTCTCTGCACCATATCCTTGATATAGTGATATTTGATCTCGATATGCTTTGACTTGTCATGGAACACCGGGTTCTTTGACAACTTCACACAACTCTGGTTGTCACAATAGATATAAGTAACATCCAATTGGAGATCAAATAAATCAGACAGTAGCTTCCTTAGCCATACTGCCTCACAACTAGCTGAACAAGCTGCGACATACTCTGCTTCGGCTGTACTCATTGCTACGCAGGACTGCTTCCTACTAAACCAAGAGATCACACCTGATCCCATACTGAAGTATCACCCCAAAGTGCTCTTCCTATCTGCAGCACTTCCTTCCCAATCTGAATCAACATAACCCTCTAGCTTAAACTTTTGATTCCCATCATAATTGAGCCCATAATCAACCATAACCTTCAGGGACCTCAGAATATGCTTTACAGCAATCAGGTGAACATGTCTAGGATCTGTCAGGAACTGGCTCAATGTGTTCACTGCAAAGAAAATATCTGGTCTCGTGTTCATCAGGTACATCAAGGACCCAATCATCCGACGATACATTGAGACAGCAATCGACTCTGATGAAGCATCACTCAATAGCTTCAGGTTCAATGCCATAGGTGTGGCCATGGCCTTTCATTCCATCATCCTGAACCGCTTCAGAATCTATACTGCATACTTCCCTTGTCCAAGGAAGATTCCATCTACACTCTGCCACACCTCCATACCTAGAAAGTAATGCATCATACCGAAGTCCTTCATCTCGAACTCGACAGCAAGATTCCTCTTCGTGTCGGCAATCAACCTATCCTCAACTGTCACAAATAGGTCATCCACATACAGTAGGAGTATCACTGGATTTCCTTCCTCAACCTTGTAGTAAAGATTGGAATCTGCTTTACTCTTGGTAAATCCCAAACTAGACAGGAAGCTGTCTATCCTACCATACCATGTCCTGGGTGCTTGTTTCAAACCGTACAAGGATTTCTTCAATTTTCACACATGTGACTCCTTGTCATGTATCTCAAATCCGAGTGGCTGCCCCACTTCCTCTTCGACTACACCATTCAAGAAAATTGTTTTGACATCCATCTGGTGTATCTTCCACTTCATCACTTGCCTTGTATTTCTCTATGCTACTATCTGCAACATGCTTGATCTTGTAGATCTACTTGGAAGTAACAATAGACTTCCCTTCTGGTTTTGGGACCACATCCCAAACATCATTCTTCATGATCGATTGGTATTCCTTGATCGTGGTATCCTTCCATTACTACATCCCTGATCCTGGGAATTTCAAATTATTCAATATCTTCAATAGGTAGTTTTCTTGAACTTCGTCACTGGAACAAATGTCACTGTCCTTCTTTTGTAGGTGATTATACACGATCTTTCCTACAAGTCAAATTCAATTGCATGATTAGAAACTTCTCATAGTTTTTCAAAAACAAATTCTTACACATAAGAATGTATGTCATACAGTCATGCAATTATATTAGTCAATGCTTCAATACAACATTTATCCATATCCCGTAACTTTCTAGATGTCTTCCATCTCTACCAGAACATTGTTAAGAGTATGCACAACTCCCAACATGTCAGCAAAGAGGTTTCATTCTAGGTAAGTAGCAATGGAATGTTGTACAGTATCATAGGCCACTTACCCATTACTTGCATATTAGTAGTATCTTGTTCATTAATTCAACTTTTCTATTATGCATAATATACATCCTAAATCTAGGAACATAGGCATATACATGACTAGAAAACATAATTTAAGTAATCAAATATATAATAAATGACAATTCAAATACTTATCTTTGTTTGGTTGTTGGGTGGACTCCCTCTCAATCTTTGCTTCCTTGCAGGAACTATCAGAGTGTGCTCCCTCTTGATCTTTGCTTCCTTTATGATATCATCATGATTATATGTCTTTGAACTTCTATCCATCCTGGACCACTATGCATGCTTAAGTCTGCACTAGTGTCATCCTCAATATCTCATACATAATCATACATGCATTAGTATAATCTCAATACTTATCAAAACATTATGATTCTAAATAATCTTAATCATGTATGGTCATGATCATTTCATACACAAGCGTTAGTATTCAAGGTTTCAGGGAGGACTTCTTTTACTCATGCATATTTTTATTTGACCATAGGACTCTTCTAGTTTGTCATATCATTAATCAAACTAAGAAGCATAATATGCATAAACCCATGATTGTCCAAACTTATAACTTCATGAATTATCAATCATACCAAGTATACTTATATAAGATCCTAACACAAGGTAGGATTCTAACTTGATAAAGGAAAAACATACTTGGATTATCATGCTTGCTAGTTATGTCTAACATACCCACATAATGTCTTCTTGTTCTCTTCAATGACTTTTGCTAGTAACCTGCATATCTCATAAGTTAACCATTGTAGAACCAAATTATACATACCTCGCAAGTAGAGCTTCTATGTGATCCATGACTATGGATGAGTCTTTGTCTTCATGTCACCATGGTCATATGTTCTTGATCTAGTACTTTATTTGTCTTTCTTGATGTAACTTTTATGTTAGCAGACAACATCATCCTCACACAACACCACAGTGCATTAGTACAATCATAAGTGTCATAACCCTAATTAATGAATGTCTTCTATCATTCACATGCATTCATACTTTTACTAAGGTGATAAGACAAGTCTATAATTAATCAAGATTGTACTAACTTCAATAATATGAAGACAATCTTAATCATGAACATATTTCAAAATATACCTGTATCTCCTCAAGTCATACCTATCAGGATTGCTTGTAATCTTATCATGTAAGGCCTTAGCCTCATCTCCCTATGGAACTGGAACTTCTTCACTTATGTAGGTGTCCAATTCATTCTCTTCTAGGATTAACCCAATCCTCTTTGAATTGCTTAAACTGGATTTGGAGTTTGCTAGGGTTTGTCAGAGAAACCCTAAAAGTCCAAACTTGGAATTTCAAACTTCTGTCTAGATAGGGAGATGCAGATGACTGAGGTGAGCATGCTGGTGTGCTCAGATTTTGAAAACTTCAAAAATTGACCCTCCAAAATTGACCTGTGAGTTTTAGATCTGCAGCTTCTGTCAAATTCTGGTTTTCTCGTCAAAATCCCGAACTAGGGTTTGATAGAGCTCGAGGTTCTACCCAACCAAAAAATTCGATCTTGGTCTCTAAATTTTGATTTTGATGAGCAGTATCCATCCGTGGTCTTAGATTCCAAAAATTCCAACTTTTGCAAAAACCCTAATTTCCCGTAGTAGTGACGATCCATAAATGAAAGTGCTCAGAATCTAATTCTGTTTGGAAAGAAATATATGCCATATTGTTTATGATGTATCTATGAAATTTCGTATCCTTAGGGTCTGAAACTTCGACCTATGGTAGACTGACCTGTCATCTTTCCAACCCCACAAATCCGAGCTTTAATGGATTCTCTGATAGACAGATATGCCAAGTGTTGCAATGTGACCTGTTTATGGGATGAAATAGTATAGAGAAATTGTGTTCCACGTGTCACTGTTTCAACTTCGGCCTTTGAAACCCAGACCTGTGAAACTGCAGTCCATGCCCTAACTGTTGCTTTTTACGGAATTCCATTTGGAGCTTCCTAGCCCGAGATATGACCTTTTTTCCTAGGTCACCTGTTTAGGACTGCATTTTGGAAGAGGAAAAAACCCTAACTTGTATGGATCATATCTCACAAAGTACAATGAATCTGAGGCTATCCTTCAGACACAGGGTACATGGACATTTCATCTTTGACCTGTAAAAGTTTTAGATCCTGAACCTTCGCCAAAATTGATTTATAGCGAAAGTACCACGATGATTGGTTTTTACTATACCAAGTCCTAGCTTCCAATTTGTCGCAAGTGCAACCAGTGTCGTAAATGCCATACAATGCCTTCCTTTAGGCTAGCTCTGATACCATGTTATTTTTTCAGCATTTAATTCAATCTGATCTAGTATCTTAACTGAGAGAACAACATGTACGACATATCAAACATAAGAGACAAGATACACAAAGCATTTCACTGGGGAAAATAAAGAAGGTGAAAAACCCCGCAACTTCCTCAAAGATAGAATGAGCACCAATACAAAGATCACAAAGATCAAACCCCAAAACAAGAGGTAGTCTCCTAGCGGATTATCCTCCTCCACTTGTGCACACTCCTCCTCTCTCTCACTAATAAGAATTGAGTGAGTGAGTGAATGAATAGAATGAGAGAGTCACACTCTCTATTTATACAATGACTTTACTTGCCTTTTACTCTAACTGGGCCGAACTCCCTCAGGAGAGTCTAATAACCCATTACCACTTGTCATTGGGCTGACCCCACTAGGGTGTTCTAATAACCCTTTGACCCACACTGGGCCGACCCTTCTAAGGTGGTCTAATAACCCATCAAATATAAGTTGCGACACTTACAATGTAACTTGCGACACTTGCAAATACAAATGACGACACTTCCAACTAGAGGAATAATACATATCCGTTGGGGATACAATAAAGTACAAATGTAATACATACAATATACAAGTGAATATCTTCCGAAGCTACAAATACATCAACAAAAAGTTGAAGGTCCTAGATGATGTTCATGAGTTGGAACCTTAGCGGGTTGGAGTCGAGCGATGGATTCCTGCAGATTGTCCAGGGGTTTTTCGTAGTTAACGAATCCCATGAACCAAAATTCGTGACTATCCACTGTAACAATCTGAATCTAATTTTCAACAGGATTCTCTTTGTTCACAGACGGGTTCACAAGCTTCAGATTCACCAACGGTATCGCAACCTGCATTTAGTATTGTCATTGTTTTAGTTAATTTCCATCAATTTACATAGAAAAGAAAGGATTCAAAGGATTCAAGAATGCAACTAGAATTGACCCTATAGTAATTCCAGGACATCTCTCCAGAGGGAGCGGTGAAAGACAAGGGGCTATCGCTGCAGAAGGTGATCTTCACAGTGGAGATGTACAGAGTACCCACAATGGGGCCTATTGAAGTTGAGAGATAATAGGCAAAATATTTCCTCAACTTCTCCTTTGGAGCGATAGGAAATGTATGTTAGAACAAAGCTTCGAATCCTCCCTCCGTTAGGGCTTTGGTGCCCAAGGTCACCTTCCCCCACTTACAGGTTTTTCTCATTGTTTTTCCGTGGTACGATTTTTTCCAATTTGGCATGATCGAAATCTGAATTGTATTGCTCCATGTTTTCTAAATAAAATAAATATATCATACTGCTACACCAGTTTTCCCATCTTGGGTTTTGTCCGGGGGTTTATACCCAAAAAGACTGAGTTGTCTCTATTGATGTGATTGCTGCTATATTTCTTTCAGTATTTATTGTTCCGCTGCATAGTGAAGAAATCCATCTGTGGTTATTCGTAGTAAATAGTTTGCATGCTTCTAGCCCTAGTTGGATTTTAAGGAAATTTACGGAGACACCATATAATTCATGTACTAATAATGATGCTACTATTTTTGTAATTTGATGTGATTCAAATTGAACATGTCTATGTTGTTTTATAAGATTGTTAATGATGTATAGTTAGAGTTTTGTAACTGAAAGTGTCTTCTTTCTTACATGTACATTTTAATGTTCTCTTGACCTCTCAAAAGACATCATACAAATGCATAGACTTCTTGGATTTACATGCATAATAACCTAAAATCATATAATAATCTATGTGCAATGCATAAATATCAGAAAATAGATGCCACTTGTAGATCCAAGTTCTCTAAAAGCATCAAAGAATTAGAAACCTAGAAGAAACTTAAGGTTGTGAATGCCCAATTTCTTGCTTGTCAACTTGTGGCCCATGGATGTGGTTGGGACTACAAGAACTTTGTATCCAAGGAACTTATAACGTTTTAAAAAAATTGTACCAAAACTGATGTTGAGAGGTTTGATCTGCTGAAATCTCACCTTTTTAGTCCCTAGGGTTCTTCGTACTGTAGTTCTTTTATATAATGTTGAATGCAATTTCAAGTCACATTGACTGATCTAATTTGGTCATCTGTGGACATTCTTAAATTTTCTCTTTCTTCCTTAACCATAGATCATATGACTCTTTGTTGAAAGGTGGTCATTCTTAAAATTTCTCTTTCTTCCTTACCCATATATCATATGACTCTTTATTGAAAGGTGACCACAAAAAAAGACTTCTTACGTTGAGATTTTTATTCACAAGCACACAGCAAAGCCAAGGGTCACAATCCCTGTCTTCTTTCCTCAAGCAAACATGGCTCAGATCAAATTTAGTTGACTTAAAATAGGTTTTAAAAGGAGTTATATTTAACATACTATATGCTAGAGATAATTTTTTTGTTTTACAAAGTTGTTGAATGCAATGGGAATTCTACAGCCATTCCTCTTCCCGTCACATTACGTGGCCATCCATGAAGGATATTATACAAAATCTGTGAATGAAAAATCAGCAAAAGGAAACCACAAATTTAGCCACCTTGCAAGGAAAATGTCAGTGTCTTGTATGAAAAAATCCACAACTTTTCACAAGAATAATCACATGTAATGCTCGTCCTGTATTCACTTCAAAGAATCGACGTTTATAGAAAACAACATTTTCAATACTTAACCCACTTCTAAAGTGCTTCCATTTACATGTTTAAATAATTTTTACCACCATAGAGAATGCATCTAAACACTACCAACCATTTTTGATTGACTCATGGGAGACTTGTGAGTCGCTGCAAGTATATATGAATCTCTGCTGAGATGAGTACTTTGCTCATAATATTCTAGAGATTCGAGACATGGAAAACTTGGTTAGACTCACTGACACTCGCCCAAACTTGCGAGTTTGACCCCAACATGAAAAATAGACTCAAATGGAGAATTTTGATGGTTAAAATAGTTTGGGAGAAAATGTGGAAATGGAAGCTAAAACCCTAAAATCAACTTTAAATAGAAACCTCCTCCCATTTCACTCTTGTATATCATCATTTTTTTCTCTTATTTGCTGTAGAAGTAACTGTGACTCCTCATAGTCATTCATGAGGCTCAAGATTTGACTTGGAGACACTGTCTATTTTGAATTTCTAGTTATGTTATGAGTTATGTAGTTTAATTGTTGAACTTGTCACTATTTGTCAATTTTATCATGGAATCATGGATTACAATCTAATTGATTTATAGTTGAACTTTCTAGTGTACTGTTTTGTAGAAAAACATAGTGTCAAATTTTGTATTATCATATTTTATGAGATGATTATATGAATTTGTGAATATACTTGTTTTATAGCTGATATGGATTGGAAATGTCATTAATATTTTTTTCTGCAGAAAATTTAATAATTTTGAGGGTTTTATTTGTTTTAATTTTTTGTTTGTTTGTTGAGTTTTGCAGTCTTGAACCAAGTTTTCCTGGGTTGTTAAGTTTTGCCTAGCCCCATGCCAACTCAACTTTTGTTGAGTATGAGACTGAAAACTTTGCTAACAAACATCATTGATGACAGATGTCTATCATATTACAGAATTGATAGAAAGTCTCAACTTACAACCCATTCAACATATTCAAAAAATGCCATTCAATAGCTCAATCTATGAATTTCAGCATTTAAAAAAAGTGGTTTCACGAGCATTCACATAGAACATGAGCACCCTCATATCATAACTATTTTAGGATGTCAAAAAAATAGTTCTGAACTATACTACTTAGCAAACTTTCAATGCAATACATACAGATTTTATTGTACTTAGGAAGCCTTCTTTTTACATAGTATTCAATTCCTTTTAATGGTTTTTTTTAAACTCTTTTCAACTATTGGATTTCACATTAATAATACATCAATGTCTACAATTTGGACAGTTTTGATGCCTTCATGCATTGAATTTTCTCACTACACTGTCAAACTTTTTCTCAGAATAAAAGCTCCAAAATGTCTTCAAATAACACATCTACAACTCAATCTACAACACAAAAACTAGGGTATATAGTTTCAATAGTATTCACAATATTCTCACGAGTCACACATCATTGTCAGAAACAATGCACATCCTACAATATGCTAAGTACTCTCACAACATATTTTTGTTTCTCAACACATATATGTTTGAGTATTTCAAACAACTAGTAAATTGGACAATGTTACAGGATTTTTAACAGTAGTAGTGAACACCCCAAATCCCTTAGTCACATCTTCAAGAATACCTATGGAGAATGGTTATGAATATGGCTAAATAAGTCAATGACAAGGGGAGCATCTGACTGTTTGAGGGAATGGTTAGTGACCTTTGGAGAGAACCCAAGCTTAAATGGAGACACTTGACATATTTTCATCCTCCCACGAAGGAACTAGAACAGACTTTGAGGAGCACTCAGCTTGTTATGGGATTAGTTGCATATTCTATGGGAATGTTTTCTCAAACAACCTACAAGTAAGGAAGGTGTCCATCAAAGGAATCTATTGCACACATATATATGCACTATTTCAGGGAGCATCCACCTTTGAATGGGTCATCATTTATCTCAAGTTGGTTGGTAGATTGTTCTCACTTACCTTGGAATAGGAAAGATGATTTAAAATATGGTTCAAATATTACTTCAGTGATTGTACTTGTTGTTGATGTATATGTAACTTTGGAATGTATTTCATATATATTCATTGTACCCTTATAAGAGATGTGTTATTCCTCTATAAGGAAGTGTCATCATGTGTATTGACAAGTGTCGCAAGTGTGTGTACTTGCCGATGGGTTATTAGACCACCATGTGTGGGGTCGGCCCTGAAATATATATTATATTGTGGATGTACCTAACTAGACAAGTCGGCCCCATAAGGATATTGGGCAAATAGATTAAGTATAAATAGAGATCGGGAGATCTCTATTTTGATCACTCGGAAACACACACTTCTCTCACTCAGAAAGTGGTGCACTAGTGAGGAGGAGGATCATCTACTACTAGGAGACTATCTCAGTGTATTTTGGTTGTACTTTGGTTGAGCCATTTCTCTCTCTATCTCTGAGGAAGTTGTGGGGTTTTTCACCTTAGGGTTTTCCCCACGGAAACTTTGTGTCTCTTGTCTCTCATGCTTTTGATTCTTGTGATGCTTGTGATGCTTATTATGATTGTTATGCATTTATATACTGTACATGTTATTCTCTCAGTAAAGATCCTAGATTATTGTGAATTAATGCTCAAAATTTAACATGGTATCAGAGCTAACCTGAGAAGAAGACATTGTGTAGTGATGGAAACCAAGGGTTTCTTGTTTATTGGGTTTCGCTCCACAGATTTTGGAAAAGCAGTATAGTATATTGACTCTAATCATCAAGGAGAATCTATCTGTCCAATCAGAATTCAATTCTGAGCATTTTTAGAATTGGCCCCAAAAATTAGGGTTTCCACAAAAATAGGAATTTCTAAAATCTGAAGACATAGCTGGAAGCTCCTTGCAAAAATCAAAGTTTAGAGATTTGGATCGAGATTTTTGGCTGGGTAGATCTCCGGGAAACGCAAACCCTAATTCAAGGCTCTCCTTAGTGAATCCAAGAAGACAAAAAGGAAAATCTGAAGGGTAAAACTTTGCTGATCTCAAATTCGGAATACGCCAAGCTGATCAGCTCATCAAGGCGCATCTTTCTATCCTTTCAGAAAGTTGAATTTCACATTTTGAATTTTTAGGGTTTTTTCGACAAACCCTAATCCGAGTCTAGATCCAGTTTTCAACATTTCAAGTGGTAAGACCTTAATATTTTCTATTTCCATTTGAAGTACTCTTTAAGATGTCTCACCACACCAAGCTTGAGGATAAGCTTGAAGGTGCTGATAACTTCCAAGCGTGGAAGTATAGGATTGGGTTAATCCTGGAAGAGAATGAGTTGGACTCATACATAAAAGAAGACATCCCTATCCCAGAGGATGAAGAGGCTAAGGTATTGCATAAGAAGAACTTGGTCAATGCAAAGAGAATCATTGCTGATTCTATCAAACACCATCTCATACCCCATGTGTCTTCTCTAAAGACACCCAAGGCTATGTTTGATTCTTTGACCAAGTTATTTGAAGGGAAGAACATAAATCGTAAGATGACTCCGCGGAATCAATTGAAAGGGGTCAAGATGTTGAATGGAGAAACCATTCAATCTTACTTCTCCAAGGTCTCTCAGATCAAGGAACAACTTGAAGCTATGGATGAAGTAGTGGATAATGGTGAAGTTGTTATGACCACTCTGAATGGCCTTCCTAGGTCATGGGACTCCTTTATTCAGGGAATCTGTGCAAGAAAGAAATTGATCTCTTTCAGTAAACTGTGGGAGGAATGCTCTCAAGAAGAAGCTAGGATTGTAGCTCGTGAAGAAAAGATGGGAGGTAAAGATCAAGCTCTTGCAGCCCACACCAAAAGAAGCAAGCCCAAGAAGGAGCACTCTCACTACAAGAGATCCTATCACAACCAACAAAAGAATAAGAAGGATATAAGATGTTTCACATGCAATGAGAAGGGTCACTTTGCTTTAGAATGTCCCAAGAAAAAAAGGGATAAAATCAACTCCAGCAAGAAGAAGAAGGGCAACAAAAGAAATTTCCATGCTCATGCTGCCGAAGATGATGAACCTCCAAAGAAGAAGGCTAGGGCAGAAAGTGATGATGACTCATCAAGTGAAGAAGAGTATGTTCTAATCTCTGCTCTCACAGGTACTATCTCTCATGTTTGTAATGATTGGTTAATTGACAGTGGGGCTTCCAAACACATTAATGGGTTTAAGGAATCTTTTGTAAACTTATCTGAACATGAATCACCCCATAAGGTGAAACTTGGGGATGATTATCAATACCCAATCAAAGGAAGTGGTGAAGCCTCCTACAACCTAGATTCTGGAAAATCTTTGAAGATGAAAGAAGTCCTTTATGTACTTGGGCTCAAGAAGAATCTTCTCTCCATCTCTGCATTGGATGCAAAAGGCATGAGGGTTGCATTTGTGGATGGCCAAGTTCTAATGTGGCCAAAGGGAAAGACCATAGATGATGTAGTAGTGATTGGAGAGCAAGAGGGAGGATTGTTCAAATTAAAGGGACAACCTGAACATGCTATGAAGACAAAGATTCATCCATAGTCATGAATCACATAGAGGTATGTATAATTTGTTTTTGCAAAAGTTATCTAATGAGTTATGCAAGTCATTGAAGAGAACAAGAACACATTGCTAGACATAACTAGGAAATATGGTGACCAGGTATGTGTTTCTTATATCATAGGATCTATTATATAAGTATGCATGACATGATTGATGATGTTTATTCATGAAGTCATAGGTTTGAATAGTCATGGGTATATGCATATTACGTGTCTTACGTTATTTAATGTTATGACTAACCAGAAGAGTCATAGGTTTGAGTAATCATAGGTTTAGACATGTTATGACTAACCATAAGAGTCCTATATAAACCTTGAATGCTAATGCTTATTATTTCTATTTGAAATGATCATGACTATACATGCTTAAGATTATTGTGTTTTGATAGTATTGAGAATATACTAATGAATGTATGATTTTGTATGAGATCACAAGGATAACACAATCATGATACTAATAAGCATGCATAGGGACCAAGGATGAATATAAGTTCAAGGATAGGTAATCCAGGAAGCAAAGATTAAGAGGGAGCACACTCCAGTGGTTTCTGCAAGGATGCAAGATATTCAGAGGGAGTTGACCATCTCTCTACATTCTACAACAGAAAGGTGTAAGAAGAAGCTACTTCAGATTAGGACTCCAGCAGCTCCTGCAAGGAAGCAAAGACTCAGAGGGAGTCCACCCAACAAACAAATAAAGATAAGTATTTGAATTGTCATTTCTTATATATTTGATTGTTTAATAACATGTTCCTTGACTTAGGTTGTGTATTTTGCATATTTGCATTAATGAACACGATACTACTAATATGCATATGATGGGTAAGTGGCCTATGGCACTATACAACATTCCATTGCTACTTATCTAGAATGAAACCTCTTTGCTGACATGTTGGGAGTTGTGCACACTCTTAACAATGTTCTGGTAGAGATTGGAAGGCATCTAGAAAGTTACAGGATATGGATAAATGTTGTATTGAAGCATTGGCTTAAATAGTTGCATGTCTGTATGACATATTCCTTTATGTGAAAGAACTTGTTCTGAAAATTATGAGATGTTTCTAATCATGCAATTTAACTTGTTTTGTAGGAAAGATTGTATACCTTCACCTACAAAAGAAGGACTACAACATTTGTTCAAGCAACAAAATTATCTATTGAAGATATTGAAGTTCCCAGGATATGGGAAGAATGCCATGATCTGTCGATCATGAAGAACGATGTTTGGGATGCGGTCCCAAGACCTGAAGGGAAGTTTGTAGTGACTTCCAAGAGGATCTATAGGATCAAGCATGTTGCAGATGGCAGCATAGAGAAGTATAAAAGTGATGAAATGGAAGATACACCAGATGGATTTCAAGACAACTTTCTTGAATGGTGTAGTTGAAGAAGAAGTCTATGTGGAGCAGCCACTCGCTTTGAAACACATGACAGGGAGTCACATGTGTGCAGATTGAAGAAAGCCTTGTATGGCTTGAAGCAAGCTCCCAGAACTTGGTATGGTAGGATGGACAGTTTCCTATCTAGTTTGGGCTTTACTAAGAGTAAAGCGGATTCCAACCTTTACTATAAGGTTGAGGAGGGGAATCCTGTGGTTCTACTCCTATATGTGGATAACCTGTTTGTAACATGAGATGACAAATTGATTGCAGATACAAAGAGGAAGCTTGCTGCCGAGTTCGATATGAAGGACCTGGGGATGATGCACTATTTCCTAGGTATGGAGGTGTGGCAGAGTACAGATGGGATCTTCCTTGGACAAGGGAAGTATACTATAGATATCCTGAAGAGGTTTGGGATGATGGATTGCAAGGCCATGGCCACACCTATGGCATCGAATCTGAAGCTTCTTTGTGATGCTTCATCTGAGCAGGTTGATGTCTCTATGTATCGTTAGATGATTGGGTCCTTGATGTACCTGACGAACACGAGACCAGATATTTTCTTTGTGGTGAACACATTGAGCTAGTTCCTGACGGATCCGAGGAGTGCTCACCTGGTTGCTGTAAAGAATATTCTGAGGTACCTGAAGGGTACAGTTGATTATGGGCTCAAGTAGGAAGCAAATCAAAAGTTTAACCTGCAGGGTTATGTTGATTCAGATTGGGCAGGCAGTGCTGCAGATAGGAAGAGCACATCCGGGTGCTGCTTCAGTATGGGATCATGTGTGATCTCTTGGTTTAGCAGGAAGCAGTCCTGTGTAGCACCGAGTACAGTTGAGGCAGAGTATGTTGCAGCCTGTTCAGCTAGTTGTGAGGTAGTATGGCTACAGAAGCTACTATCCGAGTTATTTGATCTCCCATTGGATGCTACTGGTATCTTCTGTGATAACTAGAGTTGTGTGAAGCTATTTGAGAACCCAATATTTCATGACAGTTCGAAACACATAGAGACAAATATCACTATATCGGTGATATGGTGCAGAGAGGAGCTGTGAAGCTCCTGTACATTGTGACGGATGAGCAGATTGCAGATGTGCTTACGAATCCACTAGCCAGGGTGAAGTTCGAGTACTTTAGGGAGAGGCTTGGTGTTCTTCAGATCGACAACACTTCAAGGAAGAAGTGATGGGCACATTTGCTGAAGCCATTCCAAGCATGTTGGAAGGAGGATCCTTCACATGGCCATGGATGTAAGCGCTGGATGATGAGCATCAGGACAATGCTCCAGTTACTGCTCTGTATATGCATCAGGAGGATGATGGATATGATCAATTTGATCATTTATATGTATATGTATGTATGCATCATGTTGGATGCTGGATATGATCGGTTGGATCATTTGTATGTATTTTGTATATGCATCATGTTGGATGCTTGGACCATGTATCTGTATATGTAATAGGTGGATACATTGTATGATCAGGTAGATCATGTATGTTGATATGTATCATGTATGATCAGGTGGATCATGTATTTGTATTTGTATCAGGTGGATACATTGTATGATCAAGTGGATCATGTATGATGATATGTATCAAGTAGATACTTGGTATGCATCAGGTAGATGCATTGTATGATCAGGATGATCATGGATGACGAGCTTCAGGATGTTGCTCCAGATGATATGTAGCAGGATGTTGCAGTGATGATGATTAGGATGATCATGTGTACATTAGGATGATGTATGGTGAGCATCAGGCTGATACTCTATGGCCATGGATTAGGTTGTGCAGATGAGCATATAATTTGGCCCTGGGAGATTTGCAGATAGTCTTTCGAGGTTTCGCCTATGGCATGTAATTTGGCCCTGGGATATCTGGAAAATGCTCTTTCGAGGTTTTGCTCTGGGAGGACATATAATTTGGCCCTGGGAGATCTGCAGATAGTCTTGCAAGGTTTTGCCTATGGCATATAATTTGGGCCTGGGATATTTGGCAGATGCTCTTTCGAGGTTTTGTCCTATGGCATATAATTTATCCCTGGGAGATCCGATAGCTTGGGATGTGTGCCCGTAATAAGTCCTGGGATGCTCTTTGAATGTTTTGCCATGACCACATATAATTTGTCCCTGGGAGATCCTATAGGTAGAGCCGTGTGCTCGTAACATCCTGGGATGCTCTTGCAATGTTTTGTGGTGAGACCACATATAATCTGTCCCTGAGAGATCCTATAGGTAGAGCCATGTGCTCGTAACAACCTGGGATGCTCTTGCAAGGTTTTGTGGTGAGGTCACATATAATATGGCCCTGGGAGATCCTATAGGTAGAGTTGTGTGCTCGTAACAACATGGGATGCTCTTGCAAGGTTTTGTGATGCACGTAATAAGTCCTGAGGATTCCACAGTATGGCCAGTGATGATGAAGACCTGCAGGTAGTGGGCCTGCATCCAGTATGAAAAAGGACTGGCTCTGTAGAACTTCCTATGAAAAGTAGAGTCAGAGATTGTTTGAGATAGCAGCAGCAGTGATGATGATGATGATCCCGAGAAGAAGACTTGTCTAGTAGATCTGTGTCGAGAAATAACTTCCTATTTAAGAGGGAGTGTTGATGTATATGTAACTTCGGAATGTATTTCATCTATGTATTTCATATATATTCATTGTACCGTTATAAGAGATCTGTTATTCCTCTATAAGGAAGTGTCATCATGTGTATTGACAAGTGTCGCAAGTGTGTGTACTTGCCGATGGGTTATTAGACCACCATGTGTGGGGTCGGCCCTGAAATATATATTATATTGTGGATGTACCTAACTAGACAAGTCAGCCCCATAAGGATATTGGGAAAACAGGTTAAGTATAAATAGAGATCGGGAGATCTCTATTTTGATCACTCGGAAACACACACTTCTCTCACTCAGAAAGTGGCGCACTAGTGAGGAGGATGATCATCTGCTACTAGGAGATTATCTCAGTGTATTTTGGTTGTACTTTGGTTGAGCCATTGCTCTCTCTATCTCTGAGGAAGTTGTGGGGTTTTTCACCTTAGGGTTTTCCCCACGGAAACTCTGTGTCTCTTGTCTCTCATGCTTTTGATTCTTGTGATGCTTGTGATGCTTATTATGATTGTTATGCATTGATATACTGTACATGTTATTCTCTCAGTAAAGATCCTAGAGTATTGTGAATTAATGCTCAAAATTTAACACTTGTAACATTTTTCGTTTTGAGAATTAGGAAACATCCTTCTACCATCCTCGAGTTCATTTTTTCTGGCAAGTTCTGGTAGAAATTTTGTTTGTATATCTGCTAGTGGTCACCGAGGATGCAACAACATCTCATTCTACTTAGAACACAAAGAAATGAAAAAAACACAAAAGTCTAGAAAAAAATATTGCAAAGAGGCTTGCTAGTTTTTGGGAACTTGTAGTTGAAGGATCACTTTTTTCATCATCTCATGATCGAAAGCATTTAGCAATTGATATTTTTCTTATACTTCTTCCAAGGATACCAACAGCTTGTGTTCATATTGTTTTGTTGCATAAGCTTTTCCATTGTTTACTAGATATTGTGTCAGCAGAGGATAGTCATACTGTCATCTATATAAATATGCTCAACACTATTTGCGGGAAATGGTAAATTGGTGTGAAAATGACAATGAATGTCAATTAGCAGTTGGTATAGCTTTACAACAAAACTTTAAGGGAAAGTTTGATAATATTTCTAGAACACAGAAAGTCAAAAAATTGGTCAGTAAATTTGTTACGAAATCACGGTGCTTAGTATTTGGTCGGAAATTGACTGTTTATTTTGAGAAGGAAGTCCCCTTCAGTTTTAAATAAGAGTAGTTAGCTTGATAAATATCTCCCAGAGGAAAAGGATGAAGCATTAGGTGTGGGTGTCAAGTCCGTGGGTGAGGACATTGAGTGTTTTTAAGAAGAAGCCAAAGGTTTAGATGATGTTCTCAGGTCATGGATAATAGATTCTTTGTGTAATCTTACAAAGAATGCTGCTCTTGATACTACGTAGACAGCTTGATAAATATATCACAGAGGAAAAGGATGAAGTGTTAGGTGTGGGTGTCAAGTCTGTTGGTGAGGACATTGAGTGTTTTTAAGAAGAATCCAAATTTTTAGATGATTTTCTCAGGTCATGGATAATATATTCTTTATGTAATATTACAAAGAATGCTGCTCTTGATACTACTGCAAACTTTCCACTTCAAAAGGAAATTTATGTCTTTACAGCATCTCTTGGTATATAAGTAACTTCCTTTGAATTGATAGAGAAGTTAAAGTAGCCAGAGAATCCTGCATCTTCTCATGTAAGAAGGATCTACATTGAGAAAATGCAACATTTATTTTTGGATGCACAAAAATTGATGATTTCACATAAACACAGAGTTGATTAAAACTATGCAGCATGAAGTGAGTCCCTTGGATTCCAATTATTTAGGTGCATATATGATGAGCTTCTCAGGGACATTTTAGAATATTCCATTTGTCTTTTTATTAAATCTCCTTTAAGTAAGGATGATGAAGATTCATTCAACAAACTACATAATGCAGAAGCACAAATTTTCCGAGTTGTAAGTAGACTCATGAATTAGCTATTTTTTCTTTATTTTATGAACTTGAAAAGATATAACTTATCATATCAATAATTAAAATAATTTCCTTTCTGTTCTTTTTTCCATGTAAATAGTTTGTTCTTATAGTTTGAGTGTAAAATTGATAATTCTCATCAGAAGAAGGATTCATATTTTTCATGTTGTGTTCAATGAAATTTGTTATCCCTTGTGTTAATAATTTTGTTTGTTTAAAGTATGATCATTATCTCTAATACTTGTCTTTCCATCATAGGATTCTAAGGGTGAATCTAAATTTAGCAAAATTCAAGTAATGCGCTTTTTACTTATATAGTTGTTACTTGAGATTCCCCTTAGGCATGGGGAAATTTGTGAAACAATTGTTGAACTTATGATATGCTGCAATAAGGCCTTTGGGAATGTTATTGATCTTTTTGAAAGCAATGGTGATTATGAGAGCGAAGTCCCTGCATTAATGGACATATTAGTAGATGCATTGCTTTCTTTTCTACCTCACTCCCCAACATCTGTACGTGCGGCGATTGAGCAGGTAGCTAACATAATGAAGGTTCAGTATGGAACTGGAACTTCTAATTTGTCTTATTTTTGAGGTTATTTTGACAAGATGGATTTTTATTCTTCGTTTTAATGCAGGTTTTAGATGTTTTTGTGATAGTATAACAAAGCTAGGACTAATGAATATGTTGCAAATTGTAAACAAGGATCTGAAACCATCTTGACACAAACCTGTAATTATTGAGGACAGTGACAAGGAATACCCTACAAAAATGGTTATAAATAGTTCATTGCATGCATAACATTTTGTTTTTATATACCAGGTATTAATATTTCATGGGCTTGCAATCGGAGGAGGTGCAAGTCTTGATGTTCCAACAAGTATGTGACCATGACTAGCTTATCACAAAACCTATCTAGGTTCATGTAGTTGAAGTAGAAATTCATCTTCCAAAGAGCAACACTTCCAATGGCTGTAGCAGACTTCTAGCATCTAAGAGTATTTACTATCGTCTAGTCATCATTTGCAAGGGAATATAGGAATGAAGACCAAGAACTCTTACCCAACTCCCTATCTTCCTTAGCGGGGCCATGGCTAGGCTTGCATCTGCAAGTACTAGAGGTGGAAAAGGGAGTAAAGATCAATAATATTTGGTTGTTAACAAAGAAAATAATCCTCCTAGGCTAATAAGCCCTTCCCTTGTTGTCTAATTTGGATTTTTATGAATCGCATCAGATATTTGGGGCTCCACAACCATTGTAGGTATGATCTAAATGTATTTATTTACTATACGTCCATTTCCTTGTTGTCTTCCTTACACACACGAAAATTATTAATACTTTCCTGTGGTCTAACTTTGACATTTTGCAGCCTCGGCCTGGAATTTCACCATAGCCAGGGCCTAAATCTATGCCACCAGCAAGCCAACAGATTCACCTAGAAATATTTTCCAATAGGAAAGGTACACTATAGACAACTGTGGGCATGTCTCCATTAGTTCAACCACAACTTCCACAGTATACTCCACACGTTCATCAATTTCCTCTTCTTGAGGGAAACAACCACAACCTCCTTTTTGACAAGTGATTTATGTGCACTTACCTCAACATCCTCCACTAGCTTCTTTATCAAAAGTGTTTTTTACACCTTATCCATAACATCCTCTATCATCAACTTCATCATAGTTTCCCTCTGCATCTTATTCTCAGCAGCCTTGACCAACATCTTCATCACATTTTATTTATTTAACATATTCTTAGTATCTAAGATCTGTGATTAATGAGAATCTACCTTCCCAAACTGTCAATGTGCCTACTATGGCTGGTGTATGGGGTTTGAGAATGTCTCCATCATCATCCTTTATGGTACAAGTTATCTTTACTTTATGCAAACCAAAATAGTTATTATGGGTGAGTTCTCTTTGTTTTTTGTTGTAGCATGGTAGCTTTTATCATTTATATTACAAGCAGGAGGTTGGTGGTTCAATTCCTCCATGCCCTATTGATATTGCAATATTGGTATTTTTAATAAAATATATTTTATTATGATTTATTATGGCTATAGAGGGGGTTTCAAAATGTGTTTGTATGTTGCTACGAGGGGGGTTCTAAACCGCCTTCATATGTCACAATGGGGGGGGTTCTAAGCCACCTTAATATGTCACTATGAGAGGGGTTCAAAATTGCCCTTGTATGTTACAACGAGGGGGGTTTAGAACCACCCTTATAGGTACCTACGAGGGGGGTTTGTAACCGCCCCCAAAGGTTTGTAATGAGGAATTTTAGGGGGGCTTCTGAACCACCCCCATAGGTGTCTACGAGGGGGGTTTACAACTTCTCCTAAAAGTCACTTTTTTTGGGGGGCGGGGGGAGAATTGCCACTTAAATTCACTTTTAGAGTCGGTTTTGATCTCTTCCAAAACCGCCCTTAAAAGTACAAAATTTTAGCGTCAGTGCTATTGGGGGTGGTTTGTAAGATGAAGTTTTAGGGGGGGTTTAGAATTGGCCCCATAGGAACCTATAAGGGTGGTTTGTAACCGCCCCCAAAGGTTTGTAATAAGGACTTTTAGGGGGGGTTTGGAACCTCCCCCATAGGTGTCTACGAGGGGGGTTTAGAATCGCCCTCAAAAGTCACCTTTAGGGGGGTTAGAACCGCCCTCAAAAGTCACATTTAGGGGGGTCTAGAACCGCCCCTAAAAGTGAATTTTTGGGGCGGTTTTGATCTCTTCCAAAACCTCCTCTAAAATTCAAAACTTTTAGCATCAGTGCTATTGGGGGGGGGGTTGTAAAGACCTCCTCCAAAGCCAAACTGCCCCCAAAAGTGACTTTTTGGGGTGGAAGTGACCCCCCCATAAAAGGAAAATTTATTGTAGTGTAATTTTGAACAATGAAATTTTGTAGTGTCCCTTTTAATGAATTTGTAAAATCTAGGAAAAATTGCAAATTTTGGCCAATTCAACTGTTAGACTAATATTGACCCAAATGGCTCCAAATGCTTCCGAATTGGTTTTGAATGTGTTTGGAAGGTATTAAGACATAAAAATGAGGCTTATTGATGCTTGGAAACTCTAAAAATACTTTTGCAACATTCAATTAGAATCAGGGAATGATAGGGCAATTTACTAGTCAAATTGAGGTTCAAATCCCCCAAGGGTAGTGGTCAAAGATGGATCTCCAAATGATGTACGCTGTTGGCTGATTTTTTGGACAGACCTGGGTTTTAATGAAGCGCAGCAACAAAACCCCTTTGGCGCACTGGCCCTCTTGGCAACGAACTGTGTAGCAGCTCGAGGTCTCACCCGAAGTGGCTATGGGGGGGCTAAGGAATCAAATTTCCTTAACCTAGGCGACACAGAGACTACTCTTTCCTCCTTAACGATTCCTCTGAGGTGAATGTCTGACCCCTCTTCAGACTTATGAGCGCAGCAGCGCTCAAGCTCCTGCTCAGTAGCCTAGCGGCGCGGTACTGCCGCTCCTGCGCTAGGATCAATTATCCTCTGCGCCGGTATTCTCGGCGTCGCTTCGCTAGCGCGCCCGTGCATCAACACGATCTCCTATCGCTGCGGCGACGTCGTCTTACCGATTCCTTCGACCCTTGATGATTATAATCCCCAAAGGAAGCTCCAAGGACTTACTCAACACACTTATAAAGATAATGCAACATTCCTGTATAGGAGGTTAGCAAACTAAAATAGGCAATCACTTCAATCACAACATCACAACATGAGAAATATGAAGTCCGCCTCCACGGGGAATCCACGTCCACAGGATTATCTTATATTAACCAGAAAATGATAGATTCATACAATATGCTGCGCACACAGCTGCAGCCTTAGATCTTTCCAGGAAACTCCACGCACACAGCTGGGAGCCCTTCTCTCGATCTAGTCTCTTCCTTTTCAGAGGTTACAATAGTTCAGACGTCGACTCCGACTGTTTGCAACTCAAGGATTAGCTTCACTGCTAACCATCTCTAACTCCTGTTTTCTAGCAACACGGTAGAAAACAATCAACAAGATCGTAACATAGGATGATCCACTCGATCAATCCTTCTTACGTCTAGTATCTACTATCTTGGCTTAGCTAGCTCACTCACAGGCTTAGCTAACTGACTGGCTATCTATCCAACTAACATCTACCCTTTACAATTATACATATATATAGGTGGCCATGGCGGTCGCACCTTTACAAAACTGTGGGCCTTTCCCAGCAGTAATCCCCAAAAACCCTAACCAGACATGGCTAGGTGTACTGTAGGCGCCGTTTACAGTCATGTCGCCGCTTCCTGCAGGATCCATGATTTTCGGCGCAGCTTACGGGTATGGGTGCCTTGTCCTTCGCCTTCAATGCTTTGGTCCATTGCTCTTCCTTGGTCCGAGCAACCATAACTTCTGTACTTAGCCTTAATGAGGGTAGCTCAGCCCTCTACTCCATCGCTTCATTCATTGTGGTAGCTGGGCTTTCCACTCAGCTTCCTTCATTCTCTTCTGACGTGCGCGCGAGCTCCGTGATTTCCGGTCCGTAATCTGCGCTGAGATTATCCATCTGGCATCGTACTGCGCACCGTCTGCTTCTGTCCCAAAATTGGCGCTTATTCAAAACTTAGCACTTTCTTCCATACTTGTGCTTTTTCCTCAAAATTTGCAGCTTTTACCATAGCTGCGGCCTTGGCTCCAACAAGCCCCTAACACTTACTTGTGGCTCGCCCTCGAGCCACTCGCACTAGCGCGTGGTTGCTTTACTTGCGCCTCTGCTTCTGCTTGGGTCTCCGCGAATGTTTTCTTCCACTGCGCAATAGCGGAGTCCAATTCATCGACACACTCAAGAGCTGCTTGCACCATTTCTGCAGTGGCTTCTTCTTTAGTTATGGCATCAATCACCTCTTGAGATTCAGCAACTTCTTTGATTTTTGCCTCGACTTGGGCAACTATGTCAGCATACTCATCCATAAATGGCTGAATGCTGTTGGTAAGCTTCTTATCTTCAGTTCTGAGCTTGTGCAGTTGCTGTTGCACTCTGCGCACTTCGCTCATTTTCTTCATTTTTGCTAAGCCTGCCAAGGCCTTAGCTTCGTCAGTCAGAACAGTTAGGGACTGTTCTGCGGCTTGCACCTGTTCCAAAAGACCAACTTTAAAAGGGAGCTTCTCAAGCTCCGTCCAAGCTTCCATAGCTTGGTTCATCAGGTTCTCGGCTTCCTGTATTTTGTCTTTCATTTGTGTGGAAGCTCTGCTCAGCGCTTCAAATTGTTCCTGCGCATCATCTGTAAACTGCGCAGCAACATGAGCTTCCAGCTCGACAATTTGGGTTCTATGGCTCTCAGCCATAGCAACTATTTCATGCTCCAGGGTTTTCACCCTTCCTCCAATAATTTGAACTTTATCAACCAGAGGGAGGTCTGGTTGAATCTCGCAAGCCGGCAACTCCTAGGCAATCTCATCCACTGCGTTTCTTATGCCAATGTCTTGCGCCTCATAAAGTGCGAGTTTCTCGGAGATATTCTTATGGATTGCCTTCAGCTCTATCTCCTGCGATTGCAGTCGCTGGTTTGCCTGGAATGTAGAGAGCTCTCTAGCTCTCAACTCAACAGAAACTTTCTCATGTACTAGCTGTAGAGTCTCTATAGGAATTAAAGACAAATTTATTTCAACAGGCCCAACTGCGCTTACCTGTAGTGCAGCTAGCGGATCTGGAAGTGTCATGCTCGTAGGTGGAATATGCACAACAGTATGCCTTTCTACGAGTTCTTCAACTCGCTCGGTACTTGGAATTACTTGTGGCGCCTGCGAAGTAGATGCTGGCGCATGGGTCTGCGCAATCCTTCCTGCAAGACCTTTTAGTTCCACAAACTGCAAGTCTAGAGCACTTCTGATGTGAGCGTGCGTGGTCCGCAACTCACGAAATTGCTCTTTCAAATACTGGTCGATCCCCGAGGGAATGGCCTCGGAGGGATGCGACACCTTTTGTTTCTTGGTTGCTGGTTCTTTCAAGCCTTCCTCACTTCTTTGCTCGGGGGCTTCCTTGCCCTTATCCTTCTCTTGCGCAGCGGCGGGTGGCATCGTGGATGCGATGTCGGTGGCTGCTCTCCATTCGTCCGACCATGACTTGATAGTTTCTTCGACATCTTCGGTGGTCATCCTGTACAGGCCTACGGCCCATTCCTCTTGAATGCCGCAGGGATGGAGGTAAAGTTGATGTAAGTCGGCACTAAAGGCCAACTTTCCGTCATATATTTTCGCTGTCTCCTCACTCAGCCTTGGCATGTCCTGAATGGTATCTCTGAGGAGATAGTAGTATTCACAAAATACAGCGCGGTTCATCTTGCGCTTTGCGGGATTAGCAGACTCCCAAAGGTTAACATTGCGGATTCTGACAGGTTCTCCTGCGCGGCGCGGGAGGAACTGAGTGTTCGGGGGATCCTTCCACCCGACGAGAGCACATAAAATTAAAAGCCACGAAAAATGGAACAACTGACCGGGGTTATCTTGGACGTTCCGGCAGTCTTCCAAGAAAGAATTGAGGAGGAAGAGGGACCAGTTGTACTGTTCTCCCTCCGCAGCTGCGATGGCAAGTTCCACGACAGCTCCAGTCACTTCCTTCGGTCTGCACTTTGTGAGAAGTCTTCCTGCAAGCAGACTTCCTGTAAATCTAAGTGCTTCGTCTTCTACTATGGTGAGGTCATAAGCCCGACCTCCTCTTGTAAGGTTGTATTTCTGCACCAGCTGTGCAGCCAATTTTCTATCCTTGTCTTTTCCCACAGAATGAATATTGGGATCCTTACCAACCTTAGATAGGCCGGTAATACAGTGAATTAAATCGACATTTAAATCGATTGGCCTCCCCAGCCAAAGGTAACCTCCATGAACGCAGGATAGCAGTGTCTTAACAACTGCGTTCACTTCATTGCTACGCCCGAAATGCGGTAGCTTTAACAGGTTCAGGAGTCCAGGTCGCTCAAGATTTGCTGCGAATCGCTTCGGGATGAATTCGTCAACCTTTCTGGTAGGATTATGCACTACCATCAGATATCGATCTGGCGTGAACTGAGGATATGTCTTATAGTCTCCCAGGTTGAAATTAGAGAACTTGACCAGTGGAAGGTGTCCGAGCAGGGACCCTTCTTGTTGCACGCCAGCCGGTAGTGGAGGTAACGGAAGTGGGTACTTTGCATTCTTCGGAATATGCACCTCTGGTGCATCGTCTGGACGCGGCAGAATATAGTTCACCATAGTGGCCAACGGCTCTGGAACGGGCTCTTCTGGCTGTGGCTGAGACGCTCTTGTGGCCGGAGATTGTCTGGGATCATGAGAACTAGGGTGTACATAAGTCGAGGCTGTCACGGGGGTAGTCATGCCGAAATCCAGGCCTCGACGCAGGAATTGACGAACAACTTCTTCAGTCGACAGGTTCTCCATCGTGAACGGGTATAGGTAACAAAAACTTGCACAGAAACAGCGGAACAGCGTGGGATATGGGCACTGACAACAAAGGCAGCACTCTGCACAAATCGGCTATGAAAACAATGGCTTAGATTCTCAAACAAGACTATCCAGCTCGAGAAAAGTAACCCGAAAATATACAAGTGTGGGGTATTTATAGCCAAAGGTGATAGTAAATGCGGCCAAGTGGGGCTACTAGCTGTAGGTGGGTCTACATGATTTGACAATCCTTCTATCCTCCTCACCTCTGCATTGCATTTATTGTGATGGACGGGCTCTGACAGCCTTCCGGGAGAAGCTAAAGATTTCGGCACATGAGTTAAATGCAAATCTTACGGAGATCAAGCCGAATCTGTCAGAGCAGCTACACTTAAATGGCGGGCTTATCCTCCATTTATTCTCAGACGCGGCTACATAACTGCTGTAATTCAATTTTTTCGGCGGGTCATTTCAACTTAGGTAACTGTGCCTATAGGGGTCCACAACAAGAACTTCAAGCGGCAAACTATCACAGGGCACTACGCAAGAGCAACAGTCCAACATTTACGGGAAAAGAAAACTTCGCCAGAGCGCAAAATAAGGTCGCTTCTTACAAACTTTTACTGATATGCGCGGATGGTTCAAGGAACTGCGCGGGAAGCCAGAGACTGAGGGTCTCGCGACTTCCATGTAGACTGATAATGTGATGCCTCTTTCAACTACACTGGACATCTGCATTTCTTTGAGCAGCTATTTAAGTCGACAGGGCGGAGTGGCCGTCGTGGTAAAGCTTGAGCCGACTCCCGTTGATCTTTGTAGGCAGTACTTCTCCATTCAGCTTCGCAAGCTGAACTGCTCCTCCTTCTGTTATTTTTATCACCTGAAAAGGGCCTAACCAGTGTACACGAAACTTGCCTGGAAACTTGATGAATTTACTATCGTATAGGAGTACCAAGTCTTGTTCCTGAAAGACTGTATTCTTAATATGCCTGTCATGCCAAGCTTTCTGTCTTGCCTTCTGTACCTGTTGATGGAATCCAGCTAAAAGTTTGTTTTCCTCTAAGGAAAGCAATTGTGAAAGTCTTTCACTCATGGTATCCGTATCTGCCATTTCTGTAACTTGCGCAATTCTGAGACTGGGAATAATGTATTCCATAGGCATAACTGCTTCTTGTCCATACACCAAACTGAAAGGTGTGTGGCTTGTTAATTTCTTGCATGTGGTTCTGTAATCCCATAATACAGCTGTGATTCTAAGGTCCCAATCATCTCTTTGTTGATTACAGATCTTCGTCAGGGCATTCTCAAGAATTTTATTGAATGCCTCCACCGTGCCATTAGCTTGAGGGTGGTAGGGTGTACTCTTATGATGATTAATTTGGAATTCTTCAGTAAGGGCTTCTATAGTCTCATTGAGGAAATGTGTACCCTGATCACTCATTAGAATCAGTGGGCATCCGAATCTAGTGATAATATTCTCAAAAATGAACTGCGCGGCCGTGGCAGCGTCGCAGTTCTTCACTGGCTTAGCCTCAGCCCATCTGGTGAGGTATTCAGTAGCTGTAATGATGTATCTTGCGCCGGTTCTCTTTCCTGGTGGGTTGATAGGACCTACAAAATCAATGGCCCATTTATCAAAAGCACGCAGTGTTATCTGAGGTCTTAGCGGCATCTCATCTCTTCTTGAGGGTTTTCCTGTTCGCTGGCACACATCGCAACATTTGCAGAATTCCTTAGTATCCTTATGCAATGTCGGCCACCAAAGACCTGCGGCTAAGATCTTCTGAGCGGTCGGCTTTCCTGCGAAATGGCCTCCTGCGGTGCCTGAGTGCGCTTCTGCGATGATAGAGTTCTTTTCATGCGGTAAAATACATCTGCGCAAGACTTCATCGGGGCCCAACTTATAAAGCTGGCCTGCTATCAAAGTGAAGTCCACGGCTTTGACAACAAGTTGTTTCTTCTGCTGGATTGTAAACTCAACTGGCGCTTGTCCGGTAGTGAGAAACTCAAGGATATCAGAATAATATTCATCTGCTGCTTGAACAAAAAATAGCTGTGCATCAGGCAGATTGTCCTCCAGATTTGTAGGTTCTTCCCCTAACTCGATCCTAGATAAGTGGTCAGGTCCTGCATTCAATCTACCTGGCTTTATAATAACCTCAAAATCATATTCTTGAAAGAGCAGTAGCCATCTGCAAATTCTTCCCCCTAACACTGGCTTATTGACCAAGTATTTCAAAGCAGAATGTTTAGTATACATTTTAAAATGTGCGCCCAGTAAGTAGTGTCTGAACTTCTGTAGGGTGTACACCATAGCTAGTCCTTCTCTCTCTGTAGTAGTGTAGTTTTTCTCGGCTGTGGACAGCTTCCGGCTAGAGTAAGCAATGGGGTGATCGATACCTCCTTCTCCCGGTTGTGTAAGTACGACCCCCAATGCAATGGAAGAAGCATCGACATGAACATGAAAGGGTTTATTCCAGTCTGGGAAAACTAGAATTGGCGCACTGATCATCTTGTCTTTAAGTGTGTCCAAGCTCTGTTGGCATTCTTCTGTCCATTGGAATTTCGAATCCTTTTTGAGCAATCTTTCCATAGGTGCTGTGATCTTTGCATAACCTTTGATAAATTTTCTGTAGTATCCTGTATGTCCCAATGTAGTGCGCAATTGTTTGACTGAGTTGGGCGCAGGTAAATTAGCAATGATGGCAACCTTCGCAGGATCCATCAGGAGTCCTTGTCTGCATACAATGTGACCCAACAAAATACCAAAAGGAGCACAGAAGATACATTTTTTCAAGTTAAGGGAAATCTGGTGCTGTCTACATTTTTCTAACATCATTCGCAGGTTTCCCATATGGTTCTTTAGTAAACCAAACACAGTCCAGTCATCAAAATAGACTTCTAAAAACTTATGGATGAATTCTTTAAAAACAGCAACAACGACTCTAGAGAAGATAGCAGGAGTGTTTTTAAGACCAAAGGGCATTACCGTATACTGGAATGATCCCCATTCAGTCACAAAAGTAGTCTTATGGCGGTCGTTTGGATGGATTATGATCTGATGGTATCCCGAAAATACATCAGTGAAGGAGTAAGCCTCCTGTCCTCCAACATTATCAAGCACTTCATCTGTAAAGGGAGTAGGAAATGGATCATGCGTTGATGCGTCATTGAGTTTGCGAAAGTCCACGCAAATTCTTATTTCACCTTTTGTCTTCTTCTCTTGTACAACCATAGGGCTAATCCAATCGCTTTCTTCTACTGGCTCAATAATACCTGCTGCGAGCATCTTGTCAATTTCTTCTTTAACTTTTTCTTTATAGCGCGGGTTCAACCTGTATGGGCGCTGCTTTACTGGCTTGGCGTCTGCTTTCAGAGGTATACGCATCACGCCTAAGTCTCCTAGGATGCCTTTCATTTCTGTGAACTTGGTAGGAAAGATATCCTGGTAGTCACGTAATAAATCTGAAATGTGCCCAACAGTTTCATCATCCCAATAGTCTCCTATAGAAGCAAACTTGGGTTCGGCTTCTGTACCAATGTTAACCTTTTTGAGCTTGATGTGTTCTGTAATGGCAGGGATATCAAGTTGAGGACCTTCAACATTGCGCGTCCCTTCTGATTCTGGGATATTGATGTTGCGAGGATCATCCTCCTCTTCTCCAGCGGTGAAATTATAGCATTCCAGGGCATGTTCTATCTGAACAGCCCAATCCGGTTGGGAATATTCTAGTAATAGACATGGTTCAAATACCTTCTTTTTAATACACTTCAGAGCCTGATCAATACTTGGATGCTCTGACTCAAAGCTGAAGGTAAGTTGAAAACTTTCTATCATAAGAGGCCAAGTAAGAGTGCCTCTGCGCAATTCTGTTTCAGTGTACCAGTTCCTTGGAACTGTGTTCAATGTGTGGATGAATCGGTGAACCCACTCATCTTCCGGAATGTCCGACCATTGTTGAATGCATGCTTCAATGTGTGACCTGGGGTCACTCTGTCCCTCATATTTGCGCGACACTGCTGCTGTAGTGTCCTGGAATCTGCGCAGTATCAATCTGCGACAGTCTTGCCATGTGTGGATATTTTCTTTATGCGCACCCCACCATCTTGCGGGTGTAGCGTGCAGTGATACATCTAATGCCTGTATGCGCTGCTGCTCTGGAAGCTGTTGTTCATATGCCTGTATGAATTCGCTTACTTCAGCTAAACCATCAAAAATTGGAGTGTGAGTCAATTCTATGCCGATCCATCGAATGGATTTAGTCATCATGGCACAACGTCTTGTAGAAACCTCATGTAAGCGATTCTGCCAGTTTTCCAATCCTGCATCTGAGTCTGATGTGCACGAGCTATCGCATCGCCAGCTGATATGGCCATCTACTGTGGGATTGACATAGTCACTCTGACTAGCAGTCATCTGATACAAACTTTCCATGTGGTGCACTTCTTCTTCTGCCCGAATGGGTTCTATATACCTTGGTCCTTGAATAGGATCAAGCGGTGCAATGACCCTAATCTGGTCGTCCTCGAAGGTCATCTGTCTTTTCTTCAAATTAATGACTGCCAAATTATCAAATGCCCAGTCTATACCTGAAAGTGCTGGGTAAGGTCTACTATCATCCAGAATTTTGATTACTTCAAAGTCTGCAGAACTTCTTACTCCCTCGATATCAATAGGTACATTGGGTAATCTGCCCAATGGAGAGACTCGTTGCTGATTCGCGAGTCTTAGCTGGATGGGGGATCTTGAAAGTTGAGGACTTCCCATCTGTTCCCATGTCTGCATGGTGAGAACATTAACTTCTGAGCCCAAATCTAAAATGACTTCGTCCATCTCAAATGCTCCAATCTGCGCTGTGAGCCTCATCTCTTTTCCAGTTCTAGTGTGACTCCCAATTTGGTGAACAGCACGCTGCGGCGTGTTCGTCGAAGCAGATTGTTGACATTTATCCAATAGGTGTTGAAGTTCCATAGTTGCTTTTTCATTGCGCAACAACTTTAAGCAGTTCCTTAGAAAAGTATGGACAGTACCTAGTGCATCTTCTTCATCGGGCCTTCCGGATGTAGTGGCCTGTTCTTGTACCAGGTTGTCTTGTCTTAGCACTTGCGATCTAATATCATTATGCGGAGTTGCGACAGAACTTGAAGCTCTGGGATCTGAGAAATACTCTTGGGCTTGCTTGAATGCTTCTTTTTGCTTCTGCAGATTAAGTGGGGCTGGTTTAATATTAGCGCGGCACACCCATTGCATCGCTTGCTTTCCAGTTCCCGACTCTGGCGCACCAGTGGTTGTTCCACTGCGCGTCACGATATTAACTGTTCGGTCTGGTTCCATTTTTTCTGCTCCAATCAATTGAATATTCTGGTTGACCTGTGGCGTCTTTGCTTGCATCTTAGCCATCAACTGAGGGCATTCTTCAATGATATGATCATAAGATTTACAATATCTGCAAAGGGTCGTAGGGTTTTGGCAATCTCTTGCAAAATGACCTTGCGCTCCACAATTATAACAAGTGATCTGGTCTCTTCCGCGGCCAAAATTTGTTGTGCGTCCGCGGCCCCTATAATTTCCTGTTCGGCCGTCGCGAGTTTGGTCATACTGTGGACCTGCTACGGGTCCTTGTGCTTCTGATTGTACTCTATAAACATCGTGTTTCCTTTCCATCATAAGGTCATATGCTCTGCAATTGCTTTCATCATGGCCTACTAATTTACAGAAATTACAATATAGATTCTTTGGAGTTTGTACATATTTCTGAAGTAAGTGACATTCTTGTGGTCTGTGACCTCTAGTTCTACATATTTCACACCAAGGCCCCTGTACCTGTGGTAAAGGGTTAGGTGCTCCAGTTGCAATATACTCTATGAAAACGTGACAATGGTCCTTTGAATGACCTTGTGCTTTACATTTCGTACACCATATCTCCTCCTTAGAATCCTTTCCTTTCTTAATATCATGCACTTGCAAGGTTAAGTTTGCTAATTGGTTCTACAACTGCGCAACATCGTTGCTTGTTCCAGCAATTGGTGAAGCTTCTAGTTTCATAGCCATCTCTAGAGCTTGTTCCTGAGTAGTGAGATTCTGTTGCATAAGAGGAAGTCTAATGTGTGGATGCAGCGCAGCAATGAACCATTCCTTATGCTGTTGTGGTGCAAACTCAAAGCTTACTTGATCTATCAAGGCTTTGAACTTTTGGTCAAAGTCCCATACTGACTCTGTAGGTAACTGTTTGATGTCTTTGAGCTCTGTTATACACTGTGATTCTGATTTTGGTTTCTTGAATTCTCTAATCATTGCATTTCTTACATCAGCAAGCGTTCTATTCTGTGCTGCTGAGTATTTCATGAACCAAGTTAAGGCTCTTTCTCTTAGTGTGGTTGCTAACTGAACCAGTTTAACAACATCATCATTAATTTGCTTAATTGTCCAAATGGATTCACATAGGAACCAGTGTTTCTCAGGGTCTTCTATCCCTGTTCCTCTAAAAGTTGGTAGTTTCATGTCGTCACCCATCTTTCTTGCGCTAGGTTGAGATGGAGGTGCTGTAGCAGTTCTTCTGGGCTGGTTGAACAAAGGTGGCACAGAGGTACTAGAAGTACCGTGTGGGATACTAGAAGGTGTTACTGCGGGATTATACTGAGCTTCGTCTGGCTTTTGCGGTGTAAAAGGGTAATAAGGGATATGAACGCTCCCTTTTCTTTCTATGTGGCTTGCTCTAGGAACTTGACTGTTTTCTGGGCTTGACTCAAAAGAATGTTGGTCAAGGCCTACTTTATACCGCTTTCCACTACGAGTGCAACCAATAAATTCAGGGTCACTATTAGAGTCTACGGACATTACTTGTCTATGCTATTCATCTGAAGCTATACATAGTTTTGCTTTTTCATACAGAAGCATTTTAATCCATAAGTTCAAAGAATTTAAGAACTTACCTCTATGTTCTTGGAAGAAACTCCTCTCAGCTTCACTGAAACTCTTTCTTGTATCCACTGCAAACTCAGTGATGAAACCTTCCAGTAGACTATTCAACCAAAATTCTACTGCGCGGGACACAGAATTATCTACCTGCTTCAAAATACTGACTAGCTCAGGGGTCCAAGTGACTGGTCTATCAATATGCACAGTGGGTGTAGTATCTGCTAACTTGGCTATCCAAGCATGCAACTCAAGT
Organism: Larix kaempferi; assembly: GCA_027924585.1. NCBI lineage: Eukaryota > Viridiplantae > Streptophyta > Pinopsida > Pinales > Pinaceae > Larix > Larix kaempferi. Next base: position 558,954 of record BSBM01001666.1, on the reverse strand, counting down.
GCAAATGTGACAAAGAAAATTTCATGAAGGTCAGTATAGATATACTTCTGCAACCAGTCTTCTGTCTGGAGCCTAGAGCTTCTATTTTCTTGTTCAGTGAACTCTTTATCCTTTAAATCGAACCAGTCCTGAATTTCTGTAGCTGTAGGATTCCAGTAACACATTTGTTAGCTGAGCAAGTCTCAAGGCAACAAAACCATTTGTTGGCTTCAGCAACAATCTCCTACGTCGCAGAAATAACAAGTCTCAGCAAGTCTCAACGGAACCATTTGTTGGCTCCACAACAGGGTTCAAAGCAATGGGAGTGACATGATCAAAAGTCATAAGGCAACGTAATCATTTGTTGGCTCCTTCTTTCTCTGGGTTTCGCCTTAATCTCGCGTGTCGCTGAATTAACAAGTCTCAGTCACGCGGCAACGGAACCATTTGTTGGCTGCTTTTTTGGACAGACCCGGGTTTTAATGAAGCGCAGCAACAAAACCCCTTTGGCGCATTGGCCCTCTCGGCAACGAACTGTGCAGCAGCTCGAGGTCTCACCCGAAGTGGCTATGGGAGGGCTAAGGAATCAGATTTCCTTAACCTAGGCGACACGGAGACTACTCTTTCCTCCTTAACGATTCCTCTGAGGCGAATGTCTGACCCCTCTTCAGACTTATGAGCGTAGCAGCGCTCAAGCTCCTGCTCAGTAGCCTAGCGGCGCGGTACTGCCGCTCCTGCGCTAGGATCAATTATCCTCTGCGCCGGTATTCTCGGCGTCGCTTTGCTAGCGCGCCCGTGCATCAACACGATCTCCTATCGCTGCGGCGACGTCGTCTTACCGATTCCTTCGAACCTTGATGATTATAATCCCCAAAGGAAGCTCCAAGGACTTACTCAACACACTTATATAGATAATGCAACATTCCTGTATAGGCGGTTAGCAAACTAAAATAGGCAATCACTTCAATCACAACATCACAACATGAGAAATATGAAGTCCGCCTCCATGGGGAATCCACGTCCACGGGATTATCTTATATTAACCAGAAAATGATAGATTCATACAATATGCTGCGCACACAGCTGCAGCCTTAGATCTTTCCAGGAAACTCCACGCACACAGCTGGGAGCCCTTCTCTCGATCTAGTCTCTTCCTTTTCAGAGGTTACAATAGTTCAGACGTCGACTCCAACTGTCTGCAACTCAAGGATTAGCTTCACTGCTAACCATCTCTAACTCCTGTTTTCTAGCAACACGGTAGAAAACAATCAACAAGATCGTAACAAAGGATGATCCACTCGATCAATCCTTCTTACGTCTAGTATCTACTATCTTGGCTTAGCTAGCTCACTCACAGGCTTAGCTAACTGACTAACTGACTGGCTATCTATCCAACTAACATCTACCCTTTACAATTATACATATATATAGGTGGCCATGGCGGTCGCACCTTTACAAAACTGTGGGCCTTTCCCAGCAGTAATCCCCAAAAACCCTAACCAGACATGGCTAGGTGTACTGTAGGCGCCGCTTACAGTCATGTCGCCGCTTCCTGCAGGATCCATGATTTTCGGCGCAGCTTACGGGTATGGGTGCCTTGTCCTTCGCCTTCAATGCTTTGGTCCGTTGCTCTTCCTTGGTCCGAGCAACCATAACTTCTGTACTTAGCCTTAATGAGGGTAGCTGAGCCCTCTACTCCATCGCTTCATTCATTGTGGTAGCTGGGATTTCCACTCAGCTTCCTTCATTCTCTTCTGACGTGCGCGCGAGCTCCGTGATTTCCGGTCCGTAATCTGCGCTGAGATTATCCATCTGGCACCGTACTACGCACCGTCTGCTTCTGTCCCAAAATTGGTGCTTATTCAAAACTTAGCACTTTCTTCCATACTTGTGCTTTTTCCTCAAAATTCGCAGCTTTTACCATAGCTGCGGCCTTGGCTCCAACATACGCCATTCCAAAATATAAGAATAGAGACATTTAACTATTAAAGGACTTCAATGGGATCCCAATTATATCATCAATTAGTTTCTTAAGGCTTCTGCAACTCCCATAATTCATAGGTTTGTGGACATGTCTTCACATAGGGGAAAATGCTAGTAAACTTCACCACTTGCTATGAAATTCGAGATTTATGTTCAAAGGGATTATGAAATGTATATGAAACTTCTTCTAGACATTAATGAATCTCCATACATCATTAAAATCAAATATATTAACTGATACAATTTGAAATAAAGCAACTTAAAGCTTTCATAACAAGATGTAGGGAAAATGGCACCATTTATGCATTGTTTGGTATTTTTACATAGTTCCACTTGGTATTTCGACTTGAGAGTATTCTGAGAATTAAAAAGAGAGTATATATATCATAATACAAATAAATGGTTCCATAAGAGCTCCCTGAAATAGAATAGCATCTCATCAAGTGTGCTCTTCCTCCAAGAGCCAAAATATGAAGAGAAAAGTAAGAAAGGTGTGGAAGCAAGTTGAGGATGAGAATGTCACGATCTTCATTGTACATTTAACCTGCAACAAATGACTCCATTTTATATCCAAATGAAATTTTTGAATGGCCTCTCCAATTTCCAATTAGCATGGGAATCTTTCACCCTCGAAATTGGTACTAAGGCAAGTAGAGTAAACACTCCACAAGCATGGACAAGCTATTCTCTCCAATATGAAAAATGAAAAATGAAAAATGATAAAAATACATTTTCCTTCTTTCTTCTTGACTTTTATAAACTTCCAAAGACCTCCTTAGCTCGAATTCCATCCATGAGATTCATTCCAACTCAAATTAGGAAGAGATTCCAATGTATTCCACTTGTCCCTCTAATTCTAGCCTCCTCCTTCACTCAATTTGAATGGGTGACTCTTTGGCTGCCCTAACTCCATTGTGCGTCCTCTTGGATGTTATTTTTATCCTTGAAATGTGATATATGTCATATTTCAGCCATCATGTCTGATTTTGTCACAATTGTCATAGGCATCTTCATCATTGGTGTCATAGAAGCTAGGGAATCTAGCCCAAGTGTCCCACTAGCTCCAAAATGCCTCTTCCTCTTCCATGTGAGTTACTCTTCCTCTACATTTTGACCTCATTGAGTCATGACAAGTATTAGTCCCTTCCAACTCCCCCAAGAACATTGTACTCCACCTTGGATTTAAATGGGTGAGAGTGGAACGCCATGTGGCATGGGGAATCTAGCTTGTGGGGGTCCCACACCACCAATGTGTCTCCTGACCAAGTTCCATCTTATTTCCTCATCATAAATATTTATTTATACCCTTTTAATATATTTATGTTAATCTAAAGTCCATTTTGGGTTTATTAGTCTCCTTATTCCAAATTTAATGTTTCCACCCCAACCTAGGAAACTAGTAGATTGGTGGAATTTTCTCTTCTTTGAGATTTATTTGAGTGGGGACATTACAATCCTCCCCAACCAAGATTTCTTTCCCTCAAGCAATTACAAAATAGGATGCTTCAAAAAAATTTCCTCCTCCCATGTGGCATCCTCACTTGGAAAATATTTCCACTGTACCAAATACTCCCTTATGGTTTTGTTCATCAATTTCCTTTCTCTTGCCTTCAATTTTTTTTTTCTGGGACACGTATGAGTTGTCCTTCATCATCTAATGGAAGGAGGGTTTCTAAAACAAATATTTTTTGACCAATAACCTTCTTAAGGCATGAAACATGAAATACATTGTGTATTTTTCTCCCTTCCAGAAGTTCCAACTCATAAGCCACCTCCCCAACTTTTCGAACTATCTTATATGTACCATAGTATCTTGGTTTGAGATTTTCTGATCCTTTCACTTTCAAGGATGTTTGTTTATATGGGTGTATCCTCAAATAGACCAAATCATTCACTTGAAAATTTATTTCCACTCTATGTTGATCCACATACTGTTTCTGTTGATTTTGGGCAACCTGCAAATTGTCTTTTAGGAGTTTCAAAATATCATGACTTTCCTCCACCCAATATTTAGCTTTTGGGGCTATAATATCACCAAATATGTTCTCAACAAATGTAAGTTCTTCATAACCATACATTTCTTTGAAAGGAGACATGCCAATGGACATATGAAAAGTAGTGTTGTAGCAAAACTCACCCAAATGTAGCCATTTCACCCATGTTTTCTGCTGCTCACCAACATAGTTCCTCATGTACCCTTCCAATCATTGATTCACTCTCTCTGTTTGGCCATCAGTTTGAGGATGACATATTGTTCTTGGATTCAATCTAGTTCCAACCAACTTGAAGAGTTCTTGCCAAAAGGCACTCATAAATCTGCTATCTCTATCACTCACAATGTTCTTGGGAAGTCCATGCAATTTGAAAATTTATCTAAAGAATAGATCAATCACTTGTGCAGCAGTAAAATATGATGTAACAACAAACAAATGATCAAATTTAGTTATTCTACCTACCACAACATAAATGCAATCCTTACCCAAAGCCTTGGGAAAACCTGTGATGAAATCCATGGAGACACTTTCCCATTTTTGTTGTGGAATGGGAAATCGTTGCAATAGACCAGCAGGATGTGTATGTTTAGATTTGTTTTGCTGACATGAATTGCATTCATTCACATATTTTAGAACATCCTCTTTCATCCCTTTCTAAAAGAACCTTTCCCTTAGTTGCCTATATGTTTTGAAAAAACCAGGATGACCTGCTAAAGGAGAGTCATGAGCTTCCTTCAAAATATTGTGCTTGAGATTCGAACCATGAACGAAGTATTTTCTATCCTTATAGTAGATGATACAATCCAATACCTTGTACTTGTCATCACCTTTGACTCCATCTAACACATCACAAGCAAAACTATCTTTGGCATATTCAACTATTAGCATATTTTCCAATCTTTTAAAATGTCCATAAGAGAAAATGATGGTCTTCTAGACAATGCATGTGCTACAATATTATTCTTCCCCTTAATATATTAAACGTTAAAATCAAAATATTGGAATTTTCTTACCCACTTTTGTTGCCTTTCATTGAGGTCCTTTTGTGTGAGAAAATGCTTCAAACTGTTATGATCTGTTTTGACCACAAACTTGTTTCCCAACAAGTATTGTCTAAACTTGGACAAGGCATGCATGATGGCTAACATTTCTTTGTCATAAATAGAGTAGAGCTTCTAATGTGGCTGCAAATTTCTTCTTTCAAAATCTATGGGGTGTTTATTTTGCTTTAGTACCTCCCCTATCCCTTCTCCTGCTGCATCACATTCCAAGAAAAATGGTTTAGAAAAATCAAGTAATGCAAGTACTGTACAACTACTCATTACCTCTTTAATTTTTTGGAAAGCCTTCTTAGCCTCTTCATCCCACTTGAAAGCATCCTTCTTGGTCAAATCAGTAAGTGGAGTAGTCAATTTAGAGAACCCTTTCAAAAATTCTCTATAGTAAGTGCATATTCCAATGAATCCTCTCAATGTTGTGTTGTTTTTGGGTGATGTCCATTCATGAATAGCTCTTATTTTTTCCTATTGAACCTTCAATCCATCTTTCCCAATTATTTTCCCAAGATATAAAACTTCTTTCAACCCAAATTCACACTTGGACAACTTAGCAAACAAAGATTGTTCATACAAAATTTTCAAGAGAACTTCTAGATGGTGCAATTGTTCCTCCCATGTTTTGTTGTAAATTAGAATGTCATCAAATAAAACAAAAACAAAATTACGGATCTGTTTTCAAAATATTTGATTCATGCATGATTTAAATGTGGCTAGAGCATTAGTCAAACCAAAAGGCATGACAAGAAACTCAAAATGGCCATAGTGACATCTGAAAGTTGTTTTATGCACATCCTCCTCCTTCATTTGAATTTGATGGTAACCAGATCTAAGATCAATTTTTGAGAAGAATTTTTCTCCATGTAGCTCATCCATGAGATCATATATTATTGGGATGGGATATCTATTTTTTATTTTCTTCTTGTTTAGGGATCCAAAATCAATGCACATTCTCAAGGTCCCATCTTTTTTCTTCACCAAAACAGATGAAGAAGCATAGGGACTAGAGCTTAGTCTAATGAGTCCTAACTCCAAGATTTATTGAATAGCCTTTTCAATCTCATCTCTAAAATTTTTTGGATGTCTATATGGTGGGATTTGTATAAGTGAAGTTCCCACCTACAAAACAATGTTGTGCTCAAATCCTCTATCAGGTGGCCTTCCAGGAGGGATGTCTCCAAAAACCTTTTCATATTTGTGTAGTAGCTTCCTTATCTCCTTGGGATGTTTTGAAATATTTATTTTTGGTTTGGGTGAAATGATGTAACATTCATCATCCCATTCAATATCTTCATGCCTCAATATGGACCTCATACGGTGGGAAGTCACTACTTGATTCAGATAGGTGTGCTGCCCTCTCAGAACCCTTTGTTTTCCTTCTGAATCTTTGAATCTCATTTCAAGAATTTGATAGTTCACTATATGTTCCCCTATAGAGCACAACCATTTCACTCCCAATACCACATTAGTATCAGCAACATCAACCACATAAAAGCTATCAGAAAAAGTGTAGTTACCTATGGTGAGTTATAGCTTTGGAATCCATGTTTTGCACTCCATAGTGTTGTGACCAAGAATGATGACTATGAATCCATCGAATGGTTCAGTAGGTAGCTTCCTCCTCTCCACCATGTCTGCATCAATGAATTTATGTGTGGCTCCACCATCTACCAATACTAAGACCCTTTGTCCTTGTACCACTCCCTTATATTGAATACTGTGAAAATGAGGCACTGCTGAAAGTACTGCCATACTCCCTTTGTCAGGTGAAGGATGAGTTTCTTCTTGTTTCCCTTATTCTGTTGTGTCATATCCCTCTTCTTGGTTTGAAATATGTCCTTCTTCCTCCATACCCCCTTCATACTCATCATTATCAGAAAATACTTCAATGTATTGTGCTTTCCCATTAGCCCATTTATGCCTTGGTACCCATGGTTGGAAGCATGTGTAACACAATTTATTTCTTCTGATTTCTTCCTTGTTTGGTCCCTATTTCTTATCTTTTCCAAATGTATCTCTTTTCCATGGCTTCTTTTCAAATACGAACTTGGAAGGGAAGTTGGGCTTGCGAGGAAACCTTGTCCTAGGTAGCACATTTTGAAGATCTCTAGTCAAGTTCATGGCATCTTTCAATGAAGTAGGTTTGTGGGCCTTAACATAAATATCACAGAGATGAACTGATACAAGTCGAAATAAAGCAACTTCAAGCTGTCATAACAAGATGTAGGGAAAATGGAACCATTTATGCATTGTTTGGTATTTTTACATAGTTCCACTTGGTATTTCAACCTGAGAGTATTTTGAGCATTAAAAATAGAGTATATATATTAGAATACAAATAAATGGGGCCACAAGAGCTCCCCCAAAGAGAACAACATCTCACCAAGTGTTCCCTTCCTCCAAGAGCCAAAATATGAAGAGAAAAGTGAGAAAGGTGTGGAAGCAATTTGAGGATGAGAATGTCACGAGCTTCTCTATAGCTTCAACCTGCAACAAATGACTCCATTTTGGCTCCAAATTAAAGGTCTTAATTGAATCTCCAATTTCCAATTAGGATGGGAATATTTCACCCTCAAAATTGGTACTAAGGAAAGTAGAGTAAACACTCCACAAGCATGGACAAGCTATGCTCTAAAATATGCAAAATGATAAATGATAAAAAGCCACTCTCCTTCTTTGTTCTTGAATTTTATAAACTTCCAAAGACCTCCTTATCTCGAATTCCATCCATGAGATTCATGCCAACTCAAATTAGGAAGAGATTCCAATGTATGCCACTTGTCCCTCCAATTCTAGCCTCCTCCTTCACTCAATTTGAATGGGTGACTCTTTGGATGCCCTAAATCCCTTGTGTGCCCTATTGGAGGATATTTTTATCCCTGACATGTCATATATGTCAGATGTCAGCCATCAGGTCTGATTTTGTCATAAGTGTCATAGGCATCTTCGTCATTGGTGTCATAGAAGCTAGGGAATCTATCCCAAGTGTCCTGCTAGCTCCAAAACTCCTCTTCCTCTTCCCTGGGAGTTACTCTTCCTCTACATTTCAACCTCATTGAGTCATTCCAAGTATTATTCCCTTCCAATTCCCCCAAGAACATTAGAATCCACCTTGGATTCGAATGGGTGAGAGTGGAATGCCATGTGACATGGGGAATCTAGTTTGTGTGGGTCCCACACCACCAATGTGTCTCCATGACCAAGTGCCATCTTATTTCCTCATCATAAATATTTATTTATCCCATTTTAATATATTTATGTCAAGCTAAATTCCATTTGGCTTTTATTCGTCTTCTTATTCCAAATTTAATGTTTCCACCCCAGCCTAGGAAATTAGCAGATTGGTGGAATTTTCTCTTCTTTGAGATTTATTTGAGTGGGGACATTACAAATTTTATTTTATTATCTGTTATTGAATTCATAAAATGTTTGTACTCATCAAATTCAATGGACTATGCTTTCACTAACAATTGTGAGGTGATATACAACCCAATATGGGGGAGATGTTGTAACATTACGTAATGTAATCTAACGTTACTACAATAAAAAGTAGTTAAAAAAATTCATGTCATCTCATAAAATAAAAAAATTAAAACAAACATAGATCGATCTTAAACCCAGATCTATCAAGCACCTGGAGGGATCAAATTTCTTGAGGTGTAAATTTTTTATTAACATGTAAAAAATTTAAGATAAAAAAATTTACACCTCGAAAAATTGGATCCCTCTTGGTGATTGATAAAATAAGGTTTAAGATGGATCCATGCTGGTAATGAAATAGATACTTACTATGGTGAGTTCCATATACTTCATGGTCAAACTTCAGGCTAATTAATATGAAAGAAATCATATCATTGGTTTGCATTCCAATTCGCAGTGACTAAATGAACACATTTTATTTTGAATTCAATTTCCAAGAAAAAATAAGGTTCTGTGATGGATCAATTTAATGGGTTAAAGGATGTATATCAAATCCAACATCCTTAATTAGGGGTGTCAGGGGTCATCCTTGACCTCAGAGGAAATGAAGATGTTAACTTTGCATGGGGACTTGAGAGAATGATGAATAATTAAGCAAAGATTCATGCCATACAACAATATTTAAAGCATACCAATATTTCATGGCCAGAAAATAAGAAATGATCAAAGCTCTTATAAATATTGTTTATGAATTAGATATATAATTGTTTTAGCCTAGAAAATAAGAAATATTAAGCACATAAATGAGTAACACATTTATATTTGATCGACATTTACTTGTATGAGTATAAAAAAATCTCACAGGATACCACTGAATATGTAAAACAATTGCAACCGTATTCTTGGGTTTTTAATTTGTCCTTCATAAAAATATTACAGAGTCTTCATACATTCCCAAGAAACACTTCTAGCATAGCCTCCTTATTTCTTCCTTCAAATATCAATATCACAAAAAAAGATGGTGTAAGTTTTAAAGATGTGCAGAGAAGCAAATCATATAGATTATTTTAAGAAAAATAGAGATTACACCACAACATTCACACATAATACATAGATATTTACCCTGGAAACCCTTAACTAGGAAAACCAACAAAACTTAGAGTTGCACCTCTCACTTTATCATTATGATTATTAACCACTCACAATACAGTATGTAGGTATTTTCCAACATCCAAAACCCTAATCTGTTAACCCAGATTGGAAATAAAATCCAATCCCTTAACCGGGATTAAGTTACATATTTATAGAAAAACCGTGGAGGGATAGTATAGACGCAGTTGTATAGATGAAAAACCCCACACACAAATGCAAAGAATATAACACATACCCAACGTTCTCCCACTTGTTTTTTTCTTTTCATAATGATGGGCCATGTATTGATGGGGTCATAGGTTTAGGGCATTAAAGCCCATAGATCCTCTACACTAAGAGAAATTCTCAGTACTGACATTATTTGTCCATGATTCTGAAACATTCTTCAATGTATCAACCTTTTCTAGAAACAACTTCTTGTCTTCAACCATATCTCTCAAAAGGTGATATTCCACATAAATATGCTTTGTCATAGCATAATAAACAGGTTTCTTTGCGAGGAATATTACACTTTGGCTATCACAATGTAACCTTATGGATTTCTATACAAACCCAATATTTGAACACAATATCTACAACCATACAAATTCTTTGCTTGAATGAGTGGCTTCCATGTATTCATATTATGTAGTTTAGAGTGCAACTACATCCTATCTCGTGCTCATCCAAGTGATAACTCCTCCAAATAAGTTAAATGCATACCCACTTGCCGATCTTTTGCGATCACGATCTTCATCCTAGTTTGCATCAATAATTCCATGTACATGTATTAATTTGTCTAATCCAAGTCTTCCTTAGTCGCATATTGCTTAATATGTGGTGCCACACAAATATATGAAGACCCTATTTAGTATTGTGTAATGATCCTTCCTTGTTTTTGACATATATATGCTAAAAAATCCCACTACATGAGAAATGTCTGGTCTGATACAAACCATTTCATACATCAAACTACCAACCACACTAGCATATGGAACTCATGACATATCTTCTTCCTCTTCCTGTGTATTGGGACACTAATCTACATATAAATTTAAATTTTACACCTATAGGAATGGGGACTTTGAACGAATTAATTTCTTGCATGTTAAATCTTTGTAGTATCATCTCAACATATTTTCTATGATTCAACCAAATTTTCATGTTTGCAGGATCTCTTTTAATCTCCATTCCTAATGCGAATTTTGCAACATCAAGATCCTTTATGTCAAATTTGGTGGAGAGTTGTGACTTCACATGCTTGATGACATATTTATTGTTTCGAATCAACAATATCTCATCAACATACAATAATATATTAATGAATTGATCACCGACTTGTTTGAAGTATACACAATGATCAACCTTGATTCTCACAAACCATAATCCAAGTATGTATGTGTCGAACGTTTGGTACCACAATGCTTGGAGATTGTTTCAGACCATAAAGAAAATTCTTTAGCTTACAAACGAACTCTTTCCTTCCTTTTACTGTAAACCCTTATGGTTGTTTCATGTAGATTTCTTCTTCAATATCCCCATGTAAGAATATTATCTTCACATCCATTTTATCTACTTCAAGTTCAAAAGAAACAGCAATAGCAAGAACCAATCTAATAGATGTTAATTTAGCAATTTGAGAAAATATTTCTCCAAAAGCAATTCTCTCTACCTGGGAATATCCTTTTGATAATAAGTGGGATTTGTACTTCCCCGCTTTACCTTCTACATTCAACTACTTCTTAAACAACAACCATTTTCTACCAATGACTTTTCTTCTAGATGGTAAGTCCATTAGATCCAAAGATTCATTTTTTGTCCAAGGCATCCATTTCTTCAACCATGGCCTTCTTCCAGATATTCATATCCACTGAATTGATGTCTTCCTTCACATTTCTAGGATCATCATCAGTAATAGATAAATCAAAACTAGACAAAAAATTAGGAGAGGAATAACTTTCCAGTTTCCTTTTTTCTCGAGATGATCTCCTAAAAAATGGGGTATGAGGTTCTTCTTCTTCTGATTTAGCTACTTCTATTGAGTTAGATTCTTCATATTCTAACTCGACCTCTATTTTCCCTAGTTCATTTTCCATTGGAGTCACTTCCTATCTAGGAACATCTTTGAGCTCTCTAAGAACAACATGTCAACTATAAACCATCTTCTTAGTTATAGGATTCCAAATCCTAAAACCTTTCACACCATCTTTATAACTGATAAAGACACATTTTTCATCTTTATTATCCTACTTACTCCTTTTCTCATTTGGAAAATCTACATAAGCATCACAACCAACAAATTTTAGATGTTTAACATAGGGTTTCTTACCAATCCATACCTCATGTGGAGTTTTCTCAACCAATGGTGATGTGGATGATTGACTTACCATGTAATATGTAGTATCCACTTCCTCTGCCTAGAATTCTTGTCCTATCCCGACACTGTCGATCATGCTCCCTTTCTTTTCCATCAATGTCCTATTGATTCTTTCTGCAACTCCATTCTATTGAGGTGCATGTGCACTAGTGTTTTGTCTTTCTATACCGCATTTATTACAAAATTCCTCAAATGCATTCTTGTAAAACTCCCAACCATCATCTATCCTCAACACATTTATTTTCTTTTTCATCTAATTCTCTACAAGAAGCTTAAGTTCTTTAAGCTTAGAAAATACTTCAGATTTATTTTGAAGGAAATAAATCCACGTCTTCCTTGAGAAATCATCTATAAATGAATCATAATACATAGATATTTCTAATGATGGAACATGGATAGGTCCAAACACATCACTATTTATTAACTCTAAAATTACCTTTTCTCTTGCAGAACCAGATGCAAATCCTACTCGATTATGTTTTCCATGTATGCAATGTTCACAAAAATAAAAATCCAGAGTGAAATCATACATACCTTCAACCATACCTTTACCTTGTAATTCTCAAAGGCCATTTTCTCCTATATGCCCCAATATTTGATGCCATAGCATTGTCTTTCCTCCATACACAGTTGAGATTCTTTCTTCTTTATCTCATTTCTCGGGAACAACATAATTGTTACATTCTTTAAGGATGGTGCTTCCCAATAATTTGTATAGGGTTCCATTCCTAACTCCCCTCATCAAGACTATTGATTCTCTAACCAATTTGCATGTGTTTTTTCCAAATAGTCTGTATGACTACATCATCCATCTTTCTAGTGGATATCAAGTTTCTCGCTAGATTTGGAATGTTTAGTACTCCATGGTGAGTTCTAATCCTTCCATACATGAGCTTCAACTTAACTCTTCCATGTCCAATGATATTGGTTGTTAAATCATCTCCTAGGAACAAACCTCCTCCATTGTACTTTTAATATTCACAAAACCACTCCCTACGAGGATTCATATGATAAATGACACACCTAAGTCAACCAACCATACATCACAATTTGAACGAGTACTTGTGGAAGCTAGGACACATATATTCCTTCTTCTGAGGAGGTATTCTCCTCTGTGGAAGGGGTATCATCAAATCCCTTTGTTTTCTCAACCTTCTTAGATCTACAATCCTTTTTATAGTTCCTAAATTGATCATATCTCCACCACTTCCTCAAATATTTTCCTAGGGATTTAGATCTACCCTTATATTTAGATCCCCCCCCAAATCCCTTATTTTTATTTTTCTCTCGGGGATGACCTCTCATAGATAGCGCATCCATGGTATGATTATCCATGGATGTCTACCTCATCTCTTATGATAGTAAGGATGATACTATTCATAAAATTCTAAGGTAACTTTACTCAGCAAACCCATGCATACATGCATTTGACCATACATTGCATGTTCATAGGACATATATATGTAGTGGTTGCATAAAAAAAATGAATAGAGCATTGATTATTGGTTAGCATTATTAAAACCCTCAATACATTTATGATTGATGATGAATGCATTGAATTTTCAATCGGATCGATGGCTTTTAAGGGTGAATACTTGACATTGGAACAAAACTCAAAAAATACCAATGATTACATATTCATAGATTATAGACCAAGTGCAATGGGATATCACTTTACAAACATAGTAATTAGTACAAATATCCAACTACAAATAGTGACTAGAAAAAACATGTCAAATGTATGATACTTCCTACCTCATTCAAAGCATGAGAAATTGATGGAAACCATTAGTAATAGAGAGAATCAAGATGATGTACTTAAATAACGTCAGGTAATTATATAGCATACATAAGTGGTATGTTCAAGGTTATGTTCTATATTGAGGTACGTGGATTGTTATGCTATTTTTTTAATTAATTTACATATGAATAAATATGTTTTAGTTCAAGGGTCTAACACTACTACCCCTTTGTGTGTCCTAATTATATGAAGAATCACAGGCACATGAGGGCCCATAATTAAGAACAATGGTGTTTCTCAACACCACCAACACGCGTAGGACCTTTCAATGGAACTTTATACCTATTATCACATTAATACACTTGATACATTGAACTTTGATAAAATGAACGTGTGTATTCATCCATTGAAATATATGGATGTTTTCATAATGAGTTTAAGAAAGGTGATGTAGTGGTCAATTGACCCATCAAAATTGAAGTGACAAAGTGCTCAATTGATCCTTCAAAACTCCTTTTATATATTGGAGTCATCAATTTAGAATTATGTATCTTGTTTCTCCATAACATGTGGGGCTTTCTCAAAATGTAACAGTATCATTGTTGTAATATACCTCTAACATTCATCAAATTTATTAAAGGGCATAGCCGTTGGTTAGTAACATAATATTTGATGGATTTCTCTATATGAAGTGAACCATAGTTGCTTGTTGATTTGGTTACATTCAATGTCAAGTTGTGTATTTTTATGAGTTAAAGATTTCTTTTGCATCATAATTTTTGAAAACATGTAAAAATTAACTATTTAATGGTCACAAAATGGAAATTGTTTTGTAAGTTTAATTGTATGGAAGTCACTCAGAAGAACAAGAACAAGTCTTCAAGTGGGACTTGTTATTCAATGTAAAAGTTTTCCACCTTTACATTCCTATTCTTGAGGAAAAATTCAAGCACAATAGACTCAATACTCACTCACTATGGCATATGTCTGAGTTTGTTAACTACTTTGTTCTTTATATAACATGCAAGAATACCATCCAGGCACAATGTACAAAAGAAGGTAATTTTTTTATTGCAAGCATCTTATCTTTTGGATTTGGTTTTTTGGTCTCTTAAAAACATGCAATATATCAATTGTCTTAAGGTCATAGTCATATGTTCAAAATATAAAAGCAATATTTGCATGTTCAATCATCATATAAGCACATAATGATTAATGATTTTTTCTTGGTGAGTTTAGTTGATATTCAAATTCTCATAATTCATGTTTCTAAAGTCTTTGCATTTTAGAAGAAATTTATATTTTAAAGTCTTTGCATTTTAGAAGAAATTTTTTTTTTTAGATATAAGTAAGTTTTATTAATCCAATTTTCTTATAAGGTAGAGTGAGTTGATATCTTTAGCACACAATATTGCTTAAACATGGATATGTTATCCAATTCTGGTGAGATTCAATATTAAAGCATGCATTGTAAGGCATTGTGATTTGTGTATTATTTTCTCACATGCAAGTTATATATGAATTGTTGCTAGATGAAAAGGATTTATTTGTTAAATTGTATTTTCTAAATACTCTTGTAAAGTTGTGTTTAATGTTGTTAAATTATCTTTTCTTAGTACTCTTGTTATTAGTATCCAATGTTGTCAAATGAAAGGCTATCAAATTATATTTTCTAAGTATTCTTGTTATTGGTGTCCAATGTTGTGAAATGGAAGGTATAAAAATTGATGCATTGCTTATTACTAGGGTTGTCCACTAGTTGAATCTATGAATTCACTCAACATTTCCTAAAGACAGCAATTGTACAATTTTTCAAGTTGGATGGAAAAGTTTCCTATACCCTACAAGAAAATATAATTTCAAAGCAATTATGAAAGGGAGAAACATTTTTTATTTCTTAATGTTATATATTCCTCGTGCAAACATCAACCATCCATGGTTAACTATGGTAAAACATTATTAACCATCAATTGGTCAACTAATAACTTTTATATTGTGAATACTTTAATATATATTAATAATATATTGTTCTGATCATATGTCTATGCTATATTGGTCAATAAGGTGAATCGCTTGTGGCCTTGCAATATCCTATGACCTCAACCAATAACTAGTAACAACCACATTAATAATAATGTATCCCATATATGTATGCCCCAATCGGTAACTAGTAACAACCACATTAATAATAATGTATCCCCTCTATGTCCATAGACATATGTTTACTACATTAATAATGTTTTTTTTATATAAAATGTGCTAAACATACTTACTACCAAACACATTATTACTAATGTGATTGTTGGTAATTTTAATTTTCAAATAAATCAAACATACCCTCGGAATCCAACTAATATTATATTATTTAAATATGTTTAGTCTTTTCTTATATTTTAGAGGTGGCATTTCTTATTTTGCATTCATTTTCACTTGCTAATGCCTTAATCCTAGGAAATGGGATGGTGGGTGGAGTGATGCCCCCGAATCCAACTAATATTATATTATTTGAATATGTTTAGTATTTTCTTATAGTTTGGAGGTGGCATTTCTTATTTTGCATTCATTCATACAACATTTCTTATTTTGCATTCATTTTCACTTGCTAATGCCTTAATCCTAGGAAATGGGATGGTGGGTGGAGTGATGCCCCCGAATCCAACTAATATTATATTATTTGAATATGTTTAGTATTTTCTTATAGTTTGGAGGTGGCATTTCTTATTTTGCATTCATTCATACAACATTGTTTACATATTTTTTGGTATATATATTTTTAGTATTACACCTTTTGTTTTTTTTCTTAATATTTGAAATTATAAAAGATTTGTTATATATGCCATTAACTTTTAGATTCACAAATAATGAGTATGTGAACAGAAGCACATTGGCTTAATCTTCATATCATTGGTATTACAACTGTAAGGATTAAAAACACTTCAATGCTAGAGTCATAGCAAAAAAAAAAAAACTCTCACAATCTAGGTGGCTTTCATGCATCAAGATATGTTGTAGATGGTAGGCAAAAAAAATTTCACAATTTAGTTAGTTTGCATTCATCACGATATATAAGCTTTTACTGATGAGTAGGATAGACGATAACTAAATTGCCTCGAATATTTGCTAAAAACTGGTGAAAATTGTTTATTGGAAATTGTTATTTTTGCAATTTTGCAATTTTAGCAATCGTAATTGTCCATCGACCTAGACTAAATGCCTAATTTTAAAACTACCCAGATCACTGAAATTGCAATTTGAACACTCCAAATTGCAATTTCAACAATAATTTCTCTACCATATTCAGTTGGATTGAGGGCGTTTTAATTAGTGATTATACTGCGCCCTTTACTCATATTAATTTCTCTACTAGATTGAGGTGGGTTGAGGGCGTTTTGGTTAGTGGTTATACTGTGCCCTTTAGTCATATTAAAGATTCTTCATATTATGTCATGAGTTCTCATTTAAGTATTTAGAGTATGAATGGTGTCTAAGATCATTAAAAGCAATGAAAACTTGGTCAATTGAATCAACTTATGGTCTAAAGTGGTCATATCGAGCTCAAACGAAACAATTTCTGCGTTGAAATTTAAAGGATTGAAGACGGGATTGGTGTTCGCACGGTTCTGTGAAGGAATTCGAAGATTAAAATATGGTCTTTTTAAAGGAAAATAATGGCATTTAAGAATAAATAAAATTCGAACATTAAAATATGGTCCTTTTAAAGGAAAATAATGGCATTTAAGAATAAATAAAATGGATACGCATTAATCCAGTGATTGCTCTATATGAAAGCTTTTGGAAAAGATATTTATGTTTAGTGTATGAAAGATTTTGAAAATGATATCATAATTAAATATTTTTAGTGTTTTGACATTGAGCTTTGTTTTATAATATAAATTTAATTTTAATTACGTCAATAGGCGTTAATATCTTAGATTTTTTGGGGAACTGGACTAAGATCTATGGATTCTCTAGATTTAAGGTAACACATGATAGGTGTGCGATTGAGATGGCTTCAATGGTCATCTTTTTTAGTTAAGGATAAAAATTGTTTAAGGGTTAAGGGTTGGCTAATTGTTTAATCGCTTGCTTGAGGCGGTGGGTAGCCTCCATGCACTGGAATTTAATGGATTTAATTAACCAACTGGCCTGCTCCCGCATGATCCGGCTGGCGTGCTTTTTCCTGGTTACAGTTTGTTATACTGTGTGCTTGGATGGCGTGGCTATGCATAGGGATGGACCGCGCATGGCTACGGTTTGTTATATGGTGTGCTTGGATGGTGTGGCTATGCATAGGGATGGACGGTGCGTGGCAACATTTTTGAGTCGGCGCATGTAGTTAATCCATATTTATCTACCACTGCAATGGACAAGAAACCAATTAAGAATATCGGTCGCCATCATGGAAAGAAACTGTTATTGTTTCACGGCTGGTTGCTGAAATAGGAAACCTCCTCCAAGGTAGAAGCATTCTTCTCAAAGATTTGCAATGAAAGGACTCTCTCTACCACACAAGGTGAAACTCCATTGCATTAATTTTATTTGTTAACATTTTCTTTAAGGAAAGAGCCATATCATGTTCTGAAATTGAGGAGTGCTTTATTTTTCATTACAGGAATCGCTGCTAGAATTACTCTTAATAGCCGGTATGGCCGGTTACAGAAGCTACTAGGATCTCCCACGATACTTAGAATCAGTGAAACAACGGCCTTTAGTAAGGAAGATTATCAGCTTTACTGGGATGGACTATAATCAATCTCTTTCCATATTCTCGATTTCATCCTCCATGCGACTATAAACCTTTGGAGAACCAATGTCAAACATGGTTCTCCAAAGGTTTATGTTGCATTGTGATGTTTATCAAGTTTTACATTGTATTGTGGCGTTCATCAAGCACTTTCACTAATTCATTTATGTGTTACATCACATAATATTGATATTCATAATATGTGTACACTTTTAGTTAAAGTATAAAAATGAGTGATTTACAAATGTGATATTATGTGTTGCATCGCATAATATTGATATTCATAATATGTATACACTTTTACCAATTCAATTATGTGTTGCATCACATAATATTGATATTCATAATATGTGTACACTTTTAGTTAAAGTATAAAAAAGAGTGATATACAAATTGTGATATCAAGTGTCGCATAATATTGATATTCATAATATGTTTATGCACTTTTAGTTAAAGTATAAAAATGAGTGATTTACCAATTGTGATATCAAGTGTCGCATAATATTGTTATTAATAATGTGGCATATTAATAATGTGACATTCGATTAACACATATTAATATGTTGGATTGCAACATTACTCCATGGTTATCTGGTTTTGATTCTGTTTAGATTATTTCTCTATAACGCCTAAACCAACTCATATTGATATTTATAAAAATAGATCTCCATGAGGAAAATAAACTAAACAAGGGTTATATGTTCATCAAGGGTTAGATGCAACATATTCACAATGTGAAATTTGGCATTCATTAAGGTTTATGTCGCATTGTGATGTTTATCAAGGGTTACGTTGCATTGTGGCGTTCATCAAGGGTTATGCCGCATTGTGACAATGCTCAATATGTGACACATATGGCGACACAACCCAAGATGCGACATACTCACAATGTGAAATTTGATGTTCATTAAGGTTTGTGTCATATTGTGATGTTTATCAAGGCTTATGTTGCATTGTGGCGTTCATCAAGGGTTATGTCGCATTGCGACAATGCCCAAGATGTGAAATTTGACGTCCATGAAGGTTTATGTCGCATTGTGATGTTTATCAAGGGTTACATTGCATTGTGGTGGTATATCATGTGTTATGTTGCATTGCAACATTGAACAAGGGTTATATGTCCATCAAGGGTTAGATGCGACATATTCACAATGTGAAATTTGGAATTCATTAAGGTTTATATCGCATTGTGATGTTTATCAAGGGTTACGTTGCATTGTGGTGTTCATCAAGGGTTATGTAGCCTTGCGACAATGCTCAATCTATGACACATATGGTGACACAACCCAAGATGCGACATATTCACAATGTGGAATTTGACATTCATTAAGGTTTGTGTCGCATTGTGATGCTCATCAAGGCTTATGTTACATTATTGCGTTCATCAAGGGTTATGTCACATTACGACAATGCCCAAGATGTGAAATTTGATGTTCATCAAGGTTTATGTCGCATTGTGGTGTTTATCAAGGGTTACGTTGCATTATGGCATTCATCAAGGGTTATGTTGCATTGCAACAATGCCCAATTTGTGACACATATGACAACACAACTCAAGATGTGACATATTCACAATATGAAATTTGACGTTCATTAAGGTTTGTGTCGCATTGTGATTTTTATCAAGGCTTATGTTGCATTATGGCGTTCATCAAGGGTTATGTCGCATTGCGACAATGCCCAAGATGTGAAATTTGACGATGATCATCAAGGTCTATGTTGCATTGTGGTTTTTATCTAGGGTTACATTGCATTCTGGATTTCATCAAGGGTTATGTCGCATTGCGACAATGCCCAATATGTGACACATATGACAACACAACCCAAGATGCAACATATTCACAATGTGAAATTTGACCTTCATTAAGGTTTGTGTCGCATTGTGATGTTTATGAAGGCTTATGTTACATTGTGGCATTCATCAAGGCTTATGTCACATTGCGATAATGCCCAAGATGTGAAATTTGATGTTCATCAATGTTTATGTCCCTTGTGATGTTTATCAAGGGTTATGTTGCATTGTGGCATTCATCAAGGGTTATGTCACATTGCGATAATGCCCAAGATGTGAAATTTGATGTTCATCAATGTTTATGTCCCATTGTGATGTTTATAAAGGGTTATGTTGCATTGTGGCATTCATCAAGGGTTAGATGCGACATATTCACAATGTGAAATTTGATGTTCATCAAGGTTTATGTCGCATTGTGATGTTTATCAATGGTTACATTGCATTGTGGCATTCATCAAGGGTTAGATAAATGGTTATAGTTATTAATTTTTGCAATGTATTATTCTATATTCACATTGACACACAATGAATAAATCATTGCAAAATTGAATTCATATACCAATTGCATTACAACTGTTATCAAATATAACTTACAACTACGGAAAATAGTCCCATAGTGCAACTGTTAACACCCAAATTAACCCCCAAGGTTGTGGAGAAGGAAATTCGGGGTAACCACTAACCAATATTTAGCTTGTGCTTCTGACCCAACACAAATAGAGAAGGCTCTCTCTATAAACTCATGAAAAACTGGAATAATCAAAGGCGTCAACAATGAAAACATACACCAGTATTCATCATTCAAGATATTCAATTACAACATACAAAAGATAAGATTTCTGCTGGAAACAAAATGGTTTAAATGTCATTTTGGTTGAAACATATGAATCTATATTGGGCAATGGAGTCATGTTAAACAAACTCTGAACATTTATTTACAAATGCTTTGCGAATGCAGTTAAACAGAGGCAAGGTAGCAAACAACTTGTAGTCAAAGTGATTTAATTGGTGAACTGAAGAGAAAGAAACAACCCATCAATATAAGGAATACAATAATGAATCATGTACCAACTTTAGTAGAAGTTATTTGTGCAATACATGGAATGAGATAAACATAGCATAATTTGTATGAATTCTACTTAACTATAACACTGCACCAAGTATGAAAATAAATTACAGACTGGAAATAACAATGAAAGATACACAATACATGAGAGAAGAAGAACGAACAGACTACATGACCAATTACATAGGAATCTCTTAAAAAACATTGGCTCAGCTCTACAAAACTTTATTCAAAATAGCTCATAAGCCTCTTACAGAACCATACAAAGTTTCCAAAAGTTTTCAACATTTATGTCTTCAATTACAATGAATTTATAGATGCCATTCTAGCTCTAGGCTCGGCTCTTTCCTGAACATAAAATGGTTAAAATTTACAGGACACCTAATCGACGCTAATCAAGGCGTATTCGCCGTTAAAAATTAAAAATAGACACAAGTGGTATAGGCCTAACTATTTTTATACATTCACTGATCTATTTTACTATATGACCAACTACTTTAACAAAAAACAAAACAGAAAGCTAACAGCTCCAGCCTGCTGCTTCCATTTCTCGTGGGATGCTTACGTTGGTAGAGTGCTTCGCGGATACCCTTCGAGCTCTTCATGTTCTGGTTCTTAACTTTGTTTAACTGTAATTTTTGATTATTTTCCACTGGTTAGTCGAAGGTAAATCCACAGTAGTGAGCTCCTTAAGTAGGACTCTTAACTCAGTATGTTCCTTTTAAGAGTATCTAGTATGTAATGTTCTGTCTCCCCCGAAATTTAAGGCTAACTCGAAGTCTCTTGTCAGTTTCTCAGCTATCAACTAGCCAGTCAGGGACTGATCCATCCCTTCGAGGCCATTCTGGTTCATCCTGCAATCCCACAGCTTGGTCTTATAATCTTCCTTTGATAACATATTTCCCTTCTCACCCATAATGCAGGAAGGCCCTTCTTGAATAAAGGATCGAATGCTTCTTTGAACATCTTTAGCTAATCTGACAAAATGTCAATCCCTGATTGGGTGACCTTCACCAATTCATGTTTATTAATTAATCTTTTGGCCCATATGATGGCGGTCACCCTTTCCTTGATGCCTGCATCATCAGCTTTCTCTTATGATAAATCATTCAAGAATTCTATTACGTTTTTAGCATATTCTGAAGGCTTTTTTATCAAACCTTTCATTTGCCACTGTTACAGCTTGTATGGCCCAATTCACTACAGTCTCTTTATCTTTTATAAAGTTAAGGTAAGGTATTAGGTAATTAGCTTGTTTTATAACATCATCCCAGATGATTTTCCTAGTCTCTTGTAGCACTTTTTGCTCGATCACTTGCTCCTTTAAATTGTCGAGATCCACTTGCATTTCCTAGCACTTGGTTTCCCAAGCCTCCCTTTTGCTCTCTGCATCATCCTTTAGAGCTTTCAGACTGGAAACCTGCTTCTTTAATCGGAGTAGCTCAGCATCTTCTAGGCTGGCATTAGCTATTTTCCCTACCAACGAGAAATCTCCGGTTGCAATCGGATCTGTGACATCCTGTTCCATTTCCTTTTCCCTTTCCTTTACTTTCTTCTCCAACTCCTCAAACTGGGTCCTCCATGACTCTTCACGGGCTGCTACAAGGGTCATATCAAACTGCATCTTCTTTTCTTTTTCTATAAGTTCCATCAATTGGGATTTACAGTCTAATAGTTCTCCCTTTAGCTTCTCTTCCTCTTCTTCCAGTTTTGCTATCTTAGGGGTGCTTGCAAATTGAGCAAGTGAGATCTTTAAATTCTTCTTTAAAGTCAGGATCTCCTGATCCTTTTCATCTAGCAGCTCCTGTATGTTCTTCCTTTTATATTCTTCGGTCCCATTTGTTAGTAGCTATGTTTGGTGCTTCTTTGCCTATGCCTTTAGAGACTTATTTTCTGCTTTTTCCAGCTTCAGCTAGTGCTGAACTTTGGACTTATTTGTTTGCACTTTTGATAGATCTATGGAAAGCTTCAACAACCTATTATAAATGACATCACTTGTCTCCTTATGTTGGTTGATTATATCAGGGATAGGGATTTCTTCTAGGTTGAATTTCATCTCTGTAGCCTTGTTTTTGGTGGCTAGAGTAAGGCTCAAGGTATTTTGAGCTAAATTCCTGCTGGCAACTAGGGCCACTTCTTTCTTGAATATTTTCCTTACCTCATAGTAAAGTTTTGCTTCTTCTGTCAGGTTATCAGGATTTTATTCATATTCCTCCAACAACTTGGCTCTGATTGTACTAGATTCTATGGGCCCTTTAGGCGGTTTTCCAAATACATGTTCTTTCACTTCATAAGGGGGCATTTTATACTTGATATGCTTCTTCTTAGGATTTTCTTCTTGGATCCTTACTACCTGCTTCTCATCATCCTCTACCTTTTTCCTCTTTGAGGCTCTTTCAAGGTCACTGTCTACATCCATAGGGTTGCTAACCATTGAACTACTGGGTTCCCCTGGAATGGTAACAAGGGGTAAATTTGATGACCCTGCTGGGGATTTATTGGGTGAGCTAGGTGGTGAGGACGTACCTCCCTGAAAAAGGAAATTTAGAGCTTGAGAGGCCTTTGAGGGATCGATGTCCATGTGCTCCTGATCAATATATTCTAGCCAATTTGCTCTCTCAGGCATGCCAGAAATCTTGAAGTGGTCATACCCCTTTCTGCCAGCTTCCCTCCTTCTTTCTGAAATTATATGGTGTGGATCATATTTCATTGTAGATTTAGAAGGGAGTCCCAGTTCTCTCATCATCCCTTCAATCCTTGAGAGGGTTGTCTTATGTTTAATTATAAAAGAACCTACTACCCATGGGAAGGTTATATCAGAGGACTTCTTGTTATCTATAAAGTGTTAACGTTCAACTCTCAGCTTTTGCCTTATGAATTCTAAATTGAACAACTTAGGTGTTAAAAAGGCAGGGAGTACATATGGAGGGTGTGAAAAACCATATACTCTTATTACTGTCCCATGTTTCATCAAAAACCAATCTCCTATCCCTTTCCCCATAGCGGGCTGCAGTGAATCCTTCATTTCTGGGAGTACCCTGGGGAATTCTTTATGGAAAAAGATGTGATAAACCTTTGCCATCAAATCATTCATGAAAACTAGGTATTCTGAATACATCTCCTTTGTAATTTTCAACTCGGGTATTTGTAGGTTTTCTTTGATGGTTGTTAAGAACATTTTTAGCAGATAGGAATGGAACCTGAAAACTCTAGTTTTGGGGAATTCGACCAGCTGTGAATGAATACTTTCGACTAGGGCATCATCAAATCTTAGGCATGCAGTCTGGATAAGTGGGTTTTTCTTGGCTGGCTCTATTGGACAAGTTCTCAAGATGAACATCAGACTGATTAATGACTCCGTGACGTACTCATCACTATCTAACCCCAAAAATTGGGCTATCATGGAAATCACACATTTAGATTCTTCTCTGAAAAAAATGGCCTCGTCAGGGAAAGGTGAGCTAGGAGAAGATGCATTTGGTAACAAGGAGGCCTGGAAAAAGCTTTGCTTGAGTTCATTTGGGGCCTGGCAGAAATACTTAATCAGGGTTTTCGTTTGATACCCCTAAGCTCTATGAACGAACTCTAGGGGGATAGCTAGGGCCTTTCTAACAACTAGGGCTTTCAGATGGCAAAGGATTTTGGAGCCTGAGGCATCGAAGATTTCCCTCTGTCCTGGGGCATAATTGCTGGCACACCATTCTACGAATTTAGGGCAGCTGGGGGTTTGGGTGGTGGTAAAGTAGTGGAAAAAGGACTGATATATTTTGTGGACATCTACTTGTCTGGTCCTTATAACTTCCAGTCTCTCCTTGGCCATATCTAGAGAGCTATTGATAAATACGGTGTTGTATATGTCACTATCCTTGTCTTCCAACAGGGAAATAATTATTGGAGCTTCGTGTTAGTTTTTCAGAATTTCAATCTGATATAGGATCTTAATTGAGAGAATAACATGTACAACATATCTACAGCATATCAAACATGGACACAATAATGCAAGCACACAAGAGACACAGAGTTTCACTGGGGAAAACCAAGAAGGTGAAAAACCCCGCAACTTCCTCAGAGATAGATAGAGCAATGATACAACCCAAGCATAAGAGATAGTCTTATCCTAGTAGCAGCTTCTCCTCCTCCATAAGTGCACCACTCTCCAATGAGAGTATGAGTGAGAAAGTGAATGATCAAACAGAGTTCTTCCCGCACTCTATTTATACTTGACTTGACTTTCCTAATAACCTTTACTAGGTCGGCCTTAACTTAACCACATAAGATAATGCTGATAGGGCCGACCCCCAATAGGGTGGTCTAATAACCCATTAACCCACATGACTTATATAGGGTCGACTCCAACAAGGTGGTATAATAACCCATCAAGTATAAGTTACGACACTTACAATATAAATGACGACACTTCCGTATAGAGGAATAATAACATCTCTGTAGGAATACAAACACTTTCATATAGAGGAATAATAACATCTCTATAGGAATACAATATACATTCTGAAGTTACAAATACATAAACACTCCCTCTTAACTAGGAAGGTATTTCTCGACACATGTATTCTAGCACAAGTCTTCTTCTCTGGATCATCATCACTGATCATCGTCATCATAATTGCTGCTGCTATCTCAATCAATCTCTTATCTACTCATCATAGAAAGTTCTACAGAGCCAATCCTATTTCATATTGGATGTAGGCCCACCACATGTAGGTCTTCATCATCACTGGCCATACTGTGGAATCCTCAGGACTGATTACGTGCGTTAAGCCAAAACCTCGAAAGAGCATCCAAAGACTAATTACGAGCATACTGCTCAACCTATCGGATCTCCCAGGATCTTTTACATGCAACTGCACAACCTATCCACAGCCACGGAGTATCATCTTGATACTCATGATCATATTGATCATGTCGTCTCAACAAGCAAGCCATTAAGTAGGTACACCTCAGGACTGATTACACTGCCTCTGCAAAACTTGCAGGATCACCTAGGACTGATTAAATTGCCTCTGCAAAACCTGTAAGAGCATCTCAGGACTGATCATATACCTTTGCAAAACCTGTGTACCATACTGTCACATCATCATCTTCATATCATCGTCATCGTCCATGGAGCACAACCCAGATGCACACACACAACACTTATAAACACTGGCATGAGAGGACCTACCTACCACCATCCGGGAATGGCTCAACACTTACATCACGACCATGGGAGGAATATCCTATCACCATGTCACCATGGAAGGAACTACCTGCCACCATGTCAGAAAGGCACAACACTTACATCACGATCATGCGAGGACTCTCTTATCACCATGTCACCATGGAAGGAACTACCTGCCACCATGTTGGAAAGGCATGACAATTACATCAACAACCATGAGAGGACTGTCCTATCACCATGTAACCATGGAAGGAACTACCTACCATCATGTTGAAAAATCCTGGCAATTACATCAACGACCATGAGAGGACTCTCCTATCACCATGTCACCATGGAAGGAAATACCTACCATCATGTCGGAAAAGCCCAAAAACCCTTATATCTCACCATGGGAGGACCATACCTACCACCATGTGAGAATGGCCCAGCCCTTACATCTGCACCATGTGAGAATGGCCCAGCCCTTACATCTGCACCATGGGAGGACCATACCTACCACCATGTGAGAATGGCACCAACCCTTACATCTCACCATAGGAGGACCATACTTACCACTATGTGAGAATGGCTCATGTGCATCTGTGTCTCTGGACTCATCACTTCCCTTTGGAGGGAATATCGATCTGAAGTACACCAAGTCTCCCTCTGAAGTTTTCAAACTTCACTCTGGCTAGCGGCTTTGTCAACACATTGGCTATCTGCTTCGTCCGTCGCAACATACAGGAGCTTCATTGCTCCTCTCTGCACCATATCCCTGATATAGTGGAACTTGATCTCAATGTGCTTCGACTTGTCATGGAACACTGGGTTCTCACACAACTCTGGTTGTCGCAATATATACAAGTAGCACTCAAGTGGAGATCAAAACAAATAAGACAGTAGCTTCTTAAGCCATACTGCCTCACAACTAGCCGAACAAGATGCGACATACTTTGCTTCGTTTGTACTCAGTGCCACACAGGACTGCTTCCTGCTAAACCAAGAGATCATACCAGATCCCATACTGAAGCAACACCCTGAAGTGCTCTTCCGATCAATGGCACTTCCTGCCCAATCCGAATCAACATAACCCTCCAGGTTAAACTTTTGATTCAACTCATACTTGATCCCATATTCAACTGTACCCTTCAGGTACCTCAAAATATGCTTTGCAGCTATCAGGTGAACATGTCTCGGATCTGTCAAATACTTGCTCAAGGTGTTCACCGCAAAGTAGATATATGGTCTTGTATTCGTCAGGTACATCAAGGACCCAATCATCTGACGATACATCATCCTGATCATCATCACAGCATCATTCTGATGCATATCATCTGGAGCAACACCCTGAAGCTCATCATCCATGATCATCCTGATCATACAGTGCATCCACCTAATGCATACCAAGTATCCACCTGATACATATCATCATACATGATCTACCTGATCATACAATGTGTCCACCTGATACATATCATCATACATGATATACCTGATCATATCCAACATGATGCATATACATATACATGATCCAACTGATCATAACAAGCATCCAACATGATCAAACTGATCATAGCAAGCATCCAACATGATGCATATACAAATACATAATCCAACTGATCATATCCAGCATCCAACATGATGCATATACAAAGCAGTAATTGGAGCATCGTCCTAATGCTCATCACACAACGCTTACATCCACATCCATGGGAAGGATCCTCCTTTAACCATGCTTGGAATGGATCCTATAAGTGTGTCCCATCACTTCTTCCTCGAAGTATCATCAATCTGAAGAACACCAAGCAAGAAAGCTCTCTTGACATCCATCTGGTGTATCTTCCATTTCATCACTTGCTTTGTATTTCTCTATGCTTCCTTGTGCAGGATGCTTGATC
This sequence comes from Larix kaempferi, assembly GCA_027924585.1. NCBI lineage: Eukaryota > Viridiplantae > Streptophyta > Pinopsida > Pinales > Pinaceae > Larix > Larix kaempferi. The sequence continues at coordinate 530,616 of BSBM01001666.1, read as the reverse complement.
TTATAGATCCACTTGGAAGTCACAACAGACTTCCCTTCAGGTCTTGGGACCACATCCCAAACATCATTCTTCATGATCGACGGATCATGTCATTCTTATCGGATCCTGGGAACTTTAATATATTCAATATCTTCAATAGATAACTTTGTTGCTGGAACAAATGTTGTAGTCCTTCTTTTGTAAGTGCTCGTATATGAACTTTCCTACAAAACAAGTTAAATTGCATGATTAGAAACTTCTCATAGTTTTCAGAACAAATTCGTACACATAAAGAAATATGTCATACAGTCATGCAATTATTTTAGCCAATGCTTCAATACAACATTTATCCATATCCCATAACTTTCTAGATGCCTTCCAATCTCTACCAGAACATTGTTAAGAGTTTGCACTACTACCAACATGTCAGCAAAGAGGTTTCATTCTAGATAAGTAGCAATGGAATGTTGTATAGTGCCATAGGACACTTACCCATCACATGCATATTAGTAGTATACTGTTCATTAATGCAATTATTCTAATATGCATAATACACACCCTGAGTCTAGGAACATAAACATATACATCATTGAACAATATTATTTAAACAAAAAAATATGCAAGAAATGACAATTCAAATACTTATCTTTGTTTGGTTTGTAGGGTGGACTCCCTCTCAATATTTACTTCCTTACAGGAACTACTGGAGTGTGCTCCCTCTTCATCTTTGCTTCCTGGATTACCTGTCTTTGAACTTATATCCATCCTCGATCACTATGCATACTTACTAGTATCATCATTGTGTTATCCTCAAGATCTCATACATTCATTCATTAGTATAATCTTAATACTATAAAAAACATTATGATTCTAAGTAATCTTAAACATGTATGGTCAAGATCATTTCATACATAGATAATAAACAATAGTATTCAAGGTTTCAGGGAATACTTCTTTTACTCATGCATATTCTTTATTTGACAAAAAGACTTTTCTGGTTAGTCATGTCATTAATCAATGTAAGAGACATAATATGCACAAAACCTTGATTACTTACATTTCTAACTTCATGAATAATCATTATCAACCATACAATAGTATAAGATCCTAACACAAGGTAGGATTCTAACTTGATATAGGAAAAACATACCTGGATTAATATGTTAGTTGGTTATGTCTAACATACCCACATGATGTCTTCTTGTTCTCTTAAATGACTTGTGCTAGTAACCTGCATATCTCATAGGTTAATTATTATAGAACCAAGTTATACATACCTTGTAAGTAGATCTTCTATGTGATCCATGACAATGGATGAATCTTTGTCTTCATGTCACCATGGTCATATGTTCTTGAACTAGAACATGATTTGTCTTTCTTGATGTACCTTTCATGTTAGTGGACACCATCAACCTCATACAACACCACAATGCATTAGTACAATCATAAGTGTCAAAACCCTAATCAATGAATATCTTCTATCATGCATTCATATTTTTATTAAGGTGACACAACAAGTCTAAAATTAATCAAGATTGTACTAACCTTAATGAAGACAAACATACCATAAGCTTAATCATGAACAGATCTCGAAACATACCTGGATAAGTCATACCTGTCGAGATTGCTTGTAATCTTCTTATGTAAGGCCTTAGCCTCAACTCCCTCTGAAACATGAACTTCTTCACTTATGTAGGTGACTAATCCATTTTCTTCTAGGATTAACCCAATCCACTTGATTTGTAGAAACTGGATCTGGAGCTGGATTAGGGTTTGTTAGGGAAACCCTAAAAATTCAAACTTTGAATTTCAAACTTTTGAAAGGATATAAAGATGCGCCTTGATGAGCTGATCAACCTGGTATACTCAGAATTTGGAAACTGCAAAGTTTCACCCCTCAAATTTGTTTTTCAATCTTTCGAATTCACTAGGGAGGACCCTGAATTAGGGTTTGAATTTCCTGGATCTTCACCCAACCAAATAGTTTGATCCAAAGCTCTAAACTTCGATTTTTCCAAGGATCTTCTAGCTATGGTCACAGATTTAAAAAATTCCCATTTTTGTAGAAGCCCTAATTTTCCACTTTTCTCATCAAAGTCTCGAACTAGGGTTTGATCAAGCTCGGCCTTCTTCCCAACCAAATTTTTTTCTCTTGGTCTCTAAATATCAATTTTGATGAGGATCGTTCATCCGTGGCCTCCAATACAAAAATTTCAACATTCTCCAAAACCCTAAATTCCCGGAGCCATGAATGAAGGTGCTCAAAATCCAATTCTATTTTGACAGAAATATGCACCTGATTATTTCTGGTGTAACTCCAAAATTACAAATCCACAGCGTCTGAAACTGTGACCTGTGGTAGCCTGACCTGTCATATTTCCAACCCCATAGGTTTGAACTCAATTGGATTCTCTGAGAGAGAGTTATGCCAAGTTTCGCAATGTGACCTGTTTATGGGATAAAACTGGAGAGCGAACTTGTACGGAGTGCCACTTGTCACTGGTTCACTTTCGTCCTCTTAAACTTTGGCCTATGAACGTAAAGTCCATGCCCTACTTGTAACTTTTTATGAAATTTCATTTGGAGCTTCCTTTCCCAAGTTGTGACCTTTTTTCCTAGGTCACCTGTTTTTGACTGAGATCTGGAAGAGGTAGAAACCCTATATTGTACAAATCATAAAACACATAGTACAATGAATTAGAAGTTGTGCTTCGGACACAAGGTACATTGGGATCTTATATTCTACCTGTAAATGTTTTAGATCGTGAAACTTCTCCAAAATGGATTTATATCGAAAGTTCTACGATGACTGATTTTTTCTATATCAAGCCCTAGCTTCGCAAGTGCAACAAGTGTCATAAATGCCATACCATGCCTTCTTTCAGGATAGCTCTGATACAATGTTAGTTTTTAAGAATTTCAATCTGATATAGTATATTAATTGAGAGAATAACATGTACAACATATCTACAACATATCAAACATGGACACAATAATGCAAGCACACAAGAGACATAGAGTTTCACTGGGGAAAACCAAGAAGGTGAAAAACCCTACAACTTCCTCAGAGATAAATAGAGCAATGATAAACCCCAAGCATAAGAGATATTCTTCTCCTAGAAGCATCTTTTCCTCCTCCATAAGTGTGCCACTCTCCAATGAGAGTATGAGTGAGAAAGTGAATGATCAAATAGAGTGCCTCCCGCACTCTATTTATACTTGACTTGACTTACCTAATAACCTTTACTAGGTTGGACTTAACTTAAACACATAACATAATGCTGACAGGGCCGACCCTCAATAGGGTGGTCTAATAACCCTTTAACCCACATGACTTATACAGGGCCAACCCCAACAAGGTGGTCTAATAACCCATAAAGTATAAGTTACGACACTTACAATATAAATGACGACACTTCCGTATAGAGGAATAATAACATCTCTATAAGAATACAAACACTTCCGTATATAGGAATAATAACATCTCTATAGGAATACAATATACATATATGAAATACATTCCGAAGTTACAAATACATCAAAACTTCGGTAACAGGGGGTCTACTATCTCAGCCATTTAAATACCTAGATGTGAAAAGAAAAGGGGCAAAGACCTACCTGGTCCACTGACAACTGGACAATCTTCTGGTATCCCGGTTAGCCGGTCTGCTCTGCAAGGTTCACCTTCTTCGTTCTCCAACGTGCACTAGACAGACAGGATGTGGACACTCGTGGAGGTGAGCCATTTTATAATATAGATTTTTCCATATCACTCTTGCAAGTATGATTGCGACGGATCCATGTCAACCGTCCGTCTCTCTTAGTTACCTTTAGCCATAGATCTATCCACTTTACCTTCAAACATCATCATGGCCTTTGGTTTAATATCACACGGCCCCAACCTTAACCGTCGGATGATGTGCCTTCACCGACCACGATGATTTTGGGCATGCTTAACATGCTAGAGATTAAAATCACCGCCATTGTTATGGACCGTTGATCTACCTTTGTTAGATCCATGCCGTTGAAAGGAGCGTGACACTTAACCAAGTCGCGGTGATTTGGAATGCAGTTTTTTCCCTTGCATGTTAAATTAGCGCCATAGCGTTTTCACCGTAGATCTTTTCTCCCACTGATCTCTACTGTTGATTGCTTTAAGAATATGCCTACTGGCTAACACTTCACCTGCGCCTATAACATTTTCAATTCATCTCGGCGCTAAGGGTTCATGGCCGTAGATCTTTGGGATGTTTAATCTAAGCCGTCTACGCATGCCTCTGCGTGCTACTGGCTCGTTAGCCTGCTATCGGACCTCTAGTTTCCACAGACCTTTAGATGTTTACTGATATTTTATCCTTTGGCTACATCTACTATGCTGTGTTCTGATTTTTCACCTCTAGGGGATATGACCCTAGAGTTTGTCTTTCCTTTGGAAAATCTTTATGATCATGCAACTCCCTTTTTTTCGCCAAAACCCTCCTCAAAACCCAGCACAATTTGAGTGCTAACAACTGGCTCCAGTCGGGGATGCTAACCTCTATGCGAGGTAGAAAGAAATCCATAGACCACGTGCCTGATCCATTGGGCGGTTCCCAACCCTGACAGCTGCAACCTGCAACCTGTAACTGGCCCTTCATATGAAAACTGCAACTGAAAAACATACTAAAATTTTATGAAAATGCTGAACACACACACTGCTTAAAGATTAAAACTGAAATTAACAAAAAATGCTTGACCTTCAAGCTTATTTATATACAAATTCTCCTAGCCTATTTATTGAGTATAAAGGCCGAATCAGGTGATCTCGCATTTCCAATTAAGCTAGTCAAGAAAATGGCTTCTTGATTGAATTTCACATTCAACCCCTCTAGGCTGGAGAAAGAACTCAGCAAATGATAACTCCAACTGAAAATATTTTTCAATCCCTGCATTCTTGAACAATACAAACTCCATCTTCTCCGATGATTCCGACAAACTAACAAAAGGATCTTCAAGAAAATGAAAGACTCCTATTTCTTTATGACCAATCACGAGGGCCTCTTCAATTGGTTCTTTATGATCATTCACATTATCTATGTCACAACAAGGCCGCTCAAATTGTAATTCCATTTGCAATCTGTCAAACTGAATTTCAGAAAGACCTTGAAAAGTATACTTATCTCCTTTGTCCTTTATATTGAGCACATGGATTATATTTTCATGACGAAATTCAGATGAAAACTCAATACTATCATGTAGATTTGTTTCCTTATATAACTGAGTGGATGAAATACTTTGACTTGTAGGAGATATTGGACAATCAAACCTATGTACATTAGTCTGATAAAACTGAAGTTCTTCTTGGGTTTCAAAAGAAATATCATTATGACTTTCAAATGTATTAAAGAAAACAACTCCCTCTGGGAAACAAGACTCTGAAAACGAGTGACCTGGAGAAAAACTTATCTGACTACCCTGATCTTCTTCTGAATCATATGACAACTGACAAAACTGAAGAAAATTCTCATCCAGCTCGAGAGGAAAGATATGAAGGGCATCACCAATTTCACCCAAGATTTCAGAATTTAAAACTTGCTCTTCTTCATTCAATGCAGTAGAAATATCATTGATTTTTTCAATAAAATTAAGTGCAACAAACTCTTCTTGATATAAAAATCCTGAATGTAAAAGAGAGACCTGATTTTCTGTTTGGCACTTCTCTTCCCTATGGAAAATCTTTGCTCCTTGGGATTGATTGCTCACTTGCCCCTCCTTTTCATTGTCAATTTCAAAAAAACTTATGAAGTTCTCCAAGCAGTCCCTTTCATATTCATCGTACTTAGGTGGGCTGCAATCTTCCTTAAAACCATTATTAACATAAATTTTATCAAGCTGATTGCAATTTACATAAAACAAATCAGGATTACCTTCTTCTGGCACACCACCGGGTGGATCATCTCCCTGCTCATCGTGGGGAATATTGGAATGCAAGGCAAGTTTTTCTTGTTCATGTTTCTCTTTGAATCCTATTTCCTCTTCAATTCCTTTCTCATTATCTCGGTCTGAAATGATTTTAGACATCCTAAGATTGTCTTCAACCTCCAATGCATCAACGAACATACGCTGCAAATTGGCAGACATTCTCTCCAAAAGGAAAAGGGATAAATCCGGAGGAAAAGTAGAAGCATAATGTAACTTAGCAGCATTCTCTTGGGGCTGAATTTCCTTTGGCATATTATAGTAGAAGCTTGCAAACCTCCTGTTAAAGCTGGATATGGAGATGGATATGGTTTCACCTTCTTGCATTCTCATGGAGTAAAACTCTGAAAGAACTAGGTCCCATGACCTTCTCTTACCCAAGAATTCCAAAAAGACAGAAGCCAACTCTTCCCGCATATCAATAGATTTCGACAGAAATTGCTTAAACCATTTCTTCACATCTCCTCGGAAGGATTGGGAAAAGAATCTCATACAAACATCATCATGCTCTATTTCAAAAAGGTCCAGAAAATGCTCAAAACCCTGGAGATGTCTTTCAGCAGTAAGGCTTTCAGATTCTCCATCAAAAGCAGGAAGATATTTATGGTAATCTGGGGGAAAATCATGAAGAACAGGGGGCAGCCTTAAAGGGATATATCTCAGCTGAGATCTGGAAGGCCAAGGAGTATGTAGAGGGAGAATATCATCAACCTTATTTTCTTCGGATTTGCAAGGTTGGTTATGGATTTTGCAGGGCTCAAAAGAAGGGATGAGATCAGCTCTTGGGATGAAAGGAGAAAGTATGTTTTCATAATCTAGTGAAGGATATATAAAGGAGGTTCTCTCATGACCTAGAGCTCCTCAGTGAAACAAATTTTTTTTGATATATCTACATAAGGGTAAAAGGAAACCAATACAGAAGAACAAGATCTCTTTGAAGAAATTGGCAGTTTGGTACCTGGGTCTTGATTCTTCCATGTTTAAGGCAGCTGGACTCGTCTCCTAGCAGAGTCTGCAAATTATGATTAAAGAATGAGGGGACCAGCCTACACATCAATGAAACACTGGATTTATTTAATGTGGAGTCACCATGAGACCTTCAATTCTGATATAAGGTCATCGATCTTCCCAATGGAGTCACCTTCATACTGGAATTTTGCTGAGTGGAGTCACCAGGTGAATGATACAACCCTTTCGATGTCTGACTGTTGTTCACCATTAGCACTTAGATCTGAAACCTTTTTCATTCTCCCAGGGATGATAAAACAATCACGCTCCCCAGCAGCGACGCCAATTTGTTAACACCCAAATTAACCCCCAAGGTTGTGGAGAAGGAAATTCGGGGTAACCACTAACCAATCTTTAGCTTGTGCTTCTGACCCAACACAAACAGAGAGGGCTCTCTCTATAAACTCATGAAAAACTGGAATAATCAAAGGCATCAACAATGAAAACATACACCAGTATTCATCATTCAAGATATTCAATTACAACATACAAAAGATCAGATTTATGCTGGAAACAAAATGGTTTAAAAGTTGTTTTGGTTGAAACATATGAATCTATATTGGGCAATGGAATCATGTTAAACAAACTCTGAACATTTATTTACAAATGATTTGCGAATGCATTTAAATAGAGGCAAGGTGGAAAACATATTGTAGTCAAAGTGATTTAATTGGTGAACAGAAGAGAAAGAAACAATCCATCAATACAAGGCATACAATAAAGAATCATGTACCAACTTTAGTAGAAATTATTTGTGCAATACTTGGAATGAGATAAACAGAGCATAATTTGTATGAATTCTTCTTAACTATAACACTGCACCAAGTATGAAAAGAAATTACAGACTGGAAATAACAATGAAAGATACACAATACATGAGAGAAGAAGAAAGAACAGACTACAGGACCAATTACACAGGAATCTCTGAAAAAACACTGGCCCGGCTCTGCAAAAATTTATTCAAAATACCTCATAAGCCTCTTACAGAAAAATACAAAGTTTCCAAAAGTTTTCAACATTTATGTCTTCAATTACAATGAATTTATAGATGCCCTTCGATCTTTAGGCTAGGTTCTTTCCTGAACAGAAAACAATTACAATTTACAGGACACCTAATCAACAGCTAGTCAAGGCGTATTCGCCGTTGCAACTTCAAAACAGACACAGGAAGTATAGGCCTAACTGCTTTTTTACATTCACTGGTCTATTTTACTATATGACCAACTACTTTAACAAAAAACAAAACAGAAAGCTAACAACTCCAGCATGTTGCTTCCATTTCTCGCTGGATGCTTCCGTTGGCAGAGTGCTTCGTGGATACCCTTCGAGCTCTTCATGTTCTGGTTCTTAACTTTGTTTTATCGTACTTTTCGATTATTTTCCACTGGTCAGTCGAAGGTAAATCCATGGTAGTGAGCTCATTAAGTAGGACTCTTAACTCAGTATGTTTTCTGTAAGAGTATCCGGTATGCAGTGTTCTGGCTCCCCCAAAACGCGAGGCTAACTGGAAGTCTCTTGTCAGTTTCTCAGCTATCAACTGGCTAGTCAGGGGCTGATCCATCCCTTCAAGGTCATCCTAGTTCATCCTGCAATCCCACAGCTTGGTCTTATATTCTTCCTTGGATAACATATTTCCCTTCTCACCCCAGAACGCAGGCAGGCCCTTCTTGAATAAAGGATCGAATGCTTCTTTGAACATCTTTAGCTGATATGACAAAATGCCAATCCCTGATTGGGTGACCTTCAACAGTTCATGTTTATTAATTAAATTTTTAGCCCATATGATGGTGGTCACCCTTTCCTTGATGCTTGCATCATCAGCTTGCTCTTCTGATAAATCATTCAAGAATTCTATTGCGTTTTTAGCATATTTTGAAGCCTTTTTATCAAGTCTTTCATTTGCCACTGTTACAGCTTGTATGGCCAAATTCACTACAGTCTCTCTATATTTTATAAATTTAAGGTAAGGTCTTAGGTCTTCAACTTGTTTTATAACATCATCCCTGATGATTTTCCTAGTCTCTTGTAGCACTTTCTTTCCGATCACTTGCCTCTTTAAATTGTCGAGATACACCTGCATTTCCTGGTACTTGGTTTCCCAAGCCTCCCTTTTACTCTTTGCATCATCCTTTAGAGCTTTCAGATTGGAAACCTGCTTCTTTAATTAGAGTAGCTCAGCATCTTCCAGGCTGGCATTAGCTATTTTCCCTACCAAGGAGAAATCTTCGGCTGCAATTGAATCTATGACATCCTGTTCCATTTTGTTTTCCCTTTCCTTTACTTTCTTCTCCAACTCCTCAAACTGGGTCCTCCATGATTCTTAACGGGCGGCTACAAGGGTCATATCAGACTGCATATTCTTTTCTTTTTCTATAAGTTACATCAATTGGGATTTATAGTCCAATAGTTCTCCCTTTAGCTTCTCTTTCTCTTCTTCCAATTTTTATATCTCAGGGGTGCTTGCAAATTGAGCAGGTGAGATCTTTAAATTCTTCTTTAAAGTCATGATCTCCTGATCCTTTTCATCTAGCAGCTCCTGGATGTTCTTCCTTTTATCTTCTTCGGTCCCATTTGTTAGCAGTTGTGTTTGGTGCTTCTTTTCCTGTGCCTTTAGAGACTTATTTGTATGCACTTTTGATAGCTCTATGGCAAGCTTCAGCAGCCTATTATAAATGACATCACTTGTCTTCTTGTGTAGGTTGATTATATCAGTGATAGGGATGTCTTCTAGGTTGAATTTCATCTCTATAGCCTTGTTTTTGGTTGCTAGAGCAAGGTTCAAGGTGTTTTGAGCTAAATTCCTGCTGACAACTAGGGCCACTTATTTCTTGAATATTTTCCTTACCTTGGAGTAAAGTTTCGCTTCTTCTGCCAGGTTATCAAGATTTTCTTCATATTCCTCCAACAACTTGGCTCTGCTTGTACTAGATGCTGTGGGCCCTTTAGGTAGTTTTCCAAATACATGTTCTTTCACTTCATAAGGGGGCATTTGAAACTTGATATGCTTCTTCTTAGGCTTTTCTTCTTGGATCTTTACTACCTGCTTCTCATCATCCTCTACCTTTTGCCTCTTTGAGGCTCTTTCAAGGTCATTGTCTACATCCATAGGGCTGCTAACCATTGAACTGTTGGATTCCCATGGAATGGTAACAAGGGGTAAATTTGTTGACCCTGCTGGGGCTTTATTGGGTGAGCTAGGTGGTGAGGACGTACCTCCCTGAAAAAGGAAATTTAGAACTTGAGAGGCCTTTGAGGGATCGATGTCCATGTGCTCATAATCAATATATTCTAGCCAATTTGCTCTCTCAGGCATGCCAGACATCTCGAAGTGGTCATACCCATTTCTGCCAGCTTCCCTCCTTCTTTCTGAAATTACATGGTGCGGATCATAATTCATTGCAGCTTTAGAAGGGAGTCCCAGTTCTCTCATCATCCCTTCAATCTTTGAGAGGGTTTTCTTATGTTTAATTATAAAAGAACCTACTACCCATGGGAAGGTTATATCAGAGGACTTCTTGTTATCTATAAATTGTTCATGTTCAACTTTCAGCTCTTACCTTATGAATTCTAAACTGAACAACCTAGGTGTTAAAAAGGAAGGGAATACATATGGCGGGTGTGAAAAACCATATACTCTGATTACTGTCCCATGTTTCATCAAAAGCCAATCTCCTATCCCTTTCCCCATAGCGGACTGCAGTGAATCCTTCATTTCTGGGAGTACCCTGGGCAATTCTTTCTGGAAAAAGATGTGATAAACCTTTGCCATCAAATCATTCATAAAAACCAGGTAGTATGAATACATCTCCTTTGTAATTTTCAGCTCGGGTATTTGTAGGTTTTCTTCGACGACTGTTAAGAACATTTTTAATAGATAGGACTAGAACTTGAAGACTCTGGTTTTGGGGAATTTGACTAGCTGGGAGTGAATACTTTCGACTAGGGCATCATCAAATCTTAGGCATGTGGTCTGGATAAGTGGGTTTTGGTTGGCTGGCTCTATTGGAAAATTGCTCAAGATGAACATCAGACTGATCAATGAATCCATGACGTCCTGGTCACTATCTAACCCCAAAAACTAGGCTATCATGGAAATCACACATTTAGATTCTTCTCTGAAAAAATTGGCCTCATCAGGGAAAGGTGAGCTAGGAGAAGATGCATTTGGTAACAAGGAGGCCTGGAAAAAGCTTTGCTTGAGTTCATTTGGGGCTTGGCGGAAATACTGAATGAGGGTTTCCGTTTGATACCCCTGAGCTCTATGACCGAACTCTAGGGGGATAGCTAGGGCCTTTCTAACAATTGGAGATTTCACATGGAAAAGGGTTTTGTACCGTTGATCTACCTTCGTTAGATCCATGCCGTTGAAAGGAACGCGATGCTTAACCAAGTCACGGTGATTTGGAACCTAGTTTTTTCTCGTGCATGTTAAATTAGTGCCATAGCGTTTTCACCGTAGATCTTTGCTCTTGCCGATCTCTACCGTTGATTGCTTTAGGAATATGCCTACTGGCTAACACTTCACCTACGCCTATAACATTTTCAATTCGTCTCGGCGCTAAGGTTTCATGGCCGTAGATCTTTGGGATGTTTAATTTGAGCCGTCTAGGCATGCCTCTGCGTGCTACTGGCTCGTTAGCTTTCTATCAGACCTTTAGTTGCCATGGACCTTTAGATGTTTGCCAATATTTTCTCCTTTGGCTACATCTACTGTGTTGTGTTCTGATTTTTTACCTCTAGGGGATATGACCCGAGAGTTTGGCTTTCCTTTGGAAAATATTTGTGATCATGCAACTCCCTTTTTTTCTCCAAAACCCTCCTCAAAACCCAGCACAATTTAACCACTACAACATTATTAACGTGTAAAATATATCACAGTGTTAATAAATATCTTTAAAGTACATGATAGTATTATACATAATATACATATCTTCAATATATATAATTTAATAATTTTTTATTAATTAAATATAATAAAAAATTACATAAATAACATATAATTGACTTAATATATTATTAATTATTTCATTATTTAATATTATTCTTAACTAAATAACAATATTATTAATTAATTAATTAATTAACATTTAATAAACTAATTAATATTTTTCGTTAAAGAATTATTAATTAATTAATTATTTAATATTATTATTATTAACTAAATATTAATGTGTCAAATATATAACCATGTTAGCAACTATCTCAAATTCATTATAATATAATGCATATCTAATGTTTAATTGAATATATATATATATATATATATATATATATATATATATATAACAAATACTTTTTTAATATATTATTTGATTGTTTGAATAATTAATATTGTCAATAAATCCACAATATTAGTTATTAATTAAATATTAATAAATAAAATAATTAATTTGTATTTCATTAACTAAAAATTAATATTATCTATTGAATAAACTTATAATTATTTTGTTTAATTAATATTACAAAATATTTAATTTATAATAATATAATATTATTACTTATTATAGAATCATAAATAATAGTATTGTTTTAATTAATTTTTATTTTATTAACTAAAAAATAATATTAGTGATTAATTAATTGTTAATTAATCAAATAATTAATTGATATTTCATTAGCTAAACAATAATATTACCAATTCTTTTTTTCAACCGAATAATATTACCAATTCAATAAACTTATAATTATTTTGTTTAATTACTTATTATTGTAAAAATTAATAATATTAAATTATAACATTATAATATTATTACTTATCAAAATAATAAGTAATAATATTATGTTAATTACTTAATATTTTATTAATAAGTAATATTAATTAATATGTAATATTGTTTTATGTTTTATTTATTAAATAACAATATTAATTAATTATTGTTATCATTCACTAAATTATTTTATAATTATTTTGTTTAATTACTTATTATAAAAAAATAGTAGTGTTTAATTAAACAATATTATTAATCAAATAATTAAAATATGCATTTCATTAAAATAATTAAATAGTATTAATCTAATAATATTTTTAGTTAAATAATCATTAATTAACTAATATTATTATTAACTAAATGACTGTAATATGAATTAAATTATTTTATAATTATTATGTTTAATTAAATATTATAATATAATAATATTTTTTAATTAAACAATTAAATTATGTATTTCATTAAAATTATTAAACATCATTATTCCATTAATATTTTAAAGATATATGTATGCGTACACTCGTTACTAGCAACAGGCACATTAATATTAATGTGTTCGAATACGACGATAGGCACAACACATTAATATTATTATTAATGTGGATGTTGCTAGTTATTTTTAATTTAAGATGTCAAGGAGTACCATCTATATAGATTATAAAACAAAGTGAAAAAAAACATCATACAGATTTGAAAGTGACTGAATCATAAATGAAAGATTAACTTGTTTCCTAATGATTCCAACTTATCTATTGCATCATCCCAAAATAGGTTTTCATACGGATAATATTTGTTAACTAAAAACCTAACCCTCTTTCACGAAAACTAAGCTTTAACTTTATGTATATTATTTATAAATCCAACTCCATCCTAGAAATAATCTCTCCAACTAAGTTGGTAGGATTGCTGCTATGCTTTTATTATAAACAATATTGCACGCAACAATATTATTTTAAAATTTGTTATATTTATACAATGATGTATGCATTGTAATTTATGTTATCAGGCAAGGGAATGAGAAACGAGAACGGTACAAATTGATAAAGATTCAAAATACCAAAATATTACAAGCATACTTAACTATTAACATATTTTCCATAGAAAAATTTAGAGACTTGAAAAAATCCTTAACATTCCAAGGAAATTTTTTCCATTTTTTATTATCATAACACTCCTCAATAAAAATGAAGATCTGTTTTCAAACCAAAATCATACCTAACAGTATTTAAACATCTCTATAAATTGTCAATAAAAATAAAAAAGGATTCTTAAACCAAATTATACCTAAAAACATGCAAATGAAGACTCAGTAAATAGTTAAAATTGTAAAAAAAAAGGAAGACCCCCAAAATAGTTAAAATTGTAAACAAAATATAATAATACCACTCAAAAAAATAAAAAAACTATTTTTAAACTAAACTTTTAATCAAAATCATTCGAATCAAAATTTGAAATGGCTCATTCAAATCAAAATTGTGCCTGAAAATTCCGGAAACAGTGAAAAACTAACTAACATTTATCCCTAGGCAAGTAGATTCATGATAGCATTTAAGGGTTATTCCTTCTCTATCCATATTAAGGCACCCAAGCTGGGTTGTAGGAAGCATATTGCTCCATCCGGTTGGATAAATTTATTTGTGTTTAGCCAACTTGATTAATTATGGCATTCTGAAATCAATTTGGCCGGTTTGTTCTGTTAACTCATTTCTTTATTCTTCAGGGGCTACCTCCCTATGAATGCATCTAGGTTGGGTTGTTCCAGTCAAATTGAAAAAGGCTTATCAGATGCAATTGTTCTTATGTAAAACCTTCGTGTTTTGAGGTTTTGAGTTTATTCTGGGTCCCACTTGCCTGATTTTATATTTCATGTTTTAAAAATTTGAAGTGTAAAACTCGAAAATTCAAGAAAGAAGGTTGTCGACGTTCAGTAGCTCTGAGATGAATGGAAACAAATTTTCAATTCTATATAGTTAAAAAGATTAAATCTTTTTAAATAAAGGTTATTAATTCAAATTACTCTTGACTATCTATGCTTGTGCTCCATGCTTGCAGATTATGTGAGTATATATATAGATATAATGGTAGTAGAAAGGATTGCATCCTAAACAAGTGAGCACCAATCTCAGCCAAATTATCCATTTTCTAATTACAAAATAAAATAAAATAAAGAAAAAGCCCACAAGTCTTAATATCATAAATAAATGGTCAACTATGCATTACCCTCAATATCGCATGCATGGATGTTAATAAAGCAAAGGATAAATAAAATAATAAAAAAGTGGAGAAAGAAACGACCAGGAATGTGAAAGATGACTGATTGTTTTCAAAGTTTTTTTATAACATTTAGAAATAGATAAGAAAACATGCATGGTCCATTTTTAAGTTTTTACTTTATAAAACAAAAAACAATGTTACAGGCAAGAAGGCAGATCTGCATTAAAAGAATAGGAAATGAAAAATGATCACTTTGGCTGCAGAAGGTTTGAAATTTGGAGAACCCTCTATAAATCCTGTGTGAGACTCATTGTTTCGTATCTATTATGAATACAATTTCTTTATATAAATTCAATGACCTTCTTTGCCAGTATTAAATCTTAGATCCAAATATTTCAAGCAATGGGTTGAGCAATTATAACTGTAGAATATAATAGGTGATCAAGTAATTGATTAGTGATTTTTTATTTCAAAACCTTATCCATAATGGTTTCTACACTGTCTATTTTGCAATATAAGAAAGAATTTAAAGACCCAAAAGTTTCAACAAAATAAACACGTCTGTTTGTTTCAGTTAGATGAAAAATATTGCAGAGATTGTTTTCGTCTGAATTTGGGGTGGAACCGCACTCCATGGAGCATCATGGGAGTCGGATAACATTGTTTTCATGTATGTCTCAGCCCTGAAAACGTCAAATGGCATTAAACACAAACACACACGTCCGGCCCAACCCGGACCAGTCATGCAGGCTATCAACTAAGTCACTTCATACCAGTCATGTAACTAATGGAGTTATACATTAACTAATAGGTATAGGTTTTATAGTTTCTTGGTTTTCTATTTAAATATACTCAAAACCTAATAGTTATTCGTAATCTCTAATATTTTTTCAGTTAAATGGGTTGTGTGTCAGTTATTTATGTACTATGTATTAGTTATAGTTATTCATGCATCATCTATTTGTTATCATCCACTACAAGCTATGCGTTAAAAACTTCAAATCTAAAAGAACAGTGTTTCCAGGGGTATTTGAGGATGCTAAATCCAATACATTCATAAACATGAAACATAATTTAAAAAACACAGAATAATTACAATTTTTTTTTTTTGAAATTCCAGTCAAAAAAATTGATAGACTACCAAAATCGTTGAAAGTTTAGACTCCTTTCAATGATTAACCTTGCTCCATGGCCTTTGGATGGACAAAATCGACGATCTCCAAATAAGGTCAGAATCTACAAGCTAAGATCGAAATGGCTTCTTATCGCCTAGTGGTTTGTTTTACTCTTCTCTGTGTTTATTCATGGCAGGGACATTGTACGTGGCTCTTGTTATTTGTTCAAACCAAACGGAAAAACCAGAAAAAGCGGCTGTAGTTCTAAACCTTATTCCATATTTAAAAATATAGAGAGAGAGAATCTGAAAACCGCCCCAAAATTGGACAAAGCAGAAATACAGTACAGTGCGTCTATGGCGTGAAGAGCAGCTTAAACCTGTAGCATGGTTAATTTTGAACACAGTAGAGAAAGATGTGGATGATAAAATCCTCGAGTAGAAGCGTTTCATGAATTATTTTACCGAATGAGAAAGTACATAAGCAACATCAACAAAGCATGTTTCGGAATGGATTTATTAATAACATTTATTAAAAGAAGAATGAATTTATTTTGCCTTCCTCCCTATTACTCTGGCTGTTCTTTTTCGTAAGGAACATGATAACCATGCTCACTATTTGTTTGGGGTGCATAAAGAATAGAAACAAAAAATATATTATTGCACATAGAGCTACACTCTTAAACAAAAGAACATGAGCGAAAACCTTGTTTTTATAATATGTCTCCATCTTATTCAGCTATTTTATATGCTCTTCCTTATATATTACATTATTACATGGCACATCTAGAAAGCTACATCATTTAAGTGGTCTATTCATCCCTTACATGCGTAAACCTATACCTGCTACAATAATTTCTTATAATAGTCCTCTACAACACTCAGCAGATTTACAAGAACACTAACAACCTAAATATTTGGCTTACATGCTTCAGCAATGGCTCTATGGACTTAGAAAACAACAGATGTAGACAAAGTTTTAATTTAGTTGCCTGATAGTCTAAACCTAAGTCTCAGCTAGGCTTACAATATACACAAAACACTTCGATATTTGCTTGCTATGGCTGCAAACTATCACATATTCTCAGCTAGGCTTATAATATACACAAATCACTTCAAAATTTGCTTGATATGGCTGCAAACTATCACATATTGTACTCTGCTTCTTGCTTGACATGATTTTTTCTTCTTTTTACTCCAAAGTTTGTATTGGCTGATTTTTCTGAAGTTCTTCATCTTCAACTTGACCTTTTTCTGGCTCCTCTTTATTTTCTGAGGTTCTTCACTTTAATTTTTGCAGCAATGGCGCTTCCATATGTTTCATCATCAATTTTATCATTCTTAAGTTTCATACTTGCATAATCACAATCAAATAAACCATGAACAATAACACAATTTTCTTTCATTTTAACATCCATTTTTATATTGACATTCTGCCACAACATCATCATGAGCTGATAATAATGCCTCGTTTCTTCAGGGCTCCATTTCTCAAAATTTTCATCCAAGGGTTCTTCATTGAGTTCTCCTTGCTAAAAAATATGCATATCTGTTGTTCAGCTGCAATATTTTATTCCATAGTATACTAGGATTTTCAAGCCAATATTCAAGAAACCTTATTTCCTCATCAAACTTTACTAGCATTGTGACTTAGTGCTCTTCCTTCTTTTCTTCGATGGTTGCTTGCTTATTGTTGCTTTCTAACACCTAAACAGTCAACACTTGGAAACAATTGTTAGATTTTTAATTAAATTATTTTCATTTTCTTTTACTAGCTCTTCTTTAGCTTTTCTTGGTTTCTCATAAATAGCATTTTGATTCTTCTAATTTTACTCTACTTCAAGTGGTAGAGAATTTCCATTAACCTTTTCTTTGTTTGTTGCAACTCTATGGATGCATTCATCATTCACATTTTTTTATTATCTATCTACAGTACAATCCACTTCAACATAGTTTAGCTTTTCAAGCCATCAATCAGACTTCAATTCAACATCAAAATCAGAAATGCTATCATTTTCTTCAACTTGTGCATCCTCTTAGATGCATTCATTTTGAACTAAAATTTTGTCTTGAATTCTACAATAAAGTTGCAGTCTTCATCATCCTCATTCTCCTTCTCAGCTGGTGGATGATTTCTCTTTGTACCTGCTCATTCACAAACAACATAGTTGTTATGAAAATCCTTTTCCCTCTTGAGCTTGCCCTTCATTGACTCTTCTTCTTTGTATTAAGTTTCTTCTTTAGCATCCTCATTTTCCTTTCAAGGTGGTGGAAGATTTCTCTTTGTACCTTCTCATTCACAAACAATAGAGTTGTTATGAAAATATTTTTCCCTCTTGAGCTTGGTCTTCATGGACTCTTCTTCTTTGTCTTAAGTTTCCTCTTCAGCCCCTTAACTGCCTGACCTGCAACTATCTCAATTGTCATGATTGCTCCCCCTTTTACCCAAAGTCATGTTCAAAATATTCCAAGCCTCTTTGGTTGTTTTGGCTGCCATGATTTTAGGCAATATGCTCTCATCCATAGCTTGTTGAATGAGAGACAATGTTGTTGCATCATTCTTTTTATTTGCTAATAAATTATCTTTCTAATGTTTTGTCATGGCCTCATAGGATTCTTGATTTGGTTCTTCAAAACCATTCACTACTACATCCACAAATCATCAACACACAACATAGTCTTCATTTTGATTGACCAAAACTCATAGTTCTTACATGATAAACGTGGGGGATGATAAAAACATTGCTCCACTCCTCTTGTGACTGTGCATCAATGCCATCTGCTTCGAGAGATTCCTCAATACCTGTTTTATGCATAGTCAAATTTCTTTTTCATTTGCTTGAGCCTTCTACTCTTTCCCATGCCCTTTCCCATGTCTGCCTCATTATTTTTTTTTTGGTATTTTTTTTTCTTTTAGGTCAATCTTCTTAAATATTACTATGAACTTCTTGAAGGCTACTTTTGTAAATTTTCTATGTTTTTCAAGTTGCTGGTTTATGTCACGTTTCTATTGTTTTTCATTCCCAAGTCGGTTTTGCATTGGCTGGAAACTACTTATAAAAAATGCAAACAATTAAACGCTGGAAATGCATACAATTAAACAGGCAAAAAATTAATTTAACATGCACGCCATAAATATTTCAAACTCAGAAATTTTTGGCCAATAGCCCTGGAAAAAGCCCCATGGGGAAAACTAGTTAGAAAGAGAGAGAGTTTATTATTTCTTTAGCAATATTTCAGTACAATGATTTTATAGTCAAAATGTACTTATCTCAACCAACCAAATCACCCAACAATCTTCCTCGATTTATGTGCATAAAATTCTTCTTGAAATTTGTGCCAAAATCAGCCTCGATTTTTGTGCCAACACACCCATAAATTTTTGTACGGTACAAAAACAATTAATGTTGTTGTATGGACCTCAAAAACTATGCCTTGTCAAGGAAAACATGCCCAGAAATTAATGCCTTGAAAACTGTGCTGTACAGATTAGCATTTATTGTTGATGTATGGATTTAGAAAACCATGCGCACCACCTACAGAAATGTGCCTCGAAATGCATGCCAATAAATGCAGAAGGTGAACCTGAAAACCCGTGCCAATAAATGAAGTTGTACAGATTTGGGAAAATGTGCCCACTGAAATAAATCTCTGCTTCGAAAATTGTGCCACCTAGAAAATCGTGCTACTGCTATACTAGATGCTGCCTCCTCGATTTCTGTGCATAACTTTGAGTTCTCTCCACTCTTCACTCTCTAATATCAAGAATGAATGCCTACTTGCCTCCCTTGCCTTTTTGGATGAAAACCTAGGGTTGATGAAGAGATTCTAATCCAACGGTGAGAAATGCATTGGATCAATGGATGAGATAACTCTCACATTAAATTTCATAAAAATCAATTGTATCCTCATCACTTAAATTTTTACCCAAAAGTGACTTTAAGTTATAAAGTCACATTAAATTCTTTTCACAAGTCATTTAATGCAAGGGTCACTTTTTCCCCACTTAAATGACTTAGGCAAAAAGTCACCTAGGGGACACTTCCTAGGTACAAAAACTATCACTCCTATTAATTTTTTGACAATTTCATTCCATTATCATTCAGGACCACGAAGCGAATAACATGTACAACATATCAATCATAAACACAAAAGCAATCACACAAGAGACACAGAGTTTCACCTAGGAAAACGAAGAAGGTGAAAAACATCGCAACTTCCTTGGAGATAAGATAAGCCACAATACAATATCACAATGATCAAACCCAATAAGATGTCTCTAGTCGATGCTCCTCCTCCTCCACTAGTGCACCACTTTCTCTCTTAGCTATGCGAGCTTGAGAAGTGAGTGAATGATTTAAATGAGAGACACAACCTCTCTATTTATACACTGACTTGACCTGCCAATAATCCACTGGGGGAAACTTGCTAATCAATACTAATAACCCAACCACATGTGCTAACCAGGACTGACCCCACACTGGTGGTCTAATAGCCCATCAATACAAATGACGACACTTGTCGATGCACATGACAACACTTACAAATACAAATGACGACACTTCCAATCAGAGGAATAATACATCTCTGCGGGATATGCAATAAAGTACAAATGTAATACATAGAAGAATATCTTCCAAAGTTACAAATACATCAACACTCCCTCTTAACTAGGAAGGTATTCTTTCGTCACAGGTCATCAATACATATTGGCGCAAGTCTTCAATTCTGGAGCTGGATCATCATCACTGGATCACGGAGCATCATCAACATCACAGTTGTTGTACTTGACATCTCGATCACTGGGCTATCTCTGAAATCTGCTCGTCGTAGGAATTTCTACAGAGCCAGCCCTTTTTCATGTTGGATGTAGGCCCACCACCTGTAGATATTCATCATCACTGGCCATACTGTGGAATCCTTAGGACTTATTACGTGAGTCAACAAAACCTTGAAAGATAATCCTAGGATTGATTACGAGCACATAGCTCAACCTATCAGATCTCTCAGGACCTTTTACATGCCATTGCACAACCTGTCCACGTCCACAGAGTATCATCCTGATACTCATGATCATATTGATCATAACATCGTTCACGAAGCACAACTCAGATGCACATCACATAGCGCTTACACTCACTTGCATGGGAAGACACACTTCAACCATCCGTGAACGGCTCAACACTTACATCTGCGCCATGGGAAGACACACTTCAACCATGCGAGAATGGCACCACACTTATATCGCATCCATGGGAAGACACACTTCAACCATGCTCGAATGGCACAACACTTATATCGCAGCCATGGGAAGACAAATTTCAACCATGCTCGAATGGCCCGAGCACTTACATCTTCACCGTGGGAGAACACATCTACACCTTGTGAAGAATGGCTTCAACCCTTACATCTTTATCGTGGGAGAACACGTCTACACCTTGTAAAGAATGGCTCCATCCCTTACATATTTACTGTGGGAGAACACATCTACACCTTGTAAAGAATGGCTCAGCAATTACATCACGACCATTGTTCGGGTACACAGGGTACTAGCAAAGGACCGAACACCAAGAGCAACCACTTCACACAAATAGATCACAGATCAACACAATGATGCTTTGACATGGTTTAAACCCTCTTGAGGGAAACACTCCACGGCCCCAGCCAAATAGCTTCTATGGGACAATTTATTATGCAAATAAAGAAAGTTACAAATGAGCTTCTCATAATCGATCAACTAAACAATGACCCTCCATGCTCTTTAAATAGAGATCATGGACCAATTAGGTGTTAAGCCACGGATCAAGGTTAGGTTTGATCTAAGAGAAGTTGAGCCGTCGGATCACTCTATGTTGGGAACATATCGTGACCGTCGGATTAAGTATTTACAAATGCATACTAAAGAAACACACTATCCCTAACGGATATATTACACAAGTTGATCTTAACTAACTCCTAAGTGTCTAAATATACTAACATCCCCCCTTAAGAACAACTTGGGATAGGATTGAAGGATTTACAAAAGTGACACTATTAGGAGAAGGAAGGAGGCATTAGAGCCTATCCCCCCTTAATGAAAAATTCCTAAACTCCTAACATAGATCGAAGTTTAGAAAACTTCGCTTCTGTAAGAGACTTGGTGAAGATGTCTGAAACTTGATCATCTGTAGGGAAAAAGAGCACTTCAAGAACACGATCATGAACAAGATTTCTGATGAAGTGCATATGTAGCTCAATGTGTTTGCTACGTTGATGTAGAACTGGATCTTTGGCAAGCTTGATGGCACTTTGATTGTCGCACCAAAGTGGAGTAGGCTGCTGTTGCTCGAATCCAAACTCTGAAAGGATATGTCGAAGCCATAAAGCTTCCTGATTGGAATTAACTGCTGCTCGATATTCTGCCTCTGCTGAAGAAAGAGCAAGAGCTTGTTGTTTCTTACAATCCCAAGTAATAGGCCCAGATCCCAGACTGAAAACATAAACTGCAGTAGACTTTCGATCATCAGGATCGCCGGCCCAATCTGAATCAGTGAAACCAACCAACAAAGGTTTCCCCCCTATACTGTAATGAATCCCAAACTGAAATGTACCTCGAATATATCAAAGTATTCTTTTAGTTGCTTTCCAGTGAATTTCATGAGGTGTCTGCATATAACGGGCAACACGACCAACGGCAAAGGAAAGGTCAGGACGGGAATGAGTCAAGTATAAGAGACTACCAACAAGTTGACGATACAAGGTGGCATCGACTTCAGGTGAAGTACAAGTGGCAGAAAGTTTGACTCCAGAATGGAAGGGAGAAGGGGTGGGTGTACAATATTCCATGTGAAAGCGACGAAGAAGGTCACAAGCATACTTAGACTGAGAAAGAAAGATTCATTCTTTGGTTTGCAGGACTTGGAGACCAAGAAAATAATGCAAATGTCCTAAGTCTGACATTTCAAAATTTTGTTCAAGAATGGATTTCACATGGGTTATAAGCTTAGGGTCACTACCAGTAAGAATAAGGTCATCAACATATAGAACAAGTATGATGAGATGGTTTCGTACTTTCTTGGTATAGACATTGGGGTCAGAATGGCATCTAGAAAAATCAGTGTCAAGGAGAAAGTTATCCATTTTGGCATTCCAAGCTCTAGGAGCTTGCTTAAGGCCATATAAGGATTTCTTAAGGCGGCAGACAAGGCTAGAGTTATTCTGAAAATAGCCAGGAGGTTGTTCCATGTAAATTTCCTCCTGTAAATCACCATGTAAGAAGGCAGACTTGACATCCATTTGATGGACTTCCCAGTTGTGTAAGACTGCAAGGGAAAGAACAAGGCGGATGGAGTTAATTTTGCGACGGGAGAAAAGGTTTCATTGTAGTCAATCCCTTCAACTTGGGAAAAACCTTTGGCAACAAACCTTGCCTTAAGTCTTTTAACACTTCCATCTGATGCATACTTAGTTCTGTAGACCCATTTACATCTGACAAGTTTTCTTCCTTTTGGAAGAGGTAAAAGATCCCAAGTATCATTCACCATTAAAGAACGATATTCTTCATCCATGGCTGCATCCCAATCTGGATTCCCTAAAGCTTCTGCAAAAGTTTCTGGATCATGACTCTCGGAAACTTGAGCCAAAAGAGAAGAGGCTCGTTGAAACTGAGAATGTGTTCGGAGTTGATCTCTAGGATCACCGGCAAGATCACCAGTTGCTTCACATGTTGAATGGACCCATCAAGGAAGCACTTGTGCTGGTGCAATTGGAGGAACATGAGCAGGCAGAGGTGGATTTTCATCCTCACTGTCATCATCAGAAACTAGAGTTGGAAACCTGTCAAGGAAGTTGGAAGAAGAAGAAGAAGAAGGCACAAACGTCGAATCAGGCTCGCAGGCCAAAGATGGCACAATCACCGAGTTAGGCTCACAGGCCAAGAGATTTTCATCAAATTTAACATATTTTCTAATTATTATATCATGAGAATGTGGTTGAACAAGTCTATAACCTTTTACATCTTTAGAATATCCAACAAATATGCACTTTTCACTTTTAGGCTGCAATGCTTTCCGTTTTTCATCCGGAATGTGAGCCCATGCTTCACTACCAAACACACGGAAGTGACTTACATCAGGTTTAGTTTTACTCCATGCTTTTTCCGGTGTTATACCTTGTAATGCTTTAGTGGGGGTGTGATTAACTATGTAATTTGCACAATTAATGGCTTCAGCCCAAAATTGAAGACTTAGTCCCTTAGATTGGATCATACAATTAGCCATTTCTTTTAAAGTGCGGTTCTTCCGCTGAGTTACACCATTTTGTTGTGGTGTATATGGAATAGTGTGCTGTTGTTGGATGCCTTGTTCAGTGCAAAAAGTAGTGAACTTATTGTTAACATATTCTCCTCCATTGTCAGATCTTAACTTAATAATTTGATGACCAGATTGTTTTTCCACAAGGGCCTTGTAGGCCAAGAACATGTTAAATACTTCGCTCTTAAGTTTTAGGAAATAAACCCAAGTGCATCTGGTGTAATCATTAATGAAAGTTAAGAAATATTTGAAACCAGAAAAGGAAGCAGATGGAAGAGGACCACACAAGTCACTATGCACAAGCTCTAAGGGAACCGAGGCGTGCCAAGAGGCACATTTGTCAAAACTGTCCCGATGATGTTTTTCGATTACAAAACCGGAGCAAACACCATCCCTGCAAGATACCATCGGAAGATCTGTCACCATATTTTCTTTACATAGTTGTTGCAATGAGCGATAATTTAAGTGACCAAATTGCTCATGCCAAAGTTTGCTCAAGTTATCACTATGAGCAACAAAAACTGAAGGGAAAGGTGATGACCCAAAGTTGTTAAACTTGTACAACCTGGTAATATCATCAACAATTTCGGTAGGTAGGACCTGTTGAGGATCTTTAAAATCCTTGATTACAACTTGGTGAGGTGTAAAGGTCACAGTTTTACCTTCACCAGAATGAGTGATTTGATAGACTGATAACAAATTGCAGGAAATTCTTGGAACACATAGTACATCACTAAAATGACCATTATCTACTAGAATTGTTCCAGCTCCTACAACACTTAGAGATCTATCATCGCCAACAAATATTTGTTTGGTGTTACATTCATGCATAGTATAAAAGATGGCTTGATCCTTAGCCATATGATAAGATGCTCCAGAATCAATGAGCCATTCATTTGAAGTAGTAGAAAAGGATGCATTATAAGAATAACCAGAAGCACAAAGTGCATGTCTATGAGAGACAGATTCTGAAGATGAATCTAGGCTGATGTGGTGCTTCTTCATTGCTGCTTCCAAGGATGCCATCTTCTTGAAACACTTAGATTCATCATGATTGTCTTTCTCGCAATAGTTGCAATGATGCTCAGTCTTCTTTCCTTTTGGCTTGGATCCTTTGTCATTTTTTAAAGAAGGATCTGATTGAGAGGGTTTGGGACCCTTGCTTGACTTATTATTGCGAAAATTTTGTTTCTTGGGAGGCTTGGACTTTTCTTTTTGTTGGGACAATAAGGCTTTCCCAGATGTATCTGCATTGTTGATTATTCCAAGATGAATGAATTTATCTTTTTCTCTAATCAAGGAATCAAAAAAGGATTCAAGACTAGGCTCTTGATAGCTAGCTGCATTCAATGATGCTTTCATGGAGTAAAATGTAGATACAAAAACAGAATATGCAGGTCCAAGTTTGGAAAGAATATGATAAATGCACTCTTTGTCTTCCCTCTCAATCTTACATTCTGCACATAAGAGTTTAAGAGTTTTGTACTTAGATAAATAATCTTGAATGCATGAAAATTCATTTGGATTTAAAGAAATCAACTCATTTTCGAGTTGGTAACTTTGAATTTCATTGTGTTTACCAAACATAGATTCCAACTTGTCCCAAGCAGCATTAGGTTCATCAATTCCAGATATGTGGAATCACAAATCAGTAGAGATTGACATCCCAATCAATCCACGAGCTTCATCACATCTATTTTCCCATTTTATTTTCTTATCATCATCAGTGGGTTCTTTTTCTTTCCCTGCTGTAATTCTGAGAAGTCCCCTACTTCGTAGAACATCCTCCATACGAGATTTCCATGAGAAATAGTTGGAACTGTTAAGTAGAATATCACAAGGGGCGGCCATATTTGTAAATTAATGGCTATAAAAGTAGAAACCAATAGTCTGGATGTGAAGAGCTCAAAAAAATAGGTGGTTTAAAAAAAACGACACTGAAAACGGACTCTGTATGATGAAATTATGCTTGAACAAAGAAACTGTTGAAGATGTCCCCAATAGTGACATGGCAGCTAGAGAATGTCTAGCAAAAAAAAGAACCCCCCTCTTCCCAAGATGAACCTTTTGACAATCACTTTACAAGAAAGTTGCTTTAAGTGAACCACTTTTGTAAAATAAGTGATTTCACTTTTACAATGATATTACTTTTAAATAGTGCAACAATAAAAAAAACTTAAGTGACTCACTTGTATTTTTATTTTTTATTATTTAAGTGAGATGCATTTTTACAATAAAGTAACTTAAAAATAGAAATTGCATGCACTTTTTCTTTTAAAAGTAACTTCCTAAGACTTGAACTCAAGATCTATTAAGGAATAAAGCAACTTTGAACCAAGTGAGCTAGATTAAAAGGTATGTAAAATATGGGAATGACGAAGGGGGCTTTTTTTTTTTTTAACTCTTCTTGCTCGGCTTGCCCTTTTTCCTGCAAAACACACCACAAATCGAAACAAACAAAAAAAAAAATTTCCACACTTGTGGAGTTAGCTCTCGTTAGCTTTCCCGGAAAGTCTACGTTTTCTCTTTGTTTCTGATTTGCCGAGATTGCACAAGGTGCACGGCAAAGAGCATACGCAACCGAGAAAAACCCTTTCCCTTTCTGTTTCTGATTTGCCGAGATCGCGCAAGGTGCACGGAAAAGAGAATACGCAGACGGGAAAGCAACAATACGAACCCCAAAAAAATATAACAGTAAAAAATGATAAAATATCATGTTTTTTTTAAAAAAAAACAGAAAATAAAAAAATGCGTCACTGTAACATTATACCTTCAGATCTGATGAAACACGCGTTTCTGGAGCAACCAAGAACCGTTTTCGATCAAACGAAAACTATTTCCCAATGGAAACGACACTCCAGACGCAGTGGAACACCTCTCACAGCCCAGAAATGCATAGAAATACCAGAACTAGAAACCCTTTCGAGTTTCGGCAACAGCAGTTCAAGATCTACATCATAACCGGAAGCGACACTTCATAAAAGCTATGATACCATGTTCAGGTACACAGGGTACTACCTAAGGATCGAACACCAAGAGAAACCACTTCACACAAACAGATCACATATCAACACACCGATGTTTTGACATGGTTTAAACCCTCTTGAGGGAAACACTCCACGGCCCCGACCAAATAGCTTCTACGGGACAATTTATTATGCAAAGAAAGAAAGTTACAAATGAGCTTCTCATAATCGATCAACTAAACAATGACCCTCCATGCTCTTTAAATAGAGATAATGGACCAATCGGGTGTTAAGCCACGGATCAAGGTTAGGTTTGTTCTAAGAGAAGTTGAGCCGTCGGATCACTCTATGTCGGGAACATATCATGACCATCGGATTAAGTATTTAAAAATGCATACTAATGCATACTAAAGAAACACACTATCCCTAACGGATATATTACACAAGTTGATCTTAACTAACTCCTAAGTGTCTAAATATCCTAACAACCATGGGAGAACACATCTACACCATGTATGAAAAGCCTATGTGCATCTATGACTTCAGAACTCATCATACATGATCATCTTGATCATCATCACTGCATCATCCTGATGCATGTCATCCGGAGCAACATCCTGAAGCTTGCCATCCATGATCATCCTGATCATTAATGCATCCACCTAATGCATACCAAGTATCTACCCGATACATATCATCATACATGATCCACATGATCATATAATGTATCCACCTGATACATACACAAATACATGATCCACCTGATCATACAATGTATCCACCTAATACATACAAAGCATCCAAATGATGCATATACATATACATGATCCAACTGATCATACAGAGCATCCAACAGATGCATATACATATACATGATCCAACTGATCATACAGAGCAGTAACTGGAGCACCATCTTGATGCTCATCATCTAGTGCTTACATCCATAGCCATGGGAAGGATCCTCCTCTCACCATGCTTGGAAT
Organism: Larix kaempferi; assembly: GCA_027924585.1. NCBI lineage: Eukaryota > Viridiplantae > Streptophyta > Pinopsida > Pinales > Pinaceae > Larix > Larix kaempferi. The sequence goes on along the minus strand of BSBM01001666.1, from coordinate 502,395 downwards.
GGATCCTGCAAATGTGTCCATCACTTCTTCCTTGAAGTGTCGTCAATCTGAAGAACACCAAGCCTCTCTCTGAAGTACTCAAACTTCACTCTGGCTAGTGGTTTCGTCAACACATCTGCAACTTGCTAATCCGTTGCAACATACAGGAGCTTCACTGCTCCTCTCTGCACCATATCCCTGATATAGTGATATTTGATCTCAATGTGCTTCGACCTGGCATGAAAAACTGGGTTCTCAGACAGCTTCACACAACTCTGGTTGTCACAAAAGATATCAGTAGCCTCCAACGGGAGATCAAATAACTCAGACAGTAGCTTCCTAAGCCATACTGCCTCACAACTAGCTGAACAAGTTGCAACATACTCTGCTTCGGCTGTACTTAGTGCTACACAGGACTGCTTCTTGCTAAACCAAGAGATCACACCTGATCCCATACTGAAGCAACATCCAGAAGTGCTCTTCCTATCTGTAGCATTGCCTGCCCAATCTGAATCAACATAACCTTGCAGGTTAAACTTTTGATTCACATCATACTTGAGCCCATAATCAACCGTACCCTTCAGGTACCTCAGAATATGCTTTACAGCAACCAGGTGAACACCTCTCGGATCTGTTAGGAACTGGCTCAATGTGTTCACAGCAAATAAAATATCTGGTCTCGTGTTCATCAAGTACATCAAGGATCCAATCATTTGACGATACATAGTGACATCAATTGGCTCAGATGAAGCATCACACAGAAGCTTCAGGTTCGATGCCATAGGTGTGGCCATGGCCTTGCAGTCCATCATCTCGAACCTCTTCAGGATCTCTACTGCATCCTTCCCTTATCCAAGGAAGATCCCATCTGCACTTTGCCACACCACCATGCCTAGAAAATAGTGCATCATCCCCAAGTCCTTCATCTCGAACTTGGTAGCAAGCTTCCTCTTGGTATCGGAAATCAACACATCCTCACCTGTAACAAACAGGTCATCCACATACAAAAGTAGTATCACAGGATTTCCTTCCTCAACCTTGTAGTAAAGGTTGGAATCTGCTTTACTCTTGGCAAAGCCCAAACTGGATAGAAATTTGTCTATCCTACCATACCAAGTCCTAGGATCTTGCTTCAAGCCATACAAGGATTTCTTCAATATGCACACATATGACTCCCTGTCATATGTCTCAAAACCGAGTGGCTGCTCCACATACACTTCCTCTTCGACTACACCATTCAAGAAGGCTGTCTTGACATCCATCTGGTGTATCTTCCATTTCATTACTGTAGCCAGAGCAAGTACTATTCTGATGGAAGTGTATCTGGCTATAGGAGCAAAAGTCTCTTCATAATCTATTCCCTATTTCTGAGAGAAGCCACGAGCTACAAACCTTGCCTTGTATTTCTCTATGCTACCATCTGCAGCATGCTTGATCTTATAGATCCACTTGGAAGTCACAACAGACTCCCCCTCGGGTCTTGGGACAACATCCCAAACATCATTCTTCATGATCGATTGGTACTCCTCGACCATGGCATCCTTCCATTCTTTCTTTTCTGCTACTTCTTCATAGCTGGAAGGTTCTTTGTTCATAATGTCATAGAGTAAGGAAACATAACTGGTGTGTGATCTAGTCCTCTTCCTTTCTCTGTGTTCTTCTTCTGGGATGCCATACCTTTCTGCATATTGAATGAGCTCTCTAGCCCATGCAGGGTTCCTCTTGTGAGAGTTCTTCTCTCGGGGTGGATCTATAGGTTCTTATGGATCTTCAATTTCACAAACTGATTTTGGAATTGCGTCATTCATGGTAAAATCTAGAAATCTGGTTACCTTTGGTTCTTCATGGTCATCAACAGGTGTCTTCCTCGATTTGATGTATGTTGAGTCTTAATCAAATGTTACATCCCTGTTGATGTCAATCTTCTTGAACCCTGGAAAGTATATTCTGTAAGCCTTTGAGCTTCCACTGTAACCCACAAAGATGCCCTTCTTTCCTGAACGATCTAGCTTTGTCCTCTTTTCCTTTGGAATGTGTGTATATATTGGACAGCCAAATATTCTGAGATGGCTAACTTCTGGTTTCTTACTAGAGAAGACTTCTTCCGGTGTCTTGTTGTCAAGTATCTTGTGAGGTGTTCTATTCTGCACATATACAGCTGTCCTAGCTGCTTCTTCCCATAAATGCATAGGTAGACCTTGGTCATGAAGCATTGCCCGTGCTTCTTCCATGATAGTTCTATTCTTTCTTTCTGTAACTCCATTTTGTTGTGGATTGTAGGGAGCAGTCAACTCCCTCTTAATCCCTGAATCATTGCATAGCTTCTTGAAATCACCTGAAGTAAATTATCCACCATTGTCAGATCTGAAGGTCTTGATCTTCTTATCTATTTGATTTTCTATCAAGGCTTTGAATTCCTTGAACTTATCAAACACTTCATCTTTATTCTTCAAGAAATAAGCCCAAGTCTTCGTAGAGAAATCATCAATGAAAGAGACATAGTATACATACCCACTCAGAGAAATGGATGACATTGGACCGCATACATCAGAGTGGATAATCTCCAAGATTCCTTTTGCTTTGCTTTCACTACTTGGAAATGCCTTCTTTGTGTTCTTTCCTTTTGCACATCCTTTGCAAACATCTCATACTTTGACTAGATTTCAGGAAGACCTTCTATAGCTTGGCTTGCTATTGGGAGTGCTCTATAGTGCACATGTGCAAGCCTTTTATGCCAAAGTTCACTTGGCTCTATGGATTCATGTACCATGGCATGTTCAAGTTGTCCTTTCAATTTGTACAATCCTCCCTCTTGCTCTCTAATCACTACTTCATCATCTATGGTCTTACCCTTTGACCACATGAGTACCTGGCCATCCACAAATGCAACTCTCATTCCCTTTGCATCCAAAGATGATATGGAGAGAAGATTCTTCTTAAGTCTAGGTACATATAAAACATCTTTCATTTTTATAGACTTCCTAGAGTCTAGTTTGTAGAAGGCTTCATCACTTCCTCTTATGGGATATTGATAGTCATCCCCAAGTTTCACCTTGTGAGGTGACTCATGTTCAGAGAGGTCCATGAAAGATTCTTTAAACCCAGACATATGTTTAGAAGCCCCACTATCAATAATCCAATAATTACATCCATGAGAGATAGTACCTGTGAGAGCAGAGATTAGAACATATTCATCTTCACTAGATGAGTCATCACTTTCTGCTCTAGCCTTCTTTTTGGGAGGTTCATCATCCTCAGCAGCATGAGCATGATATCTCCTTTTGTTGCTCTTCTTCTTCTTGTTGAAGTTGTTGTTGTTTCCCTTTTTGTTCTTCGGACAATCTGAGGCAAAGTGTCCTTTCTCATTGCAATTGAAGCATCTCAGATCTTTCTTCTCTTTTGGATGGTAGTGAGAAAATTTCTTGCGATGAGGTGGCTCCCTCTTGAGCTTTCCTTTCTTGGTGTGAGATGTGAGAGCTTGATCTTCATTTCAAATCTTTTATTGGGCCACAAGCCTAGCCTCTTCTTGTGAACACTCCTCCCATAGTCTACTGAAGGAGGACAATTTTCTTCTTGCACAGATTCCATGGATGAAGGAGTCCCATGACCTAGGTAGGCTAGTCAATGTGGTCATTACAATTTCACCATTCTCCACTACTTCATCCACAGCTTCAAGTTGTTCCTTGATTTGAGAGACCTTGGAAAAGTAGGATTGAATGGTCTCTCCATTCTGAAGCTTTACCCCTTTCAATTGGTTCCGTAGAGTCATCTTCCGATTTATGTTCTTTCTTTCAAACAATTTGGTCAAGGAGTCAAACATCTCCTTAGGTGTCTTTAGGGAAGACACATGGGGTATGAGATGGTCCTTAATAGAATCAACAATAATTCTCTCAGCCTTGACCAGGTTCTTCTTGTGTAAGGCCTTAGCCTCTTCTTCCTCCGGAACTGGGACCTCTTCCTTTATGTAGTTGTCCAACTCATTCTCTTCTAGGATTAACCCAATGCTATACTTCCAGGCTCGGAAGTTATCAACCCCTTCAAGCTTATCCTCAAGCTTGGTGTGGTGAGACATCTTAAAGAGTACTTCAAATGAAAATAGAAAAAGATTTAGGTCTTACCACTTGAATTGCTGAAAACTAGATTTGGAGCTGGATTAGGGTTTGTCAGAGAAACCCTAAAAATTCAAAATGTGAATTTCAAAATTTTGAAAGGATAGAAAGATGCGCCTTGCTGAGCTAGTCAAGCTAGTATACTCAGAATCTGAATTCTGAAAAGTTTTACCCCTCAAAATTGCTTTTCAATCTCCCAGATTCACTAGGGAGGACCCTGAATTAGGGTTTGAGTTTCCCAGAGCTTCACCCAACCAAAAAGTTCGATCCAAAGCTCTAAACTTCGATTTTTCCAAGGAGCTTCCAGTTATGTCAGATTTCAGAAATTCATATTTTTGTGGAAACCCTAATTTTAGGATCAAAACTGAAAATGCTCAGAATTGAATTCTATCTCGACAGAAAGATGCGCCCTTCCAAGGATAGTCAATATAGCCTTCTACCTTTGATGATTTGTGAAGAGAAACCCAAATATTAAGAATCCCTAGCTTCCGCAGCTGCACAATACCTTCTTCTTAGGTGAGCTCTAATACCATGTTAATTTTTTGATAATTTCATTCCATTATCATTCAGGATCACTATGAGAATAACATGTACAACATATCAATCATAAACACAAAAACAATCACACAAGAGACACGGAGTTTCACCGGGGAAAACCAAGAAGGTGAAAAACCCTGCAACTTCCTCAGAGATAAGATAAGCCACAATACAAGATCACAATGATCAAACCCAATAAGATGTCTCTAGCCGATGCTCCTCCTCCTCCACTAGTGCACCACTTTCTCTCTTAGCTATGCGAGCTTGAGAAGTGAGTGAATGATTTAAATGAGAGACACAACCTCTTTATTTATACACTGACTTGACCTGCCAATAATCCACTGGGGGCGACTTGCTAATCAAGCCTAATAACCCAACCACATGTGCTAACCAGGGCTGACCCCACACTGGTGGTCTAATAACCCATCAACACAAATGATGACACTTGTCGATGCACATGACGACACTTACAAATACAAATGACAACATTTCCAATCAAAGGAATAATACATCTCTGTGGGATATACAATAAAGTACAAATGTAATACATAGAAGAATATCTTTAGAAGTTACAATTATATCAACAAATCCCTCTTACCGAGGAAGGTGTTCTGCACCACTCCCAACTTGTCTCTGAAGAAAACAAACATGCCCCTCTCCAAAGGTTTCGTCAAGATATCTGCTACCTACTCATCAATGGATATGTACTGCAGCTCTACAACTCGTCTCTGAATGTAGTCACGGATGAAATGGTACATGATCTCAATATGCTTTGACCTATCATGGAACACTGGATTCTTAGAGAGTTGAATGAAACTTTGATTGTCATAGTAGATCACCGTAGGCCTAAGCTCCTGATCAAACAAGTCTACCAACAACTTATGAAGTCATAGTGCCTCGCAAGTAGCTTGACTGGCCGCCATAAACTCAGCCTCGGTGGAACTCAATGCAATGGACTTCTGTTTCTGAATGAACCACGACACTATTGTTTAGCCCAAACTGAAACAACAACCGGAAGTGCTCTTCTGATCCCTCACACTACTTGCCCAGTCTGAATTTGTGAAACCAACCAAATTGACTCCACCCGAACCCCTGTAATCCAAACCATAGTCCACTGTACCTACAAGATATCTCAGCACATTTTTTGCGGCAGTCCAATGTACACTCATAGGCTCCACCATGAACTGGATAAGATTGTTCACCGCAAAACACAAGTCTGGCCTAGTGTTGACCAGATACATCAACGACCCAATGAGTTGACGGTAAAGTGTAGGATCCACCAACTTACCCTCAGAAGCATGAAGTTGCTTCCAGTTGGTGATCATAGGTGTAGACATCATCTTGAAATCCTCCATCCAAAATCTCCTCAGAATATCAACTGCATACTTCCCTTGTCCTAGGAAAATATGTCCAGGATCCTGCCAAACCTCCATCCCCAAATAGTAATGCATCAACCTAATGTCAGTCATCTCATACTCAGTAGCAAGGTCTCTCTTGCAATGTGCAATGAGATGCTCATCTCTAGTGATAAACAAGTCATCAACATATAACAAAAGAATGAGAGGATCTCCACCAACCACAATGTAGTAAAGGTTGGGATCAGCCTCAGTCTTCTGAAAACCCATCGAAGTCAAGTACGCTTCGATCATAGAGTACCAAGCTCTAGGAGCTTGCTTCAGTCCATACAAGGTTTTCCTCATCCTGCACACATGATAATCTCTCCCATGAATCTCAAATCCCTGTGGCTTCTCTAAGTACACCTCCTCCTGCAGAAGACCATTGAGAAATGTGGTCTTCACATCCATGTGGTGGATCTTCCAACCCATCTCTGCTGCTATAGAAATCACTGCTCTGATGGAAGAATACCGATCAATTAGCGCAAAGGTCTCATCATAACCAACTCTCTCAACCTATGAAAACCCCCCTGCCACAAACCGAGCCTTGTACTTCTCCACACTGCCAACAGCAACATGCTTCACCTTGTAGATCCACTTGGAAGTCACAACAAACTTCCCCTCTGGTCTTGGCACTATCTCTCAAGCATCATTCTTCATTATGGAATGGTATCTCTCCAAACCTGATGCTGAGAAGCCTCCTCAAATGTCGAAGGCTTAGAATCACGAAGACTCGCAACTATCCATACCCAATATATCTAGCATCACAACTATCCTGATCTCCTCCTGGGGTCTACCAAATGCCTCTGCCTCCTCTAAGGTATCACGAAGCCATTTAGGCTTCATCTTCCTTGAAGGATCCTCCCATACTGGTCTATCCTCATCTGAAGAACTCCCAGAAGTAGAAGGTCTAACACCCCGATGACCAGAGACTGATGAACTAGTCCCTGAAGTACCTGTAACCTGAGAACCAGAACCAGAACCTATCCCTAAAGTACCTGTTACCTGAACCACTAAACCTATAAAAGTTGTGCCTGTACTCTGTGATCCAGTCACTCCGAAAACCTATGGACCTGAGATCTGTATCGAAGAATCCTGAGTCACCTGAGGTGTGGAAGTCGGTGGCTCCCCCTGCTCTATCTCTCTGGACTTCCTAAAGGCTCTCTCCTCATCAAACTTCACCTCCCGCCTAACAACAACCTTCTTCAGGCCAGGAAGGTAAATCCGGTAAGCCTTCAAAGTCTCATCATGTCCCACAAAGATGCCTCTCTCTGGAGTGGGATCAAACTTTGTCCTCTTCTCATAAGGGATGTGAGAGTAAGTCAAAGAACCAAATATATGAAAGTGGCTCACCTTAGGATTATTTCCTGTGTACATCTCCTCAGGAGTCTTCCTCCCCAAAGCACAATGAGGACTCCTGTTCTGTAGATCAACTGCAGTGCTGCATGTCTCTGCCCATACAAAGAACGGTAAACCCTGATCATGGAGCATCGCTCTCATTGCTCCCACAATCGACCTGTTCTTCCACTCTTCTACTCCATTATGCTCAGGAGTGTAGGGAACTGTTAGCTGTCTCTGTATACCCTCATGTGTGCAAAACTCATCGAAATCCTTGGAGGTATACTCACCCCCATTGTCTGATCTCACCATCTAAATCTTCCTCCTTGTCTACTTCTCAACAAGGGCTTTGAATGCTTGGAAGACTCTCAATACTAAGGGTGAATTCTTGCTCCTCAAGAAGTAGATCTAGGTATTCCCGGAGTAGTCATCAATGAAAGAGATATAGTACTCAAATCTAGTCAAAGAGACTGATGACATAGGGCCACAAATATCATAATGGATCAAGTCAAGTACTCGTGCTGCTCTGGTGTCACTGCTTGGAAAAGCAATCTTAATGTACTTTCCCAAAGCACACCCCCTGCACACATCACTCTGCTTAATGATGAACTTGGGTAAACCTGTAACCATGCTCCTCAACAATATCAGAGCTGGTTGATGTAAGTGGGCCATCCTCCGATGCCATAACTCACAAAGCTCACTGTTGTTGCTGTGTGTTAGAGTGTGCTGCGGCTAAAACAAGAGCTTGTATAGCTTTCCACATATAACCCCAATGTCCATGGAGGTAGATAATCCTGTAGTCCTGGGGAATACCTGCACTCGCCCATCCAAGAAACATACCCCAAGACCCCTGTCCTAAATGGTGGAAACTGATACAAGGTTCTTCTTCGACCGGGGACATATAACACATCCCTCAGAGTCATGGGACTCATAGAATCCCTCTGAAATGTAATGGTCCCCCGAGCAACTTCTCTAACAATGGTGTCGTCACCTAGTACAACCTCCACATCTGTACATGTCTATGAAAGCTCGGAGAACATCTCTCGAGTGCCTGTCATGTGGCTTGAGGCTCCGCTGTCAATATACCAGGTGCCAGTGGTGGATGCACTCATCTAATGGCCTGTCAATAAGGAATACTCCATCTCAAAATCCACATCAGTCCTGGTAACTAAAGAGGTTCTCTCTCTCTCAATCTGTCCAGCACACAGAGAAAACTCTCTCTAAAATTTGTCTCCAAAGTCATCAACCTCCATTGAAGCTGTAGTCTGTTGTCCCTTCTTCTTCTTGTTTGGACATTGTGAAGCATAGTGCCCAAATGTATGACAACGATAACACTTGATTTTACTCAAGTCCTTCTTCTGCCCACCCTGCTACTGCTGCTGCTGCTTGGCCCCACCCTTCTTGGGACCCTTCTTCTTCTTCTTCCCCTTTGCTGTCAAAGCCACATTCTCCTCATCTTCGCTACCCTATGACGAACTTCCCTGTATGAGACCTCTCCTGGTCTCCTCCTGCACAAAGTCATCCCATGGTCGCTCCCATGAAGGTAGGTTCTCTCTGCCCACTATAGCCTGCACAAATGCACTCCAGGGCTTGGAATCCCCATTAACCGTTGTACGGACAAGCTTAGTAGCAGTGACCACCTCACCAACTGCTGCTAGCTCATCTCTAACTGTAGATATCCTGGTAAGGTATGAAGTCACTCCCTCTCCACCATTCATCTTTACACTTTTCAGTTTCTCCTTGAGAACCATCTTTCGGTTCTCATTGGTACTCTCGTATAAGCTGGTTAAAGCACTCCACATCAAATGTGCCCTAGCTTTGCTAGACATTTGAGGGATTATATGATCTTTAACTGCATCAAGCATTATTCTTCTAGCTTTATAGTCCTTCTTGTTGAAGGCTGATAATGCTGCTGCATTTGTAGCAGCGGGAATCTGAATAGGGTTTGTTGTAGTGTTTCTAACCACCTCCTCCCACATTTCATTTTCCTTTAAAAGCAACAAAATCCTAGCCTTCCATGGCACAAAGTTTCCTATCCCATCCAGCCTATCCTCCAACCTAAGTCCTGTAACCATCTCTACTGTCAACCAAACAAGGTGATGTTCACTAACATAAGAAAATACTCAAATCTGGAAATTTCTGTTTGTCTACAAATTTTACTGTTTTCTACCCCCAAGCTCTGATACCATGTAAATTTTCTTTGTTTTTCAGCTTGTTGGTTTATGTCACGTTTTTAGTGTTTTTCATTCCCAAGCCGGTTTTGCATTGGCTGGAAACTACTTATAAATAATGCAGACAATTAAACATGTTGGAAATACACTTCTAACAGGAAGAAAATTAATTTAGCATGCATGCCATAAATATTTTAGACTCAGAAATTTTAGGCCAATAGCCCTGGAAAAACCCCCACAGGGAAAACCCGTTAGAGAGAGAGAGAGATTATTATTTCTTCAGCAATATTTTAGTACAATGATTTTACAGTCAAAATGTACTTATCTCAACCAACCAAATCACCGAGCAATCTTCCTCGATTTTTGTGCAAGGCTGCCTCGATTTTTGTGCATAAAATTCTTCTCGAAATTTGTGCCAAACTTAGCCTCGATTTCTGTGCCAACACACCCAAAAAAATTTGTACGGTACAACAACAATTAATGCTGCTATACGGACCTTGAAAAATGTGCCCTGTCAAGGAAACCATGCCCATAAATTAATGCCTTGAAAACTGTGCTGTACGGATTAGCATTTATTACTACCGTACTGATTTAGAAAACCGTGCGCACCACCTACATAAATGTTCCTCGAAATGTGGGCCAATAAATGAAGAAGGTGAAACTCAAAACCTGTGCCAGTAAATGCAACTATACGAATTTGGGAAAATGTTCCCACTGAAATAAATCTTTGCCTCGAAAATCGTGCCACCTAGAAAGTCGTGTTATTGTTGTACTAGCTGCTGCGTCCTCGATTGATGTGCATAACTCTGTTTTCTCTCCACTCTTCACTCTCTAATCTCAAGAGTGAATGCCTACTTGCCTCCCTTGCCTTTTTGGATGAAAACATAGGGTTGATGAAGAGATTCTAATCCAATGGTTAGAAATGCATTGGATCAATGGATGAGATAACTCTCACATTAAATTTCATAAAAATTAATTTTATCCTCATCACTTAAATTTTTACTCAAAAGTGGCTTTAAGTTATAAAGTCACATTAAATGCTTTTCACAAGTCATTTAATGCAAGGGTCACTTTTTCCCCACTTAAGTGACTTAGGAAAAAAGTCACCTAGGGGACACTTCCTAGGTACAAAAACTAACAACTTTCACCTCAAATATTCATTTATGATCAACGACAACTCAACAAACTTTTCACATTCAATGCGTGTCTTCAATAGGGTCTACTCCCCTTCAAATACAACTCGATTTCATTTCTCAGCTGAGCACACCATAGATTCCACAGCACTAGTGACTCATCAACAACCACAAGCTATAACTTTTTCTTACACCTAAACAACCGCTTCTTTTTATTTCTATGCTCTCAATCTTTTCCTTTATCCTCATATCTACGGTCCTCTCTTCTCTTTTTCAACCATGGCTCATATTTTAATTTTAAAAGCACTGGGCCTCTTCTCACAAAAATAACCAACCCACTAAATTCAATTTTCAATCCACAAAAATGCTCTTTTTAGTCTCTGCTCCGCAGGGATTATAGCGATCGGTTGGTTGCCAAATCTCTCTGACCAACATTGGTTGCAAATATTTTTACCTAATGTTTATTAAACTTTTTCAAATTTGTATTATTAAATGAATTTATTAAAAATTAAAAATATTTTTAAATATTTTTAAAATTAGATCAATTATTTTTGTGATTGGTGCCATACAGGAATTTGACCATTTTCCCCTGGTGTGCAAAATAATTATTGAATTAAAAAAATAATAAAAAATTAAAATAAAAAACAAAAAGTATAAACTTGCCAAGTGTTGTCAAGTATTTAATACAACCTGGAAACAATCATTCATTCATTTAATACGATATGTATCAAATATTTGACAAATGTTTGTGACATACAACACCTGGCAAGCATCATTCATTCATTTAATATGATATTCGAATATTTGACAAATGTTTATAAAAAACCACTCACATCTTGTCCATTCACTCGAGTCATAAATATGGTGCAGCCCTGCATCTAATTGCAATAAAAAATTAGTTTAAACTGGCATAGTAGGTCTACCAGGGCTATTTGCATCAAAGTAAGATATCATTTCATATCAAACTAAGATATCATATCATATCTAAATCCTAAAAAATTAGTTTAAACTGGCATAGTAGGTCTACGAGGGCTATATCATTTCATATCTAAATCGTATTTGTGCAATGACTACCTTTGTAATTATTGACACTCACTTCCTCAATTACTAAATAAGCAATGAATAGTGAAGACTGAATGTGAAGTTTTTAGTTACAAAGTATATCTATACTTAAACATTACTACCCTCGGATCCAGACCTGGTAGCATGCCCAACATTCCCCTTGACTTCATCGGGCTAGTGAGACTCGATCTCAGGTCGAGGCTCTTCCTGAGCAGGTGCATCATGGCACTAACAAGGTGCATCATGGCACTAACAAGATGCATAGTGAGATGCACAACGAGGTTATCCCTAAACTACATGCCCGAAATATTAAGTCATATATGCCCGAAATTTAAGCAACACTAACCCTAACCCTCCAAAGTATGCTTCTTACCAGGTCACTAAGAAGCTTCGTGAAGTTGACTGTTCCCCAGTGCTTTGCCAGATTCATAACCCATTTATTTTAGAGGTAACACCTTCTTCCTTTGCAGGTGATCCACCAGAGTTTTAGAAGGACAAAGCTCAAGCTCTTCTTCTAGTGCTATTTCTAGCTATCAGAGAAGCTTCTTACTTATAGATCGATCAAAAGAATATTGGTCAAATAGGGAAAAGGTAGTGTACCCTAGTGATAAAAGAAAATATATTTATGTTTCTATTTCCTATATCGAATGCTACATAGAAAATTACAGTCTATGTTTCTATTTCTTATATCCAATGCTACATAGAAAATTACACTCTTGCATCTTCATGCATGCACGCAATAAAACCCCTACATGGTAACATTAATCTTCTCTAACAAAACTAGAGATGAGATCAAAATAACATACTGTGTAGAGCTGTCAAATCCAAGAAACAGTGCGTCCTCTGGAAGAGAATATCGCCCATCGTTAGCGGCCATGACTTTGGGATTTTTTCCGAGTTGTGCCCTCAAAATGCAAACCGATACAGTGCCCAAATTCTGCCTTGATGTATTTGTGTAGCCCTTCAAAAGTGACAATCTCTTACATCCCTTGACAGAGATTACCGCTTGCGTATATATAGAATTAAAATTAGAAATTCGGCTAGGCTCGCTTCTGGATGGAAGCCAATTAGATTGCGCTAGCATCGAGGAGATTTATCCAAATGGATTGCTTTCAGTTGTTTTAAAAAAATTCATGGGGAGATTTTTTCTAGAATCATTGTCTTCTCCCTCTGCTAGATACAAAGTGGCATCAGTGAAAGCACCGAATTTCCTCCGTACTAGCAGCGCTCCAGTCAATATAGGCCACTGTAGAGTCTGCTACCTTCTCTACTACTTCTGCGGGTGCTATACTTGCTCTAGCTTTCATATCGTTTGTGGGTGGCACATATAGCAAAGCTAGAAGCCATTGAAAAAAGTTTTGCATCAAAAAAGGAAAGAAGAAAACCAGGTGATTTAAAGTTTCACCATTGGATAAGATCTTCATAGATCTCCACTGCACTGATAGCATAATTCCTCCTTCACTCCTCAAGCAAGTAATCCCCTGCATCTCCAGCTATGGGCGAAATCATTTGGTGAAGAAGCAAAGATGGTATATGTGCATTGGCAGATCTCTTTGTGTGCAAATGTAATAAAGACAGACCTTGCATAATCCATTAGCTGAAGAATTTTTAGCAATTATTTTAAAAAGATTAGCCTTAGATTGAATTGTTTCTCTCTTTAACACTTGTTGCATGAGTTGTGTTCCTCTCTGTGAGCCACGCATGTCCATTAGATTAGCTGAAGTATTTTTTGTAATTATTTTAAAAGGATTGCCACTGCATGAGTTGCATTCCTCTTTGTGAGCCACGCATGTCCATGCAATGGGGTGTGTGGCGACTATCCATAAAAATAAGATATTAAAAATCAATTATGATTGTTATTTGTTTAAGTGGGCTCAGGTTTGGGAATTGAATATTAATTGTTTTTTTTCATTTGTTTTATATATTTGGACTTATACGATTTATATTAAAAGTATATAATGATATAATGGGATGCATAGCGTATCAACTAATACTCTGTTTTCATTTTTTAATTTGATATATAAAGATAATTAAAAATTCAAATGCAAAAATAAATTTAATACTGTGAATCTATCTTTAATATAAATTAAATATAGATAATTCAAATTCAAATAATAAAAATGAATTTAACACTTTTAAATATCTATACTATAATCTCATGATACAGTATCTTATAGTTACAATTCCATCTATTCAGATATAAGTTTACAACGATACTGATTTCTGATAATGAAAACACAACATTTAACTTGCTTTTTTATTTAATAAATCAAAGCCATTGGAAAATCGCCATTTCACCCCAGATTTAAGCTGCTGCCATGAATTAGTATGAATGAAGAATTAATCCAATTGATATAAATGATTAGTACTTATGATACTTTAAATTAACCTCAGGTCTCTTTTTCTGATCCATCTATTGTTAGAATAAAACTTTCGATTCTGAAAAATGCGGAATAAAACTCTGAAACAGAATCGAAATAGGAATACCGAATAGATCATACCTCCAGCCATTGATGCTACTTGACTTGATGTAGAAGATTTCCCTGTTCCACAAGGTTTAGCTTCCTGTACGGCACTTCCAAGCTTTGCTTTCTCTTTCTTGATGGTGTAAAACTGAAGGGGATTGAGTTAGTGAGCTTGGGGACCAAACAGGGGTTTAATAGACAAGCTTCCATCAAGTTTCTGTTGGCTATGTGTCAACTGTTCCACAAATCTAGGTAGAGAACCCTAGATGGACCACTCCAAAAGCTCCCAGCAAGAAAACAGTTTCCAAACTAGAAAACATTTTGAGTGTGGTTGATAACTGAATGAACCGTCGGCAGTTTTGAGGAGCCGCTGAATGCTGGATGCGGATGCGGGAGCTTACATTCTCCCACTTGGTCCATACTTCCAAACTTAATGTCTCATCTTAAAACCTATTGACAATCTGTATTAAGTAATAGATACAAGAATCATGGCGATAAGTCCTCTTATGACAAGTATTACCTTCCATGTATTACTATGTATTTATTGCTATTTTAATTTATGTGGCAGCAATTTCTCAATGAATAAACCTTATGTTTATTCTTGGTCCTCATAGATGAATTTTCTCAAATTAAATTAAGGTGCACATAAGTATGAGAAAAAACATCATAGTGATTAAGAATTTCATTAAAAATAACATTGTCCATACAATGAGAAACTACATAATGGAACCAAGTCCCATATTTATTACATGATCCTTGAATTTAAACGGTGGCATGCCCTTATTCAAAGGATCAGCGATCATAAAATTAGTGTTGATGTGCTCAATGACCACTTTCTTTTCTTTAACACGTTCCCTTATGGCTAAATACTTAATGTCGATGTGTTTATTTCGACTCCCACTTTTGTTGTTTTTAGCCATAAAAACAGCAGCTGAATTGTCGCAATACATTCTCAATGGCTTAGAGATAGAATCCATAATTCTAAGCCCAGAAATGAAACTCTTAAGCCATACACCATGTAAAATAGCCTCAAAACAGGAGACGAACTCGGCTTCCATAGTGGAAGTGGCAATCAAGGTCTGCTTGGCACTCCTCCATGATACAGCTCCACCGGCCATCATAAAAATGTATCCTGATGTTGATTTGCGTGAATCAACACATCCAGCAAAGTCAGAATCTGAGTAGCCAATTACTTCCAAATTGTCCGTCCGTCTATACATAAGCATGTAGTCTTTAGTTCCTTGAAGATACCTCATTACTTTCTTTGCAGCTCTCCAGTGGTCTATACCTGGATTACTCTGATATCATCCCAACATTCCCACAACAAATGCAATGTCAGGTCTTGTGCAGACCTGAGCATACATTAGGCTTCCGACAGCAGAAGCACATGGAATGTTCTTCATTTGTTCCCTTTCAAGGTCGTTCTTCGGGCATTGGTTCAAATTGAACCTATCACCCTTCACAATGGGAGCTATACTTGGTGAACAATCCTTCATCCAAAATCTCTCTAAATTTTTATTAATATAGGTTTCCTGAGACAGACCCAAGATGCCTCGAAATCTGTCTCTATGGATCTTAATGCCAATGACATAAGATGCCTCACCCATATCCTTCATATCAAAATTTTTAGAGAGAAATTGTTTCACCTTATGCAGCAAACCCTTATCATTGGTTGCCAGCAAAATGTCATCCACATATAAAACAAGAAAACAAATTTTACTCCCACTAACTATCAGGTATATACATTGATCCATAATGTTTTCTACAAAACCGAAAGAAGAAATTACATTATGGAATTTCAAATACCATTGGCGGCATGCTTGTTTTAAACCATATAAGGATTTCTTGAGCTTGCAAACCAATTGCTCACCATCACTAGAGGGGAATCCTTCAGGTTGTTTCATGTAAACCTCCTCCTCTAGATCTCCATTTAGAGTTGTTTTCACATCCATTTGATGCAACTCCAAGTCAAAATGGGCTACTAATTCCATAATAATGCGCAAGGAATCTTTCTTAGATACAGGAGAGAAAGTCTCCGTGTAGTCGATTCCTTCTTTCTGAGTGAATCCTTTAGCAACAAGTCTAGTCTTGTATCTCTCAATGTTGCCCAATGAGTCTTTCTTTGTCTTAAAGACCCATTTAAATCCAATGGCTTTTGCACCATTAGGCAACTCAACAAGATCCCAGACTTCGTTACTCTTTATAGAATTCATCTCTTCCTTCATGGCATCGTACCATAATTCTGATTCTTTGCAATTCATGGCTTGTGAAAAGGACTTGGGATCATTTTCGGCTCCAACGTTAAAGTCAGATTCTTGTAGATACACAACATAATCATCACGAATTGCTGATCTCCTCGGTCTAGTAGATCTTCTTAATGTTGTATCACTATCTTCTTGAGAAGTATGTGATTCAATTCGTTGTTCAAAAGTTCTTGGAAACTCTTGAACTACCTGATTTACTAGAATGTCGTCAGCAGCTTGTGGAACTTCAACAATTGGTTGTTCAACACCAGTTTGTACTTGAGGGGTGCTGTGAAAAATAACCAATATATCACTTGAGGTGGAAGGTTGAGATTCTAAATGATCCTTCTCGGAAACTATGTTCATGGTTAGATAGCTCTCACTGATCAAGTCATTTTCAAGAAATTTTGCATTTCTTGATTCCACAATCCTAGTGCCGTGAGATGGACAATAAAATCTGTAACCTTTAGACCTTTCATCATATCCAATGAAATACCCACTAATGGTCCTTGGGTCCAGCTTCTTCTCTTGTGTATTATATATTCTCACTTCAGATGGGCATCCCCAAACGCGCATATGTCGCAAACTCGGTTTCCAACCTTTCAATAATTCAAATGGCGTTTTAGGAACAGCCTTGGTTGGAACTCGGTTTAATATATACACTGTCGTCTGAAGTGATTCATTCCACAAGGATTTAGGAAGATTAGAGCTGCTAATCATACTCTGCACCATGTCCAATAATGTTCGGTTTCTTCTCTCTGCTACACCATTTTGGTCGGGTGAACCAAGCATTGTGTATTGGGCAACAATCCCATGCTCTTGAAGAATTTTTGCGAATGGCCCAGGTGCTTGTCCATCTTCTTTGTATCTACCATAATATTCTCCACCTCTATCAGATCTCACGATCTTAATTTGCTTGCCGCATTGTTTCTCTACTTCAGCCTTAAAGATCTTAAAGACATCTAATGCTTCGTTCTTATTATGAAGCATGTAGAGATACATATATCGTGAGTAATCATCTATAAAAGAGATGAAGTATCTCTGACCATGTGAATCCATGTCTGGACTACATATATCAGTATGTATGATATCTAATATGTCTGAACTCCTATTGGCACCTTTCTTCGACTTGTTGGTCTGCTTTGCTCTTATGCAATCCACACAAGTCTCAAAATCAGTAAAATCCAGAGTATTAAGTACACCTTCATTTACCAATCTTTTAATTCTTTCTATGGAGAGATGACCTAGTCTCCGGTGCCATAATTTAGAGGAATTATCATTAATAACACATCTTTTAGCGCCATTGTTTACATGCATTGAATCATAAGTGACATTGTTTTGTAAATTAATGTAGTAAAGACCATCAGACAAAATACCATTCCCAACATAATCATATTTATAAAATAAACTGAAAGATATTTCTGAAAAGTTGAAGGAATATCCAAAAGGTACAAGCCTTGAAACTGAAATCAAGTTTCTAGAAAAACTTGGAACATAAAAGGTCTTTTCTAATTCTAAAAAAAAACCACTACTTAAAGTTAAACAACATGTTCCTATAGCTTCCACATGCGAGCCCATCTTGTTTCCTGATAAGATGCTTTGCTCACTTCCCACTGGCTTCCTTAGGCTTTGCAAACCCTGCAAGGAATTCGAAATGTGAATTGTTGATCCAGAATCAATCCACCAAGTGTTAATATTGACATTGACCATATTAGATTCATAACAAACAAACGAGATTGCATTACCTTTGTCTGCAAGCCATTTCTGAAATTTGGCGCATTCCTTCTTCATGTGTCCCTTCTTTTTACAGAAGAAACACTTGGAAAACTTCTTAATATCAGCTTGGGGAGGTACTTTACCTTTCCCTTTCTTATTGGCTTGAGATTTGCCCTTCCTATGCGTTGCCAGCATTGCACTTTCTCCTAGTTCCATCACCAGTCTTTCTTCCTCTTGAACACACATGGTCATGAGTTCATTAATTGACCATTTATCCTTATGTGTGTTGTATGAGATTTTGAAAGGTCCATATTGGTGCGGAAGGGTATTCAGGATGTAGTGCACCAGGAAAGACTCTGATATTTCAACCTCGAGTTTCTTCAATTGAGCCACCGTGTCCCTCATCTGCATGATGTGCTCATGCACGCCTTTCACACTGGTGAGTCTTAGGGATGAGTACTTCATGATTAGGGTGCTTGCTAGTGCCTTGTCTGAAGTGACGAATTGATCATCAATGGCCTTCAACAAGTCTCAGACCTTTTCATGCTGATCAACGGAACCACGAATACTAGCTGAAATTTTAGTCTTAATGAACATCATGCTCAAACGATTAGATCGCTCCCATTGCTCATAAAGCGTGATGTCCGCTGCAGTGCTGGTATTAGTGAGTGCTAGTGGTTCATCTTTCCTAATAGCATAATCTATGTCCATCCATCCCAAATGAAGGAGAATTCTCTCCTTCCAGACCTTATAGTTATCTCTCTTAAGTTCAGGGATATCAAAACGAATTTCAGAGAAATTTGCAGGTTGTACAACTGCATACAAATAAAGATCACATGCTTACGTTAAAATGTGAGACCAAATAAAATTTCGTGTTTTACCAATGTAAATTCATGCTTTAAGATTGAATCTAATGACATAAAAATTGCATGTGGGCTAAATTTTTAATTCAAGCAGATTCAAATATTCTTTATGATAAAACTATTAATTCATAATTCCTGTGGGTAAAATTTATTATATTTAGTATAATTAATTACAATTAATGTCTAAACTATTAATTAATTAGAGATGTTGTGGCTATCCTCTAATTAAATATCATATAGATCACTAGACATTATTGCTGTTCACTATAACAAAACAAGCTTCAAATGAACAGATCTGAATGAGGGCAAGCTAAGAAATTCTGGAATATAAAATCCATTATTTTCATATAAAATAGATATTCAAAATACCATACACCCTCAGACAATGGCACCTTCATACATAACAGTAGCAACCTCAAAGAGCTGAGAAGGGGCAAGGGCACTCTATAAACAGGCTCAGCATGTCATGGCTTGCTACATCAAGCTGAACAATGGTCACGGCAGACTCAACAAGAGACGTTGTAAGCACCAACAAGGAAACACCCACTTAACAGACTTCAGAATAGTCATGGCAGCCCTAGACTAGATCAACAAATGTACTAACAGGTCAAAAAAGGTCACAGTTCAACATAAGCAGGATCAATCAGTCAAAGCCCAGCTCCAACAGTCACGGCTAGCCTCAAACAGGCTAATAAGCTAATAACACAGATTTCCATATATTCAAAAAGAAATTTACTTACCAAAACCTATCAAAATCAAAAGATCACGGCCTCTTAACAGGAACAAAGACACTCTTGTATAAACCAATAGATTCCTTAACAGATTTATAAACGAGAGAAATATGATTCAGGGAAATTATAGGCAGAGGACTGCATTTCACCATCTCTACCAAAACTTAAATGGAATCCTTCCCCAAAAAATGGCAGAACAAGAGATACACACAAATGATCAAGAAACAAATTATTCAAAGAGGAATAAGGCATGCGAGTTTAGTTTCTCTTGATGTTCCCATTTTATTTTATTTTATTCCTGAAAGATGAAGAAGGACACTCGATTTCTGTTTCTTTTGCTGTTTTTAAACCTTCTCACTACCGGCGTGATTATACTCTGCTATTTGAGGAAATATACTCAGTGAATATACTCTGCTAACGGCACTTTCATCGCTTCTCTCACCATACGTTAATGAATGCCCAAAGAAAGAAAAGCAATTAAACCATCTTTTCAGCTCTACGATTAGGAATTCTCTCCGGTCATTTATTTTTTTATTTTTTTAATTTCTAGCAGGTTTAAAAGCCCCAGTGTTGGTTCAACCCCAAACAAACAATGCCAGACACACAGAGAAAACCTTACAGTGGCGACTACATACAGAACATCAAGGCAGAGATAACTATGCTCTGATACCAACTGTTAGAATAAAACTTCCGATTCTGAAAAATGCGGAATAAAACTCTGAAATAGAATCGAAATAGGAATACCGAATAGATCATACCTCCAGCCATTGATGCTACTTGACTTGCTGTAGAAGATTTCCCTGTTCCACAAGGTTTAGCTTCCTGTACGGCACTTACAAGCTCTGCTTTCTCTTTCTTGATGGTGTAAAACTGAAGGGGATTGAGTTAGTGAGATTGGGGACCAAACAGGGGTTTAATAGCCAAGCTTCCATCAAGCTTCTGTTGGCTATGTGTCAACTGTTTTCTCTTTCTTGATGGTGTAAAACTGAATGGGATTGAGTTAGTGAGCTTGGGGACCAAACAGGGGTTTAATAGCCAAGCTTCCATCAAGCTTCTGTTGGCTATGTGTCAACTGTTCCACAAATCTAGGTAGAGAACCCTAGATGGACCACTCCAAAAGCTCCTAGCAAGAAAACAGTTTCCAAACTAGAAAACAGTTTGAGTGTGGTTGATAACTGAATGAACCGTCGGCAGTTTTGAGGAGCCGCTGAATGCTGGATGCAGATGCGGGAGCTTACATCTATGTTATAAATTTGATGGTTGCAATTTTACTACTGCCATGGATTAGTATAAATGAAGAATTAATTCAATTGATATAAATGATTAGTACTTATGATACTTTAAATTAACCTTGGGTCTCTTTTTCTGATCCATCTCTGTTATAAATTTGATGGTTGCAATTTTACTACTCAGTTGTTCCAATAAAAATGAAACAAAACAAATCCATTGTAAACAGAAAAATTTACAAATTTTCAATTCAACGTTGTCAAAAGTATGATTTTTCATTATCAAATATGGACAAGATTAGAGAGATCAGAGAGTTCCTTTGGACTCTATCACCCTCAATGCTGAATCCGATCAGCCATCCATTGTAACAAATCCATTGTAAACAGAAAAATTTACAAATTTTCAATTCAACGTTGTCAAAAGTATGATTTTTCATTATCAAATATGGACAAGATTAGAGAGATCAGAGAGTTCCTTTGGACTCTATCACCCTCAATGCTGAATCCGATCAGCCATCTAGGAGGCTTATTAAAAATGAAAGTACATTGAAAAATCTGTACATAAAATTGACGTTCAGTCACGCGCCTTCAGTCACTGTTACTTCAGTGGCATCTCTGTAAGTTTCCAATGGGTGGGGATTCTGGGGAATGTGATAATTTCGCAGACCAATGACGTAGAAACAGTTCTGCAGTTACTTCATAGGTTCCACTTTTGCAGTCTCACACGCCAAACGTGATGAGCATTCATGAATCCATTCAATGTTCTCGTTAATGTCAAGGCCGGCCAGACTACTTTCTGTCAACTATTTATGTAAGTGATGGCTTGACTTTAATTAACTTTAATGTCATGGAAGGGCACACTAATTTCGTTGTATTAATCCATTATTATGCAATCGTGGCTGACTTAATTACTGTTCTTTGAACTTGTCTCGGATTCTGGGGCCTGCCCTGCACGGCTTCCATTGCTGATTGCCAATTTCTTTCCAGAAGTCCGTATGATGCAGTTTTTACTTTGAAGTTTGTAGTCCTAAAAATAGCATATAAAATTCAGTCTTTATTAATTTGGACTCTCCATTAATTGTATTCTTCCATTCAAAGTTTTCTTCCTTTTCTGCTGGTAATTATCAATATCCAAATCAATGCATTCATGATCTATTAATGTAGAAGGAACCATTATTACAAGTGCACAGTGTTGGAGGTATAGTTTTGGCATCAAAAGATGGTCGAATTGTTTGTGAGAACACATTTGTTTCCAGATTGGATGATATTCACACACAACTTCCCTAGATATACCACATAGAGTGAGTGAACATTCACATTATTATTCTGTTCGTAGAGTGAGTGAACAAATGCATGGCATTATAAAAAATTGTATTTCCTATTTTTATTTCATAGCTTATTGAAAATCCTAATACCTTAAGATTTATTTTCCATCTTTTCTGTCATTTCACTTTTTAAGTTTAATTTGACTCAAAACTTTCCATACTTTCAATAGATAATTCAATTTCCCGAGATTCACAAACTTATGTTGAGCAAGGGGTCTTTAAGTAATAATATTAATTTTTTTTTTTTAAAGTTATTTTAATTTTAAAAATAGCTTAATTAATCTTAATTCTGAAATATTGGTTTTAAAACAAACATAATTCATTTTAACTCTAAGATTTTCTTAAAACCATTTTTAATAACAACTTTGTTTTTAAAGTTAATTTAATTAATCTTAATTTTCTTATATTAATTTTATAAAATACATAATACATTTTAACTCTACAATTTTTTAACCCTACAATGTTGTGTAGGTTTCACACTTTTACATAGTGCGCTTTGAAATGTGTGTTATTTTTTAACCCTACAGTGTTATGTAGGTTTCACACTTTTACATAGTGCGCTTTGAAATGTGTGTTTAGATGATACATATAGACACAATTTTCATGAAATGTATCTTAGACATAGTACATATTAGTATAATTTGGAAATTTTAACCATAAATACAATTTGTAGTAAAACCTTCCCAAGCTTGAATTTAGTGTGCATAATTGTAATGACACAGAAAGTTTGTCCAACACTTGCACGTCCGTGTCATTACACTGAGGATTGTATGAATGTCACTATCATGCACTCGTGAATTAAAAAGATGTCAGGTTATCTTTTATTTCTCAAAATATGTTAAAATATGTTGGAGCATTTATTGCATAGGTTAAGATGAATCTTTTATAATCAACATCGAGAGATCTTGATGTAGGTTAGAGATTTCAGCATTTATTAATAGTTTCTAAAATAAAATAGCTACCCACAAACCATTATTTTTATTATGAATCTAAATAATTCCAAAATGACCATACAAGTTTATAAACATTAACAATTTATACAATGTTCACATACACATATAGTAATAACATTAATGTATGTCAATAAGATTCATCACTAACAAAAATTAAATATAAACAAATCATATGACATAATACCTTATACAAAATATATATCAAACTCAAAACAAATAAATTAAATTAAATTACTCCTTGACTAAATACTTTATAACTAATTTACATGCACTAACACTCACTTTGACCTGCATAATTATTTGCTTTGTTAAGTATGATTGTGCACTATGAAGCACAAAACATGTAAAGAAATAATAGAAGCAAAATGCACAAAAATTTGAAAATTTGCATACAATCTAAGGTAAGCATATTTTGTAGCTTCATATATATATATATATATATTTTTTTTTTCACACAATCATTTTTGTTTTTATACATAATTTTTTTTGTAATTATATATATATATGTAAATATTTGAATTTTGAATTGATATAATTTTTTTAATTTACATTAAAATGAAGAAGTGATAATACTTGAAGTATTAAAATTGTTTAATATTAGAAAGTTATCATTT
Organism: Larix kaempferi; assembly: GCA_027924585.1. NCBI lineage: Eukaryota > Viridiplantae > Streptophyta > Pinopsida > Pinales > Pinaceae > Larix > Larix kaempferi. The sequence continues at coordinate 478,536 of BSBM01001666.1, read as the reverse complement.
ACAAGTATAAATATTAATAATTTGAGAATATAATATTGAAATTGACATTTTTTTTCAGCGAAAAAAAAACGTACTATTGCTATTTATAGGAATAAATCAAATAGTACAACGATGAGCTATTATCAGCATTGATTTAACAAGAGTATCAAAATCTATTAGAATCAATTAGATCCCAAGGATATATGTCCAAAATTTTAACATTTAGCCACATAAAGCTAATCTGACACATGAAAATAACCACCCTTAGGTCTCAAAAAGTGGACAAGTGCCATCAGAATCCTTCCTGAAATCTATGAATTCTTTCGAGAATAAGATTCCTTCATCAGTCTCCAATTCCTCCTTTGATAATTTGTCCGCCAATGTATTGTTTTCTCTGTAAATATGTTGTAGATTAAAATCATGAAAACAAGAAAGTTTCTGTCTGATGCGATCACACCAAGGAGTCAAAACAACAACCTGTAACTTATATTCACCATGGGCCCACTTGATGGTGACCCGAGAATCACCGAAGATTTTAACTTCTGCCAGCCCAAAAAGATTTGCCACCCTAACAATCATCCATAAAGCCACAATTTCAACTTTCATGTTTGTTCCTCTGCCACATTTTAGTTTGCAAGTATAATAGTGATTCTGGTTAAGAAATATTACACCCCCAGCTGCACAATGGTCCCGAGCAGTAGCCCCATCAAAATATAAAACATGATTATCAACCTGGACATTCAAGACTACCACATTTCTTTGATTTCTGCCAGCTTCCTTGTTTTGATAAAGTGCAAATTGCTTTAGACATATATCTACTGCCACATTAAAATTTGGAAAATGATTTTCAAATATAACAAGATACCTCACATACCAAATGCTCCAGCAAACCATAACCGGAAGTATCACAAAGGATTTATGAGACGAGATCCATTGTGCACAACTAGAGATTATATCCAAGTTTCCCCAATCATTTGAAATATTGAGTGTATGACATACTCTATCCCGGACTAGTTTAGAAAATTCACAAAAATTAAATAAATGTGAAATATTTTCCTCATTAGCTTTACACAGGCTGCACATACTAGGACCAATCCAACCCCTCCTGAAGAGATTATCCCAGGTCTTGAGTCTATTCATGAAAACAAACTACATAAAGCACTTCATCTTGATAGGAATTTTCCACCTCCACACAGAATTGTACCACCAATGATTCAGAAAGATACATTTTTGCCGCATGATCCTCAGATAAGTAGTTTTTGCTGTCACATTTCCTGTCTACTTGTTCCCCATCCATAACAACTTATCCCTTTCACCAGTAACTCTGCAGCCGGTCTCACTTAAAGATCTTATATAATTATTCCAATCAACTGCATCACGTCCCATAAGCCCTATATCTTGAGAATTATACCAATATCTCGATGTGTTGTTTTTAATAATCTTGTTAAGGGTATACCAACCAAATATTCTAATGTGTGTCATAATGCTATTGGATAAACAATAAGAGCCCTGTAACCCCACAATCGGATCCAATCCGATGGAAATGTCATTCCCATCACCCAATTTCCAACAAATTCCCACAACTAACCATTTATAGACTTTTAAGAACCCATTCCAAATAGGCGATACACCTTTGGTCTTCTTAGCAGGGTTTCTTAGCCAATGACTGATATCCATTTTAATATATTTCGAATGCAAAACATCTGACCACAAAGTTCTAGTGAAAATTCCACGCCAAAAGGATTTGAGACTCAGTACTTCACTGAAAGAGGAAAGATCCTTTATACCCTAGCCTCCAGCACTCTCCGGGATACATAATTTGTCCCAACCAACCATCACAATGGCATTCTTATTCCCTCCACCAGACCAAAGAAAAGTGCTAAAATGCTTCTGCATATTTTTTATGACAGCGGGGGGAATTGGCATAAGAGAAAGCCAATAGACCAGAATTCCAGATAGGATAGATTTCAACAAAACAAGCTTCCCCCCTATGGATAAAAATCTGAAGGACTAGTGTCCTATGCGCGCTTCAATTTTCCTGAGCAATGACTGCCAGTCTTGGATCAAGTATCCATTGGGTTTAATGAAATAACCAAGATATTTAAATCCATCTCCCATCAAGCAAGCTTTATAGGGCAGCAACCTCTGTAAATTGCTAATCTCCAGATCATTCAGAGAATTAAAAAGAAATGAAGACTTTTTTAAACTCACCTTCATGCCTGACGCGCTGCAAAATAACCTTATAATATCACAATAGACCTTCCATTCCTTATCAGAGCCAGATCCAATCAGCAGAATATCATCCACAAAAAATATGTGTGACAGAGACAAATACCTGGTCACTTTTATACCATTGATAAAACCATAAGTTTTTGCTTGTGATATTAAAAGGCTCATACCATCGATAACTAATAAAAACAGTAGTGGTGACAGAGAACATCCTTGGCGTAACCCTCTAGAACATCTGAAAAATTCAGTCGGATCACCATTCACCAGCACGACAATGTTCATGGAGTTCACACAAGCCATTATCCAATTGACGATCAATGGCGGAATACCAATTTGTATAAGAACACTCCTCAGAAAATCCCAATTCACACGGTCATAAGCTTTTTCCAAGTCCATCTTTAATATAACAGCCTTCTTTTTCTGAATTTTGATAGAGTGAAGCAACTCCTGAGTTAACCCCACATCGTCCAATATCTGTCTTCCATCTAAGAAACCAAATTGTTCTTTGGTAATAAACTTAGACAATATAGGCTTTAATCTGGTGGCAATAATTTTGGAGACAATTTTACAGGCCATATTACACAAGGCAATGGGTCTGTAATCCCCCAGATGTTTTGGCTCATTACTCTTTGGAATTAGTGTAAAGAAAGTTGCATTAAGAGCACCTGAAATGAAACCCTGATTCTTAGAGTAAGCCACCATATTCAGTATGTCTGAACCCATGATATCAAAGAAGTGTATGAACAGCTCGACAGTCCATCCATCGGGCCCGGGGCTCTTTTCCTTAGCAAAAGAGTGTAAGACCTCCTCTATCTCTTCCAATGTAACATCCTTAACCAGCTCCAATGAGGTAGCTTCATCACAAAATTTGGGACACAATCTAGCAACCCTGAGTTGCTCTAATAAGTCACAGTCCTTTTGATCTGTATAAATAAAACCAAAATGTTCTTTTTCCACTACTTGAACCCTTTCTTTTCTAGAGACACTAGCTCCTGAACCATCTTCAATACTCCAGATGGAATTTGAATTGTGCTTGTGAGAAGCATAGGAATGGAAAAGTTTTGTATTTTTATCGCCATGATTTAACCAAATGGCCCTACTCTTTAGGTGCCATTCATGTTCTTCTTTCTCTAGAATTTTTTCTTTATTGCCCTCCAGCATTTTAAGAGTATCAAATTCATTAGCAGTGAGTGGGTCCTTAATATTCCGATTGTCCAAAGAATGGATTTCAGCTTCAATTTTAGATAGATCTAGAAGATCTTTCCTTTTTTGTTCATGAATCCAACCAGAAAGTTTAGATTTAAGAATCCTAAGTTTATAACTAAAGGAATCAACTGGATTCAAATTAGGGTCCACTTCCAATTCTGTCCAATAAACCTGAACCATCAAACAGAAGGCCTCATCACTCAACCAGGAGCTATTAAACTTAAAAGGGTAGCAACCCTTATGGATCAGCTCATGAAATTGGAAATGTATAGGCCAATGGTTTGCAAATTTTTTATTGCCTACCCACGTCTTATAACTTCCCGCATTTTCCAGAAGTGAAGAATTTATCAAAAAATTATCCAGTCTGTTATAGATACCCTCCTCACCCTGACGACCGTTAGTCCACGTGGGAACTAAAACAGCAGAATGTACATCCACAAGATTATTATCCACGAGAAAATCAGTAAAGTAATGACCCAGCACATCCTGCCTTGCATGACGACCCCAAATTTCAATAGCACCTCTAGTGAAATTCAAGTAATCTGCGATCATAAGATTAGGATTATTCAGTAAACCAGACTCCGCCAAAGAATCCTAGAAAATAGACCTATCTTGATAGGGCCCATAACAATTTAAAAGAGTTAACTTATGATTATTAACTTTACAGAAACCATCTAATAAAATTCTCCACTTTGTTTTGAAAGCAACAAAAGTGAAGTATCGTGGGTCCCAAGCAGATAACATCCCCCAAGAGAGGCCTGTAGAGCTAAGAGCAGTAACCTCCCAATCAGGAATCAATCTAGAAATTTTTGAAATAGCAGTCGAGGCATCACACATTGTTTCCTATAATAGTAGCACATTCAACCCATTAGACTTAATAAGATGGGATAAGGCCCTGAGCCTGACAACCTTCCCCACCCCCCTTATATTCAAAGAGAAAAATGACATTAAGAACCCAATTCATTGGGATTTCCTGCTCTAAGATCCCCAACACAAGAATTTAACATATTCCCAGTATCCCCAGCCTGTAATCTAGACGACAGTGTTACACATTCCTCAGCATCTGAAAGAGTATCCTTCTTTCTTCCCTTTTTTCGTCTAATAGTAACATTTTGAAAACACACCGAGTTTGATGCCAAGATCTCTGGGTTACTAGAAGGGTTTTTAGAAAACATAGGCAGAGGCGAAAGATATGATTGACCCTCAGGGATCTTATACCCAGACTCTTGCAATATATCAGCCTCCGGCATAGTAAAAGACCCACCACCCACATTTGAAACCGCACATTTTGGAACCCCCAAAGAGCCCTCTGCCCCTAAACAGGAAGACCTATCAACCTCTAGTGCAGGAGTAATAGTATCTTCCACCACGGGACTTACATCTACCCTGGAACCAAAGAGGTTTCTTTTAATGGAAGACTTCTCCTCCCCAACAGTCGAATTATGCAATAAATTTGTGGAATGTGGACCATTTACAGAATTACCCAAATTCAAAACAATGTCCCCAATAGAAATCCGATGATCTAAAGTCTTTTCCGAATCCTCAACAAATTTCAATTCCTCATTTGTTAGCTCAATGTTATGAAAGATAGGGCTATCAAAAAACTTACCCGTCGCCTCCGGAATCGAAGCTAGAACAACATATGGACTATCAGGCGCAAAATCCCCCTTTTTCCTTGGCAAATGAGACTGGGTCCTCGGGCAATTAGCTCGAATGTGACCAGTTTGATGGCAATCGAAACATCAAAAATAGATCTTGAAGTAATCTAATCTTTGCATCTAGCACCGCGAATCCCAAGAAATCTCAAGCTCAGCAGGTAATCCCTTACCCATCTCAAACTCCACCGCCTGTCACAGCCATAAAGAGTGTTATTATCCACTCGAATGAACTTACCCACCGAATTGGCAATGCCAATCAGTATATTTTCCCTCCACAGCTCAATTGGTAGCCCATGTATAATCATCCAGAGATGTCTCCTACTTTGAACCTCAGAGATAGGGTTAAACGAAATGTGCCACCGTTTTAGCCACAAAGACCCTTCTTTAAAAATCCAGGAGTCTTTCAGAATCATATCCAGATGGGTCGATTCTGCAAAAATGAACATAAGCCAGCCGTTGCTAAGAAGATTTACCCGCGGTAATGTCCCAATCATTGGTTCCTAGGCCTTCTTCATCCATTCGAGAATCTCCCCTTTATGACCAGAGGTAAATTCAAAGCACCCCACCATTGCGCAAGAAGCCAACATTTCGATTCTGTCTAGATTGGTATCCTGAGAAATGGAGAATTTATCAACTCCTTCCCTTACTTTGATAGTCTTCAATGTCCGCTTGGACCTATATTTTTTCCTTTCTAGAACTATCATCCAGTGGCTCGATGCCATTGTGTCCCAACACTAAAACCCTCTCCTCAGGACGATAGTGACAGCCACTGTTACACTTTGCTGTTCTCGGTCGAAGAGGTAAAGGGGAAAAGGGTAAATCCTTTCCAATAGCCCCCGGATCAAGTGAAGAGCCACCTGTCCTTGATTGGACACCATCTGTCCGATGGGCCATCATTGGAAACCTAACGCCAGTGGTAGATAGTAAAGAACCTACCTGTCACATCAACCCTAGAATGAAAGTAGTAAGGGGTTAGTTCCACAGTAACCACCAGTTAGAAGTGCGACCAGTTTAGTAGGACTGGTGCAGTAACTTGACCCCACCCAAAAAAATAAAACTATGGTTTGAGTGGAAAATCTTGCAAAAAATCAAACAAAAAGCTGAAAACATTGAAAAAACCACTTCCCACTTTTTAATAAACTTGGTTGGTACTAGAGCTAACCCTTAGGCTAGCTGGACTCCAAGTCGTTTTCAGCATTTTTGTCAATAATCTGCCATATTGAAATTGACATTGATAAAATAGCTATCACAAATTCATATATAATAAAGTTTTTTTTTTTTAAATATCAATGTATCTAATCTCTGTTTAATAAAATGTTTTTATTTATTTTATTAATTAGACAAACTATTTACATAATTTTAAAATAGAGACTAACTACTTTGCAGCTATTTCTCTTATTTCTCTTGTTTTAATTTTATTAACTGTTCCTTGTCTTTTTTTAATTTTTTTAAAATTTCATCGTAGCAAATTTGTTTATTCAACTATGTGCCCTTTCTTTTCCTTTTTAAAACTTCAATAAAACGTTTACAAATGAGGGGACTTACCTTTCTTCGTTGACCCTTTGACACTTTTGACTCCACATGATCGACTAGAAATGTTAGATAGAGCAGAAAGGGAAATCGAAGGCCCACATTACTTGTGAACCACCCTAACATTGGTGGATCTCACCGTGACTAGAGATATAGGCTTCTTCGTGTGGATGAATGTGACTACTTCTCACCGGGCTCACACCTTTAAAACACAATCTTAGTGTATACCTTGACGTGGATAACTCCCAGTTTTTTCAGCAGTCTTCAAGGTTTCAACCTTGTCCTTCTTCTTTTTATTAAAATGGATTCAAAGTTGCTTTTGCCCATTCTACAAACTCCTGTTCTCCATGGGCTTCAGCTTCAACATAACTGGCTTCTCCTTTTTCTTTTATTTAACGGAGATTTACTCTCCTTATATCAGAACTCCTCCTAGCATGCTCGGACTTTAATTTCCATTCATGGAGGAGTTATTAGATTAGATTCCTTTTTGAAAAAAACAACTCACCCCAATTCCCCTTGAATTTCCATTCACGGAGGAGTTAATAGATTAGATTACTTTTTAAAACAACTCAACCCAATTCTCATTGAGTGACGTCAGCACCTCAATGAGGAGTAATGAATTTTAAGCTTAGATTTCTCCCTTGGTGGATCTCAGTCGTCCAACCTGCACCTCCTTCTTGTGTCAGCTTAGGCGGATCAGTCATTCACAGGCCTCTTCTCTTGTACGGGGATGTGGTAGTAGGCGCAGCTACTTCTATTCATGGAACCCTTGCAGAGATCTCATCTCACAAGAAATGCACGAATTGTAGCTTCCTTCAAGCTAAGAGAACACAACCATCCGAGAAAAAAGGCACGAGATGATCATCGTCTTTGCCATAGGTGGGAGTTTCTCAGCTGAAAGGTGGCAAGAGACTCTGCTTCTTTGCTGAGAAGTGTGGCCCTTTGCCAAAAATACAACAGCTAACAAGCTCCGATGTACAGGTTGGAGGAGGAGTTTTAAGAAATACAGAGCTACGGCTCTCTTTTTTTATCATTTTTTTTTATTAATCATACTGCTACAACAATTAACATTAATAGTGTTTTTTCTTTGCACAAAGGAAAATTTTAGGGGTCAAATTTAGTCCTGTTTTATTTTTAGATCCTTTTTTTCAAAATAAGATTAGTCAAATTTAAGGATCAGTAAGATTCACCAAAGTTTCTATACTTTCAAAAAATTATGGATCCTTAAATTTTTCCCTACTTTACAGGGCATTCTCACACACACAGATTTTTTCTTAATGCAACCGTCTCCTTTTTTGTTTTAGGTCATTCTCTCAGACAAAAAGTTTCATCTCTGGTGGCCTCTCTTTTACCTGCTTTGATTCCACTTTGTTGGTTTGGGGAGAATAAACAATAGAAACTTAAAATATATTATTGCACAGAGAGCTACAACTCTAAAACACAAGAACATGAGCGAAAAGATTTCTTTGTATTAATGTGTCTCCATCTTATTCATCTCTTTTACAGGTTCTTCCTTGTATTACATGGCACATCTAGACGGTTCTATAAAGGAGAGATTGAGCCTTCTCCAGAAGCTTCTACACCATTTAAGTAGTCTATTCATCCTTTACAAGCGTACACCTGCTGCAATAACTTCTTTGCTACCAGTTCTGACATTAACCGTGGGAAGAATTACATACACCTACCAACACTCTCTCTTAACTAGATTAATACAATTACATGGTGAAACTGGATTAATACAATTACATGGTGATTCCCTGTTTTGTTTCAAGGATATTGATTTACAAGAACCTTGTGTAGAGGAGTTGAGGTCTTGCTAGAGAAGAAAACCTTTGTCACTATCTATTTTATAAGAACTTAGTGTAGAGGAGTTGAGGTCTTGCTAGAGAAGAAAACCTTTGTCACTATCTATTGTGAATTGATATATTCTCATAAATAAAGTACCTAAACCACAATTTGTGGTTTGTGAATGTTTATAGATCACAAGTTAAGTACCAATAGCCATGAGTTATTTAAAACTCAATTACCAATTATAACATGTAAATTTATATATTTTTAATATATATATTTTAATTGTTTATATTTAAAAGAACCCCATAAAATAAGTATATTCATCTTTCTCTAATTTAAAAAGAGTCTACTCATCTTCCTCCAATTTAGGAAGAGGAGGCTTCCTCATCCACCCTAGATTATAAAATTATAAAATGTAAAATATAAACGCTTAATAATATGGAGACATGTACTACTTTCAACTAAAATATCTAACTGAGACATGTACTACTATCAACTCAAACATCTAACTGAACCAACCTATATCACTAAAAAAATGGATCATGCACACAGGTCCAACAAACTTAAACGCTTTATCATGGGATGTGTCACAACCTCTAAAATGCGCTATCGTTCATACCGCACTGTCTCCCTTTGTCCCTCCCCTTCTTGCGTTATTTGACTACCCATCTCAGCTCATAGTGGCAAGATTACTAAGATATCGATAAGCCGAACTTCCAAACAACTTGCTCTATGCATCCGGTAGAAAAGATGTGATTCACTAAGAGGCTGCTGTCAGATGCTACTACCTAACACCGGATGGAAAGAAACGCGAGACCAAAAGCATTTCACTGAGCAAATTAATATGATGAATTTGTTTGGTGTTCTGAACATTTGAGTGGCTTGATTGTATTCTTATGCCTTGTATAAGGTATATGTCAATGGTCACTAAAACAAACTATTTGGAAGGTTAGCCTCAGAAACACTCAAGTCTCTGCAATCAAGATTTAAGCAACATTTCTGAAAAAATTATTTTATTTTATAAAATGTATTTTTATATTTAATCAATATAATTTAATATTTTTAAAATCTATATTATTTAAATTTTTATATAAAAAAAGCAAAAATTTAATTTTTTAATATTTGATTCCGTGCTTAATATATTTAAGTTTAACATGAAATCAATATAATTTAATATTTTTAAACTTATATTATTTAAATTTTATATAAAAACAAGTATATTATATAAAAAACAAATAAAAATAACAAATTTTTATGTTACTTATTATTAATAATATTTATTATTTTGTTTCATATTAGAATATTAGCTAAATTTTATTAATCATCTTACTAGTAGAGTATAATAGATTTTTTTAATTAATTATTTTTTATTAACATTAAAACAATATTAATCTACATTTTATGGGAGAGTTATGATATATATATAACTAGTTTAAAGATATTTTAATTGTGTATTGAGAAGTATCTTTTATAGCAAAGTTATTTATATATATAAAGAAAGTTGATTGTAAAAATATATTTTAAATTAAATAAATATAAATAAAATTATTAAATTTTTTTATATTAGAATATAACTTATTTTTATATGTTAGTTTATATAGTGTAAATCAAGCCAGAAAAGAAATTAAGCAAGCTACCGAAGAGTTCATAAAAAGACAATCTAAATCAGTACAAGAGCCTAATTAGAAGGAAAAAAAGACATTATCTAAGTAAAAGGCAGGAAATTAATACGAAAAACAAAAGAAGATAATAAGATTGCTCTGGAATACTGGAATTCATATCTTTAAACTCTTTACGGTTTCTCAAAAATCAGGAACACATTCAAACCCTTCTTAAAACAAAAGAGGTTTTCTCATCAGACGACGTTAATTTCAGGGTTTCACGCCTGGATAATGGAAAAAGCCAAGGACATCAAGGTTACCAAGCATAAATATTAAAAATTGGTCAGGTCGGATCCTCATCTCGCACATCCACAAACTCTTCAAATCTAGTGGTCAAGCAAGGTTTCCCTACAACTTGGACTCAAAGCCTCATTATTCCCTATCTTCAAAAGCGAAAACTAAATATCGAACCATTATGGTTAGCCCTCTTTTATCTAAGTTGTATGGTATTATCTTAGAAAAGAAGATCATCCATTGGCTAGAAACGAAAGGTAAACAGGCCAAAGGGAAAGCTGGATTTATAGGGCATCATTCAACAATAGACCACCTTGTTACGCTTAGGATCATTGCAGAGGAATGTCGGGGTAAATAAAATAAGTTTGATAAATGTTTTGTTGCTTTGTATACTTTAGAAAATATTTTGATATAGTTCCTAGAAATAAACTTTGGAGGAGGTTAGAGGAGCTCCAGGTCCCTTTTGAGTTGAGAGCTGGTGTGATAAGACTTTACGAAAAAGTTGTAGGCAAGTTTAAGAACAATGAGGGGTGGTCGACCGATATAGATTGTAATATCGGATTTAAGAAAGGTTTCCCCCCTCTTCCACCCACCCTTTTCGGTATCTACATCAATAGGCTAGAGGAGTGTTTAGAAGAAGCAGGCCGCGCCAGCACCTTCTTAGCCAGGATAGTCATCATCTTCTTGCTCTATGCAAAGGGATATTGTCCTCCTTGAAAGGTGTCACTCTGATCTTGACAAACAATTAAGAATTCTCAAAAACATTGTTCTACTATGGGTATGATTGTTAATACTGACAAGACTAAAGTTATGATTATAAATCCAAGAAAGACGCCTCAACCAACTTTACTTACGACAAAAGCAAGCTAGAGGAAGTAACTTCTTACAAGCATCTTGGTATTGATATCCATCACAAGCTCAACTGGAACTATAGTATCGAGAAAAGAATCAAGGGTGATTGGAAATCTTACTTTGGCCTCAACAACAATTGTAAGTTAGCCAACCTTGCTATGTGGGATAAAAATAAATTTCTCTTCAAAACTCTTGTCATTCCCGTCATCTTATATGTGTTAGTTTTTAATTGTTTAGGCATATAACATTAAACAATCTATCGCTGAAAGAAATACAAGCACATCAAGAACACAACGAACACAATAATTTCTCTCAGGGAAACCACAAGGGAGAAAACCCCGAAAAAATCTTCCTCAATATAGAAATCACAAAGTACAAAATTAAACCCCCAAGACAAGATCACCTACTCCTCCACTTGTCCGAACTTCTCTCTCTCTCCTATGCGAACTTGTGTGAGTGAGATGAGTGAGTACAAATGAGAGAGACGTCGTCTATTTATATTCTTCTGTTGGGGTGACTTTTCCCCCAAACAGGGCCGACTTCTCCTAACTGACTGGGTTGACTTGTCAAATACATAATATAATAATCTCTTCTGTGTTCTTCTAGGCCGACACAAGACCTAGGGTTTACATTGACTCTTTCAATGACTCTTACATTATTAATTACATCAATGACATCTCCCGAAGGAGGAATACAATAATACAATAGACAAGTATAGAATATCTTTCGCATTTACATTCTTTTAACACTCCCTCTTAACTAGGAAGGTATTCTGCGGTTAACATCAACAGCTGCACAACTGACTTGTGAATATCTATATGTCATAGGAGTATTTTGGATCATCATATGTCTGGGGTATCATCTGTTTGGAGTAGCAACATCATTGTCTATTGGAATGTCATCATACAACATAGTCATCGTCATCTGCTGGAATATCACCTTCAGCAGCATCCTCTGTATCATCGTCAACAACATCCTCTGTTAGAACATCTTCTGCTGGATCAACAACGCCGTTAGCTGGAACATCCTCATCAGCAACATCATTAGCTAGAACATATCCTGCTGGATCAGCAACACTGTTAGCTGGAACATCCTCTACTGGAACATCCTCGTCAGCAACATCATCAGCTGGAACATCTTCTGTTGGAACATCCTCGTCAACAACATCATCAACTGGAACATATTCTGCTGGAACATCCTCATCAGCAACATCATCAGCAGGAACACTATCAGTCAACCACTAGTGATCTTCAGTCACCAAGGACTAACATCAGTTCCTAAGAACTAGAAACACTATTAGTCAGCCAGTACTGATCTTCAGTCCATGGGACTAGCAACAGTTCCTAAGAATTGGGACGCTATCAGTCAGCCAGCATTGATCTTCTGTCCCCAGGACTAGCATCAATTCCTAAGAACTAGAACACTATCAGTAAGATAGTACTGATATTCAGTCCCCAGGACTCGCATCGGTTCCTAAGAACTGGAACACTATCAGTCAGCTAGTATTCTTCATTCCCTAGGACTGGAATCAGTTTCTAAGAACTGGTACACTATCAGTCAGCTAGTACTGATCTCCAGTCACCAAGGAATGACATCAGTTCCAAAGAACTGGAACACTATCAGAAAACCATTATTGATATCCAATCACCAAGGATTGGCATCAGTTCCTAAGAACTGGAACACTATCAGTCATCCAATATTGATCTTCACTCCCTAGGAATAGAATCAATTCCTAAGAAATGGAACACTATCAGTCAGCCAGTTCTAATATTTAGTCCCTAGGATTGGCATCAATTCCTAAGAACTGGAACACTATTAGTCCAGCCAGTACTGATCTTCAGTCCCCAGGACTCGCATCAGTTCCTAAGAACTGGAACACTATCAGTTAGCCAGTACTGATATTCAGTCTCCAGGATTGGGATCAGTTCCTAAGAACTGGAACACTATCAATATGCATCCAGTACTGATCTTCAGTCACCAAGGAGTGGCATCAGTTCCTAAGAACTGGAATTCTATCATTCTCTCTTTCGAGAGAGGTCCCTCTGGACCAAACCAAGCTTGTCTCAAAAGTATTCCAACTTTACACGAGTGTTATAGCTTGAAATGACACCTCTCCGTCCGTGACGACACTTGCTTCCCTTGGTCGCATGACGACACTTCTTGAGATCAATTTCAGTCACACAACAGGACATTTGTGGATGGAGGAGTCATTTGGGACACTAAAAATGATTGAAATTACCTCATTCCTGACCCATTTGATGATTACGACTCTTAGGAACATTTTTTCAGACAAAACCATCTCCTGAAAATGAGCAGAAAAGCCTGTTTTTGGCCAATTTTTCACATGGGCGCTACTCTACCTTAACAAACTAGCGCCTGGACCCCACTCCAGTGTACAATAGTAGTGCTCAACCCCTCCTGGGCACTACTCCACTATGAAATAGTAGCGTACACCCCTGTTTTAGTCAAAATATTGAAGTTTTGGGAAGTTAAGTTGGTTGGGGAACCTCCTGCTCGGTTATAACTTCTTTTCCTCTCCTTCACTGACTATATAAGGAGGGTAGAAGGGCCATGTGAGGGGACCAAGCTCAGAACAAAGTTATGCTGGAGGAATGGAGACCCTCATCCCTCTCTCTTGTGCCTCAGTTTTGATAAACCCTAGCACAGTTTCTTAGAGGTTGGGATCCTTGGAGAACAGAAGCAGGAGACCCTGAATCTAGGTTTCGTGAAGAGCCAAGCTTGAAAGAAGGTATAACTTTATGTACTTGCTTTCATTCATTAATAAATATCAGATGTTCTTCTCTTTCCAAATATGACCTATTAATGTGTCTTAGATTTGATTACTATTTGCTTATAATCTGATATCTTCTTCTATTATGAATATCAGTCTTATGTATGTAGTCAAATGTATTTGAGAAAGGTATCAAGTAGTTTTGCAGGTCTGGGCATTGCGACAATGGATAAGCATTGAAGAGCGAGGGAGGCAAAGCTAGGATCAATCTTCTGAATAAGGTGCCTACATCTCTAAACCCTAATCTCTTCATTTATTTGTTGTACTTGTAGAATGCTTGTAAGTCTATCTTTATCACTGTAAGGTGGTAGTTTCTCCCCTGAACTATAGGTGCATTTTCCTCACAACAGAATGGCGACTTCGCTGGGGAAAGCCTAACTACTTAGGGGTATCCAGGGTCATTTCTTCAGTCTTGTTTGATTGTCTTTGTTCATTTTATTGATTAGGATCAGTTAGTAGGCTCTGTTTGACCCTCCTTGGCTCTTATATACCCTTCCTAGCCCTTTCAGACCCTAGTGGACCCAAGTTGGGGGGTTTTAACCCCATTTTTTCAAATTTTCCCACCTGTACGCTACTGTTGTGAAGCACAGTAGTGCCCATACGCTAGCTTTCCTCTACAAAGTAGTGCCCATCTCTATTATGGGTGCTGGTATACCTCATACACAGTAGCGCCCACAATTTGGGTTTGATTTTTTTTGAGTTTTTGGGTTGTGGACCCAAATCTGGGGGCCGTGGTTGCATTTTTTGGGGTCCCCGATGACCCTAGGTCTGAGTTAAACCACTATAAGTGGTATGCCATCCTTGTATTGATCCTACATTCATGATTTGAACCTATTTTGATCAATTTGGGCTTGTTTGGAAAGTTTTGGGGCTTGTGGACCCAAGTTGGGGGGTTGTGGACCAGTTTGTTGTTTTGTACCCTAATTTGAGTTGGTTTGAACCTGCTTGCTCCATTTCCACTGGATTTGAAACCTATTGAGTCTTCTTGACCCTGTTTGTACCTATTTGAGTGAAATTTATCTTTTAGATTGGTTTCTTGTCCTCCCTTATGCTTTTAGTTTTCTTTGGTAGTGAAAGCTCAAGTGTTTTGGCTGTTGTTCAAGACCTTGTTTGTATTGTTTATGTGCAGACCTGACTTTACCAAACCATCCTTCTTTGTAGGTCATTTGCTTCGTTTGGGTCTAAAAGTAGTTTTTGTACTCTTTTCCCAATGTTTGGCATGCTTACATCAATAAGAATTTGAAAGTCATATTTGGTAGCTTTTACTATTTCAATAAAGAAAACCTGAAAGTCATATTTGGTAGCTTTTATTGATGTAGCTTTTACATCAATAAGAATTTGAAAGTCATATTTGGTATCTTTTACTATTTCAATAAAGAAAACCTGAAAGTTTCTTTGCTTTGCTTTGATAATAGGTTAGTTTCAGTTTTGTTTCTTACCTTTGAAAAGCATAAAGAATTTTGATTCATTTTCTGAATAGAGTACCTTGCAAGTGGCTTAAAAGATTTTAGAGTGCTTTGCATAGAAAAGAACAAGTTTTCTTTTGCATACCTATTTGCTTGAGTAGCTGCATTCTTAGGTTTTGAGTTTAATTTTGTACATTTAGACTTTATTTTTACCCTTTTTGCATTCGAAAGATTAAAAATTGCATTTGCATATGCATTCTAGATCAGAATTTTAAGACTTGCATTGAAAAGAAAAGATTTGTTTAGTGGCGAATATTTCATTTTCAGTACTCTATCTCTATTATAACCACTCTCACACACCCACTACCCTTTTGAGTAAGTAAGTAACCTTTAAAATGAACCCTAATAAAATGTACTAGTAACATTTTCTTTTCTAGGTTACACTACACCAACTAGTCTTGGTTAGGATCTTGGGTTTAAAACACCTTAAACGACCCAAGATCACACATTACGCAAAAATCGTAGTTCGACTATCGCAGGTAAACCCACTTCATTCAAAACTCGTCTGGGATCTATGCAGTAGGTCTTGTGAGATCAGATTGTTGGGAATACACCTACTATTTTCTATTTCAAGCATATACTAGGATTGGATCGCGTTTGGGGACTCTTTTGAGTTTCAGGCTCAGTTACCCTGCCCACGCCTTTTGATTCGACCAGCGACTGTTCCCCTAGGATTTTTCGGCGTGGTGTTATCCTTAGTATCTGACCATAGGTTCATACACAGGTGAGAGCGGAGGGTATATCTGCTGTACCTAGGACAGACGTGGGAGGAAATCCCTTGCAGGTCTTTGGGAGGGCGGTTGGGTGATTCCATCGCTTGCACCCTTAGTCATTGTATTGTAGACCCAGGGTAACTATTCTTCATCCTTTGTTGATCTATTATGGGCCCTCATCATCCCAGACTCTTCTCCGGAAGGCATCTATTTTCCTGGTTTGATTTACCTAGGACCTTTTTAGTGGTGTGCTCTTTGTGCTACTGGTCTTAGTTTTCCTTAGAGAACTTCTTGCTCATTTGAGCAGGAAACTATGTCTAGCATTTCGGCGAGTGCCAATCAAGGTACCCCTGTTCCAGGGGATCCTTGTGTTGTTCCATTCATTGGAAACATTGGCACTCCCTTAATGGCTACTCTGAATCTTCTTGGATTCACCATAGGGCTGTCGGTTTGGTTGTTTTCCACTCCGAATGCCTTGCATGCTCCTGGCGCTTATTTTGTAAACACCTCAAATCAAGAGCATCAGAACCCTGTGCCTCCCTTTCCAGTAACATCTTCTCCTCCTCCTTCTACCTCATGTGGCGAAAGTAGAAATACTAGTAACCAACAGTCTAAAAGGAATAGACAAAGGAAGAATGGGAAGAAGATGCCAAAACAAGGGGGCAGCAACCCATCCACTGCAAGTCATGCTAGGGGCAAGCACCTTGCCTCTGTAAATCATGTAGGGGGCACCGACCAAGCCACTGGAGGTCATGCTGGGAGAAAACTTTTTAGTCACTGAAAATCATACTGAAAGTTTGTCTTCAACCACTGTCAGTCAAGTTGGGGACACATCATTGATCACTGCTAGTCATATTAATGACAAGTCACCAGTTCATGTGAGTCATACTGGAGACACCAGATCAGCCACTGCAAGTCATGCTGAGGGTGTTGACATTGTCGACAAACCAAACAAATAGAAGCTTAAGTTCCCTTGTAAGTTTTGTGAGGGAGACCACCTTACTTACTTGTGCTTTGTACTTCCAAAAGTGCAAAAAGTGTGGTCCTTAGTTCAAAAGTCTTCTACTTCTGAGCAACTAGCCACTGCAAGTCATGCTAGGGGCAAGCTTTCAGCCAATGCTAGTCATGCTAAGAGTACTGATGTTGTAAAGGATTCTAAACCTATCGGACGGAAACCAAAGTTCCCTTGTAAACTTTGTAAGGGAGATCACCTTACTCACCGATGCCCTGCCATTCCAGAGGCACGAAGAGTGTGGTCCATGTCTGAATTAACCTATGTTCCTAAGTTGTCTATAGATTCCCTACAGTCAGATCAACCTTTGGTTGATAAAGTGGTTGAACTAATACAATCTTTGGTCGACCCCACTCTTCCTTTGGAGAGTGAAGTGATCGAATCAATGCAATCTTCGACCGATCCCATCAGTCCTTCAAAGATTGATGCACCTACTGCTGAAGTCTTCTGCATTACCAGTTTGGATGTTCCTAAAAAAGGGGGCACTTCATCTGTGCCATGTGAATCCCTACCAAGCCCTCGGACCGTTTCCTTTGATTGGAATAGTCTAGCCAAGCCTCGTCTTCCTTCTTCGACACCTTTCTAGATAAGGGTTGATATCGGGAACCATACAGTTGATCAATGCATTGTTGATGAAGGTGCTTCTCTTAGTATCTTATCCTCTTATGCTTGGAGAGATTTGGGTTTCCCTAATGTTATTCCAGCTGTTAATTGGCCGCTGACCTTCGATAGAAGACCTAGTGAACCGATCGGATTCCTCCATCAGGAACTTGTTACTTTGGGTGGAAAAATAGTCTTAGTTGATTTTATGGTTTTAAAGGACACTATGGACTTTGATATGATCCTTGGGCATGATTAAGTTTATGCTATGCATGCTGTGGTGTCTACACTCTTTCGTGTGATGCATTTTCCTCATAACAAAAGCATCATCACTATCGACCAACTTACATTCGTTGATCCTCCTTATTACCCAACTGTAGACCAGTCAGATCCCTCGTCATTAGGCACTACTATATCACATGGGACTTATGTGGCATATTGTTCCTTGAGTTCAACTTCTATTGAGAAGAAGTCTCTGAGTTCATGCTTACCTTCTCGAGACTTAGTCCCAGCTTTTGACCAAGTGACACCTCCATCTGAATGTCTAGATATGTGTTCTATCTGGGATGATATACTTCCTTCCAATGAAGTTTTCCTAGAGTCCATAGTACAGTCTACCATTCATTTGGATTTTGATCCATTCATAGTTATGTCCAGCCCCGATTTGACCTTAAAGTCTGATCTCCCTACTGTTGAGTCTTTGAACTCTCCTATAGATGTGCAAATCGATGTTCCTGCTGAGTTTGATTATGCTTCTAGAATTTTCAACTCCTGTGATGATGAATTTGTTTATGCAGATTCCATCATGTCCTTCAACTTTGATCTTCATCCCGAAGTCGATCTTGTTGATTGTAAGTCCTCGGGCTTGGGTAGCATAGAGTCTTCATTTGAAAACTCTGCCTTGTTTATGCCTGCTGTTGATGATAGTGAAGTTGAAAGTATTTCTACTATAGTGACTTGTATTAGGTCTTTCTTTACATATGTTTTAGATATGATCCTGGTATTGATGTTTCTTTGAGACAGAATTCTTAGCTGGATTTATATTTGCTTACTGGTCTCTTTCGACACCTTGTGCGACCTTGTCAAGTATATTCGGAACCTTGCATATAGGTTTGGGCTTCCCCACTGTTATGTTGCATTTGAACCTTTTGCCATCCGAATTCACCATAGGATCGAACCTGTTGGATATTGGTGTGTTAGCCATCTCTTTATGCATCGTGCACCTGTCCGACAGCAGAGCCTACCTAACATGGGTCACCCTAGTCAACACCCTTATGCCTTTCTGGTGCCCATGCTGAGTTTTTCTCATAGGCTCGGAAGCCTTTTTAGATTTACCATGACTTTGAGAAGAAGCCTGATATCTTTCTTCCTCATATATTTCTGGCCATCCCTGATAAGGCTCCCATCTTTATGTTCAAGTTGCATATGCATCTGTTATGATCTTGCTTGTGCTAATGAGACTGATGTCGGCTTCCACGCTTTTAGCTCGTTGTATAAGCCTCCATATCTAATCTCATTTCCGTTAAGCCCTGTATCATTTTGCCTTCGCAATTTGACACCTTTTACCTAGAGGAGACACACCCTGAGTGTCCTTATCTTGCTCATGTTCCTTGCATTAGGCATAGCTTTGTTCCATGCGCTTGGAGCTAGTTTCGCATGTCCTTGACACTCGTCTCCTCCCAATCGAGCATTCTTCTTTTACTTCGAGCTCGTTAAAAACAGTAAGTAGGTTATGAGCATTCTTCCACCTTTCCTTCAAGCTCGTTAAAAACAGTAAGGAAGCTACAAGCATTTCTTCCACCTTTCCTTCGAGCTCGTTAAAAATAGTAAGGACGCTATGAGCATTTCTTTCATCTTCACTTCGAGCTCATTAAAAACAATAAGGAAGTTACGAGCATTTTCCTATCTCCTTTGAGCTCATTAAAAACAGTAAGGAGGTCATGAGTTTACTTTTCCGGACACGTTAAACCTTTACGGAAAAGATCCCTATGGAGTTCTTTTAAGCCCTTTTCAGACTCCTTAAATAGGAAAAGTTTGCCGAGCATAGTTGTCTTTTCGGGCTTGTTAAAATAACTGAACCGACATCCACTTAGTTATAGAATTACCCTTTTTCTGGGCCTTAGTGGATAAATTACGAAAAAGGTATACTCTAGGTATACTCTGGTATGCACTAGAAGAGTTCTTCTTCCTTTATTTTTCACTTTTTCAGGGAATGAGACTAAATTTACGAAAAATGACCTTTGGAGTCGTCTTTAGGGTTTTCAGACTCTCAAAATGTGAAAACACCAAGCGAGCATTCACTTACTCGAGCTCGATATAAAATCCCTGGATAGGTGCATAGAGGACTGTTTAAGTTTTTCAACTCTATAAGCAAGAAAACACCGCTGAGCACAGACCAATCCGGGCTCGATATAAAATCCACAGATAGGTGTATGGAGTTTTCTTCTAGGTTTTTCAGACTCCTTAAATATGAAAATACCGTTGAGCATGCTTTAGTTCTTTGTCAAGCTCATTAAAAAATTAAAAAGGAAAGGGAAGGGAAGAATGTTAAAATATCTTTCAATATGATGGCAGCAAGTCTACTATCTCCTTGAACAAAGCACCTGTTTTGAGTCTATCAAACAAGTTGGGTTCTAGTGTTGGCCTTAGGGTAAACCTGATATCAGATTTCTTACTCTTTCGTTTGGTTAGTCTTCCAATCATATGGAGAATCTGTTAATGTCTCCTACATTGCAGATTTGTATCGTGGTCTCTTTGTGTTCAAAGCTTCCTAAGTCACTTTTGTGTCATGTTCACTGTTCAAGGATACAACCTGTGTCGACCATTCTATAGTTTCCTTGACCTTATGTGTCGGCCATTACTTGGTGTCAGTATGTTTCATCATGTGTTCAGTCCTACTCCAAATCAACTCATACCTGTTGAGTTTTCCTCGTGTTGGATGATGGAGGATGCATTAAGGCCTCCATTCCAATGGACTTCTTCCCATCAACTTCAACTCATTGTGCTTTGGGAATGAAGTTTAGAGTTTCGGTTAGTACCTTAGGGATTGCAGTCATTAGTGGCAGTTTCCCTCGCTATTGGATAGATGGGAATACATCAATGTCTTCTATCTGATAGATTCTTCAAGTGTTCGATGGCAAGACCATTTATTCGCACTTGCTTGAATGTAATAGGTACCTTGGGTTCCATTTTCATTATTGGTGGACACCTCTCGCGTTTGTTAACGGTATACATCAATGATCAGTAATCAAAAAATACCTCCCATGTTCGACATCAACCCTTTTATTCGCATGGATAGGTTTGTGCCTTGGGTTGTTTTTGGATGAAGACCTTGGGATCCTTGATAGCATCACCTCATTTATGTTATCACCCAATTTGCGCAAGACTGAGCCACACTCTTTTTGGGCTCTTGATGAGACATAGATCCAACTTGTTCTCTATGGCTATGTTCTCCAGTTTTGACATAGATCCACCTTGTATTTATGTGGCTATGTTTACACTTATGTTCCTCATGGATCCATGCTTGTATTTTAGTGGCCATGATATATGCATCAGTGTTTGTATCATTATTGTATCCTCTTGGAGGTCATGTTCCACTATTTGAACATGGACAATTACCCCAAGGATAAGTTTGTCTGACATTGCCTTTGCTTTCAGATACTTCATTTGAGCCTATGATTCTCGGTTTCTCCGGTTCCTCCATGATTCAACTCTTTGTTATTTATAATGTATTTCGGCCATCATTTCCTGCACTCCCTCTGACCTCATACATTAGGGGGCATCTTTTATAGCTTGAAATGACACCTCTTCGTCCGTGATGACACTTGCTTCCCTTGGTTGCATGACGACACTTCTTGAGATCAAGTTCAGTCACACAATAGGACATTTGTGGATGGAGGAGTAATTTGGGACACTAAATTGATTGAAATTACCTCATTTTTGACCCATTTGATGATTACAACCCTTAGGAACATTTTTCCAGACCAAACCATCTCCTAAAAATGAGCAGAAAAACCTGTTTTTGACCATTTTTTCACATGGGCACTACTCTACCTTAACAAACTAGTGCTTGTACCCTACTCCAGTGTACAATAGTAGCTCTCAAACCCTCCTGGGCACTACTCCACTGTGAAATAGTACCGTACACCCTTGTTTTAGTCAAAATATCGAAATTTTGGGAAGTTAAGTTGGTTGGGGAACCTCCTACTCGGTTATAACTTCTTTTCCTCTCCTTCACTGACTATATAAGGAGGGTAGAAGGGCCATGTGAGGGGACCAAGCTCAGAACAAAGTTATGTTGGAGGAATGGAGACCCTCATCCCTCTCTCTTGTGCTTCAGTTTTGATAAACCCTAGCACAGTTGCTTAGAGGTTGGGATCCTTAGAGAACAAAAGCAGGAGACCTTGAATCTAGGTTTTGTGAAGTGCCAAGCTTGAAAGAAGGTATAACTTTATGTACTTGCTTTCATTCATTAATAAAGATCATACGTTCTTCTCTTTCCAAATATGACCTATTAATGTGTCTTAGATTTGATTACTGTTTGCTTATAATCTGATGTCTTCTTCTATTATGATTATTAGTCTTATGTATGTAGTCAAATGTATTTGAGAAAGGAATCAAGTTGTTTTGCAGGTCTGGGCATTGCGACAATGGATAAGCATTGAAGAGCGAGGGAGGCAAAGCTAGGATCAACCTTCTGAATAAGGTGCCTACATCTCTAAACCCTAATCTCTTCATTTATTTGTTGTACTTGCATAATGATTGTAAGTCTATCTTTATCACTGTAAGTTGGTAGTTTCTCCCTTGAACTATAGGTGCATTTTCCTCACAACAACGAGATAGAGGCTTATTCATCACATCAACAACTTGTTCCTTTGTAGGAACATATTTGAGCTTTATAGCTCCCTTCTGTAGCATATCCCGGATATAGTGGAGCTTGATATCGATGCACTTTGATCCATCATTGAACAAAAGATTCTCTTTCATCTTGATGCAACTCTGTTTGTCACAGAGTATATCTGTAGCATCAATCTCTGCATCGAATAGTCCTTCCAACATCTTGTGAAGCCACACTGCTTCACTACAAGCTTCTACATATTCAGCTTCTATTGTACTGAGTGCAACACAAGGTTGCTTTCTACTGAGCCATGAGATCATACCTGATCCCAAAATAAAGAAACATCCTGAATTTCTTTTCCTATCTTCAACACTTCCAGCCCAATCTGATTCTGTGTACCCGTACAACCTAAACTCACTATCTCAAGCATATCTGAGTCCATAATCCAATGTACCATTTATTTACCTCATCACATGTTTTGCTGCAATCAGGTGAACACTCCTGGGATCCACCATATACTGGATTAATGTGTTCACAACAAAACATATATCTGGTCGAGTATTGGTCAAGTACATCAACGACCCAATAATCTGTCTATACATGGTGACATCTACTATATATGATGAAGCATCATTCAGGAGCTTCACGTTTGTCACCATCGGAGTAGTCATGGCCTTACAATCCAACATCCCAAATCTCTTTAGGATCTCAACTGTGTATTTTCCTTGAATCAGGATATTCTCATCTAGAAACTGCCATACTTCATGACCTAGAAAGTAATGCATCATACCAAGGTCTTTCATCTCAAATTCTACTGCAAGACTTTTCTTACATTTGGTGATGGGATTGTCTTCCCCCAACAAGAAAAAATCATCTACATATAGTAGTAGTATCATAGGTTCATCATCCATAATATTATAATAAATATTGGAATCTGCTTTACTCTTGGTAAATCCCAAATTCATCAGGAAGCTATCAATTCTTCCATACATGCTCTGGGTGCTTGCTTCAACCCATACAATGATTTCTTCAGTCTGCATATGTACATGTGACTTTCTATCTTCTGTTTCAAATCCTTATGGTTGCTCGATATATAATTTTCCTTCTATCTTCCCATTCAGGAATTCCCATTATTTACATCCATATGATGTAACTTCCATTTCATCTTGGTTGAAAAGGAAATAATGGTTATAATTGAACATTATCTGGCCACAAGAGAAAAGGTCTCCTCATAATCAATTCCTTCCTTTTGTGAGAATCCTTGTGCTACAAATCTTTCCTTGTACTTTTCAATGCTTCTGTTTGCTAAGTGTTTCATTTTGAAGATCCATTTTGAAGATACAATTGATTTATCCTTTGATCTTGGTACCACATCCCAAATATCATTCTTGATGATGGATTGGTATTCTTGATTCATAGCACCCAACCATTCCTTCTTCTTCATTGCATCTTCAAAACAAGTTGGTTTCTCTTCAATAAGGTTACACATCAAGGATACATAACTGGAGTATGGCCTTGGTCTCTTGCTCTCTCTACTAGTTCCTTTGGGGCACCATACCTTCCTGCATATTGAATTAATTCTTGTTCCCAAGATGGTCTTATTTTTCGAGAAATATCCTCATGAGGTGTCTCCTCAGGTCTCTGAGGTTTTCTCATGTCATGATACTCTATAATAGGATCTTCTTCAATATTTTTGTCTAGTACTTTGTTTGTTTATGTAACTCTAGGAGCTTCCTGCTCCTCTTCATCCTCATGAGTCTTCTTGGATTTGTTGAAAGTTGTGTCTTCATCAAATATAACATCCTGGCTAAGCTCAATTTGGCGGAATCCTGGGATGTAGATACGATAAGCCTTTGATTTCTCACTATATCCCACAAATATTCCCTTCTTCCTTGAAGGTTCCAATTTCGATCTCTTCTTCTTTGGAATGTGAATAAACACTGGACATCCAAATATATTTAGATGACTAACTTCAGGCTTCATACCGGTGAACATCTCTTCTGGGTTTTTGTTGCCAAGCTCACTATGAGAGATTCTGTTCTGTACATAGACTGAGTTTTGGATGCTTCTGCCCATAAATGCATGGGTAAGTCTTAGTCATGGATCATAGCCTTCACTGTTTCTATGATCGTTCGATTCTTCCTTTCAGCTACACCATTATGTTGTGGATTATAGGGAATAGTAAGCTCCCTCTTAATCCCTACTTGTTTACATAAATATTTGAAATCGCCTGAAGTATATTCCCCTCCATTATCTGACCTTAGAATATTTATCTTCTTCTCAGACAGGTTTTCTACAAGAGCCTTGAACTCTTTAAAATTTCAAATACTTCATTCTCATTCTTCAGAAAATAAATCCATGTTTTGCGGGAGTAATCATCAATAAAAGAAACATGGTAAACATACCCTCTTAGAGAAGTGGTGGACATAGGTCCACATATATCTGAGTGAATAATATCCATAATACCTTTCACTTTGCTATTTCTACTTGGAAATGGGTTCTTCGTACTCTTCCCTTGAGCACATCCTTTGCATACTCGTTCATGATCAACCTAGATTTCTGGTAGTCCAGTCACCACCTTACTTACTATTGTTAAGGATTTGTAGTGTACATGAGCTAGTATTCTATGCCATAGCTCATAAGGGCTCATGGTACTAGTCATCAATGTTGTATCTGCATGACCCTTCAGTTTGTAAAGTCCTCCTTCTTCTACTCCAATGACTACTGCATCATCAATAGTATTCCCCTTTGGCCACATAATAACTTCACCATCTATAAATGAAATTCAAAGACCTTTCTTATCTAATGCTGAAATAGATAGAAGGTTCTTCTTCAAACCTGGTACATAAAGTACATATTTCATATTCATGGACTTTCCAAAGTCCAATTTATAATAGGATTCTCCCATTCCTTTGATGGGGTATTGATAATCATCTCCAAGATTTACCTTGTGTGGATATTCCTTCTGAATGAGATGTGAGAGGGATTCTTTGTATCTCTTCATGTGCTTTGAAGCTCCACTATCTACTAGCCAAGTATCACTCCCATGAGAGACTCAACTAGTGAGATATGAGATTAGAGCATATTCTTCACTAGATTCTTCATTATCTCTGGTTTTGTCTTTGACATCATACTCACTATCTTCTGGGAGAGTGGTTACGGGTACATACATCACTCTTCCTTTTCCTTCCACCTTTGGCATGAGTTTCCAAAGATTGTTGTTCATTGTTGTTTAGTTTCTCCTCTCTCACCGCTATTATTTCTTCCTCTTTCACACACTCTTCCCATAGCTGTCTAAACTGGATCAATTTTTTTCTAGCACAAATGCCACGAAAAAATGGTTCCCAATCTCTGGAAAGACCATTCAAAGTGGTCATCACAACTTCTGCATCCTCTACCATGTATCCAATAGATTCTAGTTGTTCTTTTATCTGGGACAATCTGGAGAAGTATGAGTGCATGGACTTAGACTTCAAGTTCTTCACACCCTTGAGTTGATTTATCAAGGTCATCTTCCTATTAATGTTCTTCCCTTCAAATAGGTTGGTCACGGAATCAAACATCTCTTTTGGGGTCTTCTTGGAAGACACTTGGGGGATCAAGTGATCTTTGATGGAATCAGCAACGATCCTATTTTCCTTGACCATATTCTTATTATGCATTGCTTTGGCTTCATCTCCCTCTGGTTCTGTAAGTTCTTCCTTTATATAGTCTTCTAGGTCATGTTCTTCAAGAATGAGCATGACTCTATACTTCCATGCCCTGAAGTTCTCATCTCCCTCAAGCTTCTCATCAAGCATGGTATTTCTTGTCATCTTGATATAATGAGTACTTCAAATGGAAATATATTAGATCTGAGACTTACCAAAAAATTTGTTCTTCTGAAAACTGCTTCTTCCTTGACCTAGGGTTTGTTAGAGAAACCCTAATTTTTCAAATTCGTGATTTTGGAAATCTTATTGGATGAGAAATTTCTCCTTCTCAAGGCGAATTGAGAAAAGTACTCCTTCTCCCAATTTTGTGAGTAGATGATCCAAAAACTTGATTCCCTAATTCTCTCGTGCTGTAGTGGGGAACCAAAAATGAAAATTCTCATAATGAAAATCTGATTCGACATAAATATGCGCCCTAGTGAGGCGATTTATATGCACTATCTTTTTCATCTGATCTGTGGAGGGAGCTCCCGGAACAAGAATCCCTAGTTTCTGTAGTTACAGAGGCTACACATTGTTTTCTTTCAGGCCTACTCTGACACCATGTTAGTTTTTACTTGTTTAGCATATAACATTAAACAATCTATCACTGAAAGAAATAAAAGCACAACAAGAACACAATTAACACAATATTTCTCTCGGGGAAACCACAAGGGAGAAAACCACATTAAAATCTTCCTCAATATAGAATTCACAAAGTACAAAAGTAAACCCTAAGACAAGATCAACTACTCCTCCACTTGTGTGAACTTCTCTCTCTCTCTCCTATGCGAACTTGTGTGAGTGAGATGACTGAGTACAAATGAGAGAGACATCCTCTATTTATATTCTTTCGTTGGGGTGACTTTTCCACAACAGGGATGACTTCTCCTAACTGAATGGGATGGCTTGTCAAATACATAATATAATCATCTCTTCTAGGTTCTTCTAGGACGACACAAGACCTAGGGTTTACATTTTCTCTTTCAATGACTCTTACATTATTAATTACATCAATGACATCTCCCGAAGGAGGAATACAATAATACAATAGACAAGTATAGAATATCTTCCGTGGTTACATTCTTTTAACAATATGGTTGTGAAGTTTGGTGCTACAACATTTCTAGGGATTCTTGGAGAAAGATCGAACAAATCCAGAAGCGTTTCATAACTTATAACCTCAAAATTAAAAGCAATACTCCTTACCCTATTCTCCTTATTGAAGTAGGTCTTCCCCCCATTGAGAGCATAGCCATGATTAGATACCTAATGTACAAGCACAAGCTAAATAATATGGGAAATTAGAGACTTCCTTAAATTGCTTTAATTTCAATCCAAACCCACATGTGCCTCAAGAGAGTTTGGTATAAAGATACCATGGCCTGGTTAAACCACTGGGGAATTAACGAAATTGACACTTTACAAGATATCACTAATGCTAAACATAATGTTACTTTTAATTTTAAAGAGAACATGTGGTGCGAGAAAGAGCTAGAAGGAAAAATAAAGTTAAGGTACTATAAAGAAGTCATTAACCCGAATTTAGAAGTTTAGATTATCTCTGCTTTAGCCAACTCTAAGAATAAAATTAATATAGCCAAGATAAGAATGAACTCTCACGATCTCCATAGCGAAATTGGACGTCGGTCAATTCCTAAAACTTCATGGCTAGAAAGAATTTGTAGTCTGTGTGAGTCCTCGAGCGTATAAGATGAAAATCACTCTCTCTTAGATTGCCCTGCTTACACCCATATTAGATCTCAGTTCCATAATATTGGCCATAATACAACCCTCTCAAACCTCCTGTCGTGCTAGAACTATAATGAGCTAGCAAAATATTCTCTCCAAACTTTTGGAGCATAGAAATAGAACTTTAAAGCCATCTAATTAATTTCCTTTTTAAGGTCCGATAGACCAAGGTGGTCTCATCAGACGTTATGCATTATCATAAAAATAAAGTAATAACAATTATGATACAAAAAATGCATTTGTCTTTGTTCTTTGTAAATTATATTCAATGATTTTGTAAATAATTTCATATAATTAAGTACATCTATAGTTATATGTACAACTAATGACATTAATAAATTACATAATTAAAAAAATATGTTAAATATAAAATTATTTATTGCAAATTTTTTCGAGTGCAAAATTTAAGGAAAGGTTTGCACATTAAAATTTAGCTATATTTTAAATGGTTAAAATCCTAAATATTTTTAATCTTCACAATGTCTTGAAGCTTATAATGTATATATTCAAGTTCTTAAAAATACTAACAATATTATGTCTTAAATTTTTAAAATGTATTTGTAAAGGTTATTAATTAACATAACCACTTAATTTATGATTAAGGTTTAATTTTTTTCTTAATTGATAAGGATAGTCGTCCTTACCCATCCTTCCTTGTAAGTTGTATTCTTCTCACAACATATTACCATGAAAGTGACAAGGTTCTAAGGGTAGGCGACCCTTGGGATAGAGACTCACCCGGTGGGCTTCGGAACGTCTCGGCCCCTGCCGAGTCACAAGTTACTGGTATATCTGACTTGTAGGTTGTTGAATATACCCTTAGGAAATTGATGTTCCCATGATTAAAAAAAACATACTATCATGAAAAACAATAAGCTTTACATTAAAAACAATAAAATTAATAACAAGATATGAGTCCAATTTCACTAAATTATTTGAGAAGAGCAAGGAAAATGGCATTCATAAACGTGCATTTATTATCTATAGCATGCCTCTCACATAATCCGATTTACATCAAACACTAATCACGTCCTTTACTTAGAAATTCAGATTTAGGATTTCTTTGAAACTACGACACTCCTTAGTTAAACATACAGTTTTTTCTTTGTTTTTGTTTTACAATTTTTTATTTATTGATGAAGCATCACCAAGGTTTAGTTATTGTTCATTAATTATCATATGTTTAAAAATTGAAGAAGTTTTTTTTTTTTTTTAAATTTATGAAGCATCATAAAGGTTTAGTTATGGCTTATTAATTATTATTATATACTTACAAGTTTAAAAAGTGTAAACAATTATAAAAAAATGATTATAAAAAAAATTGGTAGCTATGCATGGATAATTGGTAGCTAATGCATAAATAACTCGTAGCTGATGCACGTATATTAAGTGGTAGTTTGTGCAAGTACACATGGAGAACAAATTGTTGGTGACACTTAACTTGTGGCCTATCGATGTTCACCAACCACAATTTAAGTGATTGTGCTAGTAAACATAAAAAGAGGTAGTGTTCTTTTTTGAAACTCTTGTCACTATAGTTATATTGTAGGTTTGTGAAGTTTGGGGTTGCAACATTTCTAGAGAATCTTGAGAAAGATTAAGCAAATCCATATGCGATTTTATAACTTATAACCTCAAAATTAAAATCAATACGCCCTATCTAATTCTCCTCATAGAAGTGGGCCTTTCCCCATTGAGAGTAATGTACAAGAACCAAAGGCATACTATTAAAAATGTTATTGCATCTAAGTTTAAACAGAAAATATGGTGACAAAGATTTAGAAGTTAAAATAAAATTAAGATATTATAAGGAGGTCGCTAACCCTAATCTACAAGATCAAAATCATCTATATGTTCTAACTACTATAAAGAAGAAAATCAATATGGCAAAGATAAGATCAAGGTCTGAAGAGGTCCATACTAGAACACGGAGTTACAGAATTCATAAAACATAATGCGCTCAAAGGGTTTTCCATTTATGACACTTTCTCTTAAAGTGCCCTACTTAAACCCACATTAGATCTCAATTTCAAAGTCTTTGTTATGATACAAACCTTCCTAAAAATATTTGTTAAAATAGAAACATTTCTGACCTTCTATTTGATTTTAAATGACTTTGAAAAAATCCTTATCGACATTTTCAATTTTCTTTCAATAAATATACATTTTCAATTTATATTCTAGATTATACTATGTGTATTATAAAATTTTGAATGTGTAGTTTTATGATTTGATTGAGATATGAATGAAGATTATATAAACTTAACAAATCAAATGAAGAAGTTATTGTTAAAGTTATACTATCACGAGTCATTCTTTACTGGTCAATCTTGTTTGTCAAGATTGAGCCTCGTGTGTCAAGGTAGTGGTTTATAAGAGCCGGAGTTGGACTAGGAAACTTGGAGAAGAATCTTGATTTGGACTCAAGAATGGTTAAGCTTCATGTGCTGAGGCAAGTGCTTTGTATGTCAAAGTAATGATGTTGTACAGTCTTGCTAGTCAAGGATAAAGTCTTCTCTGCCAAGATAGATCCTCATGTGTTTAAGTGGTGCCTCATGTGTTGAGGTGATGCTTTGCATGTCGAAGAATGTATGGTGTGTGATGTACTACTAACCATGGTTGAGCTATTAAGTCTCCTCTAGAGACTGGCCACCTATAGAGTGAATTACTTTAGCATATAACCACTTGGAATGATAGTAGAACAATATGATCACATCATTGAGAAAATCTCCTTAGTATATTTGATATGATAATTAAGCTTACACATGTAGACCATACAGATAAGACAAGAGATAAAGATAAGATGTGATAATATATGAGAGAATACAAATAAGAGAGAATTCAAATGGTTAAAATTCATTGAAGACTTCAGTCAATCAAAGGAGAACTCGAATTGATCACTACAGTGATGTTAACAAGAAATAATCAGTTAAGAGAGTTAACTAAGTGATAACAAATAAGATCTAGTTAACTAAGTGTTATTGCATGACGACACTTATGTTAAACTAAACAACGACACTTATGTTAAACTAAAAGATGACACTTGAGTTGCAACACATGACGACACTTAAGTTATCCACCTGACTATGTGGGAAAGCTTTCAATTAAGGGGTGAGTTCATCCTAAAGTCAGTTCAGTGAGTTAATGCATTGTATGAGAAGTGGGGCGCACTTATTCATGCAAGATTGAAGAATCCAGATGGAGGGCGAGTTCATCCTAAAGTCAGAAGATAATAATAGAAGTTGATGCATGAGAAGAAATATAAATATGTCATACAGGATTGATGAATTCAATGTGAAGCGAATTCTCTTCTTTCTTGAAGGAAATGCGATTTTGTTTGTGCATGATATTATTCCGAGTCTCTCTTCTTTATCTTTCTCTTGCGTTGTAATTGCAGCAGGGGTGATTGATGTAAAGACATTCTCTGCTATCTAACAATATACTAAGGAAGGTTTTGCTAGGGTTTTCTCCCTCAATTCATAGAAGGTTTCCCCATGGTAAATTCATGTGTCGAATGTGATTGCTTATGTGTATGATTATTATTTGATTTCAAGTATTATTGCAGCTCTAAATTAAAGATAAAAAATTAATATGGTAGTAGAGCTCACAACGTGAAAGAGCTAAGTTCAGTAATCAAGATTGAGCCTACATATATCGTGAGTGAGCACAGTAACTTGAAGAATTATGGCTTCAATCTCAGTAAGACCGGAAGACCTTCTTGAAGGATCTTCGAACTTCAATACTTGGAAGGCCAGGATCCTAAATATCCTGGAAGAGCATGATTTAGATGGATATGTATCCATTGTTATTGAAGAGCCTACTTATAATGCACGGTGCATTACCTTCAAGAAGAATCAAGCCAAAGAAAAGAAAATCATTTATGATTCCATGAAAGACAACTTGATGCCCATGTTTACTCCATTGAAGACCGCAAATGAATGCTTGAACAATTTGAAAAATCCTTATGAGAAGAAGGCACCCAGTCAAAAGAGAGCATCGAAGAACAAGCTTCGAAATATGAGGATGGAAAAGGACGAAGTTGTGGCTTCCTTCTTCACAAATATATCTCAAAGAGATCAACTCATGAGCATTGGTGTGATGGTCGATGATGATAATCTCATACAAACCATCGTCGATGGTCTTCCATCTTCATGGGAGACATTCTTGGCTACAGTAAATGGTCAAGAAGTGCAACCTAACTTCGAGAGACTGTGAGATGACTTCCTACAAGAAGAAGGGTGAATCCAGAGAAAGTATACTGCCTCCAAAGAAGAGAACCTCACTCTTGCGACACAGATGAAAAGAGGTAAGAAATCTCACAAGAAATTCTCTCATCAAAAGGAGAATGATTTCAAGAACTTTTATAATTGTAAAGTTAAATGTTTCAATTGCAATAAGAAGGGTCATTATGAAAGAGAATTCTATGCACATAAGAAAGGAAATTTCAAGGGTAGGTTTCATGATTCTACTACTACAAAAGATGAGCCTACAAGAAAGAATTCATTTGATGATCAAGAGATGAGGAAGGAGTATTGTCTTGTCTCAGTGCTTTTTGGATCCATTACCACTAGTGATGAGACATGCTTGGTGGATAGTGGCACTTCTGAGCACATGACTAGATATAGGATCACTATCACATATTTGAAGGAAACTAATTTTTCCTGTAAGGTGGAGCTTGGATATAATACCACCTATCCAATCCAAGGAGTTGGATCCACTTCCTTTCAGTTGGATTCAAGAAATGTACTTCATGTGGATGAAATTTTGTTTGTACCCAGATTGAAGAAGAACCTTATGTATGTTTCGGTTCTAGAAGATAAAGGATTCAGTGTTATGTTTATGGACAACGAAGCGCTCCCATGGCCTAAGCATGAAGACTTGAACCCGGGATATGTGACTGGAATTAGAGAGGGAGGTCTCTACAAAATTCCTGGAAAACTCATTCAAGCCGTGATCCATGAAACAGTAAGTCCGTGTGAGTTGTGGCATATAAGTCTTGGTCATATCCATTTCAAAGCACTACCTGGATTGCAGAAAATTGTGAAAGGTATGCCCAAATTTATAAATGATTTTGATAGTGTTTGTAGAGGTTGTGCTCTTGGCAAGAACATTAAGAAGAGTTTTCAAAGTAGTACCAAAAGATCCAAAGGGATCCTTGAATTGATTCATTCCTTTCTATGTGTCCCTATGTATGTACCCTCCTTGATTGGTTATTTTTAATATGTGATTTTCATAGATGAATTCTCTCACAAGTTATGGGTTTTATTTCTGAAAGCAAAGAGTGAAACTTTCAACAAGTTTCAAGAGTTTAAAGCATTGGTTGAGAATCAGACTGGAAACACATTCATGATTTGAGATATGATAATGGAGGGGAGTTTGAGTCCCATGAATTCAATGAATTCTATCGAGATGCAAGAATAAAAAGGCAGTTTATTGTACCTTACAACCCTGCATTGAAATGGGGTTGCTGAAAGAAATAATAGAACAATATGTGAGACTGCAAAAGCCATAATATGTAATCAAGATCTTCCCACATCCTTATGGATAGAATCCTACAACACTACTGTCTATATTCAGAACAAAATCCGTCATGCTATCTTGGGAGAAAAAGGTTCCTGAAGAGGTCTTCACTGGTGAAAAAATAGATGTTGGACACTTGAAGAATTTCGGTTTTCCTGTTTACATTCACATACCAAAAGAGAAGAGGACAAAGATGGATACATCTAGAAATAAAGGAACATTTGTTGGATATAGTGAATCCTCCAAATATTAAAAAATATATGTTCTAGGACAAAGAAACATTAAAGTCAGTATATATGTAACATTTGATGAAGAGGTTTCCTTCAAGCGCTCCAAATAACTTCAATGTGATTTAGATATAGAGGAGCATGATACTCCTATGATGGAGGATCCAATTTCATATTCCCCCCTTTCAAATGTTGAGAGGGAGAATCCAGAAGAGTATGTATATCCTCTTGATCTTGAAGAACCATAATATTTGATAGAAAGATCACTTGATGAACCTCCTTCTAAGAGGATATCTGCATGGTGTCGAGACATTTTGTAAGAGGTAGAAAATCATGGAGCACCTCTAGGCTCATCCAAAGAGTGAAAGAGACCTTAAATATTTTCAAGATATGTAGCAAATATGAGTCACATTAGTGATTCTAAACCCTCTACTTATGAAGAAGCTACTAAGAAGCAAGTATGGAAATATTTCATGGTGGAAGAATACAAATCCATCATGCATAATGATGTGTGGGAAGTGGTTCTTAAACTGGAATGGAAGTCTGTAGTAACTTCCAAGTGGTTGTATAAAATCAAGCATGCAACAAATGGAACTATTGAAAAGTATAAAGCAATATTTTTGTCCCGAGGTTTCTCATAGAAAGAAGGGATAGACTATGATGAGAGATTCACTCTTGTGGCCAATTACACTACTATCGAAACCCTAATTTTCCTTGCTTCATTTTTGGGTTGGAAAATTCACTAGATATATGTGAAGTCTGCCTTCCTCAATGGTGAGGTTGAGGAAGAGGTTTACATACAACAACCTGAGGGTTTTGTAGTTCATGGGAAGGAGTTGCATGTATGCAAAATTAAGAAAGCCTCGTATGGGATTAAGCAAGCCCAGAGGGCTTGTTATTTGACGATTGACATCTATATTCTAAGCTTGGGATTCTCCAAAAGCGAAGGTAACCCAAACTTGTACTTCAAGGTTGTGAAGAACCAACCATTGATCTTGGTTCTCTATATTGATGACTTGTTCCTTATTGGAGAGGAGAAACATATAGCTCAGTGCAAGATGGATCTCACTTCTCAGTTCAAAATGAAAGACTTAGGTCTTGTGCACTATTTTCTTGGTCTAGAAGTTTGGAAAATGAAAGATGAGATCTTTCTTTCACAAGAAAAGTACATAGTTGATGTGTTGCAGCTATTTGGTATGATGGACTGTATTTCCATGTCTACTCCAATGGTGTTTAATATAAATAAGCTACATGAGTCAGATTCCGGATCGGATCTAGCGGATTCTACCATGTACAGACAAATCATTGGTTCCTTGATGTATTTGATACATAGTAGACCAGACATATGTTATGAAATGAGTATATTGAGTCAAGTCATGTCTGAGCCAAGACATAGAGATTGGTTTTTTTCCAAGAATATGCTTAGATACCTTTGAGTTTCTATTTCTTATGGACTCATATATGCTTCTAGTGGTGGAGTGATGCTAGTTGGATATGCCGACTTCGATTAGGTTGGTATTATTGTGGATCAAAAGAATACATTCATATTTTTCTTTAGCTTGGGATCAACTATGATCTCTTGGTCCAGCAGAAAGCAGGGTTCTATAGCCCAAAGTATTACAAAAATAGAGTATATTGTAGTTAGTACCACCTGCCTAGAAGTTGTGTGGCTTAGGAAGATACTTGCTGGGTTGTTTGGTGAGAATTTTGAGACTACTATCATTGACTCTGACAATCAGAGCTGCATTAAGCTCTCAGAAAACCCTATGTTTCATGAAAAATCAAAATACATTGAGTTGAAGTATACTACATTAGGGACATGGTCCGGAGAGGTTCCATAAGACTTTAGTACATTTATATTGGTGAGAAGATTGCAAATATGTTGACTAAACCTATATCCATGACGAAGTATAGGTATTTCCGAGAAAATATTGGCATGGAAGAAAATGCCTCCCTCGCTGAGAGGGATTGTTGAATTTTCAACATCATGAGTCATTCTCGAGGTCAATATTGTGTGTCAAGATTGAGCCTCATGTGTCGAGGTAGTGCCTTATATGAGCCTGAGTTGGATTAAAGAAAAATGGAGAATAATATTGAGTTGGACTCCAGAATGGTTAAGCTTTATGTGTTGAGGAAACTGATTTGTATGTCAAAGTGATAATGTTGTATAGTCTTTCTAGTCAAGGCTAAGGTTTTGTGTGTTAAGATAGATCCTCATGTGTTGAGGTGGTGCTTTGCATGTTGAAGAATGTATGGTGTGTGATGTACTACTAACCATGGTTGAGCTATTAAGTCTCCTATAGAGACTAGCCACCTCTAGAGTGAATTAATTTAGCATATAACCACTTGGAACGATAGTAGAACAATATGATCACATCACTGAAAAATTATCCTTAGTATATTTGATATGATAATTAAGCTGGAACATGTGGATGTAATGTCCACTGGGGCTATAAGAGTGTCTAATGGACATATAATTAGCTCTCTGAGGCTAATTACTTGATTTTTAGTTCAACGGATAAACCATAAACATTTAATTTCTATTTCCCCAAAATTAATTGTGACACAAAATCCAGTAATTAACAATAATTTAATATAAATTCATTAACACATCCAACATATAATATAAGGGATGGGAAGACTTATTAACATCATGTAACATCATCAAAACTTCAATCCAAGCCATATTAGAGATGATAACCACTTCTAAATGTTAATTATTAGTAATCATAGTTAATTAGTAATTATGGTGTTAATTATGACACTTAGTGTGCAAATGAAGAAAATGATCACAAATCCAATTTAATTACATGTAAATAAGGCCTAGTTACCAAAATTTCAATAATTAATCATGGTAATTACGAAAGGGAGTCCACAATACTACTTAACTAGTTTTCCAATATAAGCAGCTAGTCTTGCACAAAATCAACTTGTAATCATGCCATTGAACAAAAAAGAAATCCTACAACCATTAACAACATATTTAATCATGCACCTACAACTTATTAAAATTTTTATTTACAAATCATTCCAATTGTGCATAAGGTGATTTTTTCCATCAATTCCAATGAAACTAGTTAACATTCACCAAAAGGAATAGAGTCTAAATAACTGAACCAAAATGAAATACATCCATAAGTAAAGCATAACACCTGATAAGTAGCCACCTACAACACATTTAAATTTTAGAAACATATAACATGG
Organism: Larix kaempferi; assembly: GCA_027924585.1. Lineage (NCBI taxonomy): Eukaryota > Viridiplantae > Streptophyta > Pinopsida > Pinales > Pinaceae > Larix > Larix kaempferi. The sequence continues at coordinate 441,582 of BSBM01001666.1, read as the reverse complement.
TTGTAGCATTCCGTTTTTACAAAAACAAAGATTTCAATCCACAACTAGTTATCAATTTTCACTGCAATGTACCTAGTTTCCAATTTAACTTTCCAAATGCCAAATAATTAGAAATATATGAATACCTATAGTTCATGGAAAGTGTATCAGGGGTCACCTACATTCATATGTATGTAGCCTCTACCCATATACATTCCATTAAATAATTAAAAAAACTAGCTAATTCTACTCATCCAAATTGACTAGTAATTTTAGGAATCGCTAGAATTATTAAATCCAAAGCTCATAGAATCATTCAAATGCCATTCCAACTCTAAATAACATGTTTTTATCAATAATAATAAAAGAGGTATATATAATTTGAATATTTCATCAAACACTTCATATGCAAAGTCAAAAATCTACTCAAAACAATTCCATTAAAGGAGCTAGAAATTGGAAATTGATCTAGAATTTCAATAGACATTTCCCAAACACTATCAAGAAGATTTCCCCTCAAATTCTAACAAAAATTTAAAGTGAATTTATCTGAAATAAGCATAAAAATAACACTCATTCAATTTTACAAAGAATTCATGTGCCAAGTCTCCAAACTATGTAAAACAATCCAATTGAAGAACTAGTTTTCAAATAAAAGGTAGAAGCATCGAAGAGAAGTGTCTTAAACCATTCTGAGGCTAATGTACTCTCAAAATACACATTATATAATGAACAGGGGAATAAATATTAGTTATGTAGCAGAGGTTCCAAAGAATAATTTCCTCAAGCAATTTTTGCACAAATCCCCAAAACTAGTTTCCAATTCCTTCACAAAATTTACTTGCATAAATAAATTGAATTCCATGAGAAATTTCTTCCACAAATAGGTCATACATTTCATATGCATCCATAATTAAATAAGATCAGAGCCAAATAAATTAAATAAACATGAGATAAAACACTCATCTTTTCCAAATATGCAATTGGAATCGACTGTTCCATGTTCCACCTAGCCGTAGACACAATGCAAGACAAAATTCACTTTGCAATGGTTACCCCCGATCCAGAACCATGATGTGAAAAGAAAGAGTGAACTTAAGCAACAATTCTCTCAAGAAATCCATCCAACCACAACCCAATGGAAAGTGTGGCCTCTACTTCCACTCCGGGGCAATTGCAGTGGCTCCTGGACAACAGTCCAACCACAATCCAATAGCAAGTAGCACTTCCAATCCAGGGAAATTCCAGTGGATCCAGGAAAAACTCAAATCCAAGGGAGTGGACATCACCCCTTATTACAAAACAGGATCTACAGAGAAAATACACAACTCCGTCCAATCTCAAATCCAATGGCAATGGACCTCACCCCTGTTGCCAATCCAGGATCTCCATACGCAATTCTAGGACATACACTAGTGGATCCACAGTAACTTAGCTTGGGAATAGGCTCCATAAGGGCCCAATGACCAACAATGATTTCATACCAAGAGTAGAAAAATCGAACCACAAGCACAAGAGAAAAAGAATGAACCAACACATAAGTGTGACTAGCCAACACAAACAAATTGAATTCCTTCATGAGCAATTCAAATTGGGAGAGAGAGTGACAAAAGCATGAGATTTACATTCTTAGAATAGTAAACTGGAGTTACACATCAGGTGGATACACCAAGAGAATCACTAATCCAACTCATGAGGGCGCACTAGGTGAGAGAGGGACTACAATCCTCAAATAAAAATTCGATCTCAGGGTAAATAAAACCAAGGACTGACATAACACATTAGGGTGCATAACCAAGAGGGTCCATCAAGTACATAATAAGGGTGTACAACATCAACATAGGCTCAACACACATAGGTAAACACTTTTATACAACCCCTTGCTCATAATATCATGGTTCCTCATACTCTCTTTCATGGCATCGGTCGTCCGACTGTTTTTATTTTATTAATTATTTTATAAGTTAAACATAATAAAAATAATAATAATGTGCAAACCATAGTCCAGGCACCTTGTACCACTATGTCCAAAATAACAACAATAATAATATGTCTAGTGTCTAAACCAGAGGGTATTATAGTGGATCATGCAGATAAGACAAGAGATAAAGATAAATTGCGATAAGATATGTGAGAATTTAAATTGCACATCAAAAATTAATTAAGAGAGAATTCAAATTGTTAAACTTCAGTAGATCAAGGGATAACTCGAATTGATCACTACAACGATGTTAACAAGAAAGAATCAGTTAATAGAGTTAAATAAGTGATAACAAAGAAGATATAGTTAAGTGTTATTGCATGATGACACTTATGTTAAACTAAAATACGACACATGAGTTGTGACACTTGCATGACGACACTTAAGTTATCCACCTAACTAAGTGGGAAAACTTTCAGTTAAGGAGCAAGTTCATCCTAAAGTATGTTCAGTGACTTAATGCATTGCATGAGAAGTGGGGCACACTTCTTCATGCAATATTGATGCATCTAGATTGAGGGCGAGTTCATACTGAAGTCAAAAGATAAAAATAGAAGCCGATGCATGAAAAAAATATGTAAATATGTCATACAGGATTGATGAATTCAATGTGAAGCAAATTCTCGTATCCCTTGAAGGAAATGCACTTTTCTTTATCCAGGATATTATTCTGAGTCCGTCTTATTTATTTTCTCTTGCTTTGTATTTGCACTGAGGGTGGTTGATGTAAAAGACATTCTTTTCTATCTATCAGTATACTAAGGAAGGTTTTGTTGGGGTTTTCTCCCTCAAGTTATAGAGGGTTTCCCTAGGGTAAATTAATGCGTCGAATGTGATTTCTTATGTGTATGATTGTTGTTTGATTTCAAGTATTATTGCAGATCTGAATTAAAGATAAAAAATTAATAGCTATTTTATTATTTACATTATATATTTTTTAATTTTAATACTCAAAATAATAATATTGGTTTTAATTATATGTTTAAAGTAATGATAGGATAATGAAGTTGTGTGAAGAGAAAGCTAGGGTTTTGTATGTGATTGGTGAATGGGGGGTGATTGGTTGGTGTAGAGATGAGATGATTGAATGTTGAAGGAGTGATAGGTAGATGGCTAAGGTGGAAGGATATGATTGGATGCAGATGGGGTGGATTGGGAAAACACGGATTTACTTAAACCCGATGATGATTATAGGGCTATTCTTCGAAAGGTCAAATCACATGGTTCTTTTTAGGATGAACTAACTTTGCATTCGTGTAACTGATTAGGAATAGATGGACCATATAGTGTTTCCTTGTATGTAGCCCCTCCTCCTTTGCATGCTAGCAGTAAAGTGATAGCCAGTGGAGTCAGTGATAGAAGTTATGGTCATCAATTTTGGATTCCTTTTCTGTTGCGAACTAACGATTCTTGATTTGTTGATGCTGGAACAATCGAGGTAGATGTTAACCCTAATCATGCGTAGAGGAAAACTGGTCTTGTTCATCAAGGGAAATCTAACAAAAGGTTTGCAGGGAGGCTGCTAAGTCTAAGAGAGTATAGAATTTGATTAGAGTGAAGGTTAAAATAGTGCCCCTAATCCTGGTGAAAGATGTAAACTTGTATCGTGTGGAGGTTTTAGATACCACAAAACTAGTTGGTCGATTCTATTATGTAGCAATGAAGAGGCACAAGATGTGGAGTGGATAGAAATTAATTGGAAGCCTTTGTTGAATATTTAAAAAAATAATTCATATTGTTTTCATTTTTTTCGGTGGAAGGATTGGAGAAAGTTTTTGCAAGAAATTTGGTCCTTGGTAAGGGTATTCTAAAGTTAAAAGGTTAGCACCTGGATTTTATCCCTTATAAGGAGCAATTTCATGTCTCACATTTGTGGATGATGCTTCATGGTTTTCCTTTGGCATTTTGGATGAGGAATGTATTTGAGAAGGTGTTAATAGTTTTGGAAAGTTTCTCTTCTGTGATAAAAAATATTTTTTGTGGGATGACAAAAGAGTCGCTTGGATTCTAGTTGAGGTTGATATGACTCAAGGTTTATCTACAAAACTAGACATTTAATGGCAGGATCTTCATTTTATTCAGGAGATCGATTACTGGAAAATACCATTTTGGTGTTTTTCTTTCGATAAGATGGGCCATATGAAAGATATATGTATGGGTGTTAACATTATAGGGGTCTTTGAATGTGTTGAGGATGTATAAGATGGCCTTGTGAAGCTAGTTGAAGCTTCGAATGGAATTTATAATGGGTTTTATTCAAAATATGGTGAAGGTATTCGAGATAATGAGCAAAGGCCTATAAGTTCTCTATAAAAGGAGAGTGAATCCTTTATGGGTAAGCTCAAAAATATTTTCCTCTCTTTTTATAACTCACTAAGTGAAGAAGAATTAATGTTAGAACATTTTTACACCTATGTACATTAATCATTTATTAATGATGGTTAATTAGTGCCCAAGTGATTAATGATTACATCCCTAAGTTGGTTAGCTACTAAATGGTCAATTATCATGAACTAGTTTGCAAATGTGAACAAGTGCTGAGTCAAACCAGCTGTTTGGAGCGCTCCCCAGGGCAATTAATGCATTCAGCATGCCTAGAGCGCCCTCCTCAGGTCAATTAATGCACTCAGCATGCTTCTCTTCTACCTAGGGCGCATTTCCTCAATTTGTGGACAATCTTGCCAACTTTGTCATAATTTTGGCCAATTTTAGCTACCAAACCTCTAACCAACCACTTTCTTCACATGTGTGAGGTCACATGGGCCTGTCCAGTCATTCCTAGCATTCACACAGCTGATTCGAACTAGTTTGGGATGGTTTGGGATATTTTGCTCAAACCCCCCTAGGTTGACCAAAATATCCCAAACCATCCCAAACTGGTTCGAATCAGCTGTGTGAATGCTAGGAATGACTGGACAGGCCCATGTGACCTCACACATGTGAAGAAACTGGTTGGTTAGAGGTTTGGTAGCTAAAATTGGCCAAAATTATGACAAAGTTGGCAAGATTGTCCACAAATTGAGCAAATGCGCCCTAGGTAGAAGAGAAGCATGCTGAGTGCATTAATTGACCTGAGGAGGGCGCTCTAGGCATGCTGAATGCATTAATTTCCCTGGGGAGCGCTCCAAACAGCTGGTTTGACTCAACACTTGTTCGCATTTGCAAACTAGTTCATGATAATTGACCATTTAGTAGCTAACCAACTTAGGGATGTAATCATTAATCACTTGGGCACTAATTAACCATCATTAATAAATGATTAATGTACATAGGTGTAAAAATGTTCTAACACCCCCCCTTAAGCTAGACTTAGTGAAATATCAAAAATTAAGGCCTTGGCAACTAGGCTCAAGTCACCTTTTACATCATGAAAATTTATTTGTCCATGTAACCAAGGTAAGGAGGAAAACCACATGGGAAATAAAACCTCCCCTCTAAAATGGACATGTGGCATATATCAAAATACACCAATCATCACCATGCATCACTCACCCCAAGCAAAGATCTAAGGTGAGTGAAGGTCTTCTCGGTAAAACACTTGGTGAAGATATCAGCAGTTTGCTCACTGGATGGGCAATACTGCAATGCTATGATCCGGTCATGCACCAAACCCCGAATGTAATGCATGTGTATCTCTATTTGCTTGGTCCTCTGTCTTTGTACTGGATCGGTAGAAATCTTGATTGTACTTTGATTATCACACCAAAGAATAGTGGGTGAATCAAAGACAATCCCGAACTCTGCAAGAATACCTTGCAGCCAAACACATTGTGTGGCTGCATTGACTGCTCCCCTGTACTCGGCCTCAGCTGAAGATAAGGAAATAGTGCTTTGTTTCTTGCTTGACCAGCATATAGGTCCATGTGCAAGCATAAAAACATAACCGGAAGTTGATTTCCGATCGATACAATCACCGGCCCAATCAGAATCTGTAAATCCTACTAGTTCAAGGGATGAACCAGCAGCGTAATGGATACCAAAGGACTTAGTACCCTGAACATAATGTAGGATCCTCTTGGATTCCTTCCAATGGATCTCATGAGGCTCTTGCATGTGCCTTGCAACAGCCCCAACAGCATATGACAAATCTGGTCTAGAATGAGTAAGATATAGCAAGCTTCCAACAAGTTGCCTATACAACGAACTGTCAACTAGTGGTGAAGAACCCCATTATGTAAGCTTAACTCCTGAAAGAAATGGAAATTTTGCAGACTTACATTCAGCCATCTTAAATTTCTGCAGAAAATATGAAGCATACCTTGACTGACATACAGAAATTCCATTCACAGATTGATCAATCTCCAAACCCAGAAATTGTTTTAGCAATCCTAGATCGGTCATTGAGAATGCACTGTGCAATGCTCTCTTAACTGAGTCAAGTTCTTTGGTGCAGCTACTAGTGATCAAAAGATCATCAAAATACAGTACAATAATCAATATCAGATCACTAACATGCTGCATATACACATTTGGATCAGACTTACACCTCTAAAACCCCAAAGATAGCAGGAAATTGTCCATTTTTTGCATACCATGCTCTAGGAGCTTGCTTGAGCCCATAGAGTGACTTGTTCAACCTGCAAACAAGTGTATGATCAGAAATAAAACCTTCAGGCTGATGCATATATATCTCCTCATTCAGATCCCCATGAAGAAAGGCACTTTTTACATCCATGTGATGAATCTCCCATCGCTTGGAAGCCCCAATGGCCAAAACTAGTCTTATGGAGTCCATCTTTGCCACCGGTGCAAATGTTTCTGTATATTCCACTCCTTGGACCTGAGAGTAACCCTTAGCCACCAACCTGGCCTTATACTTCAGATCAGAGCAATCAGATCCAATTTTGGTTCTATAAATCCACTTGCATTGCACTAGTTTCCTCTTGGGAGGAAGAGGGACCAAATCCCAAGTTTTGTTCTCATGGAGTGAGTTCATCTCCTCTTGCATGGCTGATTGCCACCTTGGGTCTGTACATGCTTCTGAATATGACATTGGATCAGATCCAACCATCAAGTAACACGCCTCACTCAGATCAGAATTATCACATGCAAAGGAATTGTGAAATTGAGATCTAGTTTTCCTAGCATCTTGGGGATCTCCCACAAGCTCTCCGGCACTTTGAATTGTTTTCTCTGCCCACTTGGGCCTTGAAGGGGGGATATGTTCAGAATCCATATCAACATCATCTTCAGCAATATCAGAATCAGAAATATCAGAGAAAGAATCACTACTTACTTCATCATCAAGACGAGGGAATGAGCATTCCCCATCACCTTGTTCACTAGCTTGCAAGAATTCCTCCTCTTCGAATTTGACACTTCTTTCAATGAAATTTTTGTGAGTGGATGGATCAAAGAGCTTGTAGCCCTTGGAATCCTCTGCATACCCAACCATGATTGAATCCTTGCTTTGGGGCTGCAATGCCTTTCTCTTCTCCGGTGGAAGTCTGGCCCAAGCCCTTGAGCCAAAAATTCTGAAATGTGAGACATTGGGCTTGTGGCCCATCCATGCTTCAAATGGAGTGATTCCTTGCAAAGCTTTGTGTGGTGCTCTATTCTGAACATATGCTGCACAATTCATAGCTTCAGCCCACAATTTGGGAGACAAATCCCTTGCTTGCAACATGCAAGTTGCCATCTCTTTCAGTGCTCTATTTTTGTGCTCTGCAACACCATTTTGCTATGGTGTGTAGGGCACTGAGTGTTGCATCTGAATGCCATGCTCTTGACAGAGCTGCTGCAAATTGTTATTGACATACTCTCTGCCATTATCAGTCCTCAAAACCTTCATGGCCTTCCCACTGAAGTTCTCAACCATGCTCTTGAAAATTTTGAAACATTCAAAGACTTCAGATTTTTGCTTAAGGAAAAATAACCAGCAGTACCTTGAGTAGTCATCGATGAAGGTGAGCACATATTTGCTGCAGCCATAGGAGGGAGTGGGGAGTGGCCCTATCAGATCAGAATGCACTATTCCAAGAGGTTGATCAGCCCTCCTTGCCTTCCCTTTGTCATACTTCTTTTCAGGATGCTTCCCAATCATGCAACCCTTGCATGTTCCACTTGAAAAACTGATTTGTGGCAGCCCTTCTACCATCTTTTCTTTGCTTAAAACTTGAAGATATCTGTAGTTTAGGTGCCCATACCTTTGATGCCATAGCTTGCTGGTCTCATTCCCATGTGACAGAAGCACACTTGGTGAAGAGAATTCGAGGAAGTGGGAGAACTTGTACATCTTCATGTCATGGTCTGCAACACCCATTGCAACAATTTTCCCGGTGGAAACTTCTGATATCTCCACATCGTCCTGAGTGAATACCACCTTCTTTGCTGCTCCAGTATGTGTCATTTGATATACAGAGAGAAAATTTGTTGCAAGATTTGGCACATACAGCACATTAGAGAAGAAGCCATTCTCCATAGAGATTTTCCCAATGCCATGAGCAGGGATTTCTGAGTCATCTCCCATTCGAATGGAGAGGCCACTGTAGGGTGCAAGTTCAGAAAACGAGTCTCTTGAGGAAGCCATGTGCCTTGAGGCACCTGAATCAATGATGAACAAAGGTGAATGAGATGAACTAGCCACCAAAGCATGGCAGCTCTCCTTGTCTTCAGAAACGCACTCCTTCTTCTTGGAACTTTCAGGAAGAGGAATATTATTTTTCTGTAGGAGATGGGTCATGGTGTCTATGGTTTTCTTCATGCATGAGCTCTCTGGATGAAAACCTCTTTGACAGTAGCTACATTTTGTCTTCTCAGCCTTCTTTCCTTTGTTCTTGGCAGGATTCGAAACCCCCTCAGAGGATTTGGGCCTCTCATCCTTCCTCTTCTTCTCTTGAGGTTTCGACCCCCTGGGTTTTTGCTTGCCTCTTCCACATTTCGAATCTCCAGCTGCAAAAACTTGATCTTTTTGCTTGATGGAGCCCATCAAGACCAGCTTTTCTTTCTCTTGAGTTAGCATCTCCATGAAGTCAGCCAAAGATGGCATCTTCCAACCTCTAACTGTGAGCCTTGTGGAGTTGAAGGAAGACACAAAAACTGAGTATTCAGAACCCAATTTGGAGAGAATGGACAACACCAACTGTTCTTCTTTCTTCTCTATGCCACATTGTCTGATCTGCAAGACCAAGTTCTTGAACTTGGTGAAGAAGTCCTGGATGGAATCGAAATTCCCTGGGCTCAGTGAGACAAGCTCATTTTCGAGCTGGTGGCCTCTCATCTCATCAGTCTTTCCAAACAGTGTCTCAAGCTTGAGCCACACTTCATTTGGAGTTGCTAGACTTTCTACATGAAACAGGAGGTCTCTCGAAATGCTGAGACAAAGGAGGCCAAATGCCTCATCCATTCTGTTAAAAAACTTGGATTTCTCCACAGCTGAGTTTGGCTCAACCTCAGTGCCCATCGTAATTCTGTAGAGACCCTTAGATCTCAGCAAAATCACCATTTCTGCCTTCCAATCGAAATAGTTGAAGGGAGTGAGCACGTTTGGGTGAGATGGCTCCATTCTTCTCTGCTGCAATTCGCACTTGCTGACAATGTTGGTCTTCAATACCTGCAAACAACTCTCAAATCACTCTGGAGGGATCTACACTAACAGATTCGAACCCTGTATGGATAGTGGGTGCATTTGGGAGAGCATCACACCTGAGAGGAGCCACTAGATTTCTCCAGTAAGCTTAAGGCAATGGCCTCAGGAATTATGTGGTTTCTCCACTGCTTCTGGCAATCCACTACAACAGTCTTGCTGGTTCGAATTCTAGCTCCAAGAGCTCTGATACCATGTAAAATCTCAATCACAGCTGAACCTAGCTACTGTGGATTCCTCACTGGTGAAAGATTGCACAACATTTGCAAGAATTGCATAAAAATTTAAATGACATTATTCACCAATTTGATGTGTATTGTTCTTCATTCATTTAAATTTTTATGCAATTCTTGCAAATGTTGTGCAATCTTTCACCAGTGAGGAATCCACAGTAGCTAGGTTCAGCTGTGATTGAGATTTTACTATTAAAATTTCTACATTCCGTGGAAGGAAATTTAGATAATGTCACATCTAATTTCAGAGAAACTAATGTAGAATTTAGAAATGAATTAGTCAATCTTGTTGCAAATTCTTTGTTCGAATCTAGAAGTAATCTTAAGTTGGGGTTTTTTGATATATGGATGGAAGGGGATTTAGAATTTAATGTGGTTAGCTCCAATTCTGAAGGGATTTATGTTGAAAATATGGAAAACCTGTCCATTGAAAAGGGAGTAGGGGTATCGAATTTGGAATTCGAAACTTTAGGAGATTTGAGTGTAAGGGAGACTTTGAGGAAACTAGATGGGAATTTTCCTTTTCAGGAGATAAGTCTAGGATAGAATTTTGAGAAGCTCAAAGATATTCGTAATCTTGTATTATCGTCATTACTTCCTTCATATAAGGAATCTCTACAGAAGACTCCTATGGCTACATACTCATCAGTTGGTGCAGAGAATAAGGTTGAATCTTCAAAGACTACTGCATTGTGTCCTAATGTAACAATTAATAAAAAAGGAACTGGGAAGGGAAAAAAGAAATTAAAGGTTATTGTGGTCAATGGGGTGTTAGCACCCCAAAATTTTTTGTAATTAATTGTCTTTTGGTTACATTAATTATTTTCTGGCAACATCAACGGTGAAAAAATAGAACACTTTTCATGGTGGGAGGTTTCCAAGCTTGGTCGAGAAAAAGAACATTTGTCCTCAGTCGCACACACCATGGTCGCAAAAGAAAAATGGTCCTAAGTGTTGGTGAACTAATTCTTTTTGAAGGGCGTAGAGGATTCTTAACCTAAGTCAAAAATGAAGAAAATCTTTGTTTTAGCCAAAGAGTAAACTTTATGAGGGTTTTTTATAAAGCCTAAGTCAAAATGGAACAAAGGGATTTTGTTTTTATAATGAAGCCAAAGTCTAAGTATCGAATTTATGAAGAAAGGGGCACTAAACTTTAATTAAGTTTTTATGAAGAAAATATTTAATATTGGGCCCAAGATCCGATTAAAAATGGAGCAAAAATGTATTATCACCCAGCACCGAGGGTTTCACCATGGGACCAAGCACCAAAGCCAAGAGGACCCACTTATCATCCATCGTCCAAGACCGAGAGCTGCTCTCTTTTGTTACTTAGTATATATGATGAAAGCAAAGAGTATATAAAGAATGGAAAGGAGTTTGTTTCTTCCACATGTGGGATAAATCCCCCAAGGTCGACAATGAAAATATAAGTGATGAATGGAAATTCAAGCCAATGTTTCGTTGCTAAATGCCAAGTCACCTGTGGGGATGCCACGAGTTCTGCCACGATAGACGCTGGGGAGAAAATGGAAAATCAATGGTCCGCTTGGATGTAGCATGGTCGAAATGCTCGGAAGATAGCATATGAGGTGCTTGCGATGATATAAACCACTATTACATGTGTCACTCTAAGAGCTCATCGCATATGTATGAATGGTTTTATAAACAACTTGAAAGGCTTGGCAATACCACCATCTCGAAATAAAGTTGCTTGTGGGAAATATAAAAGGAGAAATGGTCCCATTCTTCGCAGTTTGTTTTCGCCTATTGCTGGAGTGTCCAAACTCAGAAACCCTAATGCCAAATTTGATGAGGATGAGAACGTCGTCTGTCCAAAGGTCAGGATATTTGCCGTGAAGGTCAGAATCGACAATGGAAAATCGACCCTTTCTCTAAAATTGTTCTTTTAGAACTCCTGTATCTATGGTTTTCTTTCCCTCTTCCAGATTTAATAACTCGCATCCGAGGAGTAAATGCTACCGCCATAGCTCTGCAGTTGGGAAATAAAGCGGCCCTTAAGGAGCTCATCTCCCCTCAAGTCGATCAAATCCTGGGTTCTTTATTCAGTTGATGGGTTCGTCAAGTTTGAGCTATTAGACTAATGCATTGTCAAGCGCTTGTGGGTTCTTGTTCATTGGCATTGCTAAAACCATAGTAGGAGTAAATGTTAAAGAAGCAGGAGTGAACGTGCCTCAACTGTTGTCATATCTTAGAATGTAAAACCCGAGAGGCATGTGCTCATAGTTGGTGAACTTACTTACGGCACGCTACAGTCGCAACCCACTGAATGATGGAGTCTTCAATACGTAACTGCACAGTCCAAGCAAAACCGGGGGTACAGTGTTCACTGTCTACTCGTTGATGAAATGGAATCCATGCTAACTCAAACCAAATCGAGTTGAAAAAGGGATGAGACCCCATTTGTCCAAAAAAAAGGCAATATCGATTATTGAAGAAGATAGCATTATTGCTGGTGATTTGCGAACACATCCAAGGGTTAACATTTAGCATTTACGTAACCACGACAAGGGTTGAAGCAAAAATCTGCAGAAAACATTACAGGTTGAAAATATAAAATTCAGGAGGTTGCTGTCGAGGGTCTCCAACATGCCATCACGGCCAGTGGTTGACAGGCATTCTTCCAATGACATGGAGAGTCTGAGTGGGCGGAGGAAGTTGTTTTTCTTTCTAGCACTATTCTTCACCGGCCATTCTCCTGTAGCCGAGGATGAGGTGAAGAGTTTGTGGTATCAAAATCCGCAGCAGGAATGGTTATTGAAGAACAAATGAAAATTTCGATAAGAACAAAAGCGCTGAGTTCATCAAGATGATTCTGACCTAAGCCGAGGGTTGTGGAAGTAGTTGTAGTTATCCTCCATCAGATTGTTAAGAAAAGGGCATGTAAGTCTCAATTAAAGAGATTGGGTCATTTTGCGTGTGTAAGAAAGTTGTGCAAATATTTTATCTACAGGCTGAGGATGTTGAGTCTCTCCCTATAGACTGCAACAAAGATTTCAAGATAGAAAGAGCACTTTAGTTCTACCAACTATGTAAGACAAATAAGTCCCACTCCATCCAAAATTTGTGGTTGTTCACGAGTAGGGTTGATATTTTGTTGAAGCTGAGGAGCCTGAACAGAAAGAACCCTAGAGCCAAATCCAAACACACATAGCAGCTCATCAAATTTCCTTGTTGTCCTTGCACCAACGTCTTTTTATCCAAAATACAGCTGCTACTAGCGTCTTCTGTTATATGCTTTGCTCAGGTTGCGGTGCTTGGTCAAAGCTGAAGACGAAGAAGGCGTCCAAAGAATCAGGTGATATCGTCGCAACAAGAGTTTGGTTTGAATTTTGGTCTCCATTAAACACAAGATCTGCCTTGTTACTGTTTTTCCTCACATTCCCCATCTCCCATTCCATGGGGCAGAAAAGTATTGTTTATTGCTGGTGTTCCTATCTTTAATGATGTATGGGTTTAGCAAAAAAGACAATATCATGTAGCTATTGTAGTTGCAATTCGCTCCCAAAGATATTCGAAACTCTTGGAAGGATTCTAGCTCAAGTATTAAGCCGATACGGGTTGCAGTGAAGGATGTTGTTGGAAAAGTGAAGAATGGTTCATAAGAGAGTTTTGTGCAGTTGAGAGTAGCAAAACATTGAAGACCTGGACCATAAAGATGTTGGATAAAATTGAAAGCACTCATGAAACCCATCAAAGGCTGGTTAAATGATGCAATACCTAGCATTCAAAAAGGGGCAGAAATGAAGAATTCGAAAACTAAGTGGAGCAACCATTTGGGGGGGAGGCATCCAAATACCTTCTGTATTTTATTTTAATAAGTTTTTTGTCATCTACTGAAAACTACAGCCGGATGTAAAAAGAAGTTAGGATATCTTTTAATTTATGTTTTGAAAAGATAGGTGGCAGAGTTGTATTGATGATCTGTCACTAAATTTTGTAACTATTTTCTATTATGATTAGGTCGACTATGAGTCTTAAGACATCTATATATTCATTGTAATAGAAGACCTAAGGGTGAGTGAATCATTTGGCTGAAGCCTAATAGAGATCAGCTTTGTTTTATAATATTTTATTGTTAATACATCAACAGTGTTTGAGGCTGGGTTATTGATCCAGAGAATTCCTGTGTTATCTTTCTTGCAGTATGTCTTCTTCTTTTCCAATGTGCATGTGTTTCTTTCTTTGTTGTTCCATTATGTGTTATTTCCTTCATACTTGGATCAGGGTAATAGTTAAGTAGAATTCATAGAGATTATGCTCTGCTTAGCTTATTCCAAGTATTTCACCAAATATATTCTGCTAAAGTTGGCATAGGATTCATCCCTGTTAGATGCCCTATGTTGATGGACTGTTCATTCTTCTTCTATTTCACCCCTTAAAGCTCTCTGACTATGTGTAGGTGGCTAGCTTGCCTCTATTTAGATATCTTATGCAGCTGCATTGTTATTTGTTTTATGATTCATCTTTTGAATTCATTGCCAAATAGTTCTCCTCTTGATTCTCTTACCAAGGTTTTAAACAATTTGTTCCAACAGAAATTTGATCTTCTGCACCTGTTTTGATTGAATATCTTAAAATGTTGAATGTTGGTCTATTTCGTCATTATTGACAATCTTGATGATTTCCAGCTTTCTCACAGTTAAATAGAGAACCCTCTCTGCTTGTGTTAGGTCAGAAGCATAAGCCAAAGACTGGTTAGTGGTTAATCGAGATTTCCCTCTTCACAACCTAAGGGGTCAATTTTGGTGTAAACAAATTGGCACCATTGCCGGGGAAGAGATTGTTTCACAATCCCTGGGAGAATGACAAAGTTCAGATCTGAATGCTGATGGTGAACAGCAGTCAGACATCAAGAAGGTTGTATCATTCACCTGGAGACTCCACTCAGAATATTTCCAGTGTGAAGGTGACTCCACTGGGAGGATCAATGATTCCATATAAGAATTTGAGATGTTGAAGGTCTCATGGCGACTCCACATTTAAGAAACCTAGCAGCCCATTGTTTCACATGCTAGTCTCCTCAATCTTCAAATTAGAATTTGCAGCTTCGATGTTTCAAGATGACTTCATTCTCAAGAAGGTATGATCCTTTAACCAAGTCTCATATTCCGGGTTTTCCAAGTCAGATCCCTAAAGTAGATTGGAAAACCTACTTACCTAAATTCAGAAATGAAAAGGAGGACAATGCTGCTTTGCATTTAATAAAGTTTCATATGCATGTACGTAAAATAAAAGTTCAGTGGCATGAAGATTGTCTTATGAAAATGTTTATGGCCTTCCTAGAGGGGAAAGATAGGTCCTGGTATGAACAGTTACCGGATGCTAGTAGATATTGCTTGAGGAATTTTCATACAGTATTCTTTGAATATTTTGAGAAATCTTGTCCATTATTGTTGCTAGTAAAAGACTGCTGTGTATGCTTTGATGGTTTTATTCAGAACCTAGAACATGTTTATAAAGATGATGAATTCTTGGATGATGAGATCATAGAAGCTTTGCATGACAACCCTTTTCAACATTATGAAATTCAAGAAAACTCTCAAAACACAGTAGCACCCTTAGCTGAAAATAAAGAGAGCAGTAATCCTGTTGAAGATCTTTATATTTTTTCTCCCAAGGTGGATGAGAAGTGTTTTTAGTCTTGTCAATCATCTTTTGTTTCTAAAGAAGATCAGATCAGTTTTCCATTCCATGTCATATTATTTCAGAAGCTGTTGGTCTAGATAAACCTGTCTTATTTGATTCACTTGAGAGACAACACATTGGGGTTTGTCTTGAAACACAAGAAGTAGATCAAGTCTCAAATGATGCTGTTGGTTTTTCATTAGACATGAAAGGTGAGCAGATCCTCCACTGTGCTTCTAAAATTTCTCCTTTGTCTGAAGATGAGATAGATCAGCCCCTGAAAGGTCATGTTACAACCCCACTTGAATCAGATTTGCAGTGTTCACATAGTCCAAGATATGTAAGTGAAACTTCCTCTATTTTTGAAAATGTGAACCTGAATTTAAAAGAGGACAGTCGTAATGATCTTTTGAAGGAATTCATTTGTGATGAGGATTGTCCACAAGAAAATCAGCTATTAAACAGCATTTTCTTTCATCAAGAAGATACGATAGTCATATCTAATGATCTAGAAGAGTGTTTGCTGTTTGAAGATGCTTTAGATTATGGTATAGATGAATATGAAGCTGTGACAGATAGTGTGCCAAAGAAAGAACCAGAGCTGCTCATGCTTGAGGGAGGTACAGTCAGCACTCAAGCAGCAGAAGGTCACAATTCCCTATACATTTTCAGGGATCGACAGCGAAATATTCTTGTGGGTAAAATTGAAAGAGGTACTTGTATTTTTGTTAAATCTTAGGACATGGTAATGTTTCAAATTATTGAAGATCCTTATGCTAAATTACTACAGTTTAAGGGGAATTTTCTTGCACTTATGGAACCTGAGCTCATTATCGGTGGATGTTTGGAGTGGCTTGTTTTCTGTCTTCTTTACTTGTTCAAAGAAAGTGTAAGCATGATCCACGCAACTGGCTGGTTACTGGATTGGCTTCACTAGCACTTTTGTGTCATTTGATTCAGCAGTAGCATTTCAATGAAGTAGGTAGGTAGCAGGAATAAGTTTGCTCAGCAAGTAGTTTTCAGTATGTACAGTGTTATTTTTTCAGTTTGCAGCATGATTCAGAAAATTTCAGTATGTTTTTAGTTTTGGCAGTTAGCAGTTTTCAGTTTCGGTTTTCAGATGAAGAGTAGGTTGCAAGTTGCAGTTTTCAGGTTTGGGAGCCGCCCAATGGATCAGGCACTTGGTCTACGAGTTCTTCACTACCTCGCAGGGAGGATAGCATCCCCGGCTAGACCAAGTTGTTAGCACCCCAATTTTTTTTGTAATTAATTGACTTTTGGCGACATTAATCATTTTCTGGCAACATTGATGGTGAACAAATAGAACACTTTTCATGGCGGGAGGTTTCAAAGCTTGGTCGAGAAAAACAACATTTGTCCTCAGTCGTAGACACCACGGTCGCAAAAGAAAAATGGTCCTAAGTGTTGGTGAACTAATTCTTTTTGAAGGGCGTAGAGGATTCTTAACCTAAGTCAAAAATGAAGAAAAGCTTTGTTTTAGCCAAAGAGTAAACTTTATGAGGGTTTTTTATAAAGCCTAAGTCAAAATGGAACAAAGGGCTTTTGTTTTTATAATGAAGCCAAAGTCTAAGTATCGAATTTATGAAGAAAGGGGCACTAAGCTTTAATTAAGTTTTTATGAAGAAAATATTTAATATTGGGCCCAAGCTTCGATTAAAAATGGAGCAAAAAAGTATTATCACCCAGCACTGAGGGTTTCACCATGGGACCAAGCGCCAAAGCCAAGAGGACCCACTTATCATCCATTGTCCAAGACCGAGAGCTCCTCTCTTTTGTTACTTAGTATATATGATGAAAGCAAAGAGTATATAAAGAATGGAAAGGAGTTTGTTTCTTCTACATGTGGGATAAATCCCCCAAGGTCGACAATGAAAATATAAGTGATGAATGGAAATTCAAGCCAATGTTTCGTTGCTAAACGCCAAGTCACTCGTGGGGATGCCACGAGTTCTGCCATGATAGACGCCGAGGAGCAAATGGAAAATCAATGGTACGCTTGGATGTAGCATATCGAAATGCTCGGAAGATAGCATATGAGGTGCTTGTGATGATATAAACCACTATTACATGTGTCACTCTAAGAGCTCATCGCATATGTATGAATGCTTTTATAAACAACTTGAAAGGCCTGGCAATACCACTATCTCGAAATAAAGTTGCTTGCGGGAAATATAAAAGGAGAAATGGTCCCATTCTTGGCAATTTGTTTTCGCCTATTGTAGGAGTGTCCAAACTCCAAAACCCTAACGCCAAATTTGATGAGGATGAGAACGCCGTCTGTCCAAAGGTCAGGATATTTACCGTGAAGGTTAGAATCGGCAATGGAAAATCGACCCTTTCTCTAAAATTATTTTTTCAGAACTCCTGTATCTATGGTTTTCTTTCCCTCTTCCAGATTTAATAGCTCGCATCCAAGGAGTAAATGCTACCGCCATAGTTCTGCAGTTGGGAAATAAAGCGACCCTTAATGAGCTCGTCTCCCCTCCAGTCGGTCAAAACCTGGGTTCATCAAGTTTGAGCTATTAGACTAATGCATTGTCGGGCGCTCGTGGGTTCTTGTTCATTGGCATTGCTAAAAGCATAGTAGGAGTAAATGTTAAAGAAGCAGGAGTGAACGTGCCTCAACTGTTGTCATATCTTAGAATGTAAAACCTGAGAGGCATGTTCTCATAGTTGGTGAACTTACTTATGGAACCCTACAGTCGCAACCCACTGAATGATGGAGTCTTCAATACGTAACTGCACAGTCCAAGAAAAACCGGGGGTACAGTGTTCATTGTCTACACGTTGATGAAATGGAATCCATGCTAACTCAAACCAAATCGAGTTGAAAAAGGGATGAGACCCCATTTGTCCAAAAACAGGCAAGATCGATTATTGAAGAAGATAGCGTTACTGCTGGTGATTTGCGAACACATCCAAGGGTTAACATTCAACATTTACATAATCACGACCAGGGTTGAAGCAAAACTCTGCAGAAAACATTACAGGTTGAAAATATAAAATTCGGGAGGTTGTTGTCGAGGGTCTCCAACATGCCATCACGACTAGTTGTCGACAGGAATTCTTCCAATGATGTGGAGAGTCTGAGTGGGCGGAGGAATTGGTTTTTCTTTCTAGCACTGTTCTTCACCGACCATTCTCCTATAGCCGAGTCCGAGGTGAAGAGTTTGTGGTATCAAAAGCTGCAGTAGGAACGGTTATTGAAGAACAAATCAAAATTTCCATAAGAACAAAAGCACTGAGTTCGTCAAGATGATTCTGACCTAAGCCGACGTTCGTGGAAGCAGTTGCAGTTATCCTCCATCACAGCATTATACCGCAAAGGGCGTGTAAGTCCCGATCAAAGAGATTGGGTCATTTTGCGAGTGTAAGAAAGTTGTGGGAATATTTTATCTATAGGCTGAGGATGTTGAGTCTCGCCCTGTAGAATGTAACAAAGATTTCAAGATAGATAGAGCACTTCAGTTGTCCCAACTGTGCAAGACAAATAAGTCCCACTCCATCCAAAATTTGTGGTTGTTCACCAGTAGGGTTGAGATTTTGTTGAAGCTGAGGAGCTCGAACAGAGAGAACCCTGGAGCCAAATCCAAACACACATAGCAGCTCATCAAATTTCGTTGTTGTCCTTGCACCAACGTCTTTTTCTCCAAAATACAGCTGCTACTAGCATCTTCTGTTATATGCTTTGCTTAGGTTCAGGTGCTTGGTCAAAGATGAAGATGAAGAAGGCGTCCAAAGAATTAGGTGGTATCGTCGCAACAAGAGTTCGGTCTGAATTTTGGTCTCCATTAAACGCAAGATCTGCCTTATTACTGTTTTTCCTCACATTCCCCATCTCCCATTCCATGGGGCAGAAATGTATTGTTTATTGCTGGTGTTACTATCTTTAATACTGTGTGGGTTTAACAAAAAGGACAATATCATGTAGCTATTGCAGTTGCAATTCGCTCCCAAAGATATTTGGAACTCTCTAAAGGATTCTAGCTCAAGTATTAAGCCGATACGGGTTGCAGTGAAGGATGTTGTTGGAAAAGTGAAGAATGGTTCATAAGAGAGTTCTGTGAAATCGAGGGTAGCAAAGAATTGAAGACTTGGCCCATAAAGATGTTGGATAAACTTGAAAGCACTCATGAAACCCATCAAAAGCTAGTTAAATGATGCAATACCTAGCACTAAAAAAGGGGTAGAAATGAAGAATTCGAAAACTAAGTGGAGTAGCCACTTGGGGGGAAGGCATCCAAATATCTTATGTCTTTTATTTTAATAAGTTTTTTGTCATCTACTGAAAACTGCTGCCGAATGTAAAAAGAAGTTAGGATATCTCTTAATTTTTGTTTTGAAAAGATAGGAGGCAGAGTTGTATTGATGATCTGTCACTAAATTTTGTAACTATTTTCTGTTAGGATTAGGTCGACTATGAGTCTCAGGACAACTATATATTCATTCTAATAGAAGACCTAAGGGTGAGTGAATCATTTGGCTGAAGCCTAGGAGAGCTCAGCTCTGTTTTCTGAGATTTTATTGTTAATACATCAACAGTGTTTGAGGCTGGGTTATTGATCTAGATAATTCCTGTGTTATCTTTCTTGCAGTCTGTCTTCTTCTTTTCCAATGTGCATGTGTTTCTTTCTTTGTTGTTCCATTCTGTGTTATTTCCTTCATGCTTGGATCAAGGTAATAGTTAAGTAGAATTCATAGAGATTATGCTATGCTTAGCTTATTCCAAGTATTTCACCAAATATATTCTACTAAAGTTGGCATAGGATTCATCCTTGTTAGAATCCCTATGCTTATGGACTGTTCATTCTTTTTCTGTTTCACCCCTTAAAGCTCTCTAAATATGCGTGGGTGGCTACCTTGCCTCTGTTTAGATATCTAATACAGTTGCACTGTTATGTGTTTTATGATTCATCTTTTGACTCCATTGCTCAATAGTTATCCTCCTGATTCTCTTACTAAGGTTTTAAACGATTTGTTCCAGCAGAAATTTGATCTTCTGCACCTGTTTTGATTGAATATCTTAAAATGTTGAATGCTGGTCTGTTTCTGTAATGTCCCCAGCTTGACCCTATTGCATTAATATTGTAAATGATGTAAATATTGTTATTTAGTCATGGTGAGGAGCTCAAGGCCAAGGACCCTCCATGGATTTAATGTTCTATGTATTGGCAATTAGAATAGATGCATAGAGTTCTTGTGCTAGGGGTGCACAATGTAAAATCGGACATCATGTAAATATGCAATTTTAATGGAAAACCCACAATCAACTACGCAATGCAACAAAGAGACAGGGGCATGATCTTTACAAGGAATAGGGAGGGAAAAATAGCCAAACCCTTGAGCCATGGTGTTAAGCCATTTCATTGAGGAAACCCATGAACTCTCAACTACCCATTTGGTCTCATGCACCCAATCATTTAATCCTTCCAAGAATTGGTTGAGACAATAAATGCCTTGGGATGGGAGAGGTATGGCTGTCAATTTTCATGCATGGGCAAGCCATCAACTTGGAAAATCGTGTTTTTGCTTGTTGGGCAAGAAAACCCCCACGAAATTGGCCCAAAAGCCATTCTTCACCCATGGCATTCATCCTCTCACGCATTCTGAGCCTGTTGGGGTTCTATCCTTCACGTTTTTCACCATTTCCTGTGTTTTTCCATGCCCATAAACTCGTTTTTGGTTAGCTCATTGGCTGGGATAAGAGAGCCACGATTTTTGGGGTTATGGAGGCCGTTTTTGCCCACAAAATGCCCATGAGTATTCTTCTGAAAATGAATCTGCTCTCCTGGTGTTGATTTCCCATTTTCTCCTTTCGTTTTGGTTGCCCATGTTTTTCTGGAACCGTTAGAAACCCATTCTTGGGAACTTCACTATAGAACTGTTTTTCTCATGCCCAGCACTTAATCTTTTTGCTGTTATATGCGTCCATCTCCTAGCCACCTCAGAAACCCAACTGCTAGTTGGTAGGGTTGATTCTGGTGTATCTATGGCTATGTGAGACCCTGTTGTTCCATAGTTCCTTGTGGAGATCATGCCCAGCTCGGGGGTGGCAGTGGTGCTGAGAGATTGAAGAGCACACTGGCCTATGGTTGGGTGGAACGTTGCAGAAGCGTAGCTGGTTGTTTGAGACTACTTCATTAAGATAAGTATTCTCTTGTGCTATCTTTCAATTGTTTAATTGATGAATATCTTGAATGTATGATGGATGTGTTAATGAATTTACTTTCGCTGGGTATTCAAATGTTTATTCAATTGCATATGTTCATCTTCTTCTTAAATTGAATGTTTAATGACTGATTTATGGGGCTAGATGCCCGGTTTAACCTCACGATCCTCTCCATCTAGCTGGTAGGATGGGAGGGGATGTGACAGTTTCTTCATTATTGATAGTGTTGATGATTTCCAGCTTTCTAACAGTTGAAGAGAGATCCCTCTCTGCTTGTGTTAGGTCAGAAGCATAAGCCAAAGACTGGTTAATGGTTACCTGAGATTTCCCTCTCCACAGCCTAGGTTGTCAATTTTGGTGTTAACAAATTGGCACCATTGTCGAGGAAGAGATTGTTTCACGATCCCTGGGAGAACGAAAAAGTTCAGATCTGAATGCTGATGGTGAATAATAGTTAGACATTAAGAAGGTTGTATCATTCACCTGGTGACTCCACTTAGAATATTTCGAGTGTGAAGGTGACTCCTCTGGGAGGATTAGTGACTCCATATAAGAATTTAAGATGTTGAAGGTCTCATGGCGATTGCACATTCAAGAAACCCAGCAACCCATTATTTCACAGGCTAGTCTCCTCAATCTTCAAATTAGAATTTGCAGCTTCGATGTTTCAGGATGACTTCATTCTCAAGAAGGTATGCTCCTTTAAGCAGGTCTCATATTCCGGGTTTTCCAAATCAGATCCCTAAAGTAGATTGGCAAACCTGCTTACCTAAATTCAGAAATGAAAAGAAGGACAATGCTGCTTTGCATTTAATCAAGTTTCATATGCATGTACGTAAAATAAAAGTTCAGTGGCATGAAGATTGTCTTATGAAAATGTTTATGGCCTCCTTGGAGGGGAAAGCTAGGTCCTGGTATGAACAGTTGCCGGCTGCTAGTATATATTCCTTGAGGAATTTTCATACAGTATTCTTTGAATATTTTGAGAAATCTTGTCCATTATTGTTTCTAGTAAAAGATTGTTGTGTATGCTTTGACGTTTTTATTCAGAACCTAGAACATGTTTATAAAGATGATGAATTCTTGGATGATGAGATCATAGAAGCTTTGCATGTCAACCCTTTTCAGCATTATGAAATTCAAGAAAACTCTCAAAACAATGTAGCACCCTCAGCTGAAAATAAAGAGAGCAGTAATCCTGTTGAAGATATTTATATTTTTTCTCCCAAGGTGGATGAGAAGTGTTTTCAGTCTTGTCAATCATCTTGTGTTTCTAAAGCAGATCATATCAGTTCCATTCCATGTCATATTATTTCAGAAGCTGTTGGTCTAGATAAACCTATCTTATTTGATTCACTTGAGAGACAACACACTGGGGTTTGTCTTGAAACACAAGAAGTAGATCAAGTCTCAAATGATGCTGCTGGTTTTTCATTAGACATGAAAGGTGAGCAGATCCTCCACTGTGCTTCTAAAATTTCTCCTTTGTCTGAAGATGAGATAGATTAGCTCCTGAAAGATCATGTTATGACCCCACTTGAATCAGATTTGCAGTGTTCACACAGTCCAAGATATGTAAGTGAAACGTCCTCTATTTTTGAAAATGTGAATCTGAATTTAAAAGAGGATAGTCGTAATGATCTTTTGAAGGAATTAATTTGTGATGAGCATTCTCCACAAGAAAATCAGCTATTAAACACCATTTTCTTTCATCAAGAAGATAGGATAGTCATATCTAATGATCTAGAAGAGTGTTTTCTATTTGAAGATGCTTTAGATTATGGTATAGAGGAATATGAAGCTGTGATAGATAGTGTGCCAAAGAAAGAACTAGAGCTTCTCATGCTCGAGGGAGGTACAGTCAGCACTCAAGTAGCATAAGGTCACAATTCCCTATGCATTTTCAGGGATCGACAGCCAAATATTCTTGTGGGTAAAATTGAAAGAGGTACTTGCATTTTTGTTAAATATTAGGACATGGTAATGTTTCAAATTATTGAAGATCCTTATGCTAAATTACTAGAGTCTAAGGGGAATTTTCTTGCACTTATGGAACGTGAGCTCATTATCGGTGGATGTTTGGAGTGGCTTGTTTTCTGTCTTCTTTACTTGTTCAAAGAAAGTGTAAGCATGATCCACACAACTGGCTAGTTACTGGATTGGCTTCACTAGAACTTTTGTGTCATTTGATTTAGCAGTAGAATTTCAGTGAAGTAGGGTAGGTAGAAGGAATAAGTTTGCTTAGCAAGCAGTTTTCAGTATGTACAGTGTTAATTTTTCAATTTGCAGCATGATTCAGAAAATTTCAGTATGTTTTTAGTTTTGGCAGTTAGCAGTTTTTAGTTTCGGTTTTCAGATGAAGAGCAGGTTGCAGGTTGCAGTTGTCAGGGTTGGGAGCCGCCCAATGGATCAGGCACTTGGTCTACGGGTTCTTCGCTACCTCGTAGGGAGGATAGCATCCCCAGCTAAAGCTAGTTGTTAGCACCCCAAATTTTTTTGTAATTAATTGTCTTTAGGCGACATTAATTATTTTCTAGCAACATCGACGGTGAAAAAATAGAACACTTTTCATGGCAGGAGGTTTCCAAGCTTGGTCGAGAAAAAGAACATTTGTCCTCAGTCGCAGATACCATGGTCGCAAAAGAAATATGGTCATAAGTGTTGGCGAACTAATTCTTTTTGAAGGGCGTAGAGGATTCTTAACCTAAGTCAAAATGAAGAAAATCTTTGTTTTATTGATGTATATGTAACTTTGGAATGTATTTCATATATATTTATTGTACCCTTATTAGAGATGTGTTATTCCTCTATAAGGAAGTGTCGTCATGTGGATTGACAAGTGTCGCAAGTGTGTGTACCTTACGATGGGTTATTAGACCACCATGTGTGGGGTCGGCCCTGAAATATATATATTATAATGTGGATGTACCTAGCTAGACAAGTCGGCCCCATAAGGTCACTAGGAGAACAGATTAGTATAAATAGAGATCGGGAGATCTCTATTTAATTCATTCAGAAAGTCACATCTCTCTCACTCAGAAAGTGGTGCACTAGTGAGGAGGACGATCATCTGCTTCTAGGAGACTATCTCAAGTGTATTTTGGTTGTACTTTGGTTGAGCCATTGCTCTCTCTATCTCTGAGGAAGTTGTGGGGTTTTTCACCTTAGGGTTTTCCCCACAGAAACTCTGTGTCTCTTTGTCTCTCATGCTTTTGATTCTTGTGATGCTTGTGATGCTTGTGATGCTTATTGTGATTGTTATGCATTGATATACTGTATATGTTATTCTCTCAGTGAAGATCCTA
Source organism: Larix kaempferi (assembly GCA_027924585.1). Lineage (NCBI taxonomy): Eukaryota > Viridiplantae > Streptophyta > Pinopsida > Pinales > Pinaceae > Larix > Larix kaempferi. Next base: position 416,663 of record BSBM01001666.1, on the reverse strand, counting down.
GAGTATTGTGAATTAATGCTCAAAATTTAGCATGGTATCAGAGCTAACCTAAGAAGAAGACATTTTGCAGTGATGAAAACTTGAGTTTCTTGTTTATTGGGTTTCTCTCCACAGATTTTGGAAAAGAAGTATAGTAGATTGACTCTACTCATCAAGAAGAAACTATCTGTCCAATCAGAATTCAATTCTGAGCATTTTCAGATTTGGCCCTAAAAATTAGGGTTTCCACAAAAATAGGAATTTATGAAATTTGAAGACATAGCTGGAAGATCCTTGCAAAAATCGAAGTTTAGAGCTTTGGATCGATCTTTTTGGCTGGGTAGATCTTCGGGAAACTCAAACCCTAATTCAGGGCTCTCCCGAGTGAACCTGGGAGGACAAAAAGGCAAATTTGAAGGGTAAAGCTTTGCTGATCTCAAATTTTGAATACACTAGGCTGATCAGCTCATCAAGGTGCATCTTTCTATCCTTTCAGAAAATTGAAATTCACATTTTGAATTTTTAGGGTTTTTCCGACAAACCCTAATCTGGGATGAGATCCAGTTTTCAGCATTTCAAGTGGTAAGACCTAAATCTTTTCTATTTCCATTTGAAGTACTCTTTAAGATGTCTCACCACACCAAGCTTGAGGATAATCTTGAAGGAGTTGATAACTTCCAAGCTTGGAAGTATAGGATTGGGTTAATCCTGGAAGAGAATGAGTTGGACTCATATGTAAAAGAAGACATCCCTATCCCAGAGGATGAATAGGCTAAGGTATTGCATAAGAAAAACTTGTTCAAGGCAAAGAGAATCATTGCTGATTCTATAAAATACCATCTCATACCCCATGTGTCTTCTCTAAAGACACCCAAGGAGATGTTTGACTCTTTGACCAAGCTATTTGAAGGGAAGAACATAAATCGGAAGATGACCCTGCGGAACCAATTTAAAGGAGTAAAGTTTCAGAATGGAGAAACCATTCAATCTTATTTTTCAAGGGTATCCCAGATCAAGGAACAACTAGAAGTAGTGGAGAATGGTGAAGTGGTGATGACAACTCTAAATGTCCTACCTAGGTCATGGGATTCCTTTATTCAAGGAATTTGTGCAAGGAAGAAGTTGATCTCCTTCAACATATTGCGGGAAGAATGCTCTCAAGAAGAAGCTAGGCTTGTGTCCTGAGAAGAAAATATGGGAAATTAAGATCAAGCTCTCACAGCACCTACCAGGAAAGGCAAGTCCAAGAAGGAATCATCTCATAATAGGAGATTCTCACACCACCATTATCATAAAGATAAGAAAGATCTCAGATGCTTCACTTGCAATGAGAAGGGACACTTTGCTTCAGATTGTCCCAAGACGAAGAAAGACAACAACAACAACTTCAATAAGAAGAAGAAGAATAACAAAAGAAGATATCATGCTCATGCTGCCGAAGATGATGAACCCCCAAAGAAGAAGGCTAGGGCAGAAAGTGATAGTGATGATGACTCATCAAGTGAAGAAGAATATGTTCTAATTTATGCTCTCATAGGCACTATCTCCCATGGTTGTAATGATTGGTTGATTGATAGCAGGGCTTCCAAACACATGACTGGGTTTAAGGAATCTTTTGTGAATCTATCTGAACATGAATCACCCCATAAGGTGAAACTGGGGGATGATTATTAATACCCAATCAAAGGAAGTGGTCAAGCCTCCTACAACCTAGATTCTGAAAAATCTTTGAAGATGAAAGAAGTCCTTTATGTACCTAGGCTCAAGATGAACTTACTCTCCATCTCTGCATTGGATGCAAAAGGTATGAGGGTTGCATTTGTGGATGGCCAAGTCCTAATGTGGCCAAAGGGAAAGAACATAGATGATGTAGTAGTGATTGGAGAGCAAGAGGGAGGTTTGTATAAATTGAAGGGACAACCTGAACATGCCATGGTACATGAATGCATGGAGCCAAGTGAACTTTGGCATAGAAGACTTGCTCATATGCACTATAGGGCACTTCCAATTGCAAGCAAGGCTGTAGAGGGTCTTCCTGAAATCAAGACCAAACATGAAGGTGTTTGCAAAGGATGTGCAAAAGGTAAGAACATTAAGAAGGCTTTCCCAAGTAGTGACAGCAAGGCAAAAGACATCCTGGAAATCATCCACTCAGATGTATGTGGTCCTATGTCATCCAGTTCTCTGATTGGGTATGTTTACTATGTCTCATTTATTGATGAATTCTCCAGGAAGAATTGGGTATACTTCTTGAAGAACAAAGATGAGGTGTTTGATAAATTCAAGGAATTCAAAACCTTGATGGAGAATCAAACTGACAGGAAGATCAAAACATTCATATCCGACAATGGTGGAGAATTCACCTTAGGTGACTTCAAGAATCTTTGTAGTGATTCAGGGATTAAGAGGGAGTTGACTGCTCCTTATAATCCTCAATAGAATGGAGTTGTAGAAAGGAAGAACAGAACAATCAAGGAAGCAGCAAGGGCAATGCTGTATGACCAGGATCTACCTATGCATCTATGGGCAGAAGCAGCTAGAACAGCTGTATATGTGCAGAACAGAACACCCTACAAGATATTGGACAACAAGACACCAGAAGAGGTCTTTTCTGGTAAGAAACCTGAAGTCAACCATCTCAGAATATTTGGTTGTCCAGTATACACTCATGTCCCAAAGGAAAAGAGGACTAAACTAGATCCTTCAGGAAAGAAGGGTATCTTTGTGGTTTGCAATGAAAGCTCGAAGGCTTACAGAATATACTTTCCAGGGTTCAAGAAGATTGATGTCAGCAGGGATGTAACATTTGATGAAAACTCAGCATTCATCAAATCAAGGAAGGCACCTATCGAAGTTTATGAAGAACCTAAGGAAACCAGATTTCAAGAGACTACCATGACTGAAGCAATTCCAGAATTTGTTCGTGAGTTTGAAGATCCATAAGAACCTGTAGATACACCCCATGAGGATAACTCTCACAAGAGGAAACCTGCATGGGCTAGAGAGCTCATTCAAGATGCAGAAATATTTGGCATTCCAGAAGAAGAACACAGAGCAAAGAAGAGAACCAGATCACATACCAGTTATGTTGCTTTACTCTGTGACATTATGAACAAAGATCCTTCTAGTTATGAAGAAGCAGCGGAAAAGAAAGAATGGAAGGATGCCATGGTTGAGGAATACCAATCAATAATGAAGAATGATGTTTGGGATGTTGTACCAAGACCTAAAGAGAAGTCTGTTGTGACTTCTAAATGGATCTACAAAATCAAGCATGCTGCAGATGGAAGTGTAGAGAAATACAAAGTAAGATTCATAGCTCGTGGCTTCTCTCAGAAAGAGGGAATAGATTATGAAGAAAATTTTGCACCTGTAGCCAGGTATACTTCCATCAGAACAATACTTGCCCTGGTTGCAGCAATGAAATGGAAAATACACCAGATGGATGTCAAGACTGCCTTCTTGAATGGTGTAGTTGAAGAGGAAGTATGTGTGGAGCCGACACTCGGTTTTGAAATACATGACAGGGAGTCGTATGTGTGCAGATTGAAGAAAGCCTTGTATGGCTTGAAACAAGCTCCCAGAACTTGGTATGGTAGGATGGACAGTTTCCTATCTAGTTTGGGATTTACCAAGAGTAAAGCGGATTCCAACCTTTATTACAAGGTTGAGGAAGGGAATCCTGTGATTCTACTCTTGTATGTGGATGAGTTATTTGTAACAGGAGATGATAGATTGATCGCAGATACTAAGAGAAAGCTTACTGCCGAGTTCGATATGAAAGATTTGGGAATGATGCATTATTTCTTAGGTATGGAGGTGTGGCAGAGTGCAAGTGGGATCTTCCTTGGTAAAGGGAAGTACATAGTAGATATCCTGAAGAGATTCAGGATGATGGATTGCAAGGCCATGGCCACATCTATGGCATCGAACATGAAGCTTCTATGTGATGCTTCATCTGAGCCGGTTGATGTCTCTATGTATCGTTAGATGATTGGGTCCTTGATGTAACTGACAAACACGAGACCATATATTTGCTTTGCTGTGAATACATTGAGTGAGTTCTTGACAGATCCGAGGAGTGTTTACCTGGTTGCTGTAAAGCATGTTCTGAGGTACCTGAAGGGTACAGTGGATTATGGGCTCAACTATGAGGCGAATCAAAAGTTTAACCTGCAGGGTTATGTTGATTTAGATTGGGCTGGCAGTGCTGCAGATAGGAAGAGCACATCTAGGTGTTGCTTCACTATGGGATCAGGTGTGATCTCTTGGTTTAGCAGGAATTAATCCTGCATAGCACTGAGTACAACTGAGGTAGAGTATGTTGCAGCCTTTTCAGCTAGTTGTGAGGCAGTATGGCTTTGGAAGCTACTATCTAAATTATTTGATCTCCTGTTGGATGCTACTGGTATCTTCTGTGATAACTAGAGTTGTGTGAAGCTGTCCAAGAACCTAGTGTTTCATGACAGGTCGGAACACATAGAGATCAAATATCACTATATCATGGATATGGTGCAGAGAGGAGCTGTGAAGCTCCTGTATGTTGCGACGGACGAGCAGATTGCAGATGTGCTAACGAAGCCACTATCCAGGATGAAGTTCGAGTACTTCAGAGAGAGGCTCGGTGTTCTTCGGATTGATGACACTTTGAGGAAGAAGTGAAGGACAGATTTGCTGAAGCCACTCCAAGCATGTTGAAAGGAGGATCCTTCACATGGCTGTGGATGTAAGTGCTGGATGAGGAGCATCAGGATGATGTTCTGGTATGATCAGTTGGATCATTTTTATATGTATATGTATGTACGCATCATGTTGGATGCTGGATATGATCAGTTGGATCATTTATATGTATGTATGCATCATGTTGGATGCTGGATATGATCAGTTGGATCATTTATATGTATGTACGCATCATGTTGGATGCTTGGACCATGTATCTGTGTATGTATCGGGTGGATACATTGTATGATATGGTGGATCATGTATGATGATATGTATCATGTATTTGTATTTGTATAAGGTGGATACATTGTATGATCAGGTGGATCATGTATGATGATATGTATCAGGTAGATACTTGGTATGCATCAGGTAGATACTTGGTATGCATCAGGTAGATGCATTGTATGATCAGGATGATCATGGATGACGAGCTTCAGGATGTTTCTCCAGATGACATGTAGCAGGATGTTGCAGTGATGATGATCAGGATGATCATGTGTACATCAGGATGATGTATGGTGAGTATCAGGTTGATACTCTGTGGCCATGGAACAGGTTGTGTAGATAAGCATGTAATTTGTGCCTTCGGAGATTTGCAGATAGTCTTTCAAGGTTTTGCCTACGGCATGTAATTTGCACCCTAGGATATCTGGCAAATGATCTTTCGAGGTTTTGCTTGGGAGGACATATAATTTGTGCCTTGGGAGATATGGAGATAGTCTTTCGAGGTTTTGCCTATGGCATGTAATTTGTGCGATGGGATATCTGGCAGACGCTCTTTCGAGGTTTTGTCCTATGGCATGTAATTTGTGCCCTGGGAGATCCGATAGGTTGAGCCGTGTGCTCGTAATCAGTCTTGGGATGCTCTTTCGAGCTTTTTCCATGACCACATGTAATTTGTGCCCTAAGAGATTTTGTAGGTTGAGCCTTGTGCTCGTAATCAGTCCTAGGATGCTCTTTCGAGGTTTTGTGGTGACCACATGTAATTTGTGCCCTGGGAGATCCGATAGGTTGAGCCTTGTGCTCGTAATCAGTCCTGGGATTCTCTTTCGAGGTTTTGTGGTGGGGTCACATGTAATAAGTCCTGGAGATCTGGATAGGTTGAAAAAGGCCTCAGATGCTCTTTAGGGTTCTTGCTAGTCAAGAGACTCTTTTAAGGTTTTGTGACGCACATAATAAGTCCTGAGATTTCCACAGTATGGCCAGTGATGATGAAGACCTGCAGGTGGTGGGCCTACATCCAGTATGAAAAATGACTAGCTCTGTAGAACTTCCTATGATGAGTAGAGTCAGAGATTGGTTGAGATAGCAGCAACAGTGATGATGATGATGACGATGCATCGATGATGATGATCCCGAGAAGAAGACTTGTCTAGTAGATCTGTGTCGAGAAATACCTTCCTAGTTAAGAGGGAGTGTTGATGTATATGTAACTTCGGAATGTATTTCATCTATGTATTTCATATATATTTATTGTACCCTTATTAGAGATGTGTTATTCCTCTATAAGGAAGTGTCATCATGTGGATTGACAAGTGTCGCAAGTGTGTGTACTTGCCGATGGGTTATTAGACCAACATGTGTGGGGTCAGCCCTGAAATATATATATTATAATGTGGATGTACCTAGCTAGACAAGTCGTCCCCATAAGGTCACTGGGAAAACAGATTAGTATAAATAGAGATCAGAAGATCTCTATTTAATTCATTCGGAAAGTCACATGTCTCTCACTTAGAAAGTGGCGCACTATTGAGGAGGAGGATCATCTACTTCTAGGAGACTATCTCAAGTGTATTTTGGTTGTACTTTGGTTGAGCCATTGCTCTCTCTATCTATGAGGAAGTTGTGGGGTTTTTCACCTTAGGGTTTTCCCCACGGAAACTCTGTGTCTCTTGTCTCTCATGCTTTTGATTCTTGTGATGCTTGTGATGCTTATTGTGATTGTTATGCATTGATATACTATATATGTTATTCTCTCAGTGAAGATCCTAGAGTATTGTGAATTAATGCTCAAAATTTAACATGTTTTAGCCAAAGAGTAAACTTTATGAGGTTTTTTTATAAATCCTAAGTCAAAATGGAACAAAGGGCTTTTGTTTTTATAATGAAGCCAAAGTCTAAGTATCGACTTTATGAAGAAAGGGGCACTAAGCTTTAATTAAGTTTTTATGAAGAAAAGATTTAATATTGGGACCAAGCTTCGATTAAAAATGGAGCAAAAAAGTATTATCACCCAGTACCGAGGGTTTCACCATGGGACCAAGCGCCAAAGCCAAGAGGACCCACTTATCATCCATCATCCAAGACCAAGAGCTCCTCTCATTTGTTACTTAGTATATATGATGAAAGCAAAGAGTATATAAAGAATGGAAAGGAGTTTGTTTCTTCTACATGTGGGATACATCCCCCAAGGTCGACAATGAAAATATAAGTGATGAATGGAAATTCAAGCCAATGTTTCATTGCTAAACATAAAGTCACCCGTGGGGATGCCACGAGTTTTGCTACGATAGCCGCCAGGGAGCAAATGGAAAATCAACGGTCCGCTTGGATGTAGCATGGTCGAAATGCTCGGAAGATAGCATATGAGGTGCTTGCGATGATATAAACCACTATTACATTTGTCACTCTAAGAGCTCATCGCATATGTATGAATGGTTTTATAAACAACTTGAAAGGCCTAGCAATACCACCATCTCGAAATAAAGTTGCTTGCGGGAAATATAAAAGGAGAAATGGTCCCATTCTTGGCAATTTGTTTTTGGTTATTGCCGGAGTGTCCAAACTCCAAAACCCTAATGCCAAAGTTGATGAGAATGAGAACACCGTCTGTCTAAAGGTCAGGATATTTGCTGTGAAGGTCAGAATCGACAATGGAAAATTGACCCTTTCTCTAAAATTGTTTTTTCAGAACTCTTGTATCTATGGTTTTCTTGCCCTCTTGCAGATTTAATAGCTCGCATCCGAGGAGTAAATGCTACTGCCATAGCTCTGTAGTTGGGAAATAAAGCGACCCTTAATGAGATCGTATCCCCTCCAGTCGGTCAAATCTAGTTGATGGGTTAGTCAAGTTTGAGCTATTAGACTAATGCATTGTTGGGCGCTCGTGGGTTCTTGTTCATTGGCATTGCTAAAACCATAGTAGGAGTAAATGTTAAAGAAGCAAGAGTGAACGTACCTCAACTGTTGTCAAATCTTAGAATGTAAAACACGAGAGGCATGTTCTCATAGTTGGTGAACTTACTTACGACACCCTATAGCCGAAACCCACCGAATGATGGAGTCTTCAATACGTAACTGCACAGTCCAAGCAAAACCAGGGGTACAGTGTTCACTGACTACTCGTTGATGAAATGGAATCCATGCTAACTCAAACCAAATCGAGTTGAAAAAGGGATGAGACCCCATTTGTCCAAAAACAGGCAAGATCGATTATTGAAGAAGATAACGTTACTGCTGGTGATTTGTGAACACATCCAAGGGTTAACATTCAACATTTACGTAACCACGACCAGGGTTGAAGCAAAAATTTATAGAAAACATTACAGGTTGAAAATATAAAATTCGGGAGGTTACTGTCGAGGGTCTCCAACACACCATCATGGCCAGTGGTCGATAGGCATTCTTCCAATGACGTGGAGAGTCTGAGTGGGCGGAGGAAGTTGTTTTTCTTTCTAGCACTATTCTTCACCGACCATTCTCTTGTAGCCGAGGCCGAGGTGAAGAGTTTGTGGTATCAAAAGCCGCAGTAGGAATGGTTATTGAAGAACAAATTGAAATTTCCATAAGAACAAAACCATTGAGTTCGTCAAGATGATTCTGACCTAAGCCGAGGGTCGTGGAAGCAATTGCAGTTATCCTCCATCAGAGTGTTATACAACAAAGGGTGTGTAAGTCCCGGTCAAAGAGATTGGGTCATTTTGCGAGTGTAAGAAAGTTGTGCAAATATTTTATCTACAGGATGAGGATGTTGAGTCTCGCCCTGTAGACTGCAACAAAGATTTCAAGATAGAAAGAGCGCTTCAGTTCTCCCAACTGTGCAAGACAAATAATTCCCACTCCATCCAAAATTCATGTTTGTTCACCAGTAGGGTTGAGATTTTGTTGAAGCTGAGGAGCCTGAATAGAAAGAACCCTGGAGCCAAATCCAAACACACGTAGCAGCTCATCAAATTTTGCTATTATCCTTGCACCAACGTCTTTTTCTCCAAAATACAGCTGCTACTAGCGTCTTCTGTTATATGCTTTGCTCAGGTTGAGGTGCTTGGTCAAAGCTGAAGATGAAGAAGGCGTCCAAAGAATCAGGTGATATCGTTGCAACAAGAGTTTGGTCTGAGTTTTGGTCTCCATTAAACACAAGATCTGCCTTATTACTATTTTTCCTCACATTCCCCATCTCCCATTCCATGGGGCAGAAAAGTATTGTTTATTGCTGGTGTTCCTATCTTTAATACTGTGTGGGTTTAGCAAAAAGGACAATATCATGTAGCTATTGCAGTTACAATTCGCTCCCAAAGATATTCGGAACTCTTGGAAGGATTCTAGCTCAAGTATTAAGTCGATACGAGTTGCAGTGAAGGATGCTTTGGAACAGTGAAGGATGCTGTTGGTAAAGTTAAGAATGGTTGATAAGAGAGTTCTTTGCAATCGAGAGTATCAAAGCATTGAAGACTTGGCCCATAAAGATGTTGGATAAACTTGAAAGAACTCATGAAATCCATCAAAGGCTGGTTAAATGATGCAATACCTAGCATTCAAAAAGGGGCAGTAATGAAGAATTCAAAACTAAGTGGATCAGCCACCTAGGGGGAGGCATCCAAATATCTTCTGTCTTTTATTTTAATAAGTTTTTTGTCATCTACTGAAAACTGTTGTCGGATGTAAGAAGCAGTTAGGATATCTCTTAATTTATGTTTGAAAAGATAGGTGGCAGAATTGTATTAATGATCTGTCACTAAATTTTGTAACTATTTTCTGTTAGGATTAGGTCGACTATGAGTCTCAGGACAGATATATATTCATTGTAATAGAAGACCTAAGGGTGAGTGAATCATTTTGGCTGAAGCCTAGGAGAGCTCAACTCTGTTTTATGAGATTTTATTGTTAATACATCAGCAGTGTTTGAGGTTGGGTTATTGATCCAGAGAATTCTTGTGTTATCTTTCTTGCAGTCTGTCTCCTTCTTTTCCAATGTGCATGTGTTTCTTTCTTTGTTGTTCCATTCTGTGTTATTTCCTTCATGCTTGGATCAGGGTAATAGTTAAGTAGAATTCATAGAGATTATGCTCTGCTTAGCTTATTCCAAGTATTTCACCAAATATATTCTGATAAAGTTGGCGTAGGATTCATCCTTGTTAGATGCCCTATGCTGATGGACTATTCATTCTTCTTCTGTTTCACCCCTTAAAGTTCTCTAACTGTGCGTGGGTGGATACCTTGCCTCTGTTTAGATATCTTATGCAGTTGCACTGTTATGTGTTTTATGATTCATCTTTTGACTCCATTGCCCAATAGTTCTTTTCCTGATTCTCTTACCAAGGTTTTAAACAATTTGTTCCAGCGGAAATCTGATCTTCTGCACCTGTTTTGATTGAATATCTTAAAATGTTGAATGCTGGTCTGTTTCTTCATTATTGACAATATTGATGATTTCCATTTTTCTGACAGTTAAAGAGAGAGCCCTCTCTGCTTGTGTTAGGTCAGAAGCATAAGCCAAAGACTTGTTAGTGGTTACCTGAGATTACCCTCTCCACAACCTAGGGGGTCAATTTTGGTGTTAACATGGGGAATTGGATATTAATCATGGCATTGTCATGTATTCTCCATTGGATACTGTCATTACTAATAATAATGTTATTAATCATATGGTTGATGAACTAAGGGAAATCGGAGCTTGTATGCCGTATGGTACGAGTTGTAAATGATCATAATGTTGCTCAATATGTGTGGAGTTGGGGTTGCCCCAAAAATTTTATCCCTCAAAAGGATTTTTGAGATATCAAAACCATATGTTCTATTTATACGAAAAAACATTGTTTTAAGGTTGAAGGCTAGATATATTTTCCTTAAACTACTTCCTGGGTGGGAGTGCTACTCTATTAGGGAATTCTTGAGGCAGTTTGTCTGCTTGGAACCCCATATTTGCTAAAGTTTCCCTTTCTTAATATGTGCAAGGATATTGCTTGAAGGTTGCTAAGGGGTTTTGATTGAGGTATTAAAGTGTTAAATTGTTATGCTCCATATGCTAGTCAAATGAATTTTTGGGAAAAGGTGGTGTTTAGGGATTTATTATCGGAATCAAATTTGGTTTATGGGGGTGATCTAAATTTTGTTACTTTAGCTTGGTAAGTATGGGGAGGTAATCCCTATATTTACCCTCTACCAAGATTTTTTAATCACACCTTTCAATAAGCTCATCTTATTGATGTTTTCCCTACACCTTTGAGGTCCACACAGAGGAATGGGAGAATGGGGGAGATTGCTATACAAAAAAGGTTGGATCATTTTCTAATGTTGGAGAATTTGTCAGAGGTTGTGGGTATATATAGGTCATGGGTGGTTAATGTCAATGTTTCTAATCACATTCATTCTTTTTTGCAAATTGAAGTGTCTTCTAAAAAGGGGAACTTTCCATTCAAGTTTAATCACTCATGGGTTTCCGAGGAATATTTTAATACTCATGTAAGAGATAAGTGGTGAGCTCTTAAATACATATATGAAGGATCGACAATGGATAATATGGAATTCAAATTAAAAGAGATTAAGAAGGAATTTATTGCATGGGAAAGGAGGAAAAAATTGTCTATGAAGGAAAAAATGATAAATATTGAGATCGAAATAAATTCTTGTTATGTCAATAATAGATATGTGTGTTTCTATGTTTTAGAGAAAGAACACACAAGAATTCTAGAAGCGAGAAAGTCAATAATCTTAAAGCTTGAAGAAGAGGAGTGGTGTTTGAAGAGAAGGGCTATATGGTTGAATCAGGATGATAATAAGACAAAGTTGTTTCATAAAATGGGAGATATAAATGAAGGAATAATAATGCTATCTGGGAAATAGAGGATCATCTTGGGAATAAAGTCACTTCTCAGAACAAGTTGGAAACTACAGCTGAATCTCATTTCAGCTCTTATTTTCAAGCTCTTGCTAGGAACAATTTAGGGGATCAAATGATCAAATACTATCCTAGGTTTTCTAATGTTTAATAGGCTCTAAAAATTGGAGAACATGTGATTTTCAAAGAGATTGAAGATATTCTTAAGAAAATTTCCAAAGACAAAAGTCCAATCCTGTATGGATGGACAGTGGAATTTTTTCTTCATTTCTTTGGATTATTGGGGAATGATTTACTTAATATTGTGGGGGAATCTAGGATTCAAGAAAAGGTTTATTGGGATATCATTGACACCTTTATTTCTCTTATTTCGAAGAAATCAAATCCCTCTTATTTTGGATATTTTTGGCCAATTTCCTTATCCAATTGCCTTTTTAAACTTATAGCTAAAGTGATTGCCAATAGACTTAAATAATATTTCGTAGCTAATATGTGTAAAGAGAAATTTGGTTTTCTCAATAATAGTATAATTTTTTATGCAGTTGGATTGGCACAAGAAAGTCTTGAAACAATAAAAAACAAGGAGTTGGAGGCCTTAATGCTGAAAATGGATATGGTAAAATCCTACAATAAGGTGGAATGGACTTATTTAAGTATAGTTTTGATTCCAATTGGTTTAAAATGGGAAGTTATTGAATGTATTATGGCATGTGTCACTTCATCGAATTTTGTAGTTCTTGTCAGTGGCAGTCCTATTGGATTCTTTAAAAATCAAAGAGGACTTCGTCAAGGTTGTCCACTGTCACCCTATTATTTCGTATAATTATTGAGGGATGAGAAAGCTAAATCAATAAAGCAAAATCATATGGAAGGATGAAATACATTAAAATTTCTTGGGCTCTTTTTATTACTCAGCTCCTTTTTGTGGATGATGTTCTAATCTTTGGTGATGGCTATATAGAGGAATGGTTGGTATATCATGCGATCTTTGATATTTTCTGTAATGCCTCGAGGATGGAAATCAATTCACAGAATTCATCCTTTCTAATAAATGGTATATCTGAGGCAGTGTTCAATGGAATCAAATACTCATTCCCTTATTAAATGGTACAAATAGTATATGGTTTTAAGTAAATTCATTTTCTTCTAAATAAAAAAAACACTTAAAGGATGATTGGTTGTGGTTTCTACAAAAGGCAAAGAAAAGAATTGATAACTTGACATATGGGTGGTTATCTCTTCAAGGTAGGATGGTATTTCTAAAATATGTCTTATAAAACATACAAGTTTACTAGATTTCTATTTCGTATATTCCTAAGTTAATTCTACAAAAAATCAGGCAAAGGACATTGTGTTTTCTTTGGTCCGTAAGCAAAAATAAAGAAGGAATTCATTTAGTAAATTGGGAAAAAAATTATGTTCCAAAGAAACTTGGTGGCTGGGGCATTAAAAATATTTTCTAGTTTGCTAGATCACTAGCCTTGAAAATTTTATGGAGGGGTATTTTTGGTCAAGTTTTATGGAGTGATGTTATTAGGGAAAATTATTTAAAAAATCAATCTGTGGTTGAATGGATGCATAGAGGTAAAAAGAGGAGAAACTATTTGTCAAATTGTTGGAAAGGTTTAATGACTTCTATACATGATTTGAGTCAGTGGCTATCTTGAAAAGTGGGAGAGGCTGATCAAGTCTTGCTGGGAGTTGATCCTATTAATATTGGAGGGGATGGAAATTATTTTTGGAATTACATATTTGGCACAAATAAAAAATCTAGGATATGGTCAATTTGGACTATAGTACTGGATTCATGTAGAGGATCTTGATTTGGAAGGTGTTTTTGGTTTGGAATGGAATAATTATTTACAAGGGATAAATCATTGTGGAATTTTTCTATCTGAATTGGAGAATGAACTAAAGTGGTCTTGGGATACTTCTCATGGCTAGGTTAGTGGTAAAAAATTTTATGTTGCTATTACTCATTCTTTGGTAGAGTATGAGGAACTCTGGTGGAACAAATCAATTTGGAAGTTTAATGCTCCTCTAAAGGTAAAATTATTTTGTTGGATAACCTTAAACAATATAGTGTTGACTTCTAAAAATTTCATAAGGAGAGGAGGTATGGGTCCCAATCATTTCCCTTTATGTTTATTGGATGAAGAAGCTATTGATCATATTCGTGTGAATTGTGTGTTCTCTTGAATATAGTTTGGAAAAATGTTATACATAATTTTAATTTAACTCAGACCTGGAGGAATAATAATTTTACAGAAAGCTTGAATCTATGGCTTAAGGATGTTCCATATCATAAAGAGTTTCCTTTGTTTATCTCTTGGGTTCTATGGAGACATAGGAACTATATATTTTTTATAATAGAGAAAAATATGAAATTCAAGCTAGTATGTTGATTGTGGGGGCTTATAAAGAATTTCATAAGGAGGCTATGAGGGATTTTTATTCAAAACCACTAAAATCTCAAGGTTTTATTTATGGAATTCCTATTGGATTTTTCGATGATGCTTCTCATTTGGTTTTATGTGGAGAATGGTTGGTATTATTTGTTAACAAGGATTTTGTTTATCATATGTGGTTGAATTGTTGTGTGGGAACCAACTCTCGAGCAGAGCTATTAGCTCTCTAAAGTATTCTTCTATTTTCTCAACAAAATAACTTTTTATCTGAGAAAATAACTTTTTATCTTTACAAGTTAATGGCAATTCCAAAAATATCATGGAATGGGTTAGTGAAAAACAATAGCTGCACATGGCTGTCTTGGCACATTGGAAAGGAAGGATAATGGATCTAAAATCAAATTTCAATTACTTATCTTTCTCTCATATATATAGACAATTCAATGGATTGTTGGATAATCTATGTAAAATAGATCTGGGAAATGATGAAGGGATCTTACACTTTCAAGAATTTCAGGATCATACCATGGTCTCTTATAGATCTATTAAGTGGCAATTCCAAAACTATCATGAAATGGGTTAATGAAAAACAATAGTTGTAGGTGGTTGTATCGGCACATTAGAAAGGAAGGATAATGGATCTAAAATCAAATTTCAATTACTTATCTTTCTCTCATATCTATAGACAATTCAATGGATTGGTAGATAATCTATGTAAAATAGATCTGGGAAATGATGAAGGGATCTTACACTTTCAAGAATTTCAGGATCATACCATGGTCTCTTATAGATCTATTAAGGCTTATTCGTTATAGTTATTTATGCAGTGTTTTAATATTTGTTTATCAGTTTGATAATAATAGTGGAATACTGTAATAATGGTATTTAAAACAACTAGTAGACATTTGGCATCGATATATCGTTTTGGGCGATAGTCTTTATAGTCAGGTGCTCAATGATAATTAAAGATAACTTTGGATATTGTTTTTTTTTTATAAAAGGTTTACAAGGCTTTCCCACTTCCCACTATCTCTTGGGTGGTAAAATTCCAACACCCTTACCTCTACCCATACTTATGAGGTTGTAACATGTGGAATGATATTCTATATGTAATGCTAAATCACACATATAAGTTTATTTTAATTTTTGTTTGAGTATGTCATCCACTCTCAAAATTAGAATTTATATATTTATAATTAATTATATTTTTTTCTTTCTATTCAATCCATCAATAATGAAAATAAATTTAAATATGTTATGATCATTTATAATAAAATCACTTTATATGTTTGTAGTAACTTTTAAGATTTGAACATTATTATGATTCTTTAAAATCAATTTCATATGTAACTTTTAATTATATACAATGATAATTTGTTCTTTTATTACAATTCTTAAAAATCCAATTATATGTGTATTTCATACATGCATTAAGTTAGTATAAATCTATCTTAAACATAAATTTGCATATATAGAGAGAGAAATGGAATTTCTTAAATGCAATTAGGCAAACAACACCCCCAACCAAATTATTATAGTCATATTATGATTGAGACTTATTTCCATTCTATACTCATTTTCCATGCTAAGAGTTTACATATTGTCATTATAAATATCATCAAAGTTAGTATGGATTTCCAAGGAAAAGAAGATATCCGTAAAATCTTTTCTATCAATCATGAAGGGTATTGCAAAGAGATCATTAATTTCTGAGCCTACAATTACATATGCGATCAACAACAACTTTGTCAATCCCAATGCTTCAAAGCCTTCTCCTATCCATAGTGCTTATATAGTGGAGCATGATGAGGAGGTCCCATTGGTGGATATCATAATGCCAGAAGTAACTCATCTACATTTACTTTAATAAAAGGACTCAATTATTGGTATATTTAATGGGTATTGCCTCCCTACATCGACATTCTTTCACTAGATTCATTAGATTTGGACAAAGAATTGTGAGATCTCACTCTACTCAAACGGATTTTCTATTGTTCAATTCTATGATAATCCTAAATGTAAGAAGGTTTTGAGGAGGGTCCTAGGTTTTGGGGAAGCTTGGGAATTTTAATAACTCCTTGTTTCCTTGAATATGATCCTAACACTATGTCAATTACTAGGATGGCAGTTTGGGTTTTGGGATGGTGCAAGCTAATGAGGGTATCTTTGATGCTTTAGATGAAGTAGAACACTGAAAAAAAATGCATCCTTCAACTTACACAATAAATATTGCTTTGAGTAAAAAAAATGAATGTAGGAAATTGAATCACATTTCCGAATATATTAATTTATCTATTGAAAATGTTCACAAATATATCAAGTTTGATCTTTTTCTAACATTTACATTTTATTCTTTTAGCAAGTGATAAGGTATATGTCTGTGTGGGTCCAACCGTTGAGTGCCTAAATGATGGAATCGAACTACAAAAAATTAGTAGACATATAGTGAACAAATAGTACTAGTGGAACACTATTTTCCCAAAATAAATTTAGTAATTTTTTTATTTATTTATCTAAGTGATCAAACCTCAAAAATAGTTCATCAAGTTTTGGTGCATCTTTTGAAGATCTTAATGCAATGATCATGAAATAGAATTTTTCTAACATGTAGAAGTCGATGCCTAGTAGTGTAAATTTATGGAAGAAACACTAATAATGTGTTTTTTGAGTTAAGGAGTTATGACACAAGAAAAATAAGAAAAAAATAGAACAAATTAATATTTAAAAAAAGTTACATATTTGGAATCTGCAAAAAAAATGCTATCTATGTTTTGTTGGTGTTTTCACAGCAGCCCATGCCAAAAGGAACCTACTAAGGGTTGTGTAGACCCATGGGGGGTTCACTAGTGAGGTAATATCATATCACGAGCATTCATATTGGGGGTTTGAATACTCTTAAAAACCTCCAAAATATATTGCTATGTATTAGGGGGTCAAGGGTTTTTTTTAATTTGACATAGTAATATAAATATTGGGGGTTATTTTATTTGGGTGGGATGATAAATAACCTCCAAATCATGGGATCAATTCATACTTACCTAAAACCTATGTACCCTCCATTTTTATTTGATATTGCTTATGATCCTAAGTTTTGCATAAATCTGGTAACAGTGTACCAATGAAAATATCAATGGAAGTCTCTTTGGATTACTATCCTTGAGAAATACTCATTTAATAGCTTCTTTAGGCTTGGTTTGAATTGATGTTATAGTTTTTTTCATATTTAATTTAAGATATGTAACTAATCGAGAGTTACAGAGTTGAACAATTGTATTGTATTTTTTGTAGGCATTCGAGTAAAAGATATAAATCTTCATTTTTTAGATTGGGGATTAGGTGGGTATTGAGATTCAATCAAATCTTGCTCCATGACAACCAAGAAAAGTGAGATCGATCTTTCTTTGCTCACTGGAACCAAGATGTTTGTTTTGATAGGAAGGTAGGGGAGTCCATCCACAAAAGGGTTTCATTTTTGCATTTTATGGAGTTTAATTAGTAAGATTATAGAAAACATGAGCTCTCTATGGCTATAAATGTATTTACATAACATAAAATTGGTAGATTGGCAGGCTGTGGTGTGAAACAATTGCAATTCTCATCCTTTCTAACCATTGCACTAACTACTGGACTACCGGTCTTTTACATTTTTTGTTATGTTGATCTCTTGGATGGGTTTCCTTTTACACATTTTTCCTTCTCCAGTAATATTTAATTGGGTCTTCCACTATCCAATGTTACAAATTTATCAATCGCCCTACAATCCTAGTGGGACCATTATTAGTATTATACTATTATTTTAATTAGCATATTGTTTGCTTATACTAAGATGTTTAGGGTTCTTGTTTGTTACAACTTGATAATATGATATAAAGGGGGTATTAAAATGTGTTGATAAAAATGGATACCTACAATATCTAGTGAAACTAGGGGTTTTCTTAATTGGAAAGGAATATTGGGAGGGGGGTTCAAAAATACAATTTTAGGAGGCATTTTCCAATATTTAGTGAAATTAGGGATATTCTTTAATATCATGCGAACGATCGTGGTATGTAACAAGTTCACTAAGTGAACCCCCCGTGTGTAGAACTTAGTGGAGTTTTGAAAGGAAAAACAAAAAGCAAAGGAAATATAAATGAAAATTTAAATAACATGCAAGAAAAACTAAACTAAATGATATCAAAGAAAATCTAGACTAATATTTTTCATGCATTCTTCATCAAGAAACACACAACAGACCATGTCATATAACGAATAAAGAATGCCATTTTATATTCAATGAAATGATGCAGAAGTACAAATCACTTCCTTAGTTGTAGTGGAAGGGGCCATTATGGCAATCTGAGGGAGGGTCCACTTGGCCTCCTTACAATCCATGATCCTCCAACCACACGTTATGGTTGCAATATCTAGTACGTGAAATAGGAGCAAGGAAAAGGCTATCTCCATATTTAGGTAGAAATTCCTCATAGTGATAGCTTGAGCAGATGAGTGAATATACAGTGGATGAATATGTAATGGATGATGGACCTCGGGGGTTTATTTATAGGTTCGATGCAAGGATTTGGGGATAAGGATGGGGATGTATTTTTCCATCTAGAATCCTCTCCATGATTTGTACCGAGCTAGAGTTTGAGCCTAGGTTTCCTCCTTTTGCTTGTGAAAAGTAGGAAACAACCAAATTTCACGTCGGGATTTAGGTTGTTTCTTGCTTGAGTTTTTGTGTGACTTGGTTCACTCTTTTGGAGAGATTTGGTGTGACCTGTTTTAGTCATTCCCTAGGGAAATGTGTGACCTGATTTTAAAGTGTCTGTTTTTATGTTTTCTTTTATTTTTGGATTTTACAAAGTTCTATAAAGGTCCAACAAGTGGAATTGAGTGGAAATGAAGTGGCAAGATAGTGTATGTGGAAGATTAGGATGATGACATATCCAGTGGTAAAATTTTAGGCATTAATAGATTGACCTGTGATGTGTGAGGTTAATATCTCATCATATGGCTGACATACATCTTAAAATATTCCTTTTCGAGGAGATAAGTTTTACTATGGCGTAGAGGATGGAGACTACGTTCAAGATAGCTTCCCCTTTGATGAAAATATAGGGGGCCTTACATGTAAATACAATACTAAACATGGATGAGGTGCTTATAATCTTAAATATATGGAGAAGGTTGTCATTCCCATGCTTGTATCAATGTCTCAAAAATAAAAAGTGAATCTAGACCCATAGGGGGCCTCATCGATACATGTATAACTATTGTACATCATAAGTGTCTAAGATGGGCTCAAATATGGAATGTAATAATGGTTTAACCGTGGTTTATATGAATAATTGATACTAGTACAATGGCATCTCCATGGAATGTTGAATCACCAGAAGTGATGCACTACTGGATCTAAAGGGATCCAACATATGTAGTGACTCAACAACTAAGAGTCTGAATATAAAAAGGCTAAGGAACTGCATCTAAATTAGATACCATAGGAAGCATATGACTGAAGCGATTCCAACACTATTACCAAATAATCCTGGATATCTCCAAAAAATTAATGTTGAGGGGTTTCCACATACACTCACCAATGGATGACATTCAAGGGGTATCCAAGGTCTTTGACCAAATAATGAGAGAGACATGAACCTATATGGATCTCATTGGTGCGATAATTTAGTTGATCCATAGCACATGAGAAAAAACCAGTCCAAGGGGTGTTGAGGTCTTCCCTTAGTTGGTCCAAGGGGATCATCAATCGTGGTTATGAGGACAAGGTACAAGGTGCCTCTAGGTATATCCTTTGGAATGACTATGTTGCTGTCGACAGAGGGAGACCTACAACCACCAAGGAAATGATGTTTCATTAACATAAGCATAAGGGATACAACCAATGTATGAATATAAATGAACATGGGATTGAGACACTGTTGGCGGATACGAGGGTCTCTGATTAATGGACTCAAACTTCATTTGTTCAGAGTATGAAGGCATGGCTGACCTGGAAGCATGTGTGAAACTGATGTTAGGTGAGGGACACCACTTGGGATACCAATGATTATAACTACAATGGGGGGGACTTAGAGAGCGGGTGGGGTACTAATAATTGACTTGGGGAGAACATGATGTTAGTATGAATTAAAGGGTGACTCATCACATAATACTCAGAACAAATGATACCATGGATGTTATCGTAAAGAAGAGACTATATGTGATTTGTAAGGGTTCTAAGGAGCACCATTTGTTAAATTCCATTTCTCCAATACGTGGGCACCAGGAGAAGTTGTGGTGTTATAATTCACAATCGTAGTTTCCCAGATGTGTGAACATTTGGAAAAAGGGGGTGCTTAAAATCACCTTTGTATAATGGTTGATGAGGCAAGAGGCCACCTTTGCAAGCTAAAATGACAAGTAAGGAGGTAAGTGTCTAATGAATTGATAAGATGATTCAAGTGGCTAGATGATAACAACAAAAGGTTTTGATGGTAATATGGGGAACTACTGGGAACCTCCTCATGAGATGATGATTGGTGGAAAAACAACATAACTTTTGGAATATGGATGGAGCGGTGGTATCATAACTGTGCAATGTAGAATATTATAATTCCTTAATGACCATAACTTTGGGATTCTGTAGGGTAGTCCAATGAGTGATGATGTCAAAGTAAATTGTATCTTTGTGAAAAACCATAGACTAGATGGACTCCCAATCCTATGGGAAATTTAGTAGCATGGGTGCCAACTAGCAAGGTGTACTAAGTGATAACCCATGTAAGGTAAGCTCTACTGCCGAGTAAGGGTGAATGCAAGAGTGGCTAGGATGGGACACTTACCCAGATAGGGGAGGGGTCCTATAGGCATAAAAGGGGATGAAAAGGTTCATGTATATGACATTATATAGAGGGGAATACCTATATGCCATTTTGAAGTGTTATACCTGTAGGGACTAGCTCTCGGCTAAAATTAATGAATCCCATCACAACCGAGACCTGTACACATGGAAATGGTACCCAATTTTAAAAGTGTGTCTAGAAATCAAACCAAGTATAAAAGTAAAGTGTGACCTCAGGAAGTGGTCAAGATCATGTATGTGATTAAATAGGGTTAATGGCCTACCACCATGTTGTCGGCATGGGGATTGTGATTATGTATCACATATGTGTTGGGTTGAGATATGGTATAATTGAAAAGTTGAGATAAATGAGAGGGTGTAGGATAAAAATTATTAAGCATGACCCCTATACCAGGGTCAACATAATCGATCATGACCCCCATTCAAAAGGTGTTGATGGAGTGTGGATGCTCTCCTAGAGAGGTATCAATAGGGAATTAATCAACTACTAGAAAGGGTTATACCATGAGTCAGATATCCATGGTGGAATGCTAATTTGGTGAGATGATGATGGGGGATGACCCCTATAGAAGGGATTCCCACAGTTTTGTTGGTTTGAACAACCATGGGGACGATGATTAGGAGGCAATTTTAGGGGTCTTCCCCCATGCCGGGGTCATGTGATTTCCTCATCAGTTTGAAAGGATTGACTAGAAAGGTTTGAGGGACCCAAGTCTAATGATATGACCCCAACATCATGGAATGATGCAAAGAGTTCATCAGAAGATGAGATGAATCAAATGGTGCTTGTCCCATTTTAAGAAGATGGTGGAGGATGGACTTATTCTATAATGGTGACTTAGGACTCTATGGAAAGCTTGCACAAGTCATCCAACATAGATTAATACTTAGGTAGATTTCGGTAATGATGCGACTAATGATTATGGAGGCCTCATATTGCACAAGGATGACTGGTGCACAATGACATGTTGCATGTTTTGTGAATGTCTGGAAGATGGACCACCAGAATGTTCTCATTAGGTTCATCATCTAAGGTCTATAGATGAGTGCGTAAGATAGGAAATTCCATATAGTTATGGGTAGCATGACCTGAAACATCACACATAGCCTAAGAAGGGGGTGTTCAATCTATTTCAGTAGAGGGTTCACAACTTCGTTTGGATTTTCCAGTGTCGTCGCATTCATCATTTCCCCCCCGAATTTCTTCTTAGTGGGTCATGGGGTGGTAGGTGGTGCTTCCTTAGGGATTCTTGGAGAGTGATTATTGGAAATACTGATTGGATGCACAAATTTCTAAACAACCTATGGTTTGGGAGGTGGATTGGGAGGGGTAAGGTACCAAACAGGGAGGCCTAATGTCAAACCCAAGAGATTGAGAGTTTCCACGATATGCATGCTCACAATTCCAAAAGGTGGAAATAAAATGGGATTTGATGAATAGGCATGGATCCCCATTGGTTGCCGAGTAACTGAATAGGAAAGGGGGAAAGTTGAGGTTGAGGTTGGGTCGAGGTTTTATCGGAGGATATGATGCAAAAGAATGATATTTTCTCCTTTATGGGTGGAGGTAGAGCCTAGAAATATCTGATCATGGGGGCATCATGAAAGACGTCAATCCCAACACACATAAAAATCAGGATAGACGTGTTGTCTATACTGCTATCGACCATGGGTAGGTTATTTTTTGGACAAGTCGGCCCCTTGGGGTTGTAATATGTCAACCGGTCTAGTTTTACAATCTTCCCTTCTTCGGGGAACATAATAATCCTGCATACGAATGAGGTGATGGATTTCATAGCATACTTGTAGCTACGCCCAAGGAGAAGGTTGTAATCTAATTGAGAATTGACAACCTTGATGTTAATTAGGACCATTTTTCCTGCTAACTCTATAGGTACATTTTGAAGAAGGCCTTGAGTTTGGGAAGCATTGCCATCATAAGCGCACAATGTCATGAGGGATGACACAAATTGGGGAGATCCAAGATTCTACCAACCATGAGTTGACATGACACAAGTGGATGTTCCTTCATTGAAAATGCATTGATGAATCAACAAGTTTGTAATTGGTCACCAAGATCTGAAAGGCTACTAACGAAGGAATTTGCAACTCCATTTGATCTAAATCGAAGGTCATTAAATGAGATTCGGAAGGGTAAATTGCACCTAGGGATAACAATAAGTCTTTGAAATGTGCAAGACAATTCATAATAGTTTCTAGTGTTGACATGGAAATGGGGGGTGTGCCAAGTCATCCATAATGCTATAATTGGGAGTGGCCTAAGCATTGGGATTATTTGTGATGTGACACAAAGGAAATTTAGGGACTTTGGGAATCCCATCAGTAGGAGGTCTGGGTAGTTGCAAAGGTTTGTCAACTAGAGTGGATTCTTTCCCTTTATCAGTAGTAGTGGTTTTGGTAGATGAACTGTATTTGTTACATTGCACTGAAGGTTCACATCGGTAGACAACATAAACAGGTGACGGACCCTATGTTTAGGAGGTTGACTCGATGATGTTGGTTGGGGTGGATAAGGTGTCAAAGGTTTCCCATTGAATATCCCTTGTAGAGGGAAGGGGTTTTGCAGTACCATTGGTTGTGTTTGAGTGGGATGAGGTGGAGGTGGGTTTGCTTGCCCCTGTGGGGCAGTAGTTTCTTCTTATTGGTTATACTCGTTCCTCCGCTAGCATTCCTTATTCAAGAGAGGAAAATGATGGGTATAGTTCCCATATAAAAAATAGAAAGAGCATGGATGGTTAGTTTATAATTAATCATTCTTCCATTCTTAGGTGGTTTTTTAGGGTCATGATCTATGAGGTTTGCTCTAGTTTTATTAGGTGGATTGGAGGGTTTAGCCCCACTTCCCTACCATTGGTTGTTCCCTCTATTCTTTCCCTTATTCTTCCGCTTGGGTTGCACTTGTGGGTTATTGGGAATAGGACATGTAGGCATATTTTGATGGGCCCGTGAGGGAAAGGAGGAGAAGTGGGGTGTGGCTGAATTGGAGAAAATGGTGGAGGGACTATAAAAGGATAGTATGGATTAATGGTTAGGGGGGTAGTGAAGCACTACCACACATGGTGCCACTACATGAGGTCCCAACGAAGCACGTGATAAATTAGGGTCATATCAAGGTGTAGTGACGGGGACCTAATGAGGATGCACAATGTTGGGAACATGGTTATATGCATAACCACTCCCTAGGGGATGGTAAGGTTCTTATGGGCTGGGGAGGGATACGATTGTTCCAATGACACCATCCGCGACATGGTATTCCATTGCTGAAACTTTTTGAGTGGAATCACCATGAGGGG
Source organism: Larix kaempferi (assembly GCA_027924585.1). Classification (NCBI taxonomy): domain Eukaryota; kingdom Viridiplantae; phylum Streptophyta; class Pinopsida; order Pinales; family Pinaceae; genus Larix; species Larix kaempferi. Next base: position 392,342 of record BSBM01001666.1, on the reverse strand, counting down.
AATTAGAGATGATCATGTATAAGTATCCTAACTATTCATAAAACAGGTCATACTACTGAGCATTGAGGATCACCTCTTCATCAATTTGTGGTTGTTCATAGGCCACGTCTTTAGCAATGGAAGGGAGGAGGGATTTCAGAAGCTAATCTAGAAATATTATGTCATCAAATTTGATGTTACAGAAACTTTGACGTCTACACTACTCATGGATATGGTCTATGAAAGGAGAATTTATACACCCTCATCGTATCATATGAGAACCTAGAAGAATTGTAGAATAGTGGATGCCAAGAACACAAAATCGGGATGTGTCCCATGGGGTTGTTCAATGTACCACTTAGTGGAAACGCCAATTAAGGTATTATGAAATAGGTGCATTATGATGGAATTGGCTATGATGCTGTTGGAATATCAACATAGGTGAAATGACATGATTTGTTTTTGCGGGTCTTCCCCAACCTTCCCTTTGAACTTTGGGATTTTCGATGGGGTTTTGGTAGGAATGGGGGGTCAATTTGGATCATGGAGGATCCAATATACTGAAAATATCTTGTAGCAGAGGTCATAGTGAAAGCTTTTAGTGTTACAAGATTGGCCATAATTGTGAAAAACCTTTGCAACAACCTCCGTAATTGGTACCATCTGTCTTAATAGAGGTTTTTGCAAAAAATATTTGTAACTAAATAAAATCAATGGATGGAGGCTATAGTGGATGTATTTTTATCGGTACGCTTCTTTAAAAAATACTGCCTCGGTGCGTAACATACTAATAAGCACCGAGATGTTGTAACAAAAGAAACACTAATGCTTATTTACTGACTAAACACATTGATGTTTGTACACTATTAGAAAGCACTAGTGCAATATGTTATGGCATCAATGAATTTCATATATCATAGTGCACTGGTGCATTTCATCGTAATAAGCACTGGTGTGTTTTAACAATTGGAAAGCGTCGAGGAGATTACTAAAGATAAATGCAATTGGGTCGTAAATTTTTTTAAAAACATTTACAGTCTGGTAAATATAAATTAGAGAACTAGGGAGTATCATTCAACTAAACGTGTCGGGGCATAAAATCTGACTAAATGCACTGGGGTGTAACATTTGACGAAACTCACCATTGTGGCAGTAAATATAAAAAGCACCGTAACTTATTTTTTGAACCATGGCAACTGACATTGCAGTGGAATATCTATATTTTAATTTTTAATTCCATTATTCATCAAAAAATGAAATATTTTTTGTAGTACGATTCATTGCAAATTTAATTATTTCATTTATTTGGATTAATTTTGTATATCATAGATTCTAACATCTATTGTAATATTTAATCATCCATACATTTGGTTACCAATTTACATTTCACATGTAACATTTGACAATGACATTGAAGAATGCAATAGAATAAAAATAAATATTTTATTAGATATCAATAAGAGGTCCTTTATCATAAAAAATAGGACAACATAAATTCTGCAATAATAGAAATGTCAACATGCATGTAATTGTTACACTTATTGGTAACACATTGTATTTCAATTCGGACACTATGTCTAGTACATTATACAAAATGTCTGCTTTTCAGAGAACATCATTTCAAAATATACAACAACTTGCATTAACATCCAAAATATATGGATAATGATTCTTCGCTGGAATTTTTATCAATGCTTGAGCCACTTTCATCACTTGGGTTATTTGGACGAACATTTTGTTGATTGCCTTGATTGTTTTCCTATTCTTCAGATTTCATACAGAAAAATAAAATAAAGTGTACAGATTGTATCTACAATATTGTTGGGAATAATAAAAATTAAAATAGATAATATACATGAATGTAAATTGAAAATTGAAGTACTAGAGAAATAATTGTGTCTTGAATGTCACACATTCTTTCAAAACCATGTCCCATGCTATCTATCAACAACTCCTTTATTGGCTACACTCCATACTTTGTTTCCTGCAAGTTTTATACCTCATAAGAAATCATAGATTTAACATAGTGGATTTCTGTTGTTCTATTACTTATATTAAATGAGAGAAGTAAAAGAACATAGATACTTACAAATCGCACAATTAATTTTGGATACACCAAGATATACTTACAACCCTTGCTTAACCCAATGCCAATGAATTCTTCTAATGGATCCTCTTTGTATGTTAACACCTGCTTCAAGACATCCAAGGATGGTCAGTGAATGAATATATATATATATCACAACTAGTATGAAATTTTAAGTTGTTATAAGAAATCAAAACTACTCACAAACTTTGCTATCAACCCTTTTTTTCCTTGTCATCTTGTCTTATGTGCTGATTGGCTTCCATTTTTTTTTCTACAGCAAAACAATTGAAAATTAGTATTTAATGTTGAATTAATTATTTATATGTACATGAGAATCCAAAAAAATCAATGATTTCATACATTTGAAGCATGTTGTTGTTGAGATGGCTCCTCCTACAATGCAAATATGTCTATTTCCTTGACCATCTCCTTGTACACTTTTTTTGGACATAACTACTAGCACATTTTGCATATAACCTGATTCATTCTTTGGGATTTTCATTATCTTCCTGAAAATGTAAAATGACATTAAACTATTTTTCTATTGAGAACCTATCATCGAAGAAACGCAGATCCTCTCTTCTCTTCAGTCTATCTTTGCATTTGGCGCTCTACAAATATAACATACTTAAAATTATTAAAGGAATGCATTGTAGTACTAGATACATTTTCTAAATAAACATGTTTATGAATATTACATTTTGAATGACCCGTTTTTGTTGTTGTATGTTTTTTCTATTGCAAGTCTAATAGGTCTCATTGACCATTGCTCTGAGAATGCCTCTTGTATTTTACACATGACTTGATTCTTGGAATCATTTGATTGATTTCTATAATGTAGTGGAAAATTATGTCTATACGTTCTTTCCACTATATCCCTTGTAGTTTTATAAAAATCTCCCCCCCTTCTATTAACTTCCAACGCCACTCCAGATGATATAATGACCATTCATCATCATTTGCATCTTCCATAACTTTTTTTCTTATGATTGCATTCCCTTCTATTGATGTTAGTACCTACATAACATTCAACATATGTGAATTAGATTATTTGAAACATATTAGTGAATATTCTTAAGTACACTATTACTCAAAATTCAGGAAATAATTCATATTGATATATTATTTACTCACTTGATTCATCTCTCTACCAGGGAAAATTTTAGGGGCTAATCTTAGCCCATGGGATAAATTTAGGGGTTTTAATTTTTTAGTGGGCTATTTTTTTATTAAACCATCATTTACTATGATTAGCCCAATTTTTATGTATTTATTTTCAATAAATGACACATTAGCCCAATAAAATATATAAATAAGATTTTAAATCTAACCATTTTGCCCAGGTTTGATTCGATTTGGAGCTCCCATAGCCTGTAAAATAATGCAGCTCCCTTTATTTTGCCCAAAATCTATAGAAATGGTCGTTGCTGAGGGTATATTTGCTCTTCAACGATCATGGAAATGTTGGTTTTTCATAAAATTGCCCAGGTATTATGGATTGGAATAGATTTTCAAATATATATATATATATATATTATGGATTGGAATAGATTTTCAATTATATATAGATATATAGATATATAAAATTGAAAACCCTCAAATTAATATATATATATATATATTCAATTTTCTTTTTAACCATGGGAACAACAACCTCCCAAGGGAGACGAATAATCATCTTGGAAGTCCAAGGGATTCTTTGGAATACGAATCCAAAGGGTCACATATTATTGTATTTATATGTGCATATCTTAATGGACTGTATTGTGCTTTCACGCCATTCTATTTGTCTTTGTGTTGGTATTTGGTTGTGTGTAAGCCAATCTGCTATTTGCGCAGTACAGTGGAATCAGAGCTATTGTAATCCCATGGCCCGTGACTTGCATTTTATCTTTGTGAGTTTTCCCACATAAACCTGCTCCCATTTCCTAGCCTTGTAATATTTCTGAGTTGATCATTTCTGCATACTATAGTCAATCTGTGTGCCCATGTACTTGTTCCACTTTGGTGCTTCGAAACCCTAGTCTGCAAATTTGTGGAGCTGCGATCTCATCTGAGACTATTCGAAAGCCGGAGCAAGTTGATGAAGAGCTTGTGTAATACAATTTTCTGAAGCATTGTGCCTTTTGTTGCGTGGAGAACTCTGCACAAATTTGTGGAGCTGCGATCTCATCTGAGATTGTTTGAAAGCCAAATCCTGTTGATGAAGAGCTCGTGTAATACAATTTTCTGAAGCATTGTGCCTTTTGTTGCATGGAGAACTCTGCATGGGAGAATATTTGGAGGACTACAACCTAATTGGGGAGCTGCAACCTTTGAAGACCGCTCTCCAATATATGTTACGATGAATGGGAAAGGGTGAAACCCTAATATATGTTTGATCTGAACATTGAATAATTTGGTGAATGCTCTCTTGAAAATTCTCCCATGGAGAAACCGTGAAGTGAAACGGGGAGTTGCAACCTAAGTTTAAATCCCTTGTGATTTCTTGTATGATGAAGTGATTAATATCCGTTCTCTTCTGGAGTTGCACATTGGAGCCATTGCTACATCTTCACACTTGGAGCTGCGTGTGAGCATCATTCACACTGTTGCATGGGATTGAGTCCAAGGATAAGTTTGGTGTCCAAGAGTAAGTCAATGGCTGCATGCTGCGATTTCATTTATCTCTAAAGAGAAAGCATTGAGATATGGTGGAAGGGGAAGTAGCTGCAGCAAAATGCCATTGCTCGGTGCCATTGACATCCTTTTAGCTACGTGGAAATTCCTCTTTGCGTGGTAACTTGAAAGAAAGACACCAGAATTCGCTACATCTAGGAGAGAAACCACAGTCAGAGCTTGTATGGAAAATTTTGTTGGGTCTATCTGACATCACAACTAAATGTGCATCAATTTGCAGAGTTTGTGGTATCATTGTTTGGCATAACCATCGAATTTTTAGCCTTGGCACCACAATGTGCTGCATTGAACTCTAATGAAGGAGACCTGTGTGGATATTCACTCCTTGAGCGAGCATCCTGGAGCTCCTATTGGGCATAGACTATGCTACACATGGTGTATTGGATACTTCATTTCGTGCTATTCTTGTTAGATTATCAACCTGTTGTTGCGTGAAGTCTGTTAAATTTTCAGAATTTACTTCAATCTGATCTAGGATCTTAACTGATAGAACAACATGTACAACAAATCTACAGCATAACAATCATTGACACAATAATGCAAGCACACAAGAGACACAGAGTTTACTTGGGGAAAACCATAAAGGTGAAAAACCCCAATAACTTCCTGAGAGATAGATAGAACAATGATACAACCAGAATACAAGAGATAGTCTTCTCCTAGCAACAGAGCCTCCTCCTCCACAAGTGCACCACTCTCCCAAGTGTGAGTGAGAGAAATAGAATGTGTAAAATGAGAGAGACACACTCTCTATTTATACACTAACTTGACTTGACCTTTACTCAACTAGGCCTGCCTCAAATTAACCACTTAACATAATGTTGACTGGGATGACCCCCACTAGGGTGGTATAATAACCCTTTGACCCACATGGCCGACCCCCAATAAGGTGGTCTAATAACCCTTTGACCCACATGACTTATACAGGGCCGACCCCAACAAGGTGGTCTAATAACCCATCAAGTATAAATTACGACACTTACAATATAAATGATGACACTTCCGTATAGAGGAATAATAACATTTCTATAGGAATACAATATACATATATGTGAAATACATTCTGAAGTTACATATACATCAACACTCCCTCTTAACTAAGAAGGTATTTCTCGACACAGGTCTTCTAGCACAAGTCTTCTTCTCTGGATCATCGTCACTGGATAATCATCATCGAGTCATCATCATCGTCACTACTGCTGCTATCTCAATCAATCTCTGAATCTACTCGTCATAGGAAGTTCTACAGAGCCAATCCTTTTTCATACTAGATGTAGGCCCACCACCTGCAGGTCTTTGTCATCACTGACTATACTGTGGAATCCTCAGGACTTATTACATGCGTCACAAAACCTTGAAAGAGCATCCCAGGCTGTTATGAGCACACGTCTCTGCCTATAGGATCTCCCAGGGCCATATTATATGTGACGTCACCACAAAACCTTGCAAGAGAATCCCAGCCTGTTACGAGCACACAGCTCTACCTATAGGATCACCTAGGGACAAATTATATGTGGTCACCACAAAACCTCGCAAGAGAATCCCAGGCTATTACGAGCACACAGCTCTACCTATAAGATCTCCCAGGGACAGATTATATGTGGTCGTGGCAAAACCTCGCAAGAGAATCCCAGGACTTATTACGGGCACACAGCCCAACCTATCGGATCTCCCAGGGACATATTATATGCCATAGGACAAAACCTCGAAAGAGCATCTACCAGATATCCCAGGGCTAGATTATATGCCATAGGAAAAACCTCAAAAGACTGTCTGCAAATCTCCTAGGGCCAAATTATATGTCCTCCTAGAGCAAAACCTCGAAAGAGCATTTTCCAGATATCCCAAGGCCAAATTATATGCCATAGGAAAAACCTCGAAAGACTATCAGCAAATCTCCTAGGGACAAATTATATGCTCATTTGCACAAGCTGATCCACGACCATAGAGTATCAACCTGATACTCACCATACCTCATCCTGATGTATACATGATCATCCTGATCATCATCACTGCAACATCCTGCTGCAAGTCATCTGGAGCAACATCTTGAAGCTCATCATCCACGATCAACTTGATCATATCATGCATCTACCTGATGCATACCAAGTATCTACCTGATACATATCATCATACATGATCCACCTGATCATACAATGTATCCACTTGATACAAACACAAATACATGATCCACTTGATCATACATAATACATATCAACATACATGATCTACCTGATCATACAATGTATCCACCTAATACATATACAGATACATGATCCACCTGATCATACATGATACATATCAACATACATGATCTACCTGATCATACAATGTATCCACCTGATACATATACAGATACATGGTCCAAGCATCCAACATGATGCATATACAAAATACATACAAATGATCCAATCGATCATATCCAGCATCCAACATGATGCGTACATACATAAATGATCCAACTGATCATATCCAGCATCATCCTAATGCATATACAGAGTAGTAACTGGAGCATCATCCTGATTCTCAACATCCAGCGCTTACATCCACAGCCATGTGAAGGATCCTCCTTCCAACATGCTTGGAATGGCCTCTGAAAATGTGTCCATCACTTCTTCTTCGAAGTGTCATCAATCCGAAGAACACCAAGCCTCTCTCTGAAGTACTCGAACTTCACTCTGGCTAGTGGTTTCGTCAGCACATCTGCAATCTGCTCATCTGTCGCAATGTACAGGAGCTTCACAACTCCTCTCTGCACCATATACCTGATATAGTGATATTTGATCTTTATGTGTTTCGACCTGTCATGAAACACTGGGTTCTCGGATAGCTTAACACAACTCTGGTTATCACAAAAGATACCAGTAGCATCCAATGGGAAATCAAATAACTCAGATAGTAGCTTCTGTAGCCATACTGTCTCACAACTAGTTGAACAGGCTGCAACATACTTTGCCTCAGCTGTACTCAGTGCTACGCAGGACTGCTTCCTGCTAAACCAAGAGATCACACCTGATCCCATACTGAAGCAGCATCCAGATGTGCTCTTCCTATCTGCAGCACTGCCAGCCCAATCTGAATCAACATAACCCTGCAAGTTAAAATTTTGATTCACTTCATACTTGAGCCCATAATCCACTGTACCCTTCACGTACCTCAGAACATGCTTTACAACAACCAGGTGAACACTCCTCGGATTCGTTAGGAACTGGCTCAATGTGTTCACCGTAAAGTAAATATCTGGTCTCATGTTCATCAGGTACATCAAGGACCCAATCATCTGACGATACATAGAGACATCAACCAGATCAGATGAAGCATCACAAAGAAGCTTCAGATTTGATGCCATAGGTGTGGCCATGGCCTTGCAATCCATCATCTCGAGCCTCTTCAGGATCTCTACTGCATACTTCCCTTGTCCAAGGAAGATTCCATCTGCACTCTGCCACACCTCCATGCTAAAAACAAATAGTGCATCATCCCCAAGTTCTTCATCTCGAACTCGGTAGCAAGCTTCTGCTGCGTGTCGGCAATCAATCTATCTTCACCTGTAACAAACAGGTTATCCACATACAAAAGAAGTATCATTGGATTGCCTTCCTCAACCTTGTAGTAAAGGTTGGAATCCGCTTTACTCTTGGTAAAGCCCAAACTGGATAGAAAGCTGTCTATCCTACCAAGTTCTGCACACATATATGACTACACCATTCATGAAGGCTGTCTTGAAATCCATCTGGTGTATCATCTATTTCATCACTTTTATATTTCTCTATGCTGCCATATGCAGCATGCTTGATCTGATAGTTCCATTTGGAAGTCACAACAGACTTCACTTCCGCTCTTGGGACCGCATCCCAAACATCGTTCTTCATGATCAACGGATCATGGCATTCTTCCTGTATCCTGGGAACTTCAATATCTTCAATAGATAATTTTGTTGCTTGAACAAATGTTGTAGTCCTTCTTTTGTAGGTGAAGGTATATGGTCTTTTCTACAAAACAAGTTAAATTGCATGATTAGAAACATCTCATAATTTTCAGACAAATTCTTACACATAAAGAAATATGTCATACAGTCATGCAATTATCTTAGCCAATGCTTCAATACAACATTTATCCATGTTCCACAACTTTCTAAATTCCTTCCAGTCTCTACCAGAACATCGTTAATAGTTTGCACTACTCCCAACATGTCAACAAAGAGGTTTCATTCTAGATAAGTAGCACTGGAATGTTGTACAGTGCCATAGGCCACTTACCCATCACATGCATATTAGTAGTATACTGTTCATTAATGCAATCATTCTAATATGCACAATACATATACTAAGTCTAGGAACATGAGCATATACATCATTGAACAATTTTATTTAAACAAACAAATATGCAAGAAATGATAATTAAAAATACTTATCTTTGTTTGGTTGTTGGGTGGACTCGCTCTGAGTATTTGCTTCCTTGCAGGAGCTGCCAAAGTAGCTTCTTCTACACCTTTATGTTGTGGAATGTAGAAAGATGGTCAACTGCCTATGAATATTTGCATCCTTGCAGAAACTATTGAAGTGTGCTCCTTTGCTTTCTTGCAGGAACAATTGGAGTGTGCTCCCTCTTGATCTTTTCTTCCTGGATTACCTTTCCTTGAACTTACATCCATCCTTAATCACTATGCATGCTTATTAGTATCATCATTGTGTTATCCTTGAGGTATCATACATAATCACACATTTATTAGTATAATCTTAATACTACCAAAACACAATAATCTTAAACATGTATAGTCATGATCATTCACAGATAATAAACATTAGTATTCAAGGTTTCAGGGAAGTCTTCTTTTACTCATGCATATTCTTATTTGATCATAGGACTCTTCTGATTAGTTAAATCATCAATGCATAAACCCGTGATTACTCAAACCTATACCTTCATGATTCTTTTGGTTAGTCATATCATCAATTATGGTAAGAAACATAATATGCATACAACCATGACTATTCAAACCTATGACTTCATGAATAATCATTATCAACAACACAACAGTATAAGATCCTAACACAAGGTAGGATTCTAACTTGATATAGGAAAAACATACCTGGATTAGCATGCTAGCTAGTTATGTATAACATACCTGCATAATGTCTTCTGGTTCTCTTCAGTGACTTGTGCTAGTCACTTGCATGTCTCCTAGGTTAACCATTGTAGGGCCAAGTTATACATACCTAGAAAGTATATATTCTATGTGATCCATGACAATGGATGAATCTTTGTATTCATGTCACCATGATCATATGTTCTTGAAGCAGAACATGATTTGTCTTTCTTGGTGTACCTTTTATGTTAGCGAACAACATAAACCTCATACAACATCACAATGCATTAGTACATTCATAAGTGTCAAAACCTTAATCAATGAATATCTTCTATTAAGGTGATACAACAAGTCTAGTAATTAATCATGATTGTACTGTAATGATATGAAGACAAACATATGATAAAATTAACCATGAAACATACATGTAAGCCATACCTGTCAAGATTGCTTGTAATCTTCTTATGGAAGGCCTTAGCCTCATCTCCCTCTGAGACAGGAACTTCTTCACTTACTTCTTCACTTATGCAGGTGACCAATCCATCTTCTTCTAGGATTAACCCAATCCACTTGATTTGCAAGAACTGGACCTAGAGCTGGATTAGGGTTTGTCAAGGAAACCCCAAAAATTCAAACTTTCAATTTCAAACTTCCGAAGGGATAGAAATATGCACCTTGATGAGCTGATCAAGTTGGTATATTCAGAATTTGAAAACTGCAAAGTTTCACCCCTCGAGATTGCCTTTTAGATTTTAGGATTCACTAGGGAGGACCCTGAATTAGGGTTTGAGTTTCCCGGATCTTCACCCAACCAAAAGATTTGATTCAAAGCTCTAAGCTTCAATTTTTCTGAGGAGCTTCCAGCCGTGGTCACAGATTTCCAAAATTCTAAGTTTTGCAGAAGCCCTAATTTTCCATCTTTCCAATCAAAGTCCCGAACTGGGGTTTGATCAAGCCCGGCCTTCTGCCCAACCAACAAATCTGATCTTGGTCTCTAAATTTCAATTTTGATGAGTAGAATCCATCCGTGGTATCCGATTAGATAAATTCCAACTTTCTCCGAAGCCCTAAATTCCGGAAGCCATGAATGAAGGTGCTAAAAAATAATTCTATTTTGATAGAAATATGTACCTGATTTTTTCTGGTGTAACTCCTAACTTTTCGATCCACAGGGTCTGGAATTTTTTCCTGATATAGCCTAACCTGTTATCTTTCCCTCCCAATAGGTTTGGCCTCAATTGGATTCTCTAAGAGAGAGTTATGCCAAGTGTCACAATGTGACCTGTTTATGGGATAATACAGGAGAGTGAACTTGTACGGCATTCCTCGTGTCACTGGTTCAACTTCGGCCTACGAAAAAGTTTTTTTGAGATAGCCCGACCTGTTATATTTCCATCCCAATAGGTCTGACCTCAATTGGATTCTTTGAGAGAGAGTTATGCCAAGTGTCGCAACGTGACCTGTTTATGGGATAATACAGGAGAGCGAAGTTGTACGGCGTGCCACGTGTCACTGGTTCAACCTCGGCCTCTGAAAATTTTTCTTGAGATAGTACGGTATGTGTACTAACTATCACTATTTACGAAATTTCATTTGGATCTTCCTAGCCCAAGTTATGACCTTTTTCCCAAGGTCACCTAATTTTGACTCAGATATGGAAGAGGTAGAAACCCTATATTGTAGAGATCATAAATCACAAAGTACAATGAATTAGAGGTTTTCCTTTGGAAAAAAGGTACATGGGAATCTGATCTTCGACCTGTAAAAGTTTTAGATCCTAAAACTTTGCCAAAATGGATTTACAGCGAAAGTGCTACGATGACTGGTTTTTGCTATATCAAGCCCTAGCATCGTAAGTGCAACAAGTGTCATACATGCCATATCATACCTTCTTTCAGGCTAGCTTTGATACCATGTTAAATTTTCAGAATTTACTTCAATCTGATCTAGGATCTTAACTGAGAGAACAACATGTACATCAAATCTACAGCATAACAATCATGGACACAATAATGCAAGCACACAAGAGACACAGAGTTTACTTGGGGAAAACCATAAAGGTGAAAAACCCCAATAACTTCCTCAGAGATAGATAGAGTAATGATACAACCAGAATACAAGAGATAGTATTCTCCTAGCAGCAGAGCCTCCTCCTCCACAAGTGCACCACTCTCCCAAGTGTGAGTGAGAGAAATAGAATGTGTAAAATAAGAGAGACACACTCTCTATTTATACACTAACTTGACTTGACCTTTACTCAACTAGGTCGGCCTCAACTTAACCACTTAACATAATGCTGACTGGGCCGACCCCCACTAGGGTGGTCTAATAACCCTTTGACCCACATGACTTATACAGGGCCAACCCCAACAAGGTGGTCTAATAACCCATCAAGTATAAGTTACGACACTTACAATATAAATGACAACGCTTTCGTATAGAGGAATAATAACATCTCTATAGGAATACAATATACATATATGTGAAATACATTCCGAAGTTACATTTACATCAACAAAGTCACCTTGAAGGTTTCCTATTGAAGTATGTACTGAGTGGAGTGGTTTCTAGTGAATGCTACGCATGTGACTGTTGGGATCAAAATGCACTTCTGGTGACCATATAAATACTGATGCAACAAAGCTCTTGGCCAGTACAGATTGCAATTTCCTGTCCGTTGAATGCATTTTTCTCTCCCTCTTGGTGATTGTGCGTGGAGTGTGAATATGTGCTTGTGGACCGTGGAGACCGTGAAACGAAGCTGTTTCCTGCATTGCTTGGAGTAAACACCCTCTCAGTCTCATTCTGGAGCTTATCAAAATCTTGTCTTTGTCAAGCCAAGGATTATGTGCTTTTTCCCCACGATGGTCATGTGTTCACCGTGAGAGAAGCAGTGGTTGCTCAATAATATTTGTGTGAACAAACAAAAGGAGACAAGAGAAACTCTTTGAATTCCATTCTTGATCTCAATGGGCAATTTGAATTCAACTTCTATAAATTCGTTGTTTTTGGCTGCCAAAGACTTTGAAGACTAGTGTTGTTTGATGACTTCTGTAGAAGCCATTACTGATACACAAAATACAATTTGAAGACGTTGTGTTGAGTGCCCTCACAAAGTAGTGAATCCATCGTCGATCCTCCCTTCATTGGATCTATCTCAGACTTGTCACGAAAGAGGCTTATGCATGTTGCGATTTTTGGAGATTGCGTGGAGACCTACACATAGACAAACCTCTGTGGTTATATCCCTATGGAGAGACTTGGAGACTAATCCTCTTTCTTTCTTATGACCAGAATACTGCATTTTGTTTGGTGAAGACTCAGATGAAGGTGGGAAATATCAAGGTATATCAATGTTCTATATATCTCTGATTATATTCATTTTGGTATCTTCACCTCTTCGTAGTCTCTCTTGGTTTTGTTGACAGATCAACATATATAAGAGTGAAATAGTTTGTGTGCCTATGAGAAGGAAGGACCATAGTATGAGTAGATAAGATTCATGTTCTAGTAATCATTTTTATACTTGGTTGATTCATTCCTTGAACCGTGTGCCATTCATACACATATGTGTTAATTTCTTGGGTGTAGCACTCATGGTCATCGAATCTGCATGATTATAGTCACACAGTTAAGTGAAGGAAGAGACAATATTTGGAAGAAGGTGTGTTTGTTGTGCATAGTACATGAGGTCGCTGAATATTACATTGTGAATCCCATTGAGGCTTGGGGCGATGTATTCATATATCTGCATTTTTTGATGTGTGATTTCTCTTGGAAAGGGTCTAATATTGTAACAACTCTTTAATCTTGCTGCGTTGTGAAGAGTGTAGAGTGAGGACACAAATAATAAGTGTGTGCTACAATCAAGAACAAAACAGTGCAGGCCAATCGTTGTGGAAGTAGCTGCAGAAAAAGAATACTTTCTCTCCTCCATGAAAGTCACAATAGTTTTTGAGTGCTTGATAATTGAGGTACATTAAGGAATTGATCTTGAAACGTGTTGCATTAGCTGTTCCAGAAGAAGAAACCAGAAAAGTAGATCATCAAGAAATCAAGTAAATAACTCTTTTGAAGACCAAGTCAGTGTTCAGATTCAACATTCTTTATTGTGTTTTTGTAAGTTCACCTACAAATTCTTGAGTTGCATTGTACTTGGGTGCACTTTCGGTTGAACCTGTCACCCCTCAATTTGTTCAGTTTATTTGTTGAATTTGAATCTTGTTGTAAAAAAGGTGGAATTGCAGAGGCCCTTCTCATTTGAGTGATTCTTATTTGTGTCCCTTCAGAAAGGGAGCCCAAGCCATCCTTCATATGGGGGCACCCTGGTAATGGGTAGTATAGTGAAGAAAGCCAAGCTTGAGTTCCAGGTGGAGGAGAATTAGGGATCCTTAAAGTTAATGTATTAAACCAATAGTGATGTAGTGGTCACATGGTCCATTTGCAGGGTTATACAATCTACATTTGTTCCTTGTCTCAATATTTAAATCACTATAATATTTATTATTATTCATCGATGATGCCTGTATTTAGCAATGCTGCCTATATTTAGCAATGATTATTCAAATGTACATCTTCAGATTTTATAGATCCTGCTAAAGATGACCTCGTACTAAAAGATGAAATGTAAAGACATTATCGCATTCATGTGGAATAATTAATTTTTATAATTTTAAACAATAACATATTTTAAAAAAATATTTCAATAAAACTTAATAAATAAACAAAATTTTCTTTTAAATTAGTAAGCTCCACAAAACTATTATTATTTTACATAAATGATAACATTCCAACAAAATTCCAATGGAATTAGATTTTCTAGTTTTCATTTGTTCTCATACATCATAAATAACATTCCAATCTACCTTACTTAGAGCATAAGGTCACTAAGAGAGATAAATATTAACATATCCAACATCTTCAATGAAAGTCTTGAATTATCCTAATGTTTTATTGTGTTTCATTTTGAGGTGCCTCTTTCACACACTCCTAACTTGCCATAATTTAATCAATTTCAAAGAACAAAAATATTTATAAATAATATAAAATAGAAGCAATTCCAAAGAACAAAAATATTTATTAATAATATAAAATAGAAGCAGTATGTGTTGGGTTGTAGTAAATAAGTTGCCTTTTTATTTCAATTATTTTAAAGATAACACTCCAAATTCAAACGACATGAATGATTAGAGCCAAATTCAAATGGCATGGATGTATGCAGCTTGTGAGACTTGCAACCCAGGAGTTGTACGTCTGAGTCTCTAAAAGTATGGCCTTTAAATAAAATCCAAGAACAATAAAAGAGAGTTGCAGCGTGATGGTGGGTGCCTAGGGGAGAATGAAATGCGTGGAGGCTGGATCAGAGCATGCAGAGGAGTTGCAGTGTGATGGTGGATGCCT
The DNA here is from genome assembly GCA_027924585.1 of Larix kaempferi. Taxonomy (NCBI): domain Eukaryota; kingdom Viridiplantae; phylum Streptophyta; class Pinopsida; order Pinales; family Pinaceae; genus Larix; species Larix kaempferi. Next base: position 377,106 of record BSBM01001666.1, on the reverse strand, counting down.
GGAGGAGAATGGATCTACGTGGAATTTTGGCTCAGGGCATGCGCATGAGTGATTGCACATTGAAATTGGATACAAATATTTCCACCTTCGCTGGGATATTCTTCTGGGCATGCTTAGCGTCAACTTAACCCTAATTGCCTTCGCTGGGATATTCTTCAGCATATCATGACTGTACATCGGAATTGGATACAAATATTTCCATCTTTGTTAAATTGTCATCACAGTAATTAACCAATTGGATTTCCTGCTCCAATGAACCTACTCTAAACCCTTGTGTGAAGTCTTAGTTTATAGAATCCCTAGAACCTTCACCTCCTTTCATAGGTGGATTTCATTATTATGTTATTTTATTACTTTCATAAAATTTAAATATTGATAAGATTGACGAGTACTAAAAGTCTATTCCAAAACATACTAATCATGAGAGCAAAAGCCATTTATATATAAACACACTTCTCACTAACATTTAGTGAATTTCAGATCATGACTAGAGAAAAAACCATGTATCCATAAATATAGTTATGAAATTTTACTGGACTAACATTTAATTAATTTCACACCATGGAAGAAAAAATCCATGTATATATAAATGTGACGATGAGACGTTAAATTAAATTATAGATTAACCATTTGATTGTTTTACTTATAAGCAAGTGGTATATTGCCATACCAAAGAAATCTCAACTTTATATACAACACTGCATGAAAATATATTTACACATACAAGGAAAACAAATGAATTTGATATCAAAAGTTGATTGAACTATTGTTAGTGTCCCTTTCATCTTTTGAAACCTCCATATCCTCACTTTGTAGAACATGAATTCCATAAAATATAAAAATTGCTAACATTTAACGACGAAATAAAAATCATATAAGTTAAATAGTTGTTAGTACCCCCAAATTCCTCGGAGTTAAACCTGTCATCATTAGTCTAGAAGAATATAATGTATTTCAATAATGAATGAATGATTTCAACTATATATAAGCTAAATTTTGGGATGCCTATCTTCCACCATTATTTCTTAACCCTTCTCCAGGGTATACTTTAGTTCTTCCATAGTGGGCTCATGACACATCCATTTGAAATATATTTTTCTTTATATTTATGCCTTTTGAAGAACTTATCATCACAATTATAGCAAAGTTTGAGTCATTGGCAACACTTTTTTCCTAGGACAACTTGTGGATTTTCAAGGGCTAAGGGGGTGATGGCATTGTGGTTGGTGACAAAGAGGGGCATTGGAATGGAATAAAAGGAGGTATTTTGGTATGTGTATAGCCCATCATATGTGTTTCTCTATATCTTTGAGAGGTTTCCAACTAACTAGCTAGGCACTACTTTATGACTTGTGCTCTAATCTCCTCTTTGAGACCACTAATGAAACATTCTTAAAAAAATAATTACACTGGACCTCTTTATGGATTACCAATTTCTTAAAGGATACCTACAAGTATTGTAATGTGTTTGTTTGGTGCAACTTGGTCAACCATCCCAAATAGTGGGTGTCTTTTTCAAAATGAGCATAGATGGTTTTCACAACCTATATTCAGGTAATATATCCACCATATGATTTCTTATGCTATTTCCACCATTTCCATCATTCTAGATTCAAGTATAATATCCCCAATCTAAGTTTCATTAGGCCATTAGTAATAGCTTGGAGGGAGAAGTAGAACTCCATCTGAGTAACCCAATCTATAGGCTCATAACCATCAAAATTGTTAAGTTCTAATCTTTAGGAATTTTATGCCATACCAAATGTTGATGATCATGAAAGAGTGGCATTGAGAATTGCCTACCACTATTGGAGGGTTTAGCCCTATCCCACTGTACTAGAAAATATTTCCATTTTACTTGGTTGTAGGGTGAAGAAGATAGAACTATGCATGATATCATTTTTTGCATCAATGGTGGCTACAATCTACGCTTGCATGCTCACAAATTGCTTGGTAACATTGGTTTGCATTTAATTTAGACTAGAATCACGTTTTTCAAACTTATATTGGAGCCCACATAACGAATTTTATATACTAGTGAGCTAATTATCAATGGGCATGTTTCTAGTGGTTTCCACGGGGCTTGTGGATCCACCAAAAGGGTTACCGCAAACTTATACCAAAGTGAACATCGTCTCACAAGGAGTCTATTAACATATAGGTAAACCCATAATAATATGGTTGAGGACTTCCTCAAAGAAAAGTTTATGGGGAGTGGTACCATTGTGATCAATGATGTACACATAATCGTTTTAGATAGGTCTCCTACAATAGTGTTGTTAGGACCCATAACATTTTTAAAATTTTTCTCTAGTAGGAGTAATACTCCACTCTAATTTAAGTTTACTATAGTGACAAAATTCTTAAATTGTTGATATTCCATTTTATGTAGGAATTTCTTGGCTTATGTTGCAAAGGCTAGGGTTTGCAAGGTCCTACAAACAAAGGAGAATTAGGTGCTACATATCTATGGTATATGTGTGGGTTTCTAACAATAGTACTCAATTGAATATATCATGATAATTTAACTAAGGAGGCTAGACAATACCCTCATCCATACTACCCAATTCCCAATACCTAGAGAGTGATATTCTTGAGGGACGTCCTCGATGTACTAAAGTAGCAAGACGACCAATAGGTTTATGTAACGCAAGTTTCAAGTGCACCTACGGATATTTATATATATTTAAGTGTCTATAGATGACAAATTCATATACATGTGTTGTTTGATGTAGTACTACTTGAAGGTGTACTAAAAGAGGTTACAAGGGTACAACTAGGTGACACCATGTGTATTTTCTACACGTATTCTTCTCCAACCATGAGTTTACCCATTGAATACTAGATCTCTTTGTTATTTAAGGACACCATAACATGTCTATATCCTATTTTTTAAAAATAATTATGGGCACATATTGGCTCAAGAAAGAGATCTAATGCCACTTATAGTGTACTTAACTAGATAAGATAATAGAACATGGAAATGATTCAAAGAAATTAATTAAACATACTAAATTAAGCCCTCGTATTGGATAATTCAAAAAGAGAAGCAATGGTCATGGGTCTCTTTGAGGGGAAAACCTCCTATGAGTACATATCCAAATACAATAATGACACTTGAGAAAACATTACATAGCCTTCTAATTCTATACATAGTTATTAGTAGAAAAACCCTAAGTACTTGTGGTGTCATTATTAATCAGTACCAACCACTTAATGGGTCTTATTTAATGAAGAAAACCCTTTTACATTAAGTAACTACCCACTAACTGAGCAAATGAAAACAACCAGAAGAAGGCGAGAAGAGAGGACAAAAAATGAACACACAACAGATTGTGGAGATAGGAACCAAACTCATTGAGTTAGGGAAGTACCCCACCATTAAGGATGCCTTCTCAGAAGTTAATAAAGGTTAGTCAATGAAGGTCATCACATGGAACATCCATGGTGTAAACATGGTGTTGTTTTTGGTATAGTGTTTGAAAAGGGGATTTCCAGTACCAGTGTTATAAAAATTCGCCAAGACTTTATAAGGTTTTATGATTTCGTGAAATATTGGCCAAGTCTTTATAAGGTTTTATAATTTAGTGAAAGATTCGCCAAGAATTTACAAGATTATATAATTTAATGATAGATTCACCAAAAAATTATATATACATAACATAACATTGCTAAAATAGCCTTCATATTTTCCAGTATATCATGGGGATTTGCCCAATTTTTATACATAGAAATTTTAGGGGGGGGGTCTTAAAATTTTCCCTAGTCTCTACAAATTTTCCATTAAGGTTTTATGCTCTTCTGCACTTAGATTGTTAAGAATCTTATTGGGATTCCTCATTTTTTGGCTCTTCATGTCACACATTAACCAATGCATATTACTTAAATTTACAAATAATTCTAACATATTAATTTAAATACAAAAATTGAAAAGCACTTTCCTTCTTCGCAATTTTGGATGTGCTCCCATCATGTCGACAAGAATTGTTGTTCATCGAACTATTATTAGGCATTTTATATCAATAAACAAATTGGACCATTAAATACAGAGGCTATCAACTGTATTATACAAATAAATTACATAACTCCAATATAGAAAAAAATATGAAATTGTTGTGCTTAAGTTTGTAAAATGCTTCAGTGCATTTAGTAATTTTGATCTTCTTGGATTTTTCTATCATACAAATCATTAGTAATAGTTGTAGAAAATTCTATATTGTAATGGAATCCTTTAAGATGGAATTACTATTCCCCATTCCTACTTTTGAATGCCATGATATGCAATGGGTTTGTAATATTATTTTTTCTCCATCTAAAATTAATCACGGCATTGCTAGGAATTTGGTTAATAACTACTATGAATTATGATAATCAATCAGATGTATGAGATGTCATATTTGAAATGATAGATGAATTCAGAATAATATAGTTGAATATTACTCACAATTAGTTTGCTTTGTAATACGTTAACAATGAATATTTTCCACCATAATAAAAACATAAATAATACATTAAATCATATTCTATATTGATCCATCCTATTGAAATTGAATATTGGAATTGAAAATCTTATGAGTATTTTTTAGTACATTCCATATATTGAAATTGAAAACCTTATAAGGATTTTCTACATTGCATTTTATATATTTTTATAGTTGGTGCATGTATGTATTGGAATATATTGGAGTAAGTTGATAGTCAATTTTACTCAAGGCATTGATTTTTTTAGAAGTAATTGCTAGCTCAACATTGTATTTATAAAAACATGTTTATTTATTCATTTTTTATTCTTTTTACTAATGACACTTGTTAAGTGTTAAAATATTTTTCATCTCACTATTTTAACAACATGATCAATCAATCACATGAAATTAATAAATACCTAATTAATAATTTTAAATATATATCATCATACCACCTAACAAACATAAACATAAACATTATCATATCATAATATACATAAACATAAAAATCATCATACCATCATAAACATCACCATAACCATCGTAGGGCATATCCATGGATTTTTTGGTGGAATTCCAAGAACCAAGAAGGGACATGACTATCTATTTGTATTAGTTGATAGGTTTAGGAAGATATGCATTCTCATGGCTTGTACAAAGACTATCAAAGGACAATAAGCGAAAAACCTATTCTTTGAAAAGGTCTAGGTGCAATTTGGGATACCAAGAAGCATAACCTCATATAGAGATCCCATATTTATTAGCACCTTTTAGACTATGCTTTGGGAGAATATGGTCACTAATTTGAAGAGTTCTACAACTTTACATCTACTGAAAAATGGGGAAACGAAAGTGGTGAACAATACATTAGTTCATATTTTCATGGGTTATAATCATAAGCATCCAAATACCTATGTGATAATTTGATGTACATCCAAAACTCCTATAACAAAGTAGTGCACTCTTCCATTAGTAAGTCCCATTTTGAAATTTGTGTCAAATATCTACCACCTTCCCCTCTAGATGTTATATATGGATAGAAAGGAGGATTGAGGGAAGACACCAAAGGTAAAACATTAAGAACTGAAAAAATCATTGATAAAATTAGGAAAACTCATTTACTAGTACATGAGACATTGAAGAAGTCACAAGAAAAGTACAAGGCCAGACATGACCAACATAGGGTTGAGAAAAAATTCAATGTAGGAGATAGAGTTTGGTTGTGCTTGAATATGGAAAGACTACAAGGTCCTATTAAGAAGATCAAGGTAAGAGATAATTCCTAGAGACTCAGTCTACCCCCATATATGTGCATTTACTTAATAGTGAATGTGGAAAATTTGAAACTCTTTGAACCATCCATCTTGGAACAGGAACCTCAACAGGTCTTACCTTCTATAAAGGACTTATTTCCAGAAGCTCAAGTAGAGTTAGTAGAAGATAAAATTTTGCAGAAGAGATGCAAAATAACAAGACAAGGATAATATGAAATTGTGCAAGTTGGGTTGAAAGGGAAACTTCCATGCATCACTAAATGGTGCTTTAGGGAGATGCCAGAGGAAAAAATTCCTCACGTCATTTATTAAAAGGTTTTGGGGACCAAAATCCTCCTAAAATGGGGAGGTGTGATATGAAATGGACCAATATAAGATTTGTCATCTATTTGGTGCTTTTTGGGTGGAAATATTATATGAATTGGCTTGTAGTGCCCATTTTAGGGGCATATATGGGTGAAAACGTGAAACTGAGAAACAATTTCGTGACAACATAATGAAAAAAAAGAGGGCGCGCGGATGAACATGGAAAAAAAATTCAACCTCAAACTCTCGACCAAGAGTTTAAAAAACTCTAGGTCGAGAGTTTTGAGAGTTCAAACTCTTGGCTGAGAGTTTAAAAAAACTCTAGGCCGAGAGTTTGAATGAATCACTGCGTTGTATTTTCAAAAGAACTATCGGACAAGAGTTTGAACTAAAATATCAACTGAGAGTTTGGAAGGTATTTTTCGGTCGAGAGTTTATGGTCAACAAAACGTGCAAAAATATCTAGCATGTTTTTGGAACCTGCAACTTCAGCAAGCCCAAACCCCTACAAATTTTAAGTATTATTTGTCGGACTTGGTAGCAATGGATTCATCTTTGAATCTAGTTTCCAATGATATAATAATTGTTTCATTTCGATTTGAATTTCTATTTATTAATAATTTTTTTCTAAACCTTATCCCTTAAGAATTTTATTACTCTGAAAATCACCCGAAATGAAAATTCAATATCATAACAAAGACAGCACCAAAAAATTTGAAATTTCACAGAGATCATAATTGGATCGTCCTCTTCAAAAGGGTACTTTTATGTTTTCCTATAATATTCACATTTGAAAGAAAATGCAAAGACAAAAACATGTGTCGATAATGCACCATTTTCTGAACATATGATGTTTTGATAAATAATAAAAAATATTTCCCAAGTCTTAAAAAACTCAAAATATAGTCCATGCACAAGTGTAGTGTGTGTATATTATGATCCTACAATTGTTTTCCCTAAAATGAATAACCATCTATCAAAAACCTGACGTCAACACAGGTCACTTGTTATCCATACCTCAAATTTTCAAGTATATGTCGTTGGTTTCCAACAAATTTTTCCCATGACATGTCCATAAAAAAAATTAAAAAAAATACGAGTAGAAATCTAATTCAATTCTCTAAAACCTTTGTGTTTACTTCAAGTTGAAATTACTAAGGGAGATGTGGGTTTGAAGAGGTCGAAGTTGAAAAACATAAACTTTAGCAGTTTTGTTTGTAAAAAACAAGCCAGAATTGTTTCCCAACTTCATGTTTTCACCCATATTACTTTGAATGTTTGGGGTTTAGAACCTTTAGAGGCCCATTTGAGGTCTTCAATTATGTTGGGGTAAAATATTCACAAAAAAATATTGTGACCAGTATATATTCTTTGACACATTAAGAGATTTACAATGATGCAAAGATCACCTCAATCAAAGTTCATATGAGGAAGTTAGGTCTCCTGCAAGTTGACCTATGACCGCCATAGTACCAAGTGGATTCCATTTCATCTCTCATTATCCACACATATGTGGAATTTTAAGAAAATTCTATAGGGTACAAAAACCTAACCCTAATTAGGATTTGAGGCATGTACAAACCCTAAAACTAACCCTATATGGCTATCAAAACATTGTTAAATACTAAGCCATTAGGAGAATAAGGTGGTTCCATTCTTATGGTATTATTTTATTGTTCCATAGCTAAAAAAGACCTAGGGAATGGAGATAGAGCATAATGAAGGAACTAGGAGATCATGTACGAGCCATAAAGGCCACAATGTCATAGGTAGCTGCATAGAGAGTAACACTTCCTTTGCATTTGCATTGCATATTGAGGAAAAAAGAGAAAGGTATAGTCCTCACTTTTGGATTGGGTTTTCTTCATAGTGAGTTTTCCTAGGGTATATATTATGTTATTTGTGTGGATGTGTGGATGCGTTATTTTTCTCGAGCTATTTCCTTTTAGTTTTAGTTTAGTTTAGAATTATGTGATATTAAGCCAACAACAATGAATCTGAAATCTTCAATAAACACTTTATAACTAAGAGTTTGCGGAATTTTGTAAGATTTGTCGTGATGAACAGTCCTAGTGAAATACACATGGTCGTTTATAGATGACGAATACTTTGTTATTTTTACATTTTTCTAAACATGGAATATTTGCAAAAACCTATCATCTCCCAAACTAATCGTATCTGGAAAAATTTCACTTACACAAATTTATTCATATTATCAAGGATGGAAAATGCTGAGTAAATAAAAAAATTCAATTTGAAATTCATGGGTCACTTTTCCCTCCTAGAATATTTTCAAAATCCCTAAAAATTGTCCTGAAATAGTGGATTTCAGCATGTTTTTGCATCCCCATTCTGAACACTTGATAATTCTGTCAAATGATCTATTGTATTTCTTCATGCCTTCTCATGGACTACACTTTTCAGTTTCATCACCAACAAGGATTCTTATTTGGTTTCTAATAAAAGTCTTCACTAATATTCATTTTCTTAAAATATGGAACTGAATTGACCATCCACACTCACTAACATTTTTGCATCTCTCATCACCATGGACATACCCTTAAAGTTTCATCAAAATCTAACTTAATTTGCTCTTATTATGCCGAGAAGAAGAAAATGGATCTAGACAAGTTTATGTTGTTTACAAGGATCTTGGATGACATCGCATGGAACATGGAAAGTTTTGATGTGAAACCATACACCACATAGACCCTGCATTACATCCCCTTGTTTTTCCATGTTATTTTCTCTTCAGACTCTATCCATGTCATCATGCCCTCGAATATTATCAATTGCAATATTTAACACTAATAGAAGGAATCTCATGATCAAACCTTATTCATAGATCTCAAATCCAAAAAGTGATATTGATCATTCATGTAAGGTTATGTATCCATCACATTTACCTTTACTCAATCCCATAAGTGATCTCCTCCATCTATTTCATGAACGCAACAAGACCATGATTGTTCACACTTAGGTCCACTTTATTATATTATGAGCACTTAGATTTGCATGGATAAACATGATTTGACAATTTATATTTCCTAATTTAATCATGTCCATTCACAACCACCCCCATTGTTGTAATACTCCCAATTAAAAATTAGGAATATTATCTCCACTGGTTCCAACTTTAATTATGTTGATTTTCAACTTTAACCAAACAATGGCTTATATGGTCTTATGAGATGCTCTTGTTCAACAACATAGGAATAGATATATAATTTTGGATTTTTATAATGAGGTGAAACCCATAAAATATTCTTTATACCATTGTCATATGCTCAAATCATATATGATATGAATTTTGGATGGATGATTTATAAGTCAGGTTCATGGCTTTCTTCGAACACTTCGTGTGCAACCTATCTTTCATTAAGGCTGAGGCATGGAAAGTACAAACCACATAAAAATATTTAAAGGAATATTTCTTGGGCCAATATGATAGTAGTAATTGACTTATACTTCGGATTTGATCAAACATGAAGAACTCCATATGGATCAATTCAAATTTAGGAAGACTAGATTGAATCCCAATACAAAATTGTCTAGTTTTACAACTCTTTCCAAACACCTCCAGAATGACCCAAATCCTTCTCAAACATATCCAAATCAGTCCAAAAAATCCCAAAAAAACCCAATTCATTCACTAACATACTTCAAGGTACTTTATGAAGGTTTAATACACATTGCATTTATATTGCATCACCATACTAGCAGATTTGCACATACATCTACCAAAAACTTGAACATGGAACACAATATGGGAAAAGGAACTATAAATATTTATTAGTAATTCTGATTGAAACAATATATGGCTCTTACCATAGCTAAAAATCCAATAAATACCCATATGGAAATGTATAGGTGAGCCCCTCTACCAAAAGAGATACCAAATATAGTAGATATGGTAAAATGAGTGTATCTTGGTCATCCATAAACATTTTTGAGTGAAAAGAAAAGTGTTTCCCATTGGAAACGATGATCTAAACACAACGGAATATGTATCACAGCCCCTATATTCTCAAAAATATTAAAACTAGAACCACCATTTCGGCCCACCAACGCCGGTCCAAGTTCTAAATCAATAGAAATCAATTCCAAATGATAGGAATTCGACCCCACTACTTTATATGAACATAAAAACTGCAATAAATCTCTATATATAAATATGAAATTTATTTATCGTCTCAATAATCAACTGCAATGAAGCACAATGAAGAGATTTTGTTTATCTCCTCCTCTCTACTAGCTAGGGTGGAATATTTCACCACTGAAACTAGTTCACAAATGAAAGGGTCACATCTCCCAAGAATGAAAGCCATAAGATATTTACAATGATAAATCAATTTTCCAAAAAATATCTCCCAAGAGGCTTGCATCCTTTTTATAAAATCCATTGGACCTTGTCCCCCTCATTCTAGAATTCTCTCACAAACTTATTAATAAATGTTATTTTCATGAGAAAATGATACCTTGGAACCCATTTACTTCCTCTCTAATGTTATTTGACCAAATATTACAATCATCTTCCTTGGAAATTCAAATTAGAGAGGCTTAGCTTTCTTCTATTGGATTTACACTCTCATGTGCGCCCACCTTATCCTGTAGTGCCCTCCTTGGATAAATTTAGGACTTACAACATGTCATAAGCTGTCATAATTTGTCAGAATATTTCATAGGACTTGATTCTTGTCATAGATGTCATATATTTTTTATTTTTAGCTCAGGGAATTACAACCCTTGAGATTCTTCATGAGAGGATTCCTTCTACCTTGGATGGGAGTTACACCACATATTTTGGACTCGTTCCACCACTAATGTGCCCTCCTTGTCCAAATTATCTCAAAATATTAATAAACTTGATTTTTAGGAGAGAATGATTCCTTGATCCATAAATATTTCCTTAGATGTTTGTTTGCCATAGTGCCTCATGACCCCAATTCACCACTTTACTATTCTTGTTTAATTTTTCCAAGTGACTTTAGACCATTGAATTCCCTTGTCCAATGGAGTGGTCCATAGTGAAATATTAGGGACATGACAATCCTTCCCTCCCAAGATTGCTTGTCCTCAAGAAATTTGAATTTGGGTGGTAGTGCCTGTTTTTTTCTTCCCCAACTTATGCACATTAATTTCTCTACATCTTCCCTTAGTGATGACAGTTTATAGGTTTGCAATTTCAAATGGATCAAGTCATCAAACATGTATCCCACAAACTGAACCAAACTAAGGGATGAAAATTATGTCATGGATCCAACCCAATCGAAAGGAGGTGAAGTATGATTTGCTCAATGTATGGTCCTACAAGGTATTGACATAGGAAGCCTTCTGACCACTTCCAATAAGAAGAGTAACTCTACACTACAACCACTCACACTACTCCCCAATAGACTAGTCAACTAATCATCTCATCATATGAAATCCAAAACTGACTCTCACCTTCGGGCTTGCTACTAGAAATCTACCATGCATTGTAGCTCCAATATCCCCAGCTAATCTCAAAAAGGGACCACCATGTTGTCGTTGCGCCGCTCTAATCATAACCTTTTCAATTCCATACTCTGACATCATCCTCCTCTCCTGAAAAGGAAGTCTAAACTAATCACTAGTCATGACTCTCGGCTGCTCATGAAATCCCATCATCCCCTTAAGAGAGAGATCCATCTCCTCTATTATCCCATCCATAACCTAGATAAAGAAACTAAGTCCAAGAATGATCCGAGTGTCCCAAATGAACCTGCAAAATGCAGAGTTCCTACTGCATCCACCTTTGCATTACATAGTGTCACAACCAAGGGCCTCCTGTAGTCTTCCAAGCCACCAAGTTGGGAAACATTGTATCCATCCATCATAAGGACTCCCACCTAGGAAACTAATCCACTTATCCACATGGATGGGATCCTAAAAGATATGGTTGGCTCTACCTCCTATTCCAATTGCTAAAATAATGAACCAAGTAATACCAGGATCCGACTGTATATGTTGCACCCCTCCTATCATAACTGTCATCTGCAACAATATACCACTCCGAAGGATGCCCAAATCCCACCACCAAGTTGGAAGTTCATCACTACTAATGACCATTCAAATCTCTATGAGCCTCCCCAATAGAATATGAATCTCCTCTTGTGAAATCAGCACACTAGTACCATGGTTCACATCACTATCACTTGTCCTATCCAACTAAATAATGTTGAACTCCCATGTCTTTCTATATGATGCTATATCCCATACACTATTGGCGTAAGTTGAACCTGTATCCAGTGTGACTCCATATCTGTCATATAACTATCTACCCAATCCATGGATGCATATGCTCCTCTGTTGGCTGGTCCATATGGAATACACTCATCTACCTGAGTCCATGGATAAGTCTCTCTCTCATAGAGGAAAATCGCGATCCTCTGAATGGAAAACAAGTACATGGACAAAATCCTCCATGTTAATCCTCTCCTCAAGCACCTGCAAATTTGAATGATCCTCATGCTAAACCCTCACTACGTGTGGTGTAGGAAGAAAGATATGATCCACCCAACTTCTCATGAAGCTTCTCCACCTCCATTTCCTTGTCCTCAACAAATTTGAGAGTAAGGTCCCTATCCATAAACAACTGCAAGTGTCTGATTTCATTCTCTCCAATTCCTTCGTAATGATGAACAATTGGTCACTAGTGACCCCTACAACACTTCCTTTATGCCTCTCCTCAATTTAATCTATCCACATAATATATTCAACAATTTTATGTGCACCATCTGTCCTTGTTAATACTTGTAATATCCTCTCTTCTATGACTAAGAGTTAGCTCTCTAAGTCATGAAATGTCATCCTTTCAGTACTATGTATGTTGTCACATAAGGGATAATCCAACTCATGGGGATCATGTAAGCTCTTATCTATGGTTTCAACCCTTACATTGTCTTCCTCTAACTCCACATCCTTAGAATGGCTAGTTGCTTGCTCTATTTCTGCCCTTTCTTCTTTTGGAAGAAATGATGGTTGGACATGGGTTTCCTTTTTCTGCTTTATTTGGGCTGCCAAAAAAATTTCCCTTATACCTCTATGTAACCACCCATTTCCCAAACCTTGTGTATTGTTTACATTTTATCAGGGATGATATAAAAAATCAGAATGCTTGTGGCATGTATTTGCAACACATTTTTCATTCTTAAATTCAAAATATAGAATGCCAACATTAGAAGACTATACAAGACCATCATTATTACAGGAAATGGATTCTATATCATGACAATGAAATGAAATGTGAATGCTGCAAAAATCAGAATGGTTTTCATACATTTCTATTATGCTTCCATCCTTTGTGCAGTTGACAGTAGATTCATAGAGGAGCTCTGATGTGGAATGGAAGGATGATTTTTGGTCTTCCTTCAATGGAATGTAGATCTCCTCATTTTCAGATGAATAATTAATATTGAAATTGGATTTAAGTCCCTCTAAACCAATCTTATTATAGGAACCTTTGGATGCTCCTTTCCTAGAGACACCAAACATCTTCTCCACAAGTTTTGATGTAGAGCATTCTGGTAGTAAGACTTGACACTGCTGCAAATTATGCTCTAAATCTTGTTCGGCCTTATCAAAGTGATTCAATGACTTCTCATGGCCCTTCATTACCCTTTCCCACTCAATATTTTCCTCCTTAATGGGCGAGGTAGGAATGAAAATGGGTGACATTCTACCATCTACCAATCTCGCCATTGATTAAATCTTTTCTACATACGAGGAACTTCTTCTTGTGAAAGTTCTGATATCAAATTCACTTCAAAATTCCTCTCGAGTTCCCACAGCTATCCAAGAGCATACACTGATACCACTGTAATATCCCCAATTAAAAAATAGGAATATTATCTCGAAGGCTCCAACTTTAATTATGTTGATTTTCAACTTTAACAAAACAATGGCTTATGTGATCTGATGAGATGCTCTTGTTCAACACCGAAGGAATATATATATAATTTTGGATTTGTATAATGAGGTGAATCCCATACAATATGATTTATACCACTATAATATTCTCAAATCATATCTGATATGAACTTTGGATGGCTGATTTATAAGTCCAGTTTATGACTTTTTTCGAACGCTTTGTGTGCAACCTATTTTTCATTAAGGTTGAAGCATGGAAAGTACAAACCACATAACCAGATGTAAAGGAATATTTCTTGGCCAATATGACATAATGAATTGACTTATACTTCATATTTTATCAAACATGAATAGCTCCACAAGCATCAATTCAAATATAGGTTGACTAGCTTGAATCCCAATACAAAATTGTCTAGTTTTACAGCTCTTTCCAAACAGCTCCAAAATGACCCAAATACTTCCCAAAGATATCCAAATAATTCCAAAATATCCCAAATAAAACCAATTCATTCACTAACATACTTCATGGTACTTTAATGAAGGTTTAATACACATTTCATTGATATTGCATCACCATACTAGCATATTTGCACATACATCTACTGGAAACTTGAACATGGAATACAATATGAAGAAAGGTATTGTAAATATTTATTAAGAATGTACGGAAATAATAATAATACTAATCATAGAAATATATGTCTCTTAATATAGCTCAAAATACAAGAAATACCCAAATGGAAATGTATAGGTGCACCCCTGCACCCCTCTACTATAAGAGATATCAAATAGAGTAGATATGGTAATATTAGCGAGGTGCACCTATTACCTTCATCTTCCTTGAAAATTCGAATTAGAGAGGCTTAGTTTTCTTTTGGGGGAGTTACACTCTCATATGGGCCCAACTTATCCTCTAGTGCTCTACTTGACTAAATTTAGGACCTGCAACATGTAGTAAGCTATTATAAGTTGCCATAAGATTTCATAGGACCCGATCCTTATCATAGATGTCATAGATTTGATATTTTTAGCTCGGGGAGTTACAACCCTTGAGATGACTTCATGAGAGGATTCCTTCCACCTTGGATGGGAGTTACATCACATATTTTGGATTCATTCCACCACTAATGCACCCTCCTTGTTGAAATTCTCTCAAAATTAAAATTAATTTTTTTGGAGAGAATGATTCCTTGCTCCATAAATTTTTCCTTGGACCTTGGTTTGCCATAGTGCCTCATGACCCCAATTCACCACTTTACTATTCTTCTTTAATTTTTCCAAGTGACTTTAGACCATTGAATTCCCTAGTCCAATGGAGTGGTCCATAGTGAAATATTGGGGACATTACAATTGTGTTTAATTCTGATCACTTCTTTTAGCACGAACGATCATGATCTATAGATTTGACTTGCTTGATATAATATTAGTCATTTGTGTAAATTATCATCATGATAAGTCATAATCATATCCTCTTGCATGAAAATTAAGCATCAAGTGATCTAATTCACTTGATAAACTAATCTAGGTTGTTTGTAGCACAGTCCCTTCGGTTATGCCCCAATTATGTTCTATTGCATGAAAAACCATAATTTATTGATCAAATCCACTTGAACAAATCTTATCCATTTGCACTGAGGGTGCCTATATTATTATTCAAGTTCTTTCCTTAATGTATCAACAATTTTTATCTTATAATATGAAGGACCCATAATGATATAGGTCATTCATGGCATGACTTCAACCTTTAAACAATGCATCACTGCATAATGTTGAATTTTATGGATCAATTCTTAACCATCAATACTCCTTTGGATGTCAACCAAAATAGAGCTATGACAAAAAAAATTCGCAACTTTAACTTCTGTTAATTAATAGAATTGATATTTTCACCAATTTTGAATTTGTTTCTCAAAATAATCTTTCCATTCCTATAGATAGCCACCATATCTAACCCATGGCCCTCTTGAATATCATTCGACAATTCGAAACCACGAATTTAACAAAGGCATTTTGTCAAACACTTTTCTTGCAAACTCTTATATATGCCTATATAAATTGATTCTGGCCCATAGAGCCCCAATGTTGTAACCAAGATCTCTAATACCATTGTATAATGACCTCATTCATCATTCTAACCACAAAATGGGTAGTTACAAATTCCATAATTAAAGAATTCTAGCACATAGAGGATAATATTCATTTCCAAAACTAAATAGACATCCCATGAGAGAAATATTTTAAAGAGCATGCATGTACAGGTGCATAAATATAAAATATAGTGGAACAACAACAATTCACACACACAATATGAATAATAAAATGATTTCATAATAGAAAACAAAGATAATTTTGCATATTCATAAACAACAATGAATACTTATCTTTTAATTGAAGAATATCCAGACAACTAGTTGTGTGAGAGCGATTTCTAGACAACTGTGGGTATTAACTCATGATACCACCCTCGAGCTAGGCTATGAGGTCACCAAAGAAAAGAAAACAACTACAAGCTTCTCTCTCTCTCTCTCTCTCTCTCAACCCTACCTATTTTCTCTCATGCTTAGCCAACCTACTCACGACAGGGCATACAAGAATCTCCTTTGTCCATCTATCCATGGAACTCGCTTCCACTATCCCACACAACACAAGGAATTCCTATTTTTTCTCTGCTCAACAATCGCTCAGACTAACCAACCCTTACAATGCTCTTCAATGTGCAAAGAAAGAGTCCAACCTATTGTATGCTTTCAAATAATTACATGTAACATCAATTCATGCATTCTCAAGCATCTATGGAGAAACAAATATACAAGGGATGAGTATTTCCTATCTTGCCCAACCTCTTTACTACCCTACAACCATCCTCTTCATTTAATGTTTGCAATTTCCTCTTTGTAGTGATAATTTTTGGTCAATTTTTGAGTTTAGTAATTGGCAATATAGAGAGAACAACACGAAAATGAGTGATAGAGTAACATTATTTATGAACATAGAATAAATGACTCTCACAATTGTCATAAGAAGTATATTTATCCCATAATTCCATAATTACATGAGAAGACTTTCCCATCAACCTTAAACATGCATTCAGTGATTGGATTTGATAAGTCAAAGGAAGTAAACATTTAAATCTCATGGCATAAAATGGATGACTGATAAGGTTGACGCTGACAAAAGATTATTTACTCTCACATAGGTCCCCTTTCCACTTCCCCTCCACTGCTCTTTACACAACCATCTTGGACCATTTTATTATTTTCTAAAATATTATTTACATCTAGCTTTAATCATTCATTAGTTGAATGGCCTTGAATTCTGCACTATGAATTTTTATGAGCATATTTACATCATTTTACATAACTTGATTTAATATATTCTAAAACACAAAGCTAAATATTGAAGGAGTTTAAAGGCACGAAGATTTCACCTTTTCTAGCGATTTTTTTATTGGAATATGGCTATTCTTTTTTTTTAAATTGCATTTTGTGTTATTCAAATCACAGTTTTGATTGTATAAATTGATTTGGCAACCTTGAAAACCCTATGGCTTCTCGATTAAGCAATTTTAACACTGATTTCTAAGAATTTAAAATATTCTTCCCAAATTTCATCAAAATTTTGTTGAGAAACATTGTGAAAAAAAAGTCAAATCATCATCCATTTAGACTACTCTATAAATATTATCTAAAAACACATTATACAATTTAAAATATAGAATGAAAAGAAGTATAAAGATTTTTTCCAAATTCACTTCAAATCATATAAGATCAAGTGTCATAAATGCCTACAACCATTACAATCATTCACATAATGAAGAAGTAAATGAGAATAAGAATGACTTCGACCAGAACAAGGATTTTTTTCCTTTCCTTGTCTAGAGTTGTGTAAAATCAGAGTGTGTGTAATCATAGTAAAACTTGACCAAGGGATTTGAGAATAAAGCCGGATTGGTTGAGAAAATAAAAATTTCCCTTTTCTTCTATTTAATGTAATCAAAAGTGCAAACAAAGATATCAATGCGCATGCCTATAATCATAGTAATATTTGACCGAGGGATCTTTGTGGAGGCAGTACTACCGACTTATATTTATGCCCGCTAATATGTAAGCGAAGCTTACTTTAGAGTGCTAGCCTTTGCCTTTCTATTGGTTTGATGGAGTCAATGGAGTATAGAACTCCACAAAATATTTTGATTCAATGTTTGTTTCGCAATAATTTTCCTTAACTATTTGATATTCGGAATGGTCCCATCAACCGTGTAGCTACAGTTGAATGGCTGGACGATTTTCTCTTATTTCCACATTTCTTAATAATGGTCCCATAACTTAGTATGCTAAAAAAACTTCCCTATCTTTTACATTTTAGATCTAGTTTCCAAACTATTTTTTTTACCAAAATCAATATAAAAGTCAAAACCTAAAACAATAATTTTACACAAGGTTTTAACATATTTTTAAAACCTTGACATCATAGTTAAGATAGATGTATACTTGTTTGTTTTATTACAATTTTTTTTATTTTTTATTTTTATTGAAATTATTTAATTATAGCAATAATATATGGTTATATAGATTTATCTAATTATCTAGTTATTTATTTTTAATTATTTAATTTATTAATTGTGCATAATGTAATAATAAAAAGTAAAAAGTAATCATATGAGGGAGATCTTGTAACGTTTGTCCATGTTTGTTCATATTATTGTCGGCCATTAATAAAATATAATAATAAAAAATAAAAGGTAATAATATGAGAGAGATCAATTTATAATGTAATAATGTAAAAGTAGTAATAATGTAATATGTTTTCTTACATGCATGTATTTAATTTATCAATTTAATAAAAAGTAAAAAAATTATCAATTGATCAAATCTCTGAGATGCAAACCTTTTTTAATGTACGCATTCAAGGAGCTTTTCGAGAAAAGATTTACACCTAAGGAGATTTGATCCAAATCTACGCTTGGTAAAACCTAGGATTTAGATCTAGGCTGGTGTATAATCATAAGTTAGGTTAATTACTTGGTCATTCTTTATATAATGATGTACAAATTCATTAATATTATAAAGAAACAGTTACGAGGCTTCCGGGATCATGTTTAACAGTTCTTAAAACAGTAAATACAGGAATAACTATGAATTGCGAAGACATATTCCAACAATCACGTATAAAACTGGTAGAAGTAAACTCTAAGTTTTCTGAAATCAATTTTAGAAGTTTTCACGCCTACGGTTACGGTGACCCGAGAGTTCACTGAACAACTCGTTAAGTAGTGAATGAGTGAATCATTAAACCATGCTCCAGTCATCAGTAAGCTAGAAAACAAGTAAACTGGAGGTTATCTTTACTTAACTACTGAATTCAAAGACGCCCTATACTACAACAACGATTTGAAGAAAGACGCCCTGTACTACAATGACACACTCACTCAATAATAGATAATCTGAGACTGTAGAATAAAGATGGTTGATGTCAGTGGAACTGAATCTCTCTACCAGGTGTCTTTAATAGGCGATACATGGATCCTAATAAAACGGATCTTCTAACCGATATCGGTGGTCGGCTAATCCTCGAGTTAAGTCCCTGTAGCAGGGTATTAACTCTGAAATACCTATATGCTTCAGTGAATTGATTCACACAGTATCTGAGCCTGAGTCGCTCCCCAAAAAGCAGAGGCTACACCATGATTCAATATTTCAGATGAAATTGTAAAAACGCAGAGATTTAATAGGTTTAATCTTCAGATGTCTGGGTAAGGAAATAAATAAATAAACGCAGAGATTTAATAGGTTTAATCTTCAGATGTCTGGGTAAGGAAATAAATAAATAAACGCAGAGATTTAAACAACCGAAACCCAATCGATTCATAAATACATTACAGAGCATACAAGTTAAGATCCAGTCGGTTCCAGAATTCATTTACAGGACATAAGGTTTAGGTCCACATCCACTTCAGAAATTGATTACAAAGATGGAGTCGATCTCAGGTTTCGAATACAGGACGCAGAGGTTTAGATCTTAAAAATCATTTAAAAAAAAACAGAAGACTTAGGTTTTAAGAATCTACAGGGCAGTCATTGGATAGATCGACCTTCACGCGTTTACAGAGTGATTCAGAATTAGACGGTGATAAGGGATCGGAGCAGCACAGATTTTACAGGATAATTACAATTCGTTTTAACAATTCTGTATTCGTCAAGAATTCGATACACAAAGATTTAAGGTCAAAATTTACAGTTTGCAGCGAAATTTCTGGAAACACCCAAAATCTTCGAAAAGATGCACAGAGAGTTTAAAAATCAAATTTACAATTTGCATCAAATTTATGGAAACGCCAATGATCTTCGAATGGATGTACAAAGAGTTTAAAAGGTCAATAATTACCAAATAAAATCATCACTGAAGTCTGAGCAGAAAATTAAGATCTAGAATTCTAATTCCCGATGCCCACACGCTGACACCAAATAGAAAGATTTTCGAGAGTTAAATTCTGATTCCATAATTACAAATACATCAACACTGCAATCTCCGCAGGAATTAAGACCCTGAATTCTAAGACACGCTGCTACCGTATGAGGAATATCAAATGGGAAGATTTCGATCTAGTGTTTATATATATATATATATTACACAGTTCAAGATCCAAATCGAAGTTACAGCTATCTAGGCTAAATTCAAATAGGGTATATTTCTTGTTAAGATTTAATATGCTAAGACAGAAAATATCAGCATTGCATTCCATTTCACAACAATAGCATATACAGGATCACTGAAAGAACAACAAGCATAGCATAAACACAAGAAACATAGATTTATCCTGGGAAACCATCATAGGGTAGAAAACCCAACAAAGCTTCCTCAAAATAGATGACCAGCAAATACAAAGATGTAAACCCTAGACATGAGCTCCTTCTCCTCGATAGCAGATCTCTCCCTCACCTATGCGCTATTCACAAGTGAGTGTAGTGTGTGTTAAATGAGGAACACACCTCCTCTATTTATACACAACTCCGACTTGACTTTTACACTAACTAGGTCGGCCCCAACTTAACTAATTAACATAATGTGGTAGGGCCGACCCCACTAGGGTGGTCTAATAACCCTTTAACCCACATGATTCATATAGGGCCGACCCCCACCAGGGAAGTCTAATAACCCAAGTTACCACATTCTCCATGGAGGAATAAAACATCTACGGATATACAATAAGGTCTTCATGGAGGAATGAAACATCTCCGGAATAATAAAGTACAAATATAATATTCTTAGAAGTTACAATATTTCAACACTCCCCCTTAACGAGAAGGATATTATAATAACATCTGCAAGAGTGAGGAGTCATCAACATCATACATGATACATCTATAAATCATTGGAAGCTTTCTCAACATCATCACTAACTCAACCAATTACTGGAATATCTTCAGGTCTTCAGTACTGGAGTATTAGCATCATCAGTATTGAGTCTTCACCTTCTGCAGCACTCGATCAACTACAACATCGTCATCATCGGATCGCCCGATCAACAGCCTCATCGTTTGGATCTACTGATCATCATCATAACAACATCAACTGGATCCTCTTGATCAACATCATCACATCATCAACTGGATCCTCTCGATCAATAGCATCACGTCATCAACTGGATCCTCTCGATCAACAGCATATGGATCATCTCGATCTACAGCATCTGGATCATCTCGATCTACATCATCTAGATCATCTGGATCATCTTGATCTACAGCATCTTGATCTACAACATCTAGATCATCTCGATCTACAGTATCATCATCTCGATCATCATCATCTAGATCATCTCGATCATCATCATCTGGATCATCTCGATCTACAGCATCTGGATCATCTCGATCTACAACATCTGGATCATCTGCAATACACATGATGTAGTTACAGGATGATCAATCCTTATCAATTTTAGACAAGTCTCATGTCTATGGACGATGAAATCCATATCTACTTCTAGGATGATCAATCCTTATCAATTTTAAACAAGTCCCATGTCTATGGACGATGCAATCCAGATCTACTTCTAGGATGATCAATCCTTGTCAATTTTAGACAAGTCTCATGTCTATGGACAATGCAATCCAGATCTACTTCCAGGATGATCAATCCTTATCAATTTTAGACAAGTCTCATGTCTATGGACGATGCAATCCAGTCACGTACATTTTGAACCAAATGTTCAGGGACGATGCAGTCCTATCACGTACCTTTTGAACCAAATGTTCAGGGATGATGCAGTCCTATCACGTACCTTTTGAACCAAATGTTCAGGGACGATGCAATCCTATCACGTACCTTTTGAACCAAATGTTTAGGGAAGATGCAGTCCTATCACGTACCTTTTGAACCAAATGTTCAGGGATGATGTAGTCCTATCACATACATTTTGAACTCAACGTTCAGGGATGATGCAGTCCTATCACCAATTTTCGGAGACAGATGTCTATGGGTCATTTCAGGGGACCGAAGTCCAGGGATGATGCAATCCCTCTCGTCCACTAGGAACTTCTTTCTAGGAGACATATGTCTACGGATCAATTCAGGGGACCGAAGTCCAAGGATGATGCAATCCACTTGTCAACTTAGACTAAGTCTAAGGACCACTTATCGACCTCATTGTCGATATCACCAATACAGGTATCCACATCATCGACCTCACCGTCAGTATCATCAATACAGGTGTCCACATCATCGACCTTTCTGTCGATTCAGGCAATCTCATCATCAGTGACCATATCACTCCCCCTTTCGAGGAGGGTCCTTCTGAACTACACCAAGCTTGTCTCGGAAATACTCAAACTTTACTCGAGACAGAAGTTTGGTCAATACATCAACAACTTGTTCATCAGTGCTCACATACTCGAGCTTTGTAGCTCCTTTCTGCACCATATCCTGTATATAGAAATATCGGATCTCTTTGTGCTTTGATTTATCATGAAACACTGGATTCTTATTCATCTTGATACAACTCTGGTTGTCACACAGGATCACAGTGGGGTCCATCTCTAAGTCAAACAAACTTGATAACAAATTCTGAAGCCACATCGCTTCACAATTAGCAGAGTAAGCAACAATATATTCCGCTTCAGCTGAGCTGAGAGCCACACTAGACTGCTTCCTGCTAAACCACGAGATCATGGCAGATCCCAAACAATAACATCCTCCCAATGTGCTTCTTCTTGTCTGATACAATTCCTGCCCAATCAACATCTGTGTAGCCATATAATCTGAAGTCATGATCTCCAAGATAACATAGAGCAAAGTCTATCGTACCCTTTAGGTACCTCATCACATGATTTGTAGTTGCATCTGGGTTCCACTGACTCAAGGTGTTCATAGCAAAGCATATATCTGGCCTGGTATCGTCAGATACATCAATGACCCAATAATCTGTCTGTACAGAGTCATATCCACTAACTCTGATGAGTCGTTAGCTAACAGCTTCAAGTTGGAACCCATGAGAGTGGCCATGGTTGTACATTCCAACATATCAAATATTCTTAAGATTTCCATAGCATGCTTTCCCTGGTTGAGAAAGATTCCTTTTGGGCCTTGCCATACTTCTAGACCTAGGAAGTAATTCATCAATCCGAGATCTTTCAACTCAAACTCTGAAGAGAGCTTCTTCTTGCACTCAACAATTTGTTTCTCATGTCCAGTCAGAAATAGATCATCAACATATAGCAACAATATGACAGGTTCATCATCCATAATGGATAAGCTTTACTCTTGGTAAAGCCCAAGCTTGTCAGGAAACTGTCAATTCTCCCTCTGTGACTGAACATCATTCACACTCTGCATTGAGTGTTCTTATGCATATCTATCTGTGCCATCTCCCGTCAAATGGGTCTACTGATATGTGCCTCAAGATCATTTGAACTCTGTGGTGAGTTCCTTCTTGCATCCATCTAAGAGAAGAATGTCATCTGTATATAGACACCATCTTCAACCTTGTAGCAAAGTTTGAAATCTGCATCACCCATGGTGATCATTAAGCTCATCAAATGACTATTGATCCTAGGTACCCGTACAGAGCTTTCTTCAATTGAATCCTGGGAGTTTTCTCGATTCGCACTTCTTCTTTAATCACACCATTGAGAGAACAGTATTATCTAGCTACTTGGAGCAAACATCTCGTCATGATCCTCTTCCTCTTTCTAAGAGAATCTTCTAGCCACGATCCTTCTATAGTATGTTTGATTTGTAAATCTTCTTGTTGAACATCCATCACTTGTTCGGTGTTCATCATTCTTCATGATCTTTCCTACAAATCAAAGTTAATTACATGATTAGTAATACTTCATAATCATCAAATCATATTGACATGATAATCTATTATGCATACAGATATGATTCGCATGGTTATGCAACCATCTTGAACAATACTTTGGCACAACACTTTTCCATATCCTGTATGCATACAGTGGTTATCTAGATACCTTCCATCTCTACCGGAACATACTATCAAGAGCGTGCACAACTCTCAGCATGTCAGCAAAGAGGTTTCATTCTAGTCAAACAACAATGGAATGTTTGTCCAACTTACCCATCATATGCATATAACTATTCCAAGCAATATCATTTACTATTTCATAGATTCAAATGTCAATTCAAATACTTATCTTTTATGGTTGCCTCCCGCTTGTTCTCTATATGTCTTTAAACTTCTTATCCATCTTGGACCACTATGCATACTAGTGTCATCATCATGATCTCATACATAATCATACATTCATTAGTATAGTCTCAATACTATCAAAACATGATAATCTTAAGTATATATGGTCATGATCATTTCATACACAGGTATACTTACCTAAGATCCTAACAAAGTAGGATTCTAACTTGATATAGGAAAACATACCTGGATTATCAAGCTTGGTTATGTCTTAACATACCCAAACAATATCTTCTTTGTTCTCTTCAATGATTTAGAGATCTGTGCTAGAACCTGCATATCTCATAGGTTAAGCATAGTAGAACAAAGTAATACATACCTTGTAAGTAGATCTTCTATGTGGTCAAAGACTATGGATGAGTCTTTGTCCCTATGTCATCATGGTCATAGAACTTGATCTGTCTTTCTTGATGTACATGTATCTTGTTAGTAGACAACATCATCCTCATACAACACCACAAGTGCATTAGTACAATCATAAGTGTCACAACCTTAATCAAGGAATGTCTTCTATCATTCACATGCGTTCATTATCAAACAATCATAACTGTACTAACCTAATTAACATGAAGACAAACATATCATAAACATAACCATGAACAAAATTCAACACATACCTGTATCTCCTCAAGTCATACCTGTCAGGATTGCTTTTAACCCAATCCACTTTGATTTTCTAAAACTGGATTTGGAGCTGGATTAGGGATTGTTAGAGAAACCCTAAAAATTCAAACTTTGAATTTCAAACATCTGAATGGATGGAAATATGCGCCTTGCTGAGATGATCAAGCTAGCATACTTCAATTTTGAAATCTTCAAAATTTGACCCCTCAAAATTGCCTTTGAAGCTTCTGGATCTTCTGGACAGGATCCCGAACTAGGGTTTGGTGAAGCCCACCCTTCTGCCCAATCAAAAGGTTCGATCCAAATATCTAAACTTTGATTTTTCTGAGGAGCTTCCAGTCGTGGTCACAGATTTCAAAAATTCCAACTTTTGTAGAAGCCCTAATTTTCCACCTTTCCGATCAAAATCCCGAACTAGGGTTTGATAAAGCCCACACTTCTGACCAACCAAAAATTTCGATCTTGGTCTTTAAATTTTGATTTTTATGAGGATCATTCAGCTATGGTCTCCGATTCCAAGAATTTCAACTTTCTATGAAACCCTAATTTCCCACAACAGTGACGATTCAAGAATGAAGGTGCTTAAAATCCAAATCTGTTTTGACATAAATATGCACCTAATTGTTTCCAATGTAACTCTGAAATTACAAATCCATAAGTTCTAAAACTGCTTCCTGTGGTATCCCGACCTGTCTTCTTTCCAACCCCATAGGTCTGACCTCAATTGGATTCTCTGAGAGAGAGTTATGCCAAGTGTCACAACGTGACCTGTTTATGGGATAAAACAAGAGAGAGAATTTGTATGTCGTTCCACGTGTCACTGGTTCAACTTCTGTTGATGTATATATAACTTCGGAATGTATTTCACATATATGTATATTGTATTCCTATAGAGATGGTATTATTCCTCTATAAGGAAGTGTCGTCATTTATATTGTAAGTGTCGTAACTTATACTTGATGGGTTATTAGACCACCTTCTTTGGGGTCGGCCCTGTATAAGTCATGTGGGTCAAAGGGTTATTAGACCACCCTATTGGGGGTCGGCCCACTCAGCATTATGTTATGTGGTAAAGTTCGAGCCTACATGAGTTAGGTAAAAAGGCAAGTCAAGTCAAGTATAAATATAGTGCGGGAGGCACTCTATTTGTTCACTCACTTCTCACACATGCACTCAAGGAGGAGTGGCGCACTTATGGAGGAGGAGGATCTGCTGCTAGGTTATGGCTATCTCTCTTGGTTGGTTGTATCATTTCTCTATCTATCTCTGAGGAAGTTATTGGGGTTTTTCACCTTTATGGTTTTCCCCAAGTAAATCTTTGTGTCTCTTGTGTGCTTGCATTATTGTCTCCATGATTGATATGCTGTAGATATGCTGTACATGTTGTTCTCTCAGTTAAGATCCTAGATCAGATTGAAGTAAATTCTGAAAATTTAACATGGTATCAGAGCTAGCCTGAAATAAGGCATGATATGGCATGTATGACACTTGTTGCACTTAGGATGCTAGGGCTTGATATAGCAAAAACCAGTCATCGTAGCACTTTTGCTATAAATCCATTTTGGTGAATTTTTCGGATCTGAAATTGTTACAGGACGAATCTAAAATCGCCAGGTACCTTGTGTCCAAAGGACAACCTCTAATTCGCTGTACGTTGTGATTTATGATCTGTACAATATAGGGTTTCTGCCTCTTCCAGATCTGAGTCAAAATCAGGTGACCTTGGGAAAAAGGTCATAACTTGGGCTAGGAAGATCCAAATGAAATTTCGTGGAAAGTGACAGGTAGTACACAGACTGTACTATCTCAGAAAACTTTTTCAGAGGACGAAGTTGAACCAGTGACACGTGGCACACCGTACAAGTTCGCTCTCCTGTATTATCCCATAAACAGGTCACGTTGCGACACTTGGCATAACTCTCTCTCAGAGAATCCAATTGAGGTCAGACCTATCAGGATGGAAAGATAACAGGTCGAGCTATCTCAGAAAACTTTTTCAGAGGCCGAAGGTCAAACAGTGACATGTGGCACACCGTACAAGTTCGCTCTCCTGTATTTTTCCAAAACAGGTCACGTTGCGACATTTGGCATAACTCTCTCTCAGAACATCCAATTGAGGTCAGACCTGTCAGGATGGAAAGCTAACAGGTCAGGCTATCTCATAAAACTTTTTCAGACCCTGTGGATCAAAAATTTCAGAGTTACACCAGAAACAATCAGGTACATATTTCTGTCAAAACAGAATTATTTTTTTGGTACCTTCATTCATGGCTTCCGGAATTTAGGGCTTTGAAGAAAGTTGAAATTTTTGTAATCGAAGACCACGGCTGGATGCTACTCATCAAAATAGAAATTTCTAGACCAAGATCAGAATTTTTGGTTGGGCAGAAGGCCGTGCTTGATCAAACCCTAGTTCGGGACTTTGATCAGAAAAGTGGAAAATTAGGGCTTTTGTAAAAATGGGAATTTTTTAAAATCTGTGACCATGGCTGGAAGCTCCTCAGAAAAATAGAAGCTTAGAGCTTTGGATCAAACCTTTTGACTGGGCAGAAGAGTGGGCTTCATCAAACCCCAGTTCAGGGTCACGTCCAGTGAATCTAGAAGTCTCAAAGGCAAAATTGAGGAGTGAAACTTTGTAGTTTTCAAATTCTGAATATACCAGCTTGATCAGCTCATCAAGGCGCATATTTCTATCCTTTCAGAAGTTTGAAATTCAAAGTTTGAATTTTTGGGGTTTCTCTGACAAACCCATATCCAGCTCCAGGTCCAGTTCTTGCAAATCAAGTGGATTGGGTTAATCCTAGAAGAAGATGGATTGGTCACCTGCATAAGTGAAGGAGTTCCTGTTTCAGAGGGAGATGAGGCTAAGGCTTTACATAAGGAGATTACAAGCGATCTCAACAGGTATGACTCATCGAGGTATGTTTTGAGATTTGTTCATGATTAAGTTTATGGTATGTTTGTCTTCATGTTATTACGGTTAGTACAATTTTGATTTTAGATTTGTTGTATCACCTTAACAAAATTATGAATGCATGATAGAAGATATTCATTGGTTAGGGTGTTGACACTTATGATTGTACTAATGCATTATGGTGTTGTATGAGGTTTATGTTGTCTACTAACATGAAAGGTACACCAAGAAAGGCAAATCATGTTCTGGTTCAAAGAACATATGATCATGATGACATGAGGACAAAGATTCATCCATTGTCATGGATCTCATAGAAGATCCATTTACGAGGTATGTATAACTTGGTTTTATAATGGCTAACCTATGAGATATACAGGTTACTAGCACAAGTCACTGAAGAAGAACAGGAAGACATCATGTGAGTATGTTAGACATAACTAGCTAGCATGCTAATCCAGGTATGTTTTTCCTATATCAAGTTACAATCTCATATTGTGATAAGATCCTTTATATAAGCATACTTGGCATGATTGATTATGATTATTCATTGAAGTTAGTAATCATGGGTTTAGGCATATTATGCTTTTTACTTTGTTTAATAATATGAATAACCAGAAAAGTCCTATGGTCCAATAGGAATATAAGTAAAATAGTAAGTCTCTTATATTGATTGATTTGACTAACCAGAAGAATCATGAAATCATAGGTTTGAATAGTCATGGTTTTATGCATATTATATCTCTTATCTTAATTGATGATTCAACTAACCTGAAGAGTCATAGGTTTGAGTAATTATAGGTTTAGATATGTTATGTTTCTTATGATTTGACTAACCATAAGAATCCTGCATAAACCTTGAATAATAATGCTTACTATTTTTGTTTGAAATGATCATGACTATACATGCTTGAGATTATTGTGTTTTAATAGTATACTAATGAATGTATGATTTTATATGAGATCACAAGGATAACACATTCATGATACTAATAAGCATGCATAGGGGCCAAGGATGAATATGAGTTCAAGAACAGGTAATCCAGGAAGCAAAGATCAAGAGGGAGTACACTCTAGTGGTTTATGCAAGGATGCAGATATTCAGAGGGAGTTGTCCATCTCTCTACATTCCACAACAGAAAGGTGTAGAAGAAGCTACTTCAGATTAGGACTCCAGCAGCTCCTGCAAGGAAGCGAAGACTCAGAGGGAGTCCACCCAACGAACAAACAAAGATAAGTATTTTAAATATCATTTCTTACATATTTGTTTGTTTAAATAAAATTGTTCAATGATGTATATGCTCATGGTCTTAGACTTAGGATATGTATTGTGCATATTAGAATAGTTGCATTGATGAACAATATACTACTAATATACATGGGTAAGTGGCCTATGGCACTGTACAACATTCCATTGCTACTTATCTAGAATGAAACCTCTTTGCTGACATGTTGGGAGTTGTGCACACTCTTAACAATGTTCTGGTAGAGATTGGAAGGCATCTAGAAAGTTACGGGATATGGATAAATGTTGTATTGAAGCATTGGCTAAGATAATTGCATGACTGTATGACATATTTATTTATGTGTAAGAATTTGTTCTGAAAACTATGAGATGTTTTCTAATCATGCAATTTAACTTGTTGTGTAGGAAAGATCGTATGCCATCTCCTACAAAAGAAGAACTACAACATTTGTTCAACAACAAATTTATTTATTGAAGATATTGAAGTTCCCAGGATCTGGGATGAAGAAATGGAATGCCATGATCCGTCGATCATGAAGAATGATGTTTGGGATGTAGTCCCAAGATGTGAAGGGAAGTTTGTTATGACTTCCAAATGGAACTATCAGATCAAGCATGTTGCAGATGGCAGCATTGAGAAATATAAAAGTGATGAAATAGAAGATACACCAGATGGATTCAAGACAGCTTCCTTGAATGGTGTAGTTGAAGAAGAAGTGTATGTAGAGCAGCTACTTGGTTCTGAGACACATGATAGGAAATCATATATGTGCAGAACTTGGTATGGTGAAGATAGATTGATTGCCGACACGCAGCGGAAGCTTACTACCGAGTTTGAGATGAAGAACTTGGGGATGATGCACTATTTGTTTTTGGCATGGAGGTGTGGCAGAGTGCAGATAGAATCTTCCTTGGACAAGGGAAGTATGCAGTAGAGATCCCAAAGAGGTTCGGGATGATGGATTGCAAGGCCATGGCCACACCTATGGCATCAAATCTGAAGCTTCTATGTGATGCTTCATCTGAGCCGATTGATGTCTCTATGTATCGCCAGATGATTGAGTCCTTGATATACCTGACGAACACGAGACCAGACATTTTCTTTGCTGTGAACACATTGAGCCAATTCCTGACGGATCCGAGGAGTGTTCACCTGGTTGCTGTAAAGCATATTCTGAGGTACCTGAAGGGTACAGTGGATTATGGGCTCAGGTATGAGGCGAATCAAAAGTTTAACCTGTAGGGTTATGTTGATTCAGATTGGGCTGGCAGTGCTGCAGACAGGAAGAGCACATCCGGGTGTTGCTTCAGTATGGGATCAGGTGTGATCTCTTGGTTTAGCAGGAAGCAGTCCTACGTAGCACTGAGTACAGCTGAGGCAGAGTATGTTGCAGCCTGTTCAACTAGTTGTGAGGCAGTATGGCTACGGAAGCTACTGTCTGAGTTATTTGATCTCCCGTTGGAGGCTACTGGTATCTTCTGTGATAACCAGAGTTGTGTGAAGCTGTCCGAGAACCCAGTGTTTCATGACAGGTTGAAACACATAGAGATCAAATATCACTATATCAGGGATATGGTGCAGAGAGGAGCTGTGAAGCTCCTGTATGTTACGACGGACGAGCAGATTGCAGATGTGCTGACGAAGCCACTAGCCAGGGTGAAGTTCGAGTACTTCAAAGAGAGGCTTGGCGTTCTTCAGATCGAGGACACTTCGAGGAAGAAGTGATGGACACATTTGCTGAAGCCATTCCAAGCATGTTGGAAGGAGGATGCTTCACATGGCTGTGGATGTAAGTGCTGGATGATGAGCATCAGAATGATGTTCTGGTTTCTGCTTGGATATGATCAGTTGGATCATTTTTATGTATGTATGTACGCATCATGTGGATGCTGGATATGATCAGTTGGATCATTTTATGTATGTATGTATGCATCATGTGGATGCTGGATATGATCAGTTGGATCATTTTATGTATGTATGTATGCATCATGTTGGATGCTTGGACCATGTATCTGTATATGTATCAGGTGGATACATTGTGTGATCAGGTGGATCATGTATGGTGATATATATCATGTATTTGTATTTGTATCAGGTGGATACATTGATGATCAGGAGGATCATGTATGATGATATGTATCGGGTAGATACTTGGTATGCATTAGGTAGATGCATTAATGATCAGGATGATCATAGATGACGAGCTTCAGGATGTTGCTCCAGATGACATGCAGTAGGATGTTGTAGTGATGATCAGGATGATCATAGATGACGAGCTTCAGGATGTTGCTCCAAATGACATGCAGCAGGATGTTGCAGTGATGATCAGGATGATCATAGATGACGAGCTTCAGGATGTTGCTCCAGATGACATGCAGCAGGACGTTGCAGTGATGATGATCAGGATGATCGTGGATACATCAGGATGATGTATGGTGAGTATCAGGTTGATACTCTGTGGCCGTGGATCAGGTTGTGCAGATAAGCATGTAATTTGTGCCCTGGGAGATTTGCAGATGGTCTTTCAAGGTTTTGCCTATGGCATGTAATTCGGTGCCCTGGGACATCTGGCAAATGCTCTTTCGAGGTTTTCCTTGGGAGGACATATAATTTGTGCCCTGGGAGATCTGCAGATAGTCTTTCGAGGTTTTTCCTATGGCATGTAATTTGTGCCCTGGGATATCTGGCAAATGCTCTTTCGAGGTTTTGTCCTATGGCATGTAATTTGTGCCCTGGGAGATTTCAGGACGGAGTTGTGTACCCGTAACATCCTGAAATGCTCTTTCGAGGTTTTGCCATGACCACATGTAATTTGTGCCCTGGGATATCCGATAGGTTGAGCTGTGTGCTCGTAATCAGTCCTGGGATGCTCTTTCGAGGTTTTGTGGTGACCACATGTAATTTGTGCCCTGGGAGATCCGATAGGTTGAGCCTTGTGCTCGTAATCAGTCCTGGGATTCTCTTTTGAGGTTTTGTGGTGAGGTCACATGTAATTTGTGCCCTGGGAGATCCTATAGGTAGAGCCGTGTGCTCGTAACAGCCTGGGATGCTCTTTCGAGGTTTTGTGACGCACGTAATAAGTCCTGAGGATTCCACAGTATGGCCAGTGATGATGAAGACCTGCAGGTGGTGGGCCTACATCCAGTATGAAAAAGGACTGGCTCTGTAGAACTTCCTATGACGAGTAGATTCAGAGATTGATTGAGATAGCAGCAGCAGTGACGATGATGAT
Organism: Larix kaempferi; assembly: GCA_027924585.1. Taxonomy (NCBI): domain Eukaryota; kingdom Viridiplantae; phylum Streptophyta; class Pinopsida; order Pinales; family Pinaceae; genus Larix; species Larix kaempferi. The sequence goes on along the minus strand of BSBM01001666.1, from coordinate 344,454 downwards.
GATGACTCGATGACGATTATCCAGTGACGATGATCCAGAGAAGATGACTTGTGCTAGAAGAACTGTGCTGAGAAATACCTTCCTAGTTAAGAGGGAGTGTTGATGTATATGTAACTTCGGAATGTATTTCACATATATGTATATTGTATTCCTATAGAGATGGTATTATTCCTCTATAAGGAAGTGTCGTCATTTATATTGTAAGTGTCGTAACTTATACTTGATGGGTTATTAGACCACCTTATTTGGGGTCGGCCCTGTATAAGTCATGTGGGTCAAAGGGTTATTAGACCACCCTATTGGGGGTCGGCCCACTCAGCATTATGTTATGTGGTAAAGTTCGAGCCTACATGAGTTAGGTAAAAAGGCAAGTCAAGTCAAGTATAAATATAGTGCGGGAGGCACTCTATTTGTTCACTCACTTCTCACACATGCACTCAAGGAGGAGTGGCGCACTTATGGAGGAGGAGGATCTGCTGCTAGGTTATGGCTATCTCTCTTGGTTGGTTGTATCATTGCTCTATCTATCTCTGAGGAAGTTATTGGGGTTTTTCACCTTTATGGTTTTCCCCAAGTAAATCTTTGTGTCTCTTGTGTGCTTGCATTATTGTCTCCATGATTGATATGCTGTAGATATGTTGTACATGTTGTTCTCTCAGTTAAGATCCTAGATCAGATTGAAGTAAATTCTGAAAATTTAACAACTTCGGCCTTTGAAAACGTTACCTGAGAAACTACAGTCCGTGCTCTGCGTGTCACTTTTTATGAAATTTCAATTGGATCTTTATAGCCCAAGTTGTGATCTTTTTTTTTAGGTCACTTGTTTATGACTCAGATCTGGAAGAGGCATAAACCCTAACTTGTACTGATCATAAATCACAAAGTACAGTGAATTAGAGGCTTTCCTTTGGACACAAGGTATAGGGGGATGTTATCTACGACCTGTCAAGGTTTTAGATCCTGAACATTTCAAAAAATGGATTTATAATGAAAGTTCCACGATGACTAGTTTTTGCTACATAAAACCCTAACCTTCAAATTGTCGCAAGTGAAGCAAGTGTCGTAAGTGCCATACATTGCCTTCCTTCAGGATAGCTCTGATACCATGTTAATATTTAATATTCTAAGATAGAAAATATCATCATTACATTCCATTTCACAACAATAGCATATACAGGATCACTGAAAGAACAACAAGCACATCATAAACACAAGAGACACAGATTTATCCTGGGAAACCCTCATGGGGTAGAAAACCCAGCAAAGATTCCTAAAAATAGATGACCAACAAATACAAATATGTAAAACCTAGACATGAGATCCTTCTCCTCCATATCCGATATCTCCCTCACCTATGTGCTATTCACAAGTAAGTGTAGTGTGTGTTAAATGAGGAACACACTCCTCCTCTATTTATACATAACTCCGACTTGACTTTTACACTAACTAGGTCGGCCCCAACTTAACTAATTAACATAATCTGGTAGGGCCGACCCCACTAGGGTGGTCTAATAACCCTTTAACCCACATGACTCATACAGGGCCGACCCCCACTAGGGAAGTCTAATAACCCAAGTTACCACATTCTCCACGGAGGAATAAAACATCTCTGGATATTCAATAAGGTCTTCATGGAGGAATGAAACATCTCTAGAATAATAAAGTACAAATATAATATTCTTAGAAGTAACAATATTTCAACAGTTCTAGGGTTTGATTTCATAAACAATTTCAAAGCTATAATTTCAGCAAAGATATGTACACGTTGGTACAATCTAAGGGAGAGAAAACATAAGTTTAATAAAAAAAATCGAAACAGAGTATTGACTCCCTTGAGGACTCTTGAATCAGAATCCTCAAACTTTGACTGAAATTTTTCTTAAAAAGAACCAGAGCTAAGCGGCAGGCTAGCTTAGAATTTGATCTCTATTGGTAAGGTATTGAATCAAGTTCATTCTCAAATGACAAAGGTTTAATAAATTAGGGCGATTCCGATAAATTTTAACGGAGTTCAAAGCATGATTCGAAATGATGGAAATAAAAAGAGTACAACCCAATTCATTTTTACAGAGATCCAAATGGCTACGATCTGTAGCGTTTTAGTTTAACATCACATATAATTAATTTGGAATAGATCGCAGATGAGCTGGGGATGAATAGGATGAGATCGGACCCGTGTGGATTCACATAGCTCTTTCATAAATATTAAAACAATCATAGTTTGAACCACTCACACAGATCTTTAATAAACATGAATACAGCCAGAGTTTGAATTTCCCAATGTATTCTCGATTTCTAAAGTTAGTATATACAAATTAACAGAGTTACTAATTACCCAAAAATATAAATCCAAATAGACAAACATAGATCTCAAATACTGATAAACAAAATATCAACGACATTGAACCTGTTTAGATTGTCGTATTTGAGATGAGTTGACCGTTGTAGGAGCGGTTGCTTCAGTAGTCCGATTCAATCCAATTTTGACAAAGATACCGACAACCCCTGATAAAATATGAGTCCGGTGCCCTCAAGGCTCGACCGGGTCTGATACCAAATGTAGGGACCCCCATTTTAGGGTCCCCTAAAAATACTATCTAAACAATACTAACATCATATGATAATTTTAAATCTTGAAAATCAAATGCGAAATCGTAAATAAAATGCTAAAACTCAACTTGTACATAAAATGGAACCATATACCTAATTTTCAAAGGTTGTAGGTGGTTAGCTGATATCCCTTGCCGCTTCGATCGAGACATTCAATCTCCCGATTTACCAAAGACCTCTCAGTTGACCCCCCTACCATATTGAGGGTACTCTTCTTCCCCCCGAACCCCTGAGCATTTTGGGGTCGTAAGAACACACAATGAAAGCTTTCTGCGGGGATCCCCAAATCTCCAAAATTCTAAACCCAACTCACAAGAATCATAAGATAATCTCTCAATTATGGTGCCTGTCCAACAATAGGGAGCAAGAGATTCCATTCTCCTTCTCCTCCCTTTCTTTTATAACCAAAATGTCCATGCCAAGTGTCTCTTCATGCAATATTATTATTTTCTTTAATAATTCTCAATTATTTATTATCATAAAACAAGTGTCACTTTATCTTTAAGTGTGCACCTAAATCCCTACAATGTCTCCTTGTTGTCCCCTTAGTTAATTTCTCTAATCCCTAAATCAATGGGATGTAGGTGGAGTGGTTTCTACTAGAGTCCTAGTTGTATTTTTCTGACTAATAAGTTTATTCATTAATCTTTCTCATTCAAGTTTTCTCCTTTCCACAAATGAAATAAAATATTTCTTCTAATAAATCTTTCACTTTCTTTCAAGTTTTCCCCTTTTCAAAAATAATAAAATGAAATAAAATATTTCTTCTGATAAATCTTTCACTTTCTTTCAAGTTTTCTCCTTTTCAAAAATAATAAAATAAAATGACATAAAATATTTCTTCTAATAAATCTTTTACTTTCTTTCAAGTTTTCTCCTTTTCAAAAATAATAAAATAAAATGAATTTATTCTTGTATTATTGTTTTTATTTACTTTACATGTGGGATTTCCATTATGCAAAATTGATTGATAATCTCTTCCTATTCCTGTCTAGGTACCCCTTCGATGGGCCCTTCCAACAATTCTATTTCTTTCTTCTTATTCTTGTCTAGGTACCTCTTCGGCGGACCCTTCCGACAATTCATTTTCTTTCTTCTTGTTATTGTCTAGGTACCTCTTCGGCGAGCCCTTCCGATAATTCATTTTCTTTCTACTTGTGAGGAGAACTGTGTAGCGATCGAGGAGTCGTTACCATGATATCTCGACTACACTTGTTGGAGAATAAGGGCTGAGGAATAAGGTTCTCCTTATCGCGTGCCCCTCAACTCTCTTACGTGGCCAAGTCGATATGGCCTCACCCGTACGGCACACACTTCCCAGGGCCAGCTCACAAGCTTCCAACCCATGCGTGGAGTGGTAATTCAAGGTCGACAGTCTATCGTCGTACCCCTATGTGTTCTTTTCGTTCTTACGACCCCTATAATTCCATTGTGGGTCAGTCGGTAAATTGTCTTACTTTCCACTGCACACACACACTCAAGCACACATTAAATAGCGCTACACCATCAAATCATTTCATCATTCATCGTCATAATATCTCAGTCAGTCGAGTATCTCTATCATTCTTCATTTTCTCTCAATCAATCAAACATATCTATCATTCATCATTCTATCTCAATCAATCGAGCATATCTAACATTCATCATTCTATCTCAATCAGTCAAGCATATCTAGAATTCAGTCATTCTATCTCAATCAGTCGAGCATATCTAACATTCAGTCATCATTCATTACGTAAATTTGTGAATCATTAAGTAGAGCATTCATTTATTTAGTAAAGTATCAATTTCTATAACTGTCATTCAATGCGTCGCTTTCGTTTATCATTTGTCGTCATGCAAATCATCATGCGTTCTTCAGTCGTTCAAGCATTTTCAATTTTCAAGGGACCAATTACTAAAGTTTATTCGGTCGCATCACTTGGAAAGTGTCGTCAAGTCTACTGTTAGTATATGTATCGAGGCGAGCATTACATAACAGTTAGGTACCTTCTCATATACTTTAAAATGTGTCAATTAAAATTGATTGCAAAAATGTTTAACATAAAGTATTTTGATTGCTTACTCCTTGTTAAGTGTTGGTACATGGTGTGCTCCTAGCTAAGTTAAATTGTGTTTTTACATAATGTCCAATTTTACAAGTATTTAATTATATCTACTTGAATCAAAGTGTACAATTAATAGTCGTGATTCAAGTGTACAATTAATAGTAGTTTATATGATTAGATGGAATTGAACAAAATTATTTAAGCTCACATAACTGAAATCATGGAAAATGGAGATAACTATCATTTGATTTTTAATCACAAACAAGGACTACAGGATTGTGAAGCTTATGCTAAATTAGAGCAATGGTTATTTACAAGAAACTAATGAAAATTCATTAAATTGTTGTCTAAAATCATTACTCTAATTTAGCATAAGATTCACAATCATGAAATCCTTGCTTATGATTAAAAAACAAAAAATCGTTAAATCCCCATTTGTCATGATTTCAGCAACATCTATAGTTCACCAACTATGAAAGTGTTGTACCTAAACATTGAACATATGGATCATTAATTAAAAATTGAAAGTATGAATCATTTATATAAGATTCAAGTTTATTTTACATAAAATCTACAACACACTTCCAAACAAACTTGAATTGAATTTACAAACTTAATGCCAATTTCATTAAACTTGGACTTATTCTAATCCAAGTCACTTTGAAGACAGGTCAAAAGCCGCCTTTCTAAACTCCAAAATCAAGCAAAATTCCTTTCCAAAATTGCCAAATCTAGGTTCCAAAAGTGCCAAAACCGGTTCCAAGAGTGCCAAAACCGATTCCAAAATTGCCAAATCCGATTCTAAAAGTGCCAAATCAAGGTTCCAAAAGTGACAAAACCGGTTCCTAAAGAGCCAAAACTGGTTCCAAAAGTGCCAAATCCAGTTCCGAAAGTGACTAAACCGGTTCCGAAACTACCAAAACCGTTTCCAAAAGTGCCAAAATCCAAGTTCCAAAACCATACTTTTTCTTTTGATATTGGTGTATGTATGATATGACGGTCATTTGAAGTTGAATGTCATTAACCTACACCCCATTTTTTTAATGAGGCTCGAGATAAATGAATGAAGTGGCAGCTGACCCTTCTTCTGCCCACTATTATTTTCATAATAGTTCTAGATTGCAAGAAGGATGGTTCGATCCTTGTGTTCACAATTCTGGATACAGGTGAATTGTCGGATATTGGTGTTCACAATTATCTACTGAAAGAAGGGGCGGTCGATCCTTCTTGTCAGGAGTCGGTAGTCGGGATAAATATTGTTTACATGTTATAACATAGGCAATGTCCCGATCCCTGCCATATACTGTGGAAGTCGGTAGTGGGGAAATGTTGTCCCAACCTTCGTATATTAATTGCTTTTCATTTCTTGTTTAAATGAAGCGTCGACCGACCCTTCTTGTGCTTACCATTCAGGATATACATGAATTGATAGCTTATACTTCGTAGGTTGAATATTTGCACAATTACCTCATTAATGAAGGGGCGATCGACCCTTCTTCTGCCCAATATTATTTTCATACTAGTTCTATACTTCTAGAAAGGTCGGCTGACCCTTCTTGTGATTTATATTTTTCTAGTCTTGATCATTCTGGTTATGCATGAATTGATCTCTATTTCGGAAGACCAAAATCTCACACGTGTGTGCCTCAAGGAGAGACCTGACTCCATAGTAAGTGATGATATGGCATGTATGATGATAGGGAATCTATGATGACATGGAATGTGTGATGAGGCTGGAAAGACACATGATGGTGTTCTAGTGTATCATTTAGTCAGTGTTGCAATCTAACATCATTCTCAAAAAGTATGGCAAGTTTGTGAAACTTTGTAAATTGACAAAGTATCGAAAAAGTAGTCAAAACTACTCTGATAGAATGCTTGCCATAATTCATGGTTTCAGAAAAATGCACGCACCATCATATCATGCTATAGCTTATTGAAGTGGCTATCTAGTTACACATGATTGTAGATTGCAGGAACTGTTTGAATAATGGATTTATGACATGCATTTCCGCAACCCTCAACCCGCAATGCGGATTGCAGAAACTTTGGTTTGTTTTTGTTTCGAGTTGTAGCCCCACAACCCGCAATAGCGGATTGCGGGAATGTTGTATAAATTTCCAGACAATAAAACCCCCGTAACTCGTCTTCTTCATTCCCCAGATTAGATCTCAACTGTTGACTTGTCTTAATCTTACGACCCAGATTTAACCCGACGGAATTAATAAATATGTTGATTTTGTTTCTGTTTCCTTTTATTATTTTTCATCTTCAAAAATGATCTGATGTGTGGATTTTACTGCAAGTTTTTACTAGGGGTTGTTTTCACCATTTTTTCGAGCTTAAATGAAGGGTCAGTCGACCCTTCTCGTGCTTAGTATTTTTGCAGTCTTCACCATTCAGGATATACATGAATTGACAGCGTATACTTCGTAGGTTGAATATTAGCATAACTCCCTCATAAATGGTGTTCTGGTGCTATCTGACATCATTATGGAAAAGTATGACAAGTTTATGAAACTTTGGAAATTAACAAAGTATGGAAAAAGTAGTCAAAGCTGCTCTGAGAGAATGCCTGCCATAATTCATGGTTTGAGAAAAAAGCATGCACCATCATATCATACTATAGATTGTTGAAGTGGCTATCTAGTTATACATAATTGCAGATTGCAGGAAGTGTTTGAATAATGGATTTGCAACATGCGTTTCCGCAACCCGCAACCCGCAATGCGGATTGTGGATTGCGGAAACACAGGTTTGTTTTTATTTGAAGTTGTAGTCCCGCAACCTGCAATTGTGGATTGCGGATTGCATGAATGTTGTATATATTTCCAAAAAAATAAACTCCCGCAACACCTCTTCCGCATTCCATAGATTAGATCCTAGCCGTCGATTTTTCTTAATCTTATGGCCTAGATTTAACTCGATGGAATTAATTAACATGTTGATTTTTTTCTGCTTCCTTTTATTTTTTTTATCTTTGAAAATTATCTGTTGTGTGGATTTTACTGCGAGTTTTTACCAGGGGTCAATTTTCGCCATTTTTTACAGCTTAAATGAAGGATCGACCGACCATTCTTGTCCTTAGTATTTTTCCAGTCTTCATCATTCTAGATATATATGAATTGACATCCTATCCTTTGTATGTTGAATATCTGCACAATTCTCTCATAAATGAAGGGGCGACCGACCCTTCTTCTGCTCAATATTATTTTCATACTAGTTCTAGGCTACCAGAAGGGTCGTTCGATCCTTCTTGTGTTCACCAATCTAGATATAGGTGAATTGTTGGATATTGGTGTTCACAATTATCTACTAAATGAAGGGTCGGCCGGCCATTCTGGTTATACATGAATTTATCTCTATTTTGGTAGGCCAAAATCTCACACGTGTGAGCCTCAAAGAGAAAACTGACACCATAGGAAGTGATGACATGGAATGTGTGAGTGTTGCAATCTGACATCATTCTGGAAAAGTATGACAAGTTTGTGAAACTTTGGAAATTGACAAAGTATGGAAAAAGTAGTCAAAACTACTCTGAGACAATGCTCGCCATAATTCATGGTTTGAGAAAAATGCATGCACCATCATATCTTGCTATAGCTTGTTGAAGTGGCTATCTAGTTATAAATGATTGTGGATGTGGGAACTGTTTGAATAATGGATTTTCGACATGCGTTTCCGAAACCCACAACCCGCAATGTGGATTGCAGATTGCGGAAAATTAGGTCGAGTTGTAGTCCCGCTACCCACAATTGCAGATTGCAGGAACGTTGTATATATTTCCAAAAAATTAAACCCCTACAACTCGTCTTCTGCATTCCAAAGATTCGATCTGAGCTGTCGATTTGTCTTAATCTTACGGCCCATATTTTACCCGACGGAATTAATAAATATGTTGATTTTGTTTCTATTTCCTTTTATAATTTTTCATCTTCGAAAATTACCTGCTGTGTGGATTTTACCAGCTTAAATGAAGGGTCGGCCAACCCTTCTTGTGCTTAGTATTTTTGCAGTCTTCTCCATTCAAGATATACATGAATTGATATCCTATATTTCGTAGGTTGAATATTTGCACAATTCCCTCATAAATGAAGGGGCAATCGGCCCTTCTTCTGCCCACTATTATTTTCATACTAGTTCTAGAATGCCAGAAGCTTGGCAGAGATCGACGGTTACAGAAGCTTGACGAAGATCGACGGCCCCAAGTGATATTCACAAAAGTAAGATAGGACAGTTTAAGCGTGGGCGGAGTTTTGCTAGCCCGCGAGCAAGTTGGAAATTAGATCAACGGGTGGAAAGACATATCTACGGACGACAGGTACTTCAGTGATTTGAGATGTGTGGGGAAATAAACTTTTCAGATTTGCGAACTTTTGGTAGGGACTGCATGTTTTTACTGTGCGGATCTGGTGGGGAAAGACATCAGTGGTGGAGGTTTAGTTTGCATATTGAACATGCACGGAGCATCAACATGTTCCAAATTCGTGAACCTCGGTAAAGGCCGCACCTTTGGATGGTAAGGATGCGGAAAGGGGCCAGATCGACAGTTGATAATAAATACGCAGATCTAAGGTGTGAGGAAGGCATCGTTTGAGAGATTGAAGACTGTGGAAGGACGTGGGGATAAGCATGGAAGAAGATAAACGGTACTAGATCGATCATGCAATATGGATGGCTCATAGAAATTCCTTTATCGCTAGAGGACAAGAATGATAGGAAAGGATAGAAAATATAAAAAATGGAATGCACGGGGATCTGAGTACTGTATGATTCGGTTTCCCCCTTGCCCCCTTGGTTGAGGTCAAGGGGGGCAGGTTAATTTATATAGACTCAAATAGACTCTAGCACCTTGTTGACTGCACATTCTATCTTGGAACAAGTCCAACAAAGCTGATGCAATAACTTAACAACTAGCTCAAAGAAAACTTCAAAGAATCAGGTAAGAGAGCTACAATGGAAAGTCACATGACACATATAGAATAAAGTTATAATCATTTTGAATCTTTGATATATAAGCAAATCTAAGGGTTTAAGCTTGCTCCAATGCATGTAGGAAAAATTCCCACTTCCAAAGGTATATTCTTCCTCCATGAGATCAAATGAGCTAAGACTTAAAATTGGACGAAAGTATATGCAAGCCACCCGATAATTTGAAAAGATTTCTAGTATTAAAAATAGAATTTACATGCATTGAATAGATGGCAACCTTAATTTACCTGCTGTGTGGATTTTATTGCAAGTTTTTACTAGGGGTCCATTTCGCCATTTTTTCCAGCTTAAATGAAGGGTCGGACGACCCTTCTTGTGATTAGTATTTTTGCAGTCTTCACCATTCAGGATATACATGAATTGACAACCTATACTTTGTAGGTTGAATATTTGCATAGTTCCATCATGAATGAAGGGGCGACCGACCCTTCTTCTTCCCATTATTATTTTTATACTAGTTCTAGACTGTCAGAAGGGTCGTCCGATCCTTCTTGTGTTCAACGATCTGGATATAGGTGAATTGTTGGATATTGTTGTTCACAATTATCTACTAAATGAAGGATTGACCGACCCTTCTTCTAATTTATATTTTTTCGGTCTTGACCATTTTGGTTATACATGAATTGATCTCTATTTTGTAAGGCCAAAATCTCACATGTGTGAGCCTCAAAGAGAGAACTGACATCATAAGAAGTGATGACGCTTTGTTTTGTTTTTATTTGGAGTTGTGGTCCCAAAACCCACAATTGCAGATTGCGGATTGTGGGAACGTTGTATATATTTCCGAAAAATTAAACCCCCGCAACTTGTCTTCCACATTCCCCGGATTAGATCTTAGCCGTCGATTTGTCTTAATCTTACGGCCCAGATGTAACCCAACGGAATTAATAAATATGTTGATTTTGTTTCTGTTTTCTTTTATCATTTTTCATTTTCGAAAATTGCTTGTTGTGTGGATTTTACTGCCATTTTTTACTAGGGTTCGTTTTTGCCATTTGTGTGGATTTTACTACGAGTTTTTACCAGGGGTCGTTTTCGCGAGTTTTTACTAGGGGTCATTTTTGCGACTTTTTGCCCTGGGTCATTTTCATGACTTTTTACCAGGGGTATTTTTCGCCAGTTTTTCTAGCTTGCACAGGTTTGCTTCGTGTCACTTCTTATTCCCAAGATCGTCAGATCCAAGCTGCAAGACCTGTTAAGACACAGAAAAGAGAAACGAGTAAAGAGCATCTATACAATAAGAGATCTATGTAAACAGTTAAGGAGGTAAACAACACAACATCATCACATATGAGAGCGATATTGGTGGAAAGCATTTGTATTACTGCAAATAGAGGAGTACATGATAGAGATATAGAACTACAACCAATGACTTAACGTAGCAGCCCTTCTCCACACAAGCCAATTGCCAAGCCCTTCCAAGGAAGCATGAATTCTCCAAGAGGTGAGTGAAGGTGTTCTAAGAGAGATTTCACCAGCATGTAGATACCATGGTCTTCCTCCCCTTTGGTATGGGAGTGAGCCTCATATATATAGGACTAAGTGGATGAGATTATGGATAGGATAGGTTGAGAGATGGTAGGAGAGAGATAGGGGATCTTCCCAATGAGTTAGGGGTCGAGTACCAGCTCTCCAAGAGATCAAGGATAAGCTTCCAAATGGGTAAGCTTCGAGAAAGATCTCGAAATGGCTATTTTTTCCCATTAACAGACCTCGTCGCACCTTGTTATAGAGCAACTTGCGATGTCGCATGTTGCTAGTGTGCAACCTGCGACCTCCTCTCAAAAGGTTGTACCAACTGAGTACAAATCCTCTCAAATGAATACTTGGTCCAGATGACTTCAGGGATGTATACACTAAATCATGATGATGGGTAGATTTTAGGTGTAACAGAATGCCCCCCAAAGCATGAAGCTGTTAAGGATGTACAGGTGAATTGCTTTGATAGAAATAATGGAAAAAGACTTGTTGGATGAAGGACACTGCTGTAGTACAACTGACTCTGAACTGACAATCTCATACGTAGTACAACATGGCTACCGACCAATATATTGCAGATCCATGGGAGTAATGACCGACTGAACACAATCATGGCTACTAGACACAAGCGTAGATCCATGATGAGATGATAACACGGCCATGACCAATACAAAGTGGATCCGTGTAATATGACTCAATACAAACTCCATCGCAACTTGGGTAAAACATGACTCCCCAGGGTCTTCAAGCTGAAACTGCAATGATACGAATCTATCCATGTGATTACAAATGTCTTGACGTCGAACATGGTAGAAACCACTTGATTACCGATCATTGATGTAAACCGTTAACAAGTGCAAGGGAGATCACCATTAATGTCAATGATTCCCAAGGTATCATAGTACATATCATCTAGCGTGAATAAATGAGTTGACGTCGAATGCAAGATGAAATATTTCAATCAAGAGTCAATAACGTAAACTCATGATGAAAGCGAGGTGACTTGCCATTGAGGCATGCAGGATGTGGGTACTTGACTGGTTTCTAGATTCAATCCTTGGATGATGAGTTGAACTCGACAAGGATGAATCCATCGAAGGAGGGCCAGGATGAATCCCTCATCAATCGACACGAAACATGACAAAAGATGTGTAGAGTGGATCGGATGGTACAATAACATGTGAGACTGACTCAAAGTGACAATGGCATGACGACATGTGTACTGACTAAAAATGATGAGTGATAAGTGTGTTCTTGAACATGGGCATGGCATGACTTGGCAGTATTGACATGAGAATGACGCAAACTTCTAATGCAACTGATAGTGGAAGCTTTCTCTGAATGACTTAGAGGAGTAACAGGACTTAGAAATTAAGCGGGGACTCATAGACAAACAGATGACCCAAGTATCAGTATGAAAATGTAGACGAGTGCCATGTTCAAGAACGACTATATACTGCCACTAAGGTATGTAACACAAACACTTTCCTTTTCCCCCATCATGAATGATGAGTGCCTCATGTGTTTTTTAACGAGCTTGATGAGGGTAACCAGATGCTTGGTATAGCTCATCTCATAGATGAGTCCAATCCCAAATATTTTCCGAACCTAGGATAGGAGGGGTTTGTCCCATGATGGGCCCTTCAATGTGAAAATTTAACGAGTCCATAGAAGGCAAACTCGATCCCCATTTCATATTTAGAGAGTCTGAAAAGAACTAAAGAAGACTCCAATGGTCCTTTTTCGTAAATTTAGCCTCATCGCTCGAAAAAAGGGTAAAACAACGCGGGAGAGGACTCTTCCAGTCATGATTGGCTGGAGTATTCCTTTTTCGTAATTAGTGCCCCTTGGTCCGAAAAAGGGGTAAACTATCACCATGAAGATGACCATTCAAATACTTTAACAACCGTGAACGCGACAAGTTCGCTTGGCAATCTTTTCAATTTTAGGGAGTCTGAAAAGAGCTTAACTATGGACTCCGGGGGTGTCCTTTTCCGTGGAAGTTTAACGAACCCGGAAAAGTGATAAATCATAACTCGGCACTTGTTCTCATGATTCGGCGAGTACGAGAACAAACGAAGAGTAAACTCATCCTCATGCAATAATTACGACTTAACTAAAAACAATATTGATAAAACGTTCAAAGGAGTGTTCATACCTGTAATTACCGTTGGTAATGCGAGAAACTCTACAAAAGACCACTTTACGACTCCTGTACACTAGAGAAAGTGTCAAATAGCCCCAAATATAATGACAAACGGTTGAAACTATAGCAAATGGCCCAAAAGCATCAAAATATTTGAAAAGGAATATTCCATTCTATTCTATAAATAGAAATATGGGCCAAAAATAGAAACATTGTTCAAATTGCCAATTTGGGTGGAGAAGTACCAATTTGGAGCCAAAACTTCCTTTGCCGATTTCAGGAGCTACGATCTGCCATTTTACCAGCCGTCCGGACCAAGTAGGCCTAAATCTCAGCCAACAACTTTGTAGTGGTTTATTTTTCCAATTTTTGTTCATTTTTTGAGTTTTTTTACGATTTGGGGAGGGGCCATTGCGCCCTTGGCTCGTCGCAAGTGGCCCTTTCGAGACTTGCGATGAGACCGGTTTGTTGTAAGAGTAGAAAATGGGACCTGCGACAACATCGCCCTGTACGTGAAGGTGAGGCAAGATGGCAGAAACCCACAACTCAAACATCAAAAATATCCCAAAAAATGAGTTTGTGCAAGTTGGGAAAGGACCTAACATGTTTTAAATGCTCCTTTTGGCAGGTTACCAGCAAGCAAAGATGGTATTAGAGTGGCAAGAAAGAGAACGTGAAGTGGAATATGAGCAAGCTGCAAACGATCCACAATGTGTGGCTGCTTTGACAATCCACTCGACCGGAGGCGAGCCGGATCTCCCTAGCTCAATGCGAGTCTAGAACAAATAGAACAGACTACAAATACATTTCCTAGATCTACTTAATGATCAAGTACTAGATGTCTTACCTCTTTGATTCGCTATCCTTTCTCTCAAATGTTGCTCCACATCCTGAGATCATCAGATCCAAGCTACAAGACCTGTTAAGACACATAAAAGAGAAACGAGTAAAGAGCATCTATACAATAAGATATCTATGTAAACAGTTAAGCAGGTAAACAACACAACATCATCACATATGAGAGAGATATTGATGGAAAGCATTTGTATTACTGCAAATAGAGGAGTACATGATAGAGATATAGAACTACAACCAATGACTTAACGTAGCATCCCTTCTCCACACAAGCCAATTGCCAAGCCCTTCCAAGGAAGCATGAATTCTCCAAGAGGTGAGTGAAGGTGTTCTAAGAGAGATTTCACCATCATGTAAAAGACCATAGTATTCCTCCCCTTTGGTATGGGAGTGAGCCTCATATATATAGGACCAAGTGGATGAGATTATGGATAGGATAGGTTGAGAGATGGTAGGAGAGAGATAGGGGATCTTCCCAATGAGTTAGGGGTCGAGTACCAGCTCTCCAAGAGATTAGGGATAAGCTCCAAAATGGGTAAGCTTCGAGAAAGATCTCGAAATGGCTATTTTTTCCCATTAACAAACCTCGTCGCACCTTTTTATAGAACAACCTGCGACGTTGCATGTTGCGAGTGTGAAACCTGCGACAACCTCTCAAAAGGTTGTACCAACTGAGTACAAATCCTCTCAAATGAATACTTGGTCCAGATGACTTCAGGGATGTATACACTAAATCATGATGATGGGTAGATGTTAGGTGTAACATGGCCGCATAGCCAAACACAACAAGTAACATGCCAAACGTTGATTTCCTGCCAACAACAAAAAGGATACCACTCATTAGAATAAATAAAAAAAGGTTGAAAAGGTTGATCTCCTGCCAACAGCAAAAACAACTAAAATGAGAGAAGAAACGTTAAAATATAAATTACCTGGTGAAATGGAGGTTGTCAAACCAAGCTCCGAACTCACAGTAGTTGGAGCAAGAATGTTCAGCGGGTTTGCAGCAACAGGCAGGGTCGGGGTCACAACAGTGCCAGGTCACAGCAGCAGGGCACTACAGGCGGAGGTTCGATAGAAAAATGAAGGAAAACGATTGCAACCCACCTTATATGTAAAAAATTATTCGGCCGAACAATTATTGATTCGACGAAATAAATTTTTGGTTGAATAATGATTCGGTCGAATAATTATTCGGCTGAATAAAATCCCAAAAAAATTCATTGGACACTTTTCCCAATCAGCAGTGCCTCGCACACAGTTCTAGGTCATTGTTACTTTTAACGGTCAACCGTGAATGGTTGTTCGAAAAAATAAATTTAAGGTTCTTCGACCGAATAAATTATGTTATTTGGCCGAAAAGCTTCCACTATGCTTCTCCACCCCCTGATTCTCATGAAATAGACACCCATCTTCATGGATTCACCCTCACACCAGTTGAATAGCTTGGGTTCCATGCAATCCACAACATAAGTCATCTGGTCTTTGGTTGCATGTTGAGTCCCCACACTTCTCGCCACTCGAGCAATAGTGTACAAGATCATCCTCAAGGGAAGATCTAACACATCATCAATAAACACCTTCCCGCTTTTCTTGTGGGATCCTTGCCTACAATACTAGGAAATATAGGTGTCTGTGGTTTCTTCAGTATCCCCGTTCCCTGATAAATTGACTCGTGCCCCTCTCTTGGAGAGACCAGTCAAAAAGTAGATGTCTTTGAGCTCTTCGAGGATGTGCTCTCCTATGTGAAAATATTGTATATCAGTGTCCCACATTTGGATGATGTGATTTAGTAACTTTCCTTGCTTCAGGATGCCTCTGGTTTTGAATTTTTTTAGTAAACCACACTCTCTTAGTGTGGATAGTGTGTTATCATCATTTAGGATATCCCTATCCTCTCCTTCATGTTCTCTTTCCTTCCAGTCAACCATATTTTCTTTAATCACTTGGAATCTCCTACAAATTGTCAAGGGAGCCTCCAGTCAAAAGATGAAAACCAATTTTTATGCCAAAAAATGGGGGCAAGCATTTTATTTTCTAAGACTACGTATTTTCATGCCTTGGGCATTGTAGGGAGCACAAAAACTAATAATTTTCATGCCCATGTCACTGCCTATAGTGCGAAATTCCAGGAATTTTTGTGCCTCTCGACAGAGGGAGGGCACGAAAATTTCTTGGCGCAATTTTTGGTGCCCTAATCCCCTTGCAAATCCCAAAACTGGCATGAAAACAAAAACCTAATGAATGAAAAGAAAGAGGAGGATGAGAGGACTTACCTGCCTCAAACAGTGGTTGAAATGGTGCCCTAGGTCTCCCAATATATTCAATTGAAATTTTGCTCCCAAGCAAGGTAAAAATCCTCTTTGAGTGAAAATGACCAAGTTAATATGGGTAATTCCCCATTTTACCCTCTTTTATATATTCCATCGAGTCATTTTTTCCTATGTTTACATCAAAAAACTTTGTTGAGAGTTTATTCTTCACATTTATTATGATCTAGTGTATTTTTCTAGGGTTTTGACCACTTTTGGTAGGTTCATACGACTTTGTTCACATTGGTGGAGTTGTGTATTTGACTTTATTTCGATCTTACTTTCTCTCTTTCATGCTCTGGATCTGAACCATGAAAGAGATTCCAAGTGCTTTTCACACTTGAGTCGTGCTTGTTAAACCCAAGTAAAACAGTGTCGAGCTTAGTCCGCTTTACTCGTGCTCATAAAAAATGAGGAAAGTATCAACTTACTATTATTTTCTCCCTTTTTCGGACTAAGGTTATTAACTCATGAAAATGGAACCACTGGAGTTCTCTTTAAGTTCTTTTCAGACTCCCTCACCAAGAAAAGATTACCAAGTGCACATGTCTATTTCACACTTGTAAAATTATTTTAAAGGTTGTCTATTCGGTGGTAGGTTATCCCTTTTTTGCATCGTTTAGACTATTTACGAGAAAGGTATACCTTAGTTAGTTATGACTAGGAGAGTTCTTATGGATATTATTTTATACTTTTTCAGGTCCAGGGACTAACTTTTACAAAAAAGTCATACGTTGGAGTCTTCTTTAGGTTATTTCAGACTCTCTAAACATGAAAAATCATTGAGTTTTCCTTCTTTGGACTTGTAAAATTAAAGATCGAAGGATCCTTATAGAGTCGAACCTCTCCTTCCTTGGGTTCGTGAAATGTACAAGGTTGGACTCACTTAAAAGTGAGCTATATCTAGCATCTATTATCTTCCTCAAGCTTGTTAAAAAAACAAAGGGGTACTCGTCAACCATGATGGGGGAAAATGGGGGAATAAGCCAAGTCTATCTTTTGGTAGCTTATGAGTCGTTACCTTTGAACATGGAATGCATTCACACTGTGTCTTCTTTAGATATTCAGTCTATATTTGAGTCATAACTACCATCGTGAGTCATATTTTACTTAACCTCTTCATTTTGACGCATCTCTCCTTATGGTTGTTTCCACTATTAATCCTTGTTGCCAAGTAATATCTCATGTCATTACATGTTCAAAGGATCAGTTTTAACCTGAGTCAACCTTCTGCAATATTGTCAGTTTCCTCTTTTGTATCATTCCATACTCCTTCAATCCATTGCTCCACACCTCTTTCCTATATTGGTTTCGTTTCGATGATGTGGTATTTCTTATGGCCCTCCTTCGATGATTCTATTCTTGTCGACATCAACTCACTATCCAGGAATTAGGATTAGGAACCAACCATATTACCTTGGTACATGCATGCCTCAATGGAATTTTTCCTCGTATTCGACATTAGGTTCTCATCATTGACCTCTAATCGAATAATCCCTTGAATGTTTGACCTCAAAACTCTTTATTCACATCCATTGGGTTGTACTAGAGATACCTTGGGGATCATTGTCATCATTGGTGATTACCCTCGTTCTTGTTAATGACTCACATCATTGGCTAGTAATCAAGTAGTCTCTTCCATTTTCGACTTCAAGACCTTGTAATCACATGGTCAGATTCGTATCGCTCTAGGATCGGGTAGAATAACCTGTATGGTTATGATATTTATTTTACGTCTAGGCTGCGATGGTGATTATTGAGTAGGTCTTCACATAGCCATCCCATTGGTGACCTCATTGATGTACTGTCACACAGATCCACTATTGTATTGGTCATGGCTGTGTCCTTATCTTGTCATGGATCTACGCTTGTTCTTAGTAGCCATGATTTGCCTTCATCTATATCATGTATCTTCAATGTATTGGTCGGAATCCATGCTTTGAGTCAGTTGTTCCAAGCATGGGTATGCCCACCACAGAGTTATTTGACATATTGTTGATGTTTCCTTATAGCTCCTCTCCAACCTCCTTTCCCCTATCTATTCAGACTCATTTGTTTGTAAAGTGCTTCGGCCATCATTTTCCTTGTGACCTCACACTTTAGGGGGGCTTTGTTGTACCTCAAAGTCTCACTTTGAGCACAATTTCATTTCTTCATGTCATATCACCATGTGGAACATAATGGTACTACTTCCTAACAAGTGTTGAGCCTTACTTCTACCTTGTTGGTTCCCTCCTTGGCCTTCCTTGGAGTCCTCGGAGACAAATCCAACTCATCACAGCTGAATCCAACCTCACTGAGTTAAAATTCCATCTCATTGAGCACAGTTTACTATTATTTCCGTGCCCTACTGGTGGTGCAAGGCACAAAAATTCAGCATTTACACTCCCTGCATGCCTACAGGGGCATGAAAATTACAACATTTTCACACCTTGCTCAATGCATGGGGTGCGAAAATTCCTTAACTAACCCTTGGATTGGAATGTGGATCTTACCTTTGGGGATATTTTCTTGGGATTGGGATTCCCCTCGAATCCTAACTCATCCTCCTTCTTTGGCCTAGTTCAACCCATTGATCCACCATTTACTCACTTAGATCCACCTTCCTCTCTTAGTAGTTGGCCTCCCAAATCTTATAAGAAGGAGGCCATCCATGAGCTAAGGGGAGAACTTTGGAGGCATCAAACCTATGGTCTTGGAGGTTTTGCAGAGATAGCAAGGAGGAAGGCTTGGAAGGAGACATTGCTACTTGGACATCCAGGATAATTCATATTCTTTAGCTACCTTTAACATAACTTGGCTTATTCTCCCATCTTATGTTTCTTACTATCTTGATCCATGATATGTTTCATTAGGATTTAGATCTTAATCATTGTATTTGGGATTTGGAGATATTGTGTTTTGTCTTTCTCAAACAGCTTCACATCTTGGACATCAAGATTGGAACTGGAGCTAGGACAACTGGATGATCTAAGGTAAGTCTCACCTTCTCTTCTCTCTCAGTACTTTGATATTTATACTTTGAGTTAGATATAGGAGGTTAATATCCCATTTGTTTCTTTGTTGTCTTATATTAAACTTGTTTGAATCTAGTTCAATCTCTGAGTAAGTTTAACTATCCGAAGGAGGAATTGTCTAGAACATACAAGGATAAAATATATCTAATAGGAGGTTATTTTTGAATAACTTTTACTGTACTTTGGCTTTCTTCTTCATCAATGCATTCAAAAATTTTGTTATAGCAATCTAGTTTAACTTGGTAATTCCAACAATTCCATTCTAATGAGAGTGTCATAAGAACCATGTTGAAAAATATTCACATTTTTCCATGTGAAGAGTCCATCCATATCTAATGTAAATTCATACACCACTTCAATAATTTTTCTCTTAATTCCAGTCTCTATCTAGACCAACCACAATTTACTATATTTGTTTTCTCAAAAGCACAAATCTCTACAATTCTAGGAGTAACATAATTGTGAGTAGATCCGAGGTCGATTAAAATATAAATAGATTTCATATAAATGTTACCTTTAACCTCAACCATAGTTGATTGAAGGTGGTCTTGGTTGTCTTCTAGTGCAACATGGATCCTAGGAACATTACTTGCTACTTTTCCAATATTTGTAGACTATTGTATGTTATGAACATGCTTAGAACATCCATTTCAATGTGGACAATTTATGAGGAAATTATATTAACCACATGGCCAACACTAAAAGGGCTCTATGGGATTCTCTTCCATCATCTTAGCTGGATTTGTCTCACCATGCATTGGTTGCATTTTCTTATTTCTGAAATGAGGAGGCCTCAATCCTTTCTTCATTTGGTCGAATTTCTCTTTATTATGTTCTGAACATGACTTATGGAACTCTAGATTTCTTTGTTTTATCATAAGAATAATTAGCCTTCCTTAAGGTCTCATGTAGTGCTTGGTGTTCATAAAACTGAATTATGTCCATGTATGATTGAGGTAATCCAGTTAGAAATGTGTGGATTTTCCCCTTATATTCTCTAATATACTTGACATATCTCAGTAGCTCTAAGAATTTATTTGCATACTCATCCATGGGCATTTTCTCCAACTTTAACTCATGGAATTCTTTGATTTTATCAGCATATTACATATCAAAAATAAACTTCTCATTAAAGTACATATTGAAATACTTCCAAAGAATCTTTTTTTCATTTATGTTCTTAACTCAACTAAGGTTATGCTACCAAATTGAGCTTCATCATTTAAATTAAATATGGTCACTTTTGCCTTCATATTTCTAGATTTATCATGGACATATAAATATTTCCTCATCCCAAGAATACAAACCTCATCTTCTTATCCATATTTTACCTCACCATCAACTATAGGGGTTTTACCTTTCAAAATTCTCCATGTGAGCTATCCTTGAAATATTTTTTTCTCTTATTCCCATAAGAAGAACAGGTTGAAGTGTTGATGGAGACCTTAGACATAGTTGACTCACTACCAAAAAAAATATGTTGTTGCATATGTCCTATCTCTCGAATTTATTTTGGTACTATGGAACCTCTTGTGAGAATGTATCCTATATGTATTCTCACTCCTATAATCATTAGATAAGGTGTTTCCATGATCTATCATATTTTGTATGTCTATTAGTATTTGAAGCATGCATGCATTGAATTGGTTTTGTTCATCTTGAGATTTAATGAGCATCTCATTCTATCCTCTACCACTTTGTAACTCCACTCTTACACTTCATATAATCTCTAAAATTCCTTGAGGAGTCACTTGAGGGAGTTGGAGCTCCCTTTAGGTTAGAGCCTGTAAATTGGGAGGTTGGAGCCTCCTTCCAGTCAATGTTGGTAAATCAGGCAGTTGGAGCTTCCTTTAGGTTGGTTCTTGTAAATCATAGGGTTGGTGCCTCCTTCCAGTCAGTGGTGGAGAATATTGGAATATGGTTCTTCCTATGATTGTAATCTTGTTATTATATAAGAACAACATTCTTTGGTTTTCTCCCATTTGTGTTTACACATCTTATGCATTGTGTATGGTTTATGCGATGATGAATAACATTGTTAATGGTTAATGTTTACATGACATAATAAATGTTTGAAATGGTAAAATGTTCTCAATATTTATTCAACCTCTTCTCATTATTTCCAACAATGGGTATTAGAGCCCGTTCCTTGAGGGAAGTCTAAAAACTAGAAGGAAGATCTCTAGAGCACATGCATGAACATGAAAGTCTTTACTATGTATATGGGGTTCCTCTTTTCTATGGATCAAATTTTGATAATTTGGTTATAAGGAAGAGAATCAATTTATAGGAACATGGTCTTGATATCTAGAAATATGTTGTGAATGGTTACATCGCTCCAAAAAGACCACCAAAAACATCATTCAAAAAGGAGTTAAGGAAGAATAATGCAATGGAAATGGATACCATCTTGCATGACCTATTTGATCCCGTGAAAGATAAATTTGGAAAGTGTACATTAGCTAAATAACTATGCAACAAGCTAGAAAACTTCTACACAAAGGGACCTCGTGATCAAGAACATGAAGACAATTAAAAGGAAAGGTCGGGTTCAAAAAATAAAGAATATACAGAAGCAGAAGATGAAGTTTTTAAAAGTGATGCTTTTGAAGATAACGAAGATTTAGAAATTTAAGGGATTGTATATCTTAAAGATGAACTAGGTAGTGCCCTAGATGACTTAACAGAAGAAAGAAAGTAGAAAAATATGCTAATGGAACAACTACAGAAGTATCAAGAAGAGAATACAGTGCTAGTTAAAGAGGCTAGGAATACTGAAGAAACATTATCAACTCAACTAAAAGAGAAGGAGGAAGCATGTAAAAGAAAGGAAAATTATTTTCAAGCATAGAAGTTGAAACTGGCTCCTTAAATAAAGAATTGAAGAAGTTGAGTTTGGCAAAACATGGAAAATTACAGAGCGTAGAAATGAGAATCAGTTACTAAAAGATCATCTACAAAAATATCATGAGGATGATCATAACTCAAAAGGACGGATGGAATAGGGTATTAAAGAATCTGAAAGGACCATTGTTGGTCTAAAAAGTCAGATAGAGGAAGCCAATAAAGTTGAAGAAGACCTAACAAGTCAACTTCAAGAGAAGAAGGAAATTTTTCAAAAGAAAGAACTTGAGATCATTTCTCTCAAGGACTATTTGGAAAAGACAACTACTAAATTGAAGACAAATTCAAGGTTCGATAAGAACATTAAAGAAAGTGAAATCTCTAGGATACCACAAAAGGAAAGTATATAAAAGACTAAGAGTTATGCAAATATTCTCAGAATATCCCATCAAGGAAAATATTACAAAGGAAGAATTCATGGTTAGCATGATTCAAGAAATAATAGATGCAGAGAAGTTACATCACAAAGAAAATCCTTTTCTCTTAGGTACCAAAGTTTATTTTTCAGTTATTTTTTTTCATGTAACAATTTTAGACACAAGGATAGAGACTACAAATTTTATGGAGGAAATGTTCAAGCAAGGAATGGAGGTATCCACATGAACTACAGTTTTGAATGTTACATTTTCCACAATTATGGAGACATGGTAAGATACTGTAGAAGTATGATTAAACATAATATTGAATGTTACAAATGCCACAAATTTGGACACAAAGCTTGTGAATGCAAAAGCATGATGGAGTCTTCCATGAAAAAAAAAATCTTATACCAAAGTCTAGAAGAAGAAGTCAGAAGGACAAGAGGAATAAGATTTTGGATTGATCCTCTCTATAGAAGATGAAAGTTTAAAGGTCAGGATAGGAAACCAAAGCAATTCACTTATCTTAAAGATGGGAATCAT
The DNA here is from genome assembly GCA_027924585.1 of Larix kaempferi. Classification (NCBI taxonomy): domain Eukaryota; kingdom Viridiplantae; phylum Streptophyta; class Pinopsida; order Pinales; family Pinaceae; genus Larix; species Larix kaempferi. The sequence goes on along the minus strand of BSBM01001666.1, from coordinate 321,189 downwards.
ATTGAATGAAAGCAGAACAAGTCCTGGGATTGAAAACATAAAGGAATTGGTATTACATGCTGAAGATGTGAGGGAAAAATAGGTCAATAGATAAATATCAAAGGACATAGCTACAATAGTTGATGAGTCAATTAATAAATATAAATCAACAACCAAAAAGAAAAGTGTCATGTTTACAGATGTTGATTTTGAAACAAAGTTGTATCCGTTGTTCTAAATAAGTTGGCATAGAAAGCACCAGTATTATGGATAATGTTGAGGGGGAGTCTAAGTAATAGGAAAGGAAGATCAACGAAAATTCATAAGAGAAATGGTTTGGTAAATCATTGAGGAACATAGGGATAGCTACTTCAAAATATTCAATAAATGGCCAAGTCTAAGGGGGGGAATTGTCAGCAAAGAAAGATATTTTTAGAAGGAATTCATAGTCAATTAAATTTAACTTTTGCAAGGGACATAATGATCAACAAAACAAATAGAAGCATATTGAAAGGGGGAGAAAACATAATCACAAGGAGAGTAGGTGAATAAAGTTGCTTCACTCCTTTTGTCATTTATGTCAAAGGGGGAGATAGATTTGAAGTTGTTTCCATCAATGACAAAGGGGGATATTGTTGGAAGAAGTTGACATTGATGTCAAACATGATGTCAAAAGGGTGAAGAGATCTGTAGTGTTTCCATTGGTGTCAGGTTGATAATGATGATGTGGTTGTAATAGAGATAGATTGTCTGGGAATGTTTGAAGAAGCCTTCAAGCCCCTATAAAAGACTCTAATGGTCGTAATGAATCCCTTGGAGAAGAATCCTTGTCACTAGTGTACATAAATCCAAATAATTCCCCTTATGGTGTATCAATTGCACATGGACCTCACAGGAAGACACTTTGAGTTGTACACAAGTGGTGCAAAGCCCCTAGAGAAAATACTAATGACCATGATGATGTGGAGTGTAAACGATTCCCTAAAGTGTCCTGAAGAAGCGTGAAGGATTTCCTAAATAAACGATGTTGGTTCCACATGACCACGATAATGGGTCAGATGACCATGATGGTGGGTCACCAAACCATGATGGTGGGTCACCTAACCATGATGGTGAGAAGTGTAAGGAAGTCCCTAAATTTTCCTTGAAGCAAAACATTTATGAAGAAATCCCTAAAATAGTGGTGTTGGGGCCACATGACCATGTGGTTGGGGTCACATAACCCATGGTGGAGAAGGCCCTATAGAGTCCCAAAATTTGGTCTGAATCAATTTGGTTTGAATCTTGAAGTATCCCCAAAATAATGATGTTTGGTCCACATGAATCTGAAAGTTGTGATACTTTGGCCCATTTGACCACATGAAGTGGCAAGGATCCCCACAAGAAATATTGATGTGTCAACCAAATATGATGATCTAGAAAATCCATAAGGACTCTTTGAGAATACATGGAGTACACTATTACATTTTTTGGTGAAGTGTCATCATGGATCCTTGAAGTGGGGTACTAACCCTTGAGACCCCCCTAAAAATTGGAAATCATTTTTTTAAGGAAGAGTAAAATGTTTTTGCAAAAAAGAGTTGGAGAGCACTTGAAGAGTATAAATAAGAGATGGAACTTTTCATTTTCAATCAACCAAAATTGAATATCTCACATACAATAGTAGAGGAACAAATTTCAGTTGTAGATGAAGTGAACAAAGCAAAAATTCTAGTGGAAGATAAAATCTGCTGATGATTTCTATTTGGGATTTTGTTGTGAAATATGTTTTGGGTCATCTTGGAATTTTCACTATATCTTATGTTCTAGGATGATTCAGAAAGATTCCTTCAGATGATATGACTTAGATTTTTTTATGAACCTGTGGTAGAAGTTTCATATGCTGATTCGCTATATCTTCATAAATATGACCTTGGGAAGTTAGGATTTCTAAATGATCTTCAAATAGGTTAGTTTGGAATTTTCTTTATATCTTTTGATACATAAATTTTCTGATTGTGTCCCTTGGGGAGGATGAATGAGAGATATTGAATAATATATGCTTCATTTTTTGGATCATGGTTAGATACAGTTTCAAAGGTATGATATCAGGAAGTCAGGTCATCTGGATGACTCAGAAATAATATTTTAAACATGCCATTTTGGCATTTTCACTATACGTTTTTTATTTAGGATGTTTCAAATATTTCCCCTTGGAGAATATGTAGTAGATAGCTTGAATAACATGTGGTAGAAGTTTTAGATTCTAATTCATTAAAGGTTTGGAGTTATACTTGTTTGAAGTCATGGTTTGTGACAATGAGAGTGATACTGAAAATTCAAGAGAAGAAAGCTAGAGAAATCCTTCATAACATTTGCATATGGTATCAAAATCGTAAAATTATTGGCTCATTGGAAAGCTTGCAGTAAGGGATGATGACATGATATAGAGTTTATTTTGGTTCCACCTTGTTGTCTTGAAAAATGTATGAATTTTGTACATGCTCTAGTCCTCTCTTGGGATACTTTATGATGATCTTGACACATATCTTGGTGATTATCTTGGCATGTTGTTGGCATATATCTTGGTGATTTGTTGGGATATTAGTTATTTGTTGGTATAGATCATGGTGATTATCTGGGCATATTGTATGATGGTCTTGGCATAGATCATAGTGGCTATCTTGGAATAGTCCATGGTTATGTTTTGGCATATGGCTCATCTCTTAGTGTTTTCAATGTTTTGGAAATGTCCATGATGTAGAAGTTGAGGATGCAAATGAAATCGATGGATGAATTTTTTTTGGTATAGATTTGAGGCATGTATAGGTTGATATAGTGTGACAAATATTGAGACAATGCGACATTGATTGTGGCACTGTGACATTAACTGTGGCATTGTGTTAGAGTCAGTGATTGTGGCATTGATATATAGATATAGTGATTGTGAAAGGGACAATAATACATGTACAGAGACATAGATACATGTACATGCTCATAGAGATAGAGATACATGTTGGAGAGACCGTGATTGGGGCATTGTGCCAGAGATACTGATTGTGACAGGTTGAGAGAGGCAGTGATACGGGTTGATAGGTATAGTGATACAGGTACAGATTGACAAAGACAACAATACAGGTAAATGTTGTGACAAAGACAATGATAGTTATAGATTGATTCTCTTATTTATATCAGGGTGGAAAGATGAGGCAAGGATAGGGAGTTGTAGCTTCCTTTTAGTCAGTGCCGATAAATTAGGGGTTGGAGATTCCTTTAGGTTGGCACCTGTAAATCAGGGGGTTGGAGTCTCCTTCCAATCGGTGCTACTAAATCAAGGAGTTGGAGCTTCCTTCAGGTTGGTTCCTGTAGATCAGAGGGTCGATGCCTCCTTCCAGTCGGTGCTGGAGAATATTGGATGTTGGTGCTTCCTATGAATGTAATCTTGTTATTATATAAGAGAAGCATTCTTTGGTTTCCTCTCATTTGGGTTTCCACGTTAAATCTCTTATGCACTATGTATTGTTTATGTGATGATTAATAACATCGTTAATGGTTAATGTTTACATAATATAATTAATGTTTCAAATGGTAAAAAGTGCTCAATACTGATTCACCTTCCTCTCCCTCTTAGTATTTCCAACAATATCAATGTTCTAAAGCCTTGTTTATCACTAGATATTATTTCTTACACAATATTTTATTATTAAGTTGCAACTTATTATTGTGTTCCATTTCACCAAGAAAACTCCACTTTGTGTGAAAACTAAAATACCCTTTTGTGAGGAACTTCAACTTGTCCTAAATTTTATGTATTATAAATTTATGTGTAATGACTCTGCAAAACTTTGAATAACAAAATTGCTTCTAGTTTTGAGATTGTAATCTCGTAAATGAAGGACACCCAAGTTATAGGCCATTTCTTACTTAGTTTAATATAGCACGTTGAATATCAATGTTGGATGTCATAGACTCATGGATCCTCTTGTATAAACACAACATTATCCATCTACAATATGCTAGAGTTTATTTTTCATCGTGGATCTGATTTGTCATCTCTGTGTTGTATCTAACATTTTAGTCTTGATGTCTATGGAGCATTCCTTACGAAATTTTAGATGGTTTTTTGTTTTTATGCTTAACTCCTAAATAAGATTTTGTGGTTCTATTGTGAAGTTCATGTTTTCATTTCTATATACTAAATGGTTCTAGTGTTTGAAATTGAGAGAAATCCTTTGACTTAATACAATCACTAAGCACTTGGTTTTGTAGGTATGACTATTCTGGATATGGAAAGTCCATTGGGAAGGTGCAACATTTGTAATTAAAACGTAGATGCGTCACCTGAACAACGGTTTGGGTTTTCATCAATTATGGATATCTAAATTTTATGACCACAAAGAACTTACCAAGTATGGCATTTAACGGAGTTTAAAAAAAAAAAAAAAAGATTATTGATGTAAGAAACATGATAATTGTTTGTCCTTGAAACAACCTAGTGAATACAATACGTATGCAAACATTGAAACGACAGAGCTTCTATTATGGATTCCAAAGCTTCAAATTTTTTATTTTGCTTCAAGTCATGCACAACTAATTCCCATAACTAATTTTCAATAACACATGACATTGCCACCTCTTAGCTCTTATCTAAAAAGAACACATTATAAATTTAAAATGAAAATAAGTACGAAGAATTTTTCCAAAATGACTTTAAATCTTATAAAATAAAGTATAATAAATGCCTACAATCATTCTCATAATGAAGAAGCAATTGAGAATAAATAAATGCCTACAATCATTCTCATAATGAAGAAGCAATTGAGAATAAGAATGACTTTGAGGTGAACAAGGATTTTTTCCCTTTCCTTGTCTAGAGTAGTGTAAAATCAGAAGTGTGTGTAATGATAGTAAAATTTGACCAAGGGATATGAGACTAAGGACGGATTGGTTGAATATTTTTTTTTCCCTTTTCTTCTATTTAATGTAATCAAAAGTGCAAACAAACAATTCAATGTACATGCCTATAATCATAGTAATATTTGACCGAGGGATCTTTGTGGAGGCAGCATCAAGTAACTACAGACTTATATTTATGCCCGCTAATATACAAGGGAAGTTTCCTTTAGAGTGCTAGACTTTGCCGTTAGAGTGGTTTGATGGAGTCAATGGAGTTTAGAACTCCACAAAATATTTTGATTCAATGTTTGTTTCGCAATAATTTTCCTTAACTATATGATATTCGGAATTGTCCCATCAACCGTCTTTGCTACAGTTGAATGGCTGGACGATTTTCTCTTATTTTCCACATTTCTTAATGATTGTGCTATCCGGTTGGGTTGTCGACCGTTTTTTGTACAGTTGAGTGGCTGAAGAATCTTCTCTTATGATATTTGATACCTTTTGGTCATCAGAAGAGATCCCAACTTATGTGTCTAGATGTTATTGTGATCATCAAATGTTTATGAGGATTCAATTGGGGATCTTGTTCGTTACAGGAAAGCCCGAACAGATCGAATACTAATCTTGGTGCAGACGATCGCGGACCCAGTCGGCCCTCTGTAGATTGTTGGCAGGGTTTCCTTAAATTTTACAACTCTCCTAGGGTTTAAGGTTTATTTGACCTGAAAAAATGAGCATTCCATCTTGGTTGGATTCAGAATTTCTTTCTTGTAACGATGTCATAGAAAAGTTGGATGTCGAAGGTCTTTTGAGTTCCAATCCATTTCTACCAATACAACCCGTTGAAGTGCCCCCAGTTTACAATACCCATCATGCCTCCATATGTAATTCCGTCAATAGCTGCAACTGCGGAACCCTAGCTGGCCATCCTGGCCTTTCCAATGCTGTTTTAATGGCCACATTGTGCAACTCGAGTCGTCCAAATGATGGTCAGTCTCAAGGCGCCGTCCTGGCTAACAAAAGAAAGCACAAAATGATTGAAAGGCAGCGGCGTAAAGACATGAACGCCCTCTTGTCAATTCTCAGATCTTTGCTTCCAGGTGAAAATCGTCGGGTATGTTTTTCTTGGATCTGTCACAAGGGTTTTTTGCATTAGACACTTCAACAATACTCACTAGGGTTTTAAATTAATGGAAGTTTGATCTCGTGCTGTGTAGGGAAAACGTGCAGTGTCAGACCAAGTGCAGGAAGCTGTGAATTACGTTCAGCATCTACAGCAAAAAGTCGAAGATCTTTCAATAGAAAGAGATAAAACGAAGGCTAAATCTGTTAATAATGCAAAAGTTTCATCCTGTAACGATAGATTTTCCGATGAAGCTCCGCCGATTGTGGGATCCGAATTGGAATTCCCTACAGTGAAAATACAATGTAGAAGTTCAGCTGTTCAGGTATGGACTAACACGTTTGAACATCAGATTGTGTACTCTGATCTTCTGCTAGCGTTGGAAGAAGGTGGGCTTGAAGTTGTGAGTGCTGTTTCTACTGCCATTAACAACAGAGTCTTTCATACCATACATTCCAAGGTAATGTCCTATATTACTCAGTGGCAACGCTCCTCTTCCCTGTTTTCTGTACTAGAATATAAGCATGTCTGTCGATATTGCAGGTGTGTGATCTTAATATTTTTAACATCGACACCCTCTACCAGAAACTTTGGCACTTGATAAGGACTAGCCACACACAAGGTCAAGATTCACAGACTGCTGAAGCTCGAGGCTAATGTTTTTTGTTGCATTGGTGAATTTTTTTTAAGGTTTGGCAAGCTTATACCATGCAAATAGCACAAAGTGACTCACAAATTTGTTCAAATAATTGGATGCTAAAGTGAATTAGAAATTTCTTAGAAATGCATCTTGAAGCCTGTCTATAATTAATTTGGTAGATTTTGGTATAGATATTTCTTCAATTTAGACATTTTTATAGATTTGAATATTTTTATTTAAAATGTCAAAAATATTACTAACTTTTACTACATCACTTATGACATGTGAATTTAAAAATTATTTACATATATATAATTTGATATACTATGTAATAATTAAAAGATAAATCATATATATATATATATATTATTTTTATGTATTTATATTTATATAAATATAAATTGTGTATTTTTAATTTTTGTTAAATTAAATAAAATTATAATTATTTTAAATTCATTTTAAATAATAATAATAAAATATTTAAATACTTGATAAACTTTAATTTACAATCATTTTACTACAGATATAGTATAAAAAAATTCTACATTTTGGATCAAATATTTTTTTAACCAAAATCTATCTAAAAATCCAAAACAACTATTAGGCCATTCATAACATATTTCCAAAACCCCGACACACATTAAAATTTTGAGACCGTATGAAAAAGACGCTTAAAAAGCTTTATACATGTACTATTTATATCATAAAAAATTTGAGAGTTTATGAAGAATACTTAAAAAGCTTTATACATGTACCATTTATAAGATGGGTGTTTATTGCTTTATTTTATTACAATCTTTTTAGTTTTCTTGTTTTTTTATTTTTATTGAAGTCATTTTATTATTATTTAATTATATCAATAAAATATAGTTATAAATATATTTAATTATTTAGTTAATTTTTTTAATTATTTAATTTATTAATATATGATTATAAATCAATTTAATCGTCTAGTTACGATTTATACAATGATATAACTATTTATACAATTATTTATAAATATATTGATTATAATTTATCAATATTAAAAGACAAGAATAAAGAAATGTATCAATAAAACTTAATTATTATTATTATTGTTGTTGTACAATATGAGTTACCATATGTAATAATTTTTTAAAAAACATTTTTTAAGTTTTGAGTCATTTTTCCATTATAAATTAGTACGCTTAGGAAAAGAAAGAATGAAGACACATTTGTTGTAATGCTTAGTCATAAACATCATATATACTAGATATCTATATCTCTTTAACATATGAGATATTGGCATCTTTGATTTTATATAGAATAACAATAAGTATGTTTTTTCTCATATATAAAAATATGTAACAATCTTTTTAATATTAAAAATATAAAATTAAATATAAATATATTTAATAATAATATTTATGTTTGTCTAATTTAATTAAATTTAATAATTTTGAATCTATATATTATAGATAAAAAAAAACCATGAAATATATTAAAAAATAATATATCTTACCAATTTAAATTATTAAATAAATTATATTTAAAATAATTACATATCACAATAATACTTACTAACAAACACCATAAAAATTATTAAAGTTTTAGAAAAAATTGCCCTATGAAATTTGTATAGTTGAAGATTAGAATGTCTTTTGTAAATTTGAATATGGAAAGAGCTTAGTTTATTCACATTTGAGTAAAATATGAAGATTATACAATACTTTTATAAGTTTAAAAGTGTTCATTTATAATATAGTAGTATAGTTTATATTATAAGTATCCTGAGAAATAACTGAAAGAATAACAAAACATAAAGAAACGATAGATACACATTTTTATCTTGGAAAACCACAAGGGAGAAGACCTAACAACTCTTTTATTCAAAAATTCAGTACAAAGATTAGATAAAGATAAAAAATAAGATGACTGAAAAAGATAGTCTTCAACAAACCTGAAATCTGTCTTCGTCTAAGTGATGCGCACTTTTTCAACTTACTTGGATGAATTGCTTGATGATGAGATGAGAAGGGCATCACCCTTATTTATACTTGTCATTGAACTAACTTTTCTTAGTGGGGCCGACTTCACTTTTTCTTCCTGGGCCGACCTGTCTTAGGAACAATATAATTTGGTTTTATTTAATTTATCTGGTTTGGCTTAGCTAGTGACGATACCTCACTTAGCTACAAACATCAACACTCCCTCTTATCTAGGGAGGTATCATCATGATGGATCTCATCCGGTCATCATGTCAAATCATGTACAATCATCTCATCTAAGTATAGCTGATCATCACATCAAAACACATCCTGATCATCTCATCTGATCGAGTCACATCTGATCATCTCATCGGAACACATCCGATCATCTTGAATCTAATCACGTCTAATCATCACATCAGAACACATCCCATCATATCATCTGAGCACGTCTAATCATCACATTAGAACACATTTGATCATCTCATCTGAGCACGTATGATCATCACATCGGAACATATCTGGTCATCTCATCTGAGCATGTTTGATCATCACATCTGTCTTGAACATCTCATAATGATAAGAAGGTCCATTCCCACATAGTGATACACTCCACAAAGGAGTACTCTCCGCAAAGGAGAATGTTCCACAAAGGAACCATCCCACAAAGGGACACACTCCACAAATGAGCACATTCCACAAAGGAACCATCCCACAAAGGGACACACTCCACAAAGGAGCACGTTCCACAAAGAAACCATCCCACAAAGGGACACACTCCAAAAAGGAGAACGTTCCACAAAGGAACCATCCCACAAAGGGACACTTTCCACAATGGAGCACCTTCCACAAAGGGACACACTCCACAAAGGAGCACATTCCATAAAGGAACCATCCCACAAAGGGATCAGGAACAAACCTTGGCTTATGCCTCATCAGCAACCATATTGGTCATCAATCTCCCTTCCTGAGGAAGGGTATGTCCATCACTCCAATATTTTCACAGAAGTATGCAAACTTCACTTTAGACAAAGGCTTGGTAATGATATCAGAAATTTGTTCATGTGTGGAGACATACTAGAGCTTCACTGCTCCCTTTTGGACTATTTCTCTGATGTAGTGATATTTGATCTCAATGTTTTTGGACTTATCATGGAACATAGGGTTCTCTGAAATATTTACACAACTTTGGTTATCAAAAAATATCACTGTCATATCAAGCTCACGACCATACAAATATGCAAGCAGCTTCTGAATCCATACTGCTTCCTTACAAGCTGCACTGGCTGTGATGTATTATGCCTCGGCTATGCTGAGTGCTACAGAAGTTTGTTTCTTGCTGAACCAAGAAACCATAGCTGATCTGAAGCTAAAACACCACCCAGAAGTGCTCTTTCTGTCAACTACACTTCCAACCAAATCTGAATCTGGGAAACCTACTAGCTTCACTCCATTATCTGAGGCATATCTCAAACCATAACCAATCGTACCATGAAGATATCTTAGCACATGCTTAGCTACTACCCAATGTACTTGTCTTAGATCGACCATGTGCTGACTCAATGTGTTCACTGCGTAGAAAATATATGGTCTGGTATTAACCATGTACAACAAAGATCCAATTAAATGACAATAAATGGTGGGATCTACTAAATGTGAAGATATGGTAGCATTATGTAAGTTCTTCAGATTTTCTTTCATAGGTGCATCCATGGACTTGCAATCCATCATGCCAAATCTACATAGGATATCAATAGTATTCTTTGCTTGTCCAATGAAGATCTCACTAGAACCTTGACACACCTCTAATCCCAAGAAATAATGCATCAGTCCTAGGTCTTTCATTTCAAATTCGCGATTCAACTCCCTCTTGCACCTAGAAATCATACTCTCATCCCTGTGAGAAAGAGGTCATCAACATAAAGTACCAATATCAAGGGACGACCATCATCAACCTTATAATAAAGGTTATGATATGCTTCACTTCTGGTGAAGCCTAACTTTTTCAGGTAACTGTCGATCCTGGAGTACCAGGCCCAGGGTGCCTGCTTAAGCCCATAAAGAGCTTTCTTCAATTTGTAAACATGAGACTCCTTCTCATGTATAAGAAAACCCTCTCATTGCTCCATATATACTTCTTCCTCAATTACACCATTGAGGAAGGAGGCCTTTACATCCATCTGATGTATTTTCCAACCCATAATAGAAGCAAGAGAAATAATGGACCTGATAGTAGCATGCCTGGAAACTGGAGAAAATGTCTCATCATAATCTATTCCCCCTTTCTCAGAGAAACCACAGGCTATGAATATGGCTTTATGTTTCTCAATGCTACCATCTGCAACATGTTTGATCTTAAAGATCCATTTGGAAGTCACTACTAACTTCTCTTATGGCCTCGGAACAATATCCCAAACGTCATTTTTCATGATGGATTGATACGCATCCATCACGGCATCTTTCCAGACCTGATGTCCAACTGTTTCCTCAAAACTGGAATGCTCTGAGTCACTAATGTGACTCATCAAGGATGAGTATTCAGAGTATCTCTGTGGTCTCTTTCTTTCTCTGAATGTACCTCGAGGAGCTGCATGTCCTTCTGCATCTTGTAGGGTATCAAGAATCCATCCTATCCTCTTTCGGCTAGTATTTTTAGGAGGCTCAGGATCTGGGATAGGTTCTAAAGAAACTTCATGATGATCTGAATCATGGTCTTCAACAATAGGGGCCTCCTACTCCTCAGTATCATCATCCAAGTGAGTTTTGTGAGATCTCTTAAATGCTTCCTCCTCCTCAAAGGTTACATATCTGCTGATATCAATATGACGATGCCCCATAATATATATTCAATATGATTTTGAGGTCTCACTATATCAAGCAAGGATACCTTTCTATCTCGAAGGCTCCAACTTGATCCTCTTTTCTTTAGGCACATGAATGTAAGCTGGACAACCAAATATTCTCAAATGTCCAACTCCTTGTTTCACACCCGTGAAAACTTCTTCATGGTTCTTGTCCTTCAAGGCTTGATGAGGATATTTGTTTTGAATGTATACTGTAGTGTTGGCTGCTCTAGCCAACCATTCATCATTCTTAGAGATAGTACCTGTGAGAGCTGTAACAAGGAAGTATTATTTCCCAATGACTTCTTGTTGATATTTTTCAGTATGCTTCACCTTAGCTATAGAAACATTTTTCTTTCCCTTTCCCTTTCTATTCTTCCATCATTCTGAAGAAAAATGGCCCATCTTGCCACACGAGTAACATATGAGTTTGGATTTGTCTTTCTTGATCTTTAGACTTTGAACTCCCTTAATCCCTTTTGTTCCTTTGTTCCAAATTTACCTTTCTTCTTACCAATTATGGCTGCAAGAACTGATTCTTCTTCCTTCTCCTTTGAGGTATAGGAAAGCTCCCTTGTTTCGTCTTGGATACATTCTGACCAAAATTGATCAAAACTAGATAGTTGACCAAGAGCACATGTATATTTTCCAAATGGATTCCATTCTAAAGGAATACCACTCATAGATGTCAACACTAAATATCTATCAGAGACACTTTCATCAAAAACTGCCAACTGATCTCTAATCTAAGAAATCTTGAGAAAATAAGAAGAAACTGAATCATCCTTTGTAAACTTTACTCGACGGAGTTGACCTTTAATGGCCAAAATTCTGCTAGGATTCTCATTTTCATAGAGTCTCTTCAAGGAATCATACATCTTCGTGGATGAATTCTGGCTTGCAATAAGAGGTATAATATGAACTTTTACTGAGTCCATCAATATCCTCATAGTTGTGGCTTCATTCTTCTTGAACCTTGATTTTTCCCTGGCTCCCTCTAGCTCTGGAATGACTTTGAGTATATGATCGTTGAGATCATATTCATTTAGGAGCATGAGCATTCTGCTTTTCCAAGATCTGAAGTTTGAGACTTCGTCTAATCTGTCTTCTACTATGAGTCCAATGACCATCTTGTCTAGAAGATTGAAACCCTCAAATTTCACTTGGAAAACCTAGCAGGAGCTAGGTCAAAAACCAAACTTCTTGAAACCAAAATCTGCTTCTGCAGTGGAATTCACCTTCCTAGGGAAAGTTAAATAGTCCTCCTTTTCTTTTGATTCTTTGGACAAGATACTCAAAAAACTAAAACCCTAGTCAACAGAAATTAGGTCAAATTTGAAAACAAATTGAATGAAGATCTTCCTCCACAGAAAGCTGCACCTTCCTAGGGTGAATTCAAGAGAGGTCTTTCCGGATCAATTATGTGGATGAAAACCTTAAAAATGGGAATCCCTAGTTTCCGACAATTGTCTCTTTTAGCACTGCTCTGAAACCATGTTAATTTATAATATAGTAGTATAGTTTATATTATAAGCATCCCAAGAAATAACTGAAAGAATAAAAAAGCACAAAGAAACAATAGACACGGATTTTTATCCTAGGAAACCACAAGGGAGAAAACCCAACAACCTTCTTATTCAAAAATTCAGTACAAAGATAAAAAATAAGGTGACAAATAAAGATAGTCTTCTACAACCCTGAAATCTATCTTCCTCTGAGTGATGTGAACTTTTCCAGCTAACTTGGATGAATTGCTTGATGATGAAATGAGAAGGGTGTCACCCTTATTTATACTTGTTCCTCAACTAACTTTTCTTAGTGGGGCCGACTTCACTTTTTCTTTGTGGGAGACCTGTCTTAGGAACAATATAATTTGGTTTTATTTAATTTATCTCGGTCGACTTAGCTAGTGAGGATACCTCACTTGGATACAAACATCAACAAAAAGTAGGTCTAACGATTAAGAATATGCGTTTCTTTATAGGAGGTCATCGGTTAAAATCAAGAGGGAGTTGAGAATGTAAACATTTGTAAACTTTAGCAATTAAATTTTTTAGATGAGAAAGTCCCTTGTTTGACTTGGATGTAACCTTAAAAATAAATTATTATTATTATTATTATTAGTTTATAGCTCTTAACAAATAAAATATAGAGAGCTTTTGTATTTGGTTCACACACTCACAAACAATATATTATAAAGTTAGATATATAAGGTTGAATATATGAATGCTATAATTTTACTTTAAAAGAGATATGGTTTTTATAATTCTACTAAAATGTTATAAATATTTATAATTTTTAATGAGTTGAGAGAAAAATAGTTTTTAGTTATATAAATTATTAGTAATTATTGGTGTGCTCGAACGCGACTGGAGATTGAAAAACTAGATCAGATCTCTTTTGAACATATATACAGATGTCACAACACTCAAGCAGATCAGCTATCAAAAGATGCTTTTGGTGGTCCTGTTGGGGTTCTATTTTGGGAAGAATGGATTGATACCTGTCTGCTTGACAGGGGTAATTTATATTTCCTTTAAGGAATTTTGTAATTCTGGACTATTTTATTTTGTAATCCTTCTCTTTTGATTGGGGCGACTATAATTATGTATAAAGGTCTTGAAGAAGAACATGGGAAATAGGTCTGGTTTTGGATATTTTGGATACTTTGGACTATAAGTTATCCTTTAAATCGTTGTACTATTTGATTCAGATGAATAGCAATAGTACGATTTTTTTCTGCTGGAAAAAAAATTATTAGTAATTATTTTGTAACACTATTTTTATTTATTAGTAGTGAATGGTAGGTCTATCACTTAGATAGTTGTGTCGAAGAGGAAGTCTATCTTGACATTCAACTTATCCATTTGCAACAATAGTCCATTCATTTCTTCCTTAGTCTCAAGTATGACTTTATCAAGCAATGGCTTTATGGTCCAATGCAATGCTAGGGTTCTGTAATATTTAGTATTCGTGGTGTGGGTATTGTCTAAATCAGTGATCCAAGGATGCATTTCATTCTTAATTTTCTTTTCCTTGGCAAAATCATGCTCCATCTTGACCTGATCCTCAACTTTGGCAATCTAAGCACAGATATCTAGAGGGATTTCCTAATAAAATATCTCTTTAGCCTTTGTATCCTTGATTGAGCTTGTGTCGAGCCTTGACTTCTACTTCCTTGACAGACTCTCATGTTCTGATTACGTTGCACCATGGTGTGAGGAATAACAACTAGACACATAGATGGTGAATCATGGTGACACCCCTTCCTATAATCCCTAAGAAACCCCTTGACTATAAGTGCCAAGAAGCCTAGCATAGAGCCACCCCCACTCCGCTCCTCTACATCAGCCTTAGAATAAAAAATTGCAACTACTTTCTATAGATTTCCAAGTTTGACCTACACAAGAACCGTAAAAGATTAGACAGGAAAGGCAATGTTCATAGTAAAATTGAGTTTTCTTACCACCTGGTGTAGCCATCCAAATACCCACCGGAGAAAGCACCCAAAGAAGTCGACTTACTATCATTGCAAACCTCGTGACTTGCTTCACCAATACCTTGTGTGCCCTTGATATCACATCATACCCGAGTTTGATGTGAAGCTAATCCATCACCTGCCACTCCCGATCACTGATAGCCCACTACATTGCAATGTCACTGCAAACCAAGACCAACCCACCACAGGGAGGCTAAGAAGCCAACCCATCCATCATTTCAGAGTTTAGTTGCCTATAGGGAGGGTCGTGTGCAAAGGACTTTCCGCCATGTAAAGCATCTTGTGTCCTCCCACTATCTCTATCTTCCCTTTCACCCCTTTTCGAGAGTATTTATTTGGTAACATTATTTAATATTTGGAATGTTTAATACATATTTAAAACTTTAATAACAATTTTATTGAAAATGGTCATTTTCGTGAAAACTTTATTTATACCATTGGAAATAATCTTTTACATTGTTAAATTAGTAACTATTATGAAAGCCTCTTGTTTTCTATATTAAAAAACGTATTTATAAGATTAATTATGTCATTTAAAATAAATATGAACAAAGTTAATTAAGGATATTTGGTCAAAATTTGATGTCTCTATGTTAAATTTATGGAATAAAATTGAGTTTTCTACCATCTCTGATATTTGTATATCCAATGTATTGAAACCAAAATTAACTTTTATAACAAATTCGGATTGTAATGTAGATTGAGTAGTTAAAGGTTTTTCATTATGATGTTATGTGTAATATAAATACGATAATTTCAAAAAATCAAAGTCTCAAAGTTCTCCTATAACCTATATTGGGTAAATGTGTGGCGTATATGTCAATTTATGTTCAATAGTAAACAGTTCAATAACTACTGCAATTACGTTAACATTTCTAATTAGAAACAGAATAGCAAGATTAGAACAGTAATAACTAACTTCAGAAAAACCACTTAAAAGCTAATATAAAAATGTATTTGCTAGAGTAAAATAATTTTTTTGCAGTGAGATGTTAATTGCTGTGTTGCTGAAACATGTCTACTAACCTTGAAATGGTTTTGTTTGAATAACGACTGTTGTATACTTTTTTTTCAACCCATAAACCTTCAGACTTGTGTTACATCTTCCAAAATAACATGTTCAGAACAGACTTCATATCTGTCGGTCCAAAACAGACTGAAAATATATCCAGTGAAAATACAAAACAAAGAAATAACTAACGCTAAACCAAGCTAGAAAATAGTAACTGTGCCTTTGTGTACTCTACAACCACCAACAATTTCTTCAAAATGCATGAGCCCATCCATGTCTACCACCACTATCACTATCTTTGACAATCCATCACCTACACTATCATAATCCCGATAAATATATATGAAAGAGATATGAAGTAAATGTACAGAACAGCAAACAAGTTCACCATATTATTAATTTGCTCTGTGAAAATCTTCTGTTCTGCAGCGGCCGAGCATCTGGCAACCGCCTAGTCTTAGTGATCACGTCTCCTTTTCTACAGGATGCACAAAGCAACTTATTCAGAAGCTCACGTTATCAATATATGAGGCTTTGTCTTTTAAATTATTAGATGGCGTCGTTTATGTAGTAATACGCTTTATGGTAGTTATTTAGTACTTTTATCGAAATTCTAAACAACAAAAAGGTGTCAATATAGCTAAATATTGGCACTTATTTGAAATGGATAGTCAAATAGAAAGAAGGGGAGATTCAAAGGAAGACAATGTGTTAGTTTTTGTATCTAGGGAAGTGTTCCCCAAGTGACTTTTGCCTAAAGTTATTTGGAAGGAGGAAAAAGGTGACCCTCACATTAAATGCACTTAATGCGACTTTATAACATCAAAGTCACTTTTTGATAAATTTAAGTGGGTGAGTGAAATTAATAATTTATGAAAAATAAATGGAGCATTTAATTTCGACCGTAGATCTAAATCTATCTCATCCATTGGATTTAGGAAACCCTAGGGTTTGATCAAAAAGGTATGAGGGAGGCATTTTGACTCACTTTTGCAGATTGAAGTGAAGAGAAGAATAGAGAGAGAGCAAGAGAAGAAGAGAGCACATAAATCGAGAGAGATGCACTCATCCGTACAACAGCACGAGTTTCTAGGTTGCACATATTTTGAGGCAAGGATATTTTCAGTGGGCACGATTCCCAAGGCATCGAACAACGGGGTTCTTAGCATGGTTTTCGAGGACCATATTGGCAGCATTTATTGTTGTTCGTACAACACAGATTTCGAGGTGATTCAGCTGGGCACTTTTTCCAAGGTCCATACAGCTGAGCAGTGGGCATGAAATTTGAGGACTGTACAACACTTGAGTTGTTGTACCGTACAACATAGAAATCGAGACATTTATTTTTGGGCACTGTTTCCAAGAAATGGCACAGTTTTCGAGGTCCATACAGCAGCATTAAATGCTGTTGTACCATACATAAATTTATGGGTAGTTGGCACAGAAATCGAGGCTGGATTTAACACAATTTTCAAGAAAAATTTTATGCACTGAATTCAAGGCAGCATTGCACAAAAATCGAGAAAGATTGCTAGGTGATTTGGTTGGTTGAGATAAGTATATTTTGACTATAAAATATTGTACTGAAAATTGCTGAAGAAATAAAAATCTCTCTCTCTCTCTCTTACTGGTTTTCCCTGTGGGGGTTTTTCCAAGGCACAGTTGCCGAAAATCCTGAGTCTGAAATTTTAATGGTGTGCATGTGATTTCAATTTTCTGTTTGTTAGTATGAATTTTCAGCGTGTTTAATTGTCTCAGAAAAATTTCATAAGTAGTTTGTAGCCTATGCAAAACCGGCTGTAAATGAAAACCACTGAAATGTTGACATAAACCAGCAAGCAAAACACTCAGAAAAATTTACATGGTATCAGAGCGAGGGGGCAGAAAACAGTGATATTTTCCAGACACACATAAATTTTAGTATTTTCTTATGTTAGTGAACAGCACTTTGTTGGGTTGGCTAAAAGATGGCTATAGGACTTAGGTTGGAGGATAGGCTGAATGGGATAGTGAACTTTGTGCCATGGAAGGCCAGAATTTTACTGATATTAGAGGAGAATGAACTATGGGAGGAGGTGGTTAGGAATACTACAGCAAACCCGGTTCAGATTCTCACTACTACAGATGCAACAGCACTATCATCTTTCAACAAGAAGGACTGTAAGGTTAGGAGGATAATCCTTGATGCAGTTAAAGACCACATAATCCCTCACATTTCAAGAAAGACTAGGGCACACTTGATGTGGACAACGTTGACCAGTTTGTATGAGAGTACCAATGAGAACCGAAAGATGGTTCTCAAGGAGAAACTCGAGAGTATAAAGATGAATGGAGAAGAGGGAGCGATAACATACCTTACCAGGATATCTGCAGTTCGGGATGAACTGGTAGCGGTTGGGGAGGTGGTATCTGCTACTGAGCTTGTACATACAACAATGAATGGGGCTTCAAATCCCTAGGGTGCATTTGTGCAGGCCATAGTGGGTAGAGAGAACCTACCATCTTGGGAGAGACTGTGGGATGACTTTGTGTAGGAGAAGACCAGGAGAGGTCTCGTATAGGGAAGTTCATATCAGAGTGGGATAGATGAGGAGAACGTGGCATTGACAGCAAAGGGGAAGAAGAAGAAGGGTCCCAAGAAGGGTGGGGCCAAGCAGCAGCAGCGGGGTGGGCAGAAGAAGGACTTGAGTAAATTCAAGTGCTATGGTTGTCAGACGTTTGGGCACTATGCTTCATAGTGTCCAAACAAGAAGAAGAAGAAGGGACAACAGACAACAGCCTCAATAGTGGTTGATGACTTTGGAGACAGGTTTCAAAGGGAGTTTTCCCTATATGTTGGACAGATTGAGAGAGAGAGAGTCTCTTTAGCCACCGGCACAGATTGAGCATTCATTATTGGTAGGCCATCAGACAAGTCCATCCACCACTAGTACTTGGTACATTGACAACAGAGCCTCAAGCCACATGACAGGTGCTCGAGAGTTGTTCTCCGAGCTATCACAGACAGGTAGAGATGTGGAGGTTGTACTTGGAGACAATACCATTGTTAGAGCAGTTGGTCAAGGGACCATTACATTTCAGAGGGAGTCTATGAGTCCCATGATTCTGAGGAATGTGTTGTATGTCCCTGGGCTGAAGAAGAACCTTGTTTCAGTTTCCACTATTGAGGACAGGGGTCTTGGGGTGTGTTTCTCAGATGGGAGAGTGCAGGTTTTCCCCAAGACTACACGTGTATCTATCCCCATGGACATTGGGGTTAGATGTGGAAAGCTGTACAAGCTATTGTTTCAGCCGCAGCATGCTCTAGCACACAGCAGCAACAGTGAGCTATGTGAGCTATGGCATCGGAGGATGGCCCACCTACATCACCCAGCTCTGAGATTGTTGAGGAGCATGGTTACAGGTTTACCCGAGTTCAACACTGAGCAGAGTGATGTGTGCAGGGGGTGTGCTTTGGGAAAGTACACCAAGACTGCTTTTTCCAAGCAGTGACACGAGAGCAGCACGAGTGCTTGACTTGATCCATTCTGATATTTGCGGTCCTATGTCATCGGTCTCTTTGACTGGTTTTGAGTACTACATCATCTTCATTGATGACTACTCCAGGAAGAGATGGATCTACTTCTTGAGGAGCAAGAAGTCACACCTAGTTTTGAGTGTCTTCCAAGGGTTCAAAGCCCTTGTGGAGAAGCAGGCAGGGAGGAAGATTCAGATGTTGAGATCGGACAATGGGAGTGAGTATACCTCCAAGGAGTTCGATGCTTTTTGTAGACAGAAGGGTATACAGAGACAACTGATAGTTCCCTACACTCTTGAGTAGAATGGAATAGCAGAGAGGAAGAATAGGTCGATTGTGGGAGCAGCAAGAGCGATGCTTCATGATCAGGGGTTACTGTTCTTTCTATGCCGGTAGAGGCATGCAGCAATGCAGTGTATCTACAGAACAGGAGTCCTCACCATGCTTTGGGGAGGAAGACTCCAGAGGAGATGTACATAGGAAAGAAGCCTGAGGTGAGCCACTTTTGTATATTTGGTTATTTGATTTACTCTCACGTCCCTTTTGAGAAGAGGACGAAGTTTGAGCCCACTGCTGAGAGAGGCATATTTGTGGGATATGACGAGACTTTGAAGGCCTATCGGCTTTACCTACTTGACCATAAGAGAGTTGTTGTTAGGCGGGAGGTGAAGTTTGATGAGGAGAGAGCCTTCAGGAATTAGCGAGAGATAGAGCAACGGGAGCCACCAGCTCCCACACCTCAGTTGACATAGGCTTCTTCGATACAGGTTTCAGGTCCACAGGTTTCTAGAGTGACTGGATCACAAAGTACAGGCACAGCTTCTACAGGTTCAGTGGTTTAGGTGACAGGTACTTCAGCGACAGGTTCAGGGACAGGTACAGGTTCAGGTTCACAGGTTACAGGTTCTTCAGGAAATGGTTCGTCAGTTACTGGTCCTCGGGGTGTTGGACCTTCTGCTTCTGGGAGTTCCTCAGATGAGGATAGACCAGTTTGGGAGGAGCCTTCAAGGAAGAGGAAGCCTAAATGGCTTTAGGATACCTTGAAGGAAGCAGAGGCATTTGGTAGACTCTAGGAGGAGATCAGGTCAGTTGTGATGCCAAACAGATTGGGGATGGCTCTTGTTGTGATTTTTCGTGACTCTGATCCTTCCACATTTGAGGAGGCTTCTTAGCATCAGGTATGGAGAGATGCCATGATGGAAGAGTACCATTCCATCATGAAGAATGATGCTTGGGAGATAGTGCCGAGACCAGAGGGGAAGTCAGTTGTGACTTCCAAGTGGCTTTACAAGATAAAGCATGTTGCATATGGCAGTGTGGAGAAGTACAAGGCTCGGTTTGTGGCTCCGGGGTTTTCACAGGTTGAGGGAGTTGACTATGATGAGACTTTTGCGCCAGTTGCTCGGTATTCTTCCATCAAAGCAATGATATCTATAGCAGCAGAAATGGGTTGGAATATCCACCAGGTGGATGTGAAGACCGCATTTCTCAATAATCTTCTGCAGGAGGAGGTGTACTTAGAGAAGCCACAGGGATTTGAGATTCATGGGAGAGATTCTCATGTGTGCAGGCTGAGGAAAGCCTTGTACGGACTAAATCAAGCTCCTATAGCTTAGTACTCCAGGATCGATGCATACTTGACTTCGATGGGATTTCAAAAGAGTGAGGCTGATCCCAACCTTTACTACATTGTGGTTGGTGGAGATCCTCTCATTCTTCTGTTATATGTTGATGACTTGTTTATCACTGGAGATGAGCGTCTCATTGCGCATTGCAAGAGAGACCTTGCAACTGAGTACGAGATGACTGATATTGGGCTAATGCATTACTATTTGGGGATGGAGGTTTGGCAAAAGCCTGGACATATTTTCCTGGACAGGGGAAGTATGCAGTTGATATTCTGAAGAGATTTCGGATGGAGGACTGCAGGCCTATGTCTACACCTATGATCACCAACTGGAAGCAGCTTCATGCTTCTCAGGATAAGTTGGTGGATCCTACACTTTACTGTCAGCTCGTTGGATCATTGATGTATCTGGTCAACACCAGGCTAGACTTATGTTTTGCGGTGAACACTCTTAGCCAGTTCATGGTGGAGCCTAGGAGTGTACATTGGACTGCCGCAAAACATGTACTAAGATACCTAGCAGGGACAGTGGATTATGGTTTGGACTACAGGGGTTCGGGTGGAGACAGCTTGGTTGGTTTCACAGATTCAGACTAGGCAAGTTGTGTGAGGGATCGAAATAGCACTTCCAGTTGTTGTTTCAGTTTGGGCTCGGCAGCAGTGTCGTGGTTCAGTCAGAAACAGAAGTTCATTGCATTGAGTTCTGCCGAAGCTGAGTACATGGCAGCCAGTCAGACTACTTGCGAGGCACTGTGGCTTCGCAAGTTATTGGTAGATTTATTTGATCAAGAGCTTAGACCTATGGTGATCTATTGTGACAACCAGAGTTGCATTCATCTCTTTGAGAATCCAGTGTTCTATGACAGGTCAAAGCACATTGAGATCAGGTACCATTTCATCCGAGACTATGTCCAGAGAGGAGCAATTGTGTTGCAGTATATTTCCATTGATGAGTAGGTAGTAGATATCCTGATGAAATCTTTGGGGAGGGGCAAGTTTGTCTTCTTTAGAGACAAATTGGGAGTGGTGCAGAACACCTTCCTCGGTAAGAGGGAGTGTTAGTTTTTGTACCTAGGGAAGTGTTCCCAAGTGACTTTTGCCTAAAGTCACTTAGAAGGGGGGAAAAGGTGACCCTCACATTAAATGCACTTAATGAGACTTTATAACATCAGAGTCAGTTTTTGATAAATTTAAGTGGGTGAGTGAAATTAATAATTTATGAGAAATAAATGGAGCACTTAATTTCGACCATAGATCTAAATCTATCTCATCCATTGGATTTAGGAAACCCTAGTGTTTGATCAAAAATGCATGAGGGAGGCATTTTGACTCACTTTTGCAGATTGAAGTGAAGAGAAGAATAGAGAGAGAGCAAGAGAAGAAGAGAGCACATAAATCGTGAGAGCTGCACCCATCCGTACAACCGCACGAGTTTCTAGGTTGCATGCATTTCGAGGCAAGGATATTTTCAGTGGGCATGATTCCCAAGGCAGCGAACAATAGGGTTCTTGGCACAGTTTTCGATGACCATAATGGAAGCATTTATTGTTGTTTGTACAGCACAGATTTCGAGGTGATTCAGCTGGGCACTTTTTCCAAGGTCCGTACAGCTGAGCAATGGGCATGAAATTCGAGGACCGTACAACACTTGAGTTGTTGTACCGTATAGCACAGAAATTGAGGCATTTATTTCTGGGCACTATTTCCAAGAAATGGCATAGTTTCGAGGTTCGTACAGTAGCATTAAATGTTGTTGTACCGTACAGAAATTTCTGCATAGTTGGCACATAAATCGAGGCTGGGTTTTGCACAATTTTCAAGAAGAATTTTATGCACAGAATTCGAGGCAGCGTTGCACAAAAATCGAGAAAGATCGCTGGGTGATTTGGTTGGTTGAGATAAGTATATTTTGACTGTAAAATATTGTACTGAAAATCGCGGAAGAAATAAAAATCTCTCTCTCTCTCTCTTACTGGTTTTCCTCGTGGGGGTTTTTCTAGGGCACAGTTGCCGAAAATCCAGAGTCTGAAATTTTAATGGTGTGCATGTGATTTTAATTTTCTGTCTATTAGTATGAATTTTCAACGTGTTTAATTGTCTCAGAAAAATTTCATAAGTAGTTTGCAGCCTATGCAAAACCGGCTGTAAATGAAAACCACTGAAATGTTGACATAAACTAGCAAGCAGAAAACTCAGAAAAATTTACATAATGTGGTATGAACGATAGCATTTTAGAGGTTTTGAAAGATCTTGTGAGTGTGCATAACCCATTTCTTTTAAAAGCTTCGGTGATTAGATGGGTGCACTTTTTACTTGAAACCTGGGGTCTTGTTTTTGGGTTCTTCATTTTCAATATTTCAGTTGAAAAAGTTGTATGCTTCAATATAATTATATTGATAGGTATTTATATCTTAAAATTTGGGGTGTACTAGTACCTATGTTATTCTTAGGTTGCATGAGGATGAGATAAGTGTACTGTCCTGATTGATTTTATGGCAGTGGTTCTAAAATCAAAATAAACAATAACAAAAAAAAGAATGGATGATTAACCATTAAGCATGGAGGACAAGTAACAGAAAAATTATTCTTGTCACTTAACTTGTGACCTATGCCCCTATCATATGTAGATTAGTATCCTTAAATTACTATTCAAAAATCTGCTTTGTGAGTATTCAGAGTCACGAACAAATGATGTTTGATGGTTTCTTATCACCACGTTTATTTGTGTTAATATAGAGACTGATCACGATGTACTTGTGTTGATCTAGTTAGGAGTGAGCATTCTTATCATGGCACAACAGCCAGAGTAATAGGGAGGAAGCCAAAGTAAATTTCTTCTTCTTTGAATACATGTCCTTGATAAATCCATTCCCCAACATGCTTTGTCAACATTGTTGTTGATGTAAATTCTTCACACAAGACTTCACCTAATTTCATTGAGCTATGAAGGTTGATATTTTGGATTCGGTGGAATAATCCTTGAATCCTCTTCTCAAGGATTTTATCGTGTACATCTTTTACTGTATTAAAGTATTGACCATTACTGTATTAAAGTATTGACCATGTTACAGGTTGAAAGATGTAAAGCTACTGCACCTCCCTGTAAGTTAGAGTAAAACCTCAGTCGAAACAAAGCAGTAGGATTTTATCAATCTTTGTAATATGAATTCATTATATAGAATAATAAATAAACACGTTTAATTATGAAAAAGTGAATAGCATTAATACGTTTCATGTTTTTAATGAAATTGACAGGGACTGCTATTGTCTCTGCTTTATAGTCATATTTTCTTAATGAAATTGACAGAGATTGCTATTGTCTCTGCTTTACAGTCACATTTTCTTAATGAAATTGACAGATAAGTATTAACATTAGTACAATCACTTTTTCACGTGATTACAATTTGTCATGTAAAAAAAATTCACCCAGCTTCTCTATAAACCATCACAATCATAAATTAGAGTTTTTTTATGGATCAAAAATATTTCACCCAACTTCTCGATAAACCACTACAACCACAAACTGGAACTTTCCTCATAGGCCAAAAATACCTTAATTATAGACAAGTAATTTATACACGTCGAGCAGTATCTCTACTAAACGTACATCTAATCCCTTTGTCTTTGTCTTTGTCTTTTGAGGATCTTTGTCTTTGTCTTTTGAGGAAACAATGTGACATAGTTACCAAATTCGTTCATTCGATTATAATGAGAATAATTCGGTGAAACCGATACAGTTGGCACTTTCAATTCCGGTAATTAATTCCTCAATAGACGCGGAGAACTGTGTACAGTTGCAGAGCCTTCCCAGGCCTTCTCATGGATTTCTAATGGAGAAGGCCAGATGACATTATTCCCCGAGTCCTGAAGAAGCCATGGCGTCCGCCTGCTTATTTTGCTCCCTGGAAATTGACTCAGAATTTATATTCCCACGTATCGCCTTCTTAGTTGGTTTGTCTCCGGACAACTTTGAACATGGCAGAATTTTAATGATGATGCCCCTTTAATATTTATTCATTCTCGTATCCGCATTCAAGGCGACCTCCCGTGTTGGTAATAGTTGCTCTTTCTGGGCAGTTCTCCTTTCAACACTGAACTTCGTAAATATGAGATTTAAAAGTGGTTGTTAAGTCTTCATACGTCATCATACGTCATCAGTTCAAATTTTATGGATTAGAGAAATTTTATGGATTAGAGGTTGAGGCTGGGAGCCATACGAAACGGGGCTGAGCTATGAGACCTCTATCTTCGCACAAACCTGGTTTGAGCACCTCCCCTCAGCCGAGGTTATATACCCATCAGTATCACTTATAATCTACTTATTTAAGTATAGTTGCGGAACCCTTTATCTCGTCTGTATGGTTTTGTAAATGCGAGTTCGTTGTATGCTATGTTTTCAAAGTCGAGGCGAGAGTTCAGCCTTACGCAATGTTTTCTGGATTTATTGCGGATGAAATGGGCTTTAATGGAAGCTCGTGTGGGAAGGACGTCTATTTCAATGGTTTTGGCTTGCATTGTTTCGTTCTTGTGCACTAGTTTTGGTTTGTTGTCTCGAACCTTGGCTAAGTTCAGTGTGACGGCAACGTTTCTGGTGTCCTAGCAATGGGTCGAAGCGAGCTCGTTCTGAAGGTATGTGAAATCCTCCTTTCGGTTGCTTGGTTTCATTTTTATTGTAATAGTTTTTTTAGCTGCGGAAGTTTGCATGTTTAGCCTGGTTCTCCGGTTGCGAAATGCTTGTTTCAGTTGCTCGGTCGCATTTCTGTGAATAAGAATCTGCTTGTTGGTAGCTCTGGTTTCCCGTTTTAGATTGAAGCTGCAATTTGGATCATTTGGATAGGGAATTTGTTGTGTTGGATTGAACATATTTTTTACTTGTGAATAGTGGTTAGATACTTGCATACATTTTTTTGTGGGTCTTTATTGTTGGACACCAAAGTCCAGGAACCGAAAATTCATTTCCTTGGACCCTCATTTTGGGTGAAGCTTCTGCTTGTTGTTTCTAATCTGAAGGTATGGGAAACAATTGCATTTGCGTGGGCGAGAATTTGGTTTTCATCTAACCATGGGCAAATTTAATTTGGTTTCTCTGTTTCAAAATCCTCATTTCAGTTGCTTTGCGGCATTTGTGTGTGTAAGAATTTGGTTTGCTTGTAAGAATTTGGTTTTCGAGAGGTGTCCACCCGCAACTTTAATGTGCTTTTCGCCCTACGTATTATGCATTTTGCAGAAATTCAGTGTTGGTAGCAAGGGTTTGGGAGAGTTTGGGCATGGCCTATGGTTTTGTGGGGGTTCACCTCTGAGATTTCCGAGCATGCTTCGAAAATCAGAAGTTTACTTCCTTAGGGTTCAACCTTCGAATTTTGCAAATCGCTATGATGCCTTAAGAATTTGTGTTAAAATTATGACAACTAATTAACAATTAACCATAACTTAAGTGCTTTCTTGTAACCATTGATTGGTTGGTAGTTTCTCTAATGGATGGCAGTTCGCTCATTATTGTAACTCCTCTCATATATTTATATGTAGTTTTGGAGAGGAGTAAATGTAATTGAGGAGAATGTATGGATAGAGGAATGCCTTATATGTAATCTCCATTATTGAGAGGAATAAGATATCAATACTTTGCGGGGTGGATGTTTCCCCAAGTGTTGGGGTTTTACCACATTAAGATCTCTGTGTTAGATGTGTTATTTATTGTTCATTTTCATTGTTATTGTTATTTGTTATGTTTGTACAAACTTTAATACCAACAAGTGGTATCAGAGCCCTGGTGCCTGACTAGAGAGAGAGCTGCTGCGAGAGAGGAGCAGGAAGACTGCATAGCCAAGTTCCAGAAAGAGAGGCCGTTGGAGATTTCCATGCAGAGGGAGATAGCTCCGTTGTAGAACCGCGTCCAGTGGGAGAGAGGAGCCTGTCACCACTTCCTGCGTGAAGTAGAGAGATAGCCGGAGAGACCACCTCCGAAAGGGAGCCACCGTGGAAGAGTCGGAGTCGCGTAAGACTAGTGAAGAGCCGTAAAGCTCTGATTGGGAGCTGCAAAACGTCGATCTGTGCGTGGAGAAGCCAAGCCACTGTGCTAGATTCTGGGCATTGGGTCCTTCGTGCGAGCAAGGAGCCTGAGCATGGAGGAACGAGCCATGTGTCGAGCCGCTATGCAGAGGTAGAGGTCGTCGGTGTGAAGGTTGAGTCTGTGGTGAAGCAACCAGCAAGGGAGACCGAGCCTGTGGTGAAGAAAGAAATAGAGGCCGCCATTTTTTCTGTCTAAGGTAGAGAGGTGTGTGCCTAGAATAGAGGCTGTCATTTTTCTATCTGAGGTGGAGAGCTGCGGATTGGAGGGAGAAATCCCATGGGCTGTGGTGTGGTATATGCCGCCAAGCTCAAGACCTGATCTGTTGAAGCCTGTGTGCAGAGAAGTCGACCACTAGATCATTCCAGAGGTAATTCAGACAGCCAGTGTGATCTTCTAAGAAAAGATTCTGGTAATATATAATAATTTCTGGGAAAGTCTGTGAGATTCTAGTCATTTTTTGAAAGTCTGTGAAGTTAGTAATAAATATAAAAAAAATGATGGAAAAAATATTTAGTTCTAAATTTGAGATTGAAAAGTTTAATGGCAAGAATAATTTTGAAATGTGGAAAATTAAGATGCGAGATCTCTTAGTTTAGCAAGGGTTGCAGAAGGCCTTAGATGGCAAGAAAAAACAACCCTTATCTATGACAGATAGTGAATGGGAGGAGTTAGATGCCATAGCACTTAACACAATTCGGTTATGTCTTGCGGATGATGTCTTATTTAATATCGTTGGAGAAAAGACAGTAGCAAGTTTATGGTGCAAATTGGAAAGCTTGTATATGACGAAGTCTGACAAACATAATTTTCTTGAAGAGAAAGCTATACGGTATGAAGATGAAAGAAGGTACCAATATTTGCGGAACATTTGAATGTGTTTAATACTCTTATTTGTCAATTGAATAGTATGGATGTTAAGATTGAAGATTAAGATAAAGTAGTAAATCTTTTAGTTACTCTATCTGAGTCTTGGAGTCATGTAGTGTCTTCTATTAGTCTTAGCACAACTTTGGAATTTGACACCATGGTTGGAGATTTGTTGTCTGAGGAGTTAAGAAATAAAGCCAATATTGAATCCTCTACACCAGAAGCTTTGTTTGTTAGAAGTCGATCCAAATAAAGAGGGGAAAAATCAAGAGGTTTTTCTAGATCTAAATCAAAGGGAAAAAAGAGCAAACTCAAGTGTTGGTACTACAACAAGACTGGTCATCTCAAGAAGGACTGTTGGAAAAGACAAGAATCCAGAAAGGAAGACTCCAAATCTGAGGCAAATTCAGTTAAAACTAATTCAGGTATGGTTGATGAGGTGTTGTCCATTTGTAATATTTCTGATTACAATGAAGAATGATTGTTAGATTCTGGTGCTTCGCACCATGTTTGTCCTCATAAAGAATGGTTTACTTCTTATCAAAAAGTTAATGATGGTGTAGTTCTTTTGGGAGATAATTCTTCATGTAAGACTGTTGGGTTTGAAAGTATTAAAATTAAAATGTTTGATGGAGCTATAAGAACACTAACGGATGTTAGACATGTGCCTGAATTAAAAAAAAATGTAATATCTTTGGTGTTGATGTATATGTAACTTCGGAATGTATTTCATCTATGTATTTCATATATATTTATTGTACCCTTATTAGAGATGTGTTATTCCTCTATAAGGAAGTGTCGTCATGTGGACTGACAAGTGTTGCAAGTGTGTGTACTTGCCGATGGGTTATTAGACCACCATGTGTGGGGTCGGCCCTGAATTATATATTATATTGTGGATGTACCTAGCTAGACAAGTCGGCCCCATAAAGTCACTGGGAAAACAGGTTAGTATAAATAGAGATCAGGAGATCTCTATTTAGATCATTCGGAAAGTCATCTCTCTCTCACTCAGAAAGTGGCGCACTAGTGAGGAGGAGGATCATCTACTTCTAGGAGACTATCTCAAGTGTATTTTGGTTGTACTTTGGTTGAGCCATTTCTCTCTCTATCTCTGAGGAAGTTGTGGGGTTTTTCACCTTAGGGTTTTCCCCACGGAAACTCTGTGTCTCTTGTCTCTCATGCTTTTGATTCTTGTGATGCTTGTCATGCTTATTGTGATTTTTATGCATTGATATACTGTATATGTTATTCTCTCAGTGAATATCCTAGAGTATTGTGAATTTATGCTCAAAATTTAACATGGTATCAGAGCTAACCCGAGAAGAAGACATTTTGCAATGATGGAAAATTGAGTTTCTTGTTTATTGGGTTTCTCTCCACAGATTTTGGAAAAGCAGTATAGTAGATTGACTCTACTCATTAAGGAGAATCTATCTGTCCAATGAGAATTCAATTCTGAGCATTTTCAGATTTGGCCCTAAAAATTAGGGTTTCCACAAAAATAGGAATTTCTGAAATATGAAGACATAGCTGGAAGCTCCTTGTAAAAATCGAAGTTTAGAGCTTTGGATCAAGATTTTTGGCTGGGTAGATCTCCGGGAAACTCAAACCCTAATTCAGGGCTCTCCCTAGTGAACCCGGGAGGACATAAAGGCAAATCTGAAGGGTAAAGCTTTGCTGATCTCAAATTTTGAATACACCAAGATGATCAGCTCATCAAGGCGCATCTTTCTATCCTTTTATAAAATTGAAATTCACATTTTGAATTTTTAGGGTTTTTTCAACAAACTCTAATCCAGGACCAAATCCACTTTTCAGCATTTCAAGTGGTAAGACCTAAATATTTTCTATTTCCATTTGAAGTACTCTTTAGGATGTCTCACCACACCAAGCTTGAGGATAAGCTTGAAGGAGCTGATAACTTCCGAGCTTGGAAGTATAAGATTGGGTTAATCCTGGAAGAGAATGAGTTGGACTCATATGTAAAAGAAGACATCCCTATCCCAGAGGATGAAGAGGCTAAGGTATTGCATAAGAAGAACTTGGTCAAGGCAAAGAGAATCATTGTTGATTCTATCAAAGACCATCTCATACCCCATGTGTCTTCTCTAAAGACACCGAAGGAGATGTTTGACTCTTTAACCAAGCTATTTGAAGGAAAGAACATAAATCGGAAGATGACCCTGCAGAACCAATTGAAAGGACTAAAGTTTCAGAATGGAGAAACCATTCAATCTTACTTTTCAAGGGTCTCCCAGATCAAGGAACAACTAGAAGCAGTGGATGAAATGGTGGAGAATGGTGAAGTGGTGATGACCACTCTAAATGGCCTACCCAGGTCATGGGATTCCTTTATTCAAGGAATTTGTGCAAGGAAGAAGTTGATCTCCTTCAACAGATTGCGGGAAGAATGCTCTCAAGAAGAAGCTAGGCTTGTGGCCCGAGAAGAAAAGATGGGAAATGAAGATCAAGCTCTCACAACACATGCCAGGAAAGGCAAGTCCAAGAAGGAATCATCTCATAACAGGAAATTCTCAAACCACCATTATCATAAAGATAAGAAAGATCTCAGATGCTTCAATTGCAATGAGAAGGGACACTTTGCTTCAGATTGTCCCAAGAAGAAGAAAGACAACACCAACTTCAACAACAAGAAGAAGAATAACAAAAGAAGATATCATGCTCATGCTGCCGAAGATAATGAACCCCCAAAGAAGAAGGCTAGGGTAGAAAGTGATCGTGATGATGACTCTTCAAGTGAAGAAGAGTATGTTCTAATTTCCGTTCCAACAGGTACTATCTCCCATGGTTGTAATGATTGGTTGATTGACAGTGGGGCTTCCAAACACATGACTGGGTTTAAGGAATCTTTTGTGAATCTATCTGAACATGAATCACCCCATAAGGTGAAACTTGGGGATGATTATCAATACCCAATCAAAGGAAGTGGTGAAGCCTCCTACAACCTAGATTCTGGAAAATATTTGAAGATGAAAGAAGTCCTTTATGTACCTCGGCTCAAGAAGAACTTACTCTCCATCTCTACATTGGATGCAAAAGGTATGAGGGTTGCATTTGTGGATGGCCAAGTCCTAATGTGGCCAAAGGGAAAGAACATAGATGATGCAGTAGTGATTGGAGAGCAAGAGGGAGGTTTGTATAAATTGAAGGGACAACCTGAACATGCCATGGTACATGAATCCATGGAGCCAAGTGAACTTTGGCATAGAAGACTTGCTCATATGCACTATAGAGCACTCCCAATTGCAAGCAAGGTTGTAGAGGGTATTCCTGAGATCAAGACCAAACATGAAGGTGTTTGCAAAGGATGTGCAAAAGGTAAGAACATTAAGAAGGATTTCCCAAGCAGTGAAAGCAAGGAAAAAAACATCCTGGAAATCATCCACTCATATGTATGTGGTCCTATGTCATCCAGCTATCTAAGTGGGTATGTTTACTATGTCTCATTTATTGATGACTTCTCCAGGAAGACTTGGGTATACTTCTTGAAGAGCAAAGATGAGGTGTTTGATAAATTCAAGGAATTCAAAACCTTGATGGAGAATCAAACTGACAAGAAGATCAAAACATTCAAATCCGACAATGGTGGAGAATTCACCTCAGGTGACTTCAAGAAGCTTTGTAGTGATTCAGGGATTAAGAGGGAGTTGACTGCTCCTTATAATCCTCAACAGAATGGAGTTGCAGAAAGGAAGAACAGAACAATCATGGAAGCAGCAAGGGCAATGTTGCATGACCAGGATCTACCTATGCATCTATGGGAAGAAGTAGCTAGAACAGCTGTATATGTGCAGAACAGAACACCCCACAAGATATTGGATAACAAGACACTAGAAGAGGTCTTTTCTGGTAAGAAACCTGAAGTCATCCATCTCAGAATATTTGGTTGTCCAGTATACACTCATGTCCCAAAGAGGACTAAACTAGATCCTTCAGGAAAGAAGGGTATCTTTGTGGGTTACAGTGAAAGCTCGAAGGCTTATAGAATATACTTTATAGGGTTCAAGAAGATTGATGTCAACAGGGATGTAACATTTGATGAAAACTCAGCATTCATCAAATCAAGGAAGGCACCTATCGAAGTTTATGAAGAACCTAAGGAAACTAGATTTCAAGACACTACCATGACTGAAGCAGTTCCAAAAGTTGTTCGTGAGTTTGAAGATCCGCAAGAACCTGTAGATCCACCCCATGAGGATAACTCTCACAAGAGGAAACCTGCATGGGCTAGAGAGCTCATTCAAGATGCAGAAAGATTTGGCATTCCAGAAGAAGAACACAGAGCAAAGAAGAGAACCAGATCACATACCAGATATGTTGCTTTACTCTGTGACATTATGAACAAAGAGCCTTCCAGTTATGAAGAAGCAGCGGAAAAGAAAGAATGGAAGGATGACATGGTTGAGGAATACCAATAAATAATGAAGAATGATGTTTGGGATGTTGTACCAAGACCTAAAGAGAAGTCTGTTGTAACTTCTAAATGGATCTACAAAATCAAGCATGCTGCAGATGGTAGTGTAGAGAAATACAAAGCAAGATTCGTAGCTTGTGACTTCTCTTAGAAAGAGCGAATAGATTATGAAGAAACTTTTGCACCTATAGCTAGGTATACTTCCATCAGAACAATACTTTCCCTGGTTGCAGCGATGAAATGGAAAATACACCAGATGGATGTCAAGACTGCTTTCTTGAATGGTGTAGTTGAAGAGGAAGTATATGTGGAGCAGCCACTTGGTTTTGAAATACATGACAGGGAGTCATATGTGTGCAGATTGAAGAAAGACTTCTATGGCTTGAAACAAGCTCCCAGAACTTGGTATGGGAGGATGGACAGTTTCCTATCTAGTTTGGGCTTTACCAAGAGTAAAGCGGATTCCAACCTTTATTACAAGGTTGAGGAAGGGAATCCTGTGATTCTACTCCTGTATGTGGATGACTTATTTGTAACAGGAGATGACAGATTGATTGCAAATACTAAGAGGAAGCTTGCTGCCGAGTTCGATATGAAAGATTTGGGAATGATGCATTATTTCCGAGGTATGGAGGTGTGGCAAAGTGCAGGTGGGATCTTCCTTGGTCAAGGGAAGTACACAATAGACATCCTGAAGAGATTCAGGATGATGGATTGCAAGGCCATGGCCACACCTATGGCATCGAATCTGAAGCTTCTATGTGATGCTTCATCTGAGCCGGTTGATGTCTCTATGTATCGTCAAATGATTGGGTCCTTGATGTACCTGACGAACACGAGACCAGATATTTGCTTTGCGGTGAACACATTGAGTCAGTTCCTGATAGATCCGAGGAGTGTTCATCTGGTTGCTGTAAAACATGTTCTCAAGTACCTGAAGAGTACAGTGGATTATGGGATCAAGTATGAGGTGAATCAAAAGTTTAACCTGTAGGGTTATGTTGATTCAGATTGGGATGGCAGTGTTGCAGATAGGAAGAGCACATCTGGGTGCTGCTTCAGTATGGGATCAGGTGTGATCTCTTGGTTTAGCCGGAACCAGTCCTATGTAGCACTGAGTACAGTTGAGGCAGAGTATGTTGCAGCCTATTCAGCTAGTTGTGAGGCAGTATGGCTACGGAAGCTACTGTCTGAATTATTTGATCTCCCGTTGGATGCTACTGGTATCTTCTGTGATAACCAGAGTTGTGTGAAACTGTCCGAGAACCCATTGTTTCATGACAGGTCGAAATACATAGAGATCAAATATCACTATATCAGGGATATGGTGCAGAGAGGAGCTGTGAAGCTCCTGTATGTTGCGACAGACGAGCAACTTGCAGATGTGCTGACGAAGCCACTAGCCAGAGTGAAGTTCGAGTACTTTAGGGAGAGGCTTGGTGTTCTTTAGATCAAGGACACTTCGAGGAAGAAGTGATGGACACATTTGCTGAAGCCATTCCAAGCATGTTGGAAGGAGGATCCTTCACATGGCTGTGGATGTAAGCGCTGGATGATGAGCATCATGATGATGTTCTGGTTTCTGCTTTGTATGATCAGTT
The DNA here is from genome assembly GCA_027924585.1 of Larix kaempferi. Taxonomy (NCBI): domain Eukaryota; kingdom Viridiplantae; phylum Streptophyta; class Pinopsida; order Pinales; family Pinaceae; genus Larix; species Larix kaempferi. The sequence continues at coordinate 287,146 of BSBM01001666.1, read as the reverse complement.
GGATCATTTTTATATGTATGTATGTATGCATCATGTTGGATACTGGATATGATCAGTTGGATCATTTATATGTATATGTATGTACGCATCATGTTGGATGCTGGATATGGTCAGTTGGATCATTTATATGTATGTACGCATCATGTTGGATGCTGGATATGATCGGTTGGATCATGTGTATGTATTTTGTATAAGCATCATGTTGGATGCTTGGACCATGTATCTGTATATGTATCAGGTGGATACATTGTATGATCAGGTAGATCATGTATGTTGATATGTATCATGTATTTATATTTGTATCAGGTGGGTACACTGTGTGATCAGGTGGATCATGTATGATGATATGTATTAGGTAGATACTTGGTATGCATCAGGTAGATGCATTGTATGATCAGGATGATCATGGATGACAAGCTTCAGTATGTTGCTCCAGATGACATGCAGCAGGATGTTGCAGTGATGATGATCAGGATGATGTATGGTGAGTATCAGGCTGATACTCTGTGGCCGTGGAACAGGTTGTGTAGATAAGCATGTAATTTGTGCCCTGGGAGATTTGCAGATAGTATTTTGAGGTTTTGCCTATGGCATGTAATTTGTACCCTGGGATATCTGGCAAATGCTCTTTCGAGGTTTTGCTTAGGAGGACATATAATTTGTTCCCTGGGAGATCTGCAGATAGTCTTTCGAGGTTTTTCCTATGGCATGTAATTTGTGCCCTGGGATATCTGGTAGATGCTCTTTCGAGGTTTTGTCCTATGGCATGTAATTTGTGCCCTGGGAGATCCGATAGGTTGATTCGTGTGCTTGTAATCAGTCCTGGGATGCTCTTTCGAGGTTTTGACATGACCACATGTAATTTGTGCCCTGGGAGATCCGATAGGTTGAGTCGTGTGCTCGTAATCAGTCCTGGGATGCTCTTTCGAGGTTTTGCCATGACCACATGTAATTTGTGCCCTCGAAGATCCGATAGGTTGAGCCTTGTGCTCATAATCAGTCCTGGGATGCTCTTTCGAGGTTTTGTGGTGACCACATGTAATTTGTGCCCTGGGAGATCCGATAGGTTGATACTTGTGCTCGTAATCAGTCCTGGGATTCTCTTTCGAGGTTTTGTGGTGGGGTCACATGTAATAAGTCCTGGAGATCTGGATAGGATGAAAAAGGCCTCAGATGCTCTTTAGGGTTCTTTCTAGTCAAGAGACTCTTTTAAGGTTTTGTGATGCACGTAATAAGTCATGAGATTTCCACAGTATGGCCAGTGATGATGAAGACCTATAGGTGGTGGGCCTACATCCAGTATGAAAAAGGACTGGCTCTGTAGAACTTCCTATGACGAGTAGAGTCAGATATTGGTTGAGATAGCAGCAGCAGTGATGATGATGATGACGATGATCCCGAGAAGAATACTTGTCTAGCATATCTGTGTCGAGAAATACCTTCCTAGTTAAGAGAGAGTGTTGATGTATATGTAACTTCAGAATGTATTTCATCTATGTATTTCATATATATTTATTGTACCCTTATTAGAGATGTGTTATTCCTCTATAAGGAAGTGTCGTTATGTGGTTTGACAAGTGTCGCAAGTGTGTGTACTTGCCGATGGGTTATTAGACCACCATGTGTGGGGTCGACCCTGAATTATATATTATATTGTGGATGTACCTAGCTAGACAAGTCGGCCCCATAAGGTCATTGGGAAAACAGGTTAGTATAAATAGAGATCAGGAGATCTCTATTTAGATCATTCAGAAAGTCATCTCTCTCTCACTCAGAAAGTGGCGCATTAGTGAGGAGGAGGATCATCTGCTTCTAGGAGACTATCTCAAGTGTATTTTGGTTGTACTTTGGTTGAGCCATTGCTCTCTCTATCTCTGAGGAAGTTGTGGGGTTTTTCACCTTAGGGTTTTCCCCATGGAAACTCTGTGTCTCTTGTCTCTCATGCTTTTGATTCTTGTGATGCTTGTCATGCTTATTGTGATTGTTATGCATTGATATACTATATATGTTATTCTCTCAGTGAAGATCCTAGAGTATTGTGAATTTTTGCTCAAAATTTAACATTTGGGAGTGTTGGATTCTTGTGGTCATAAGTTTACAGGTTTAAATTGGGTAATGAAAGTATCTAAGGGTGCTTTAGTGGTTATGAAGGCATTGAGAGTAGGAAACCTTTACAAATTGGTTGGAAAAACTCAAGTTAATGAAACGACATTAATATCTGAAGTGGCATCAGAATCCACTCGATTATGGCATCAACGTCTTGGTCATATGAGTGAGAGAGGACTACAGGTATTAGTGAGTCGTAAATTACTTCCAAATCTAAAATCTTTAGATTTGATGTTTTGTAGACATTGTGTATTTGGAAAGCAGTGTAAACAAAAATTCAAAGTAGGGATTCATGCAAGTAAAGGTGTGCTTGATTACATACATTCTGATGTATGGGGTCCATCCCCTACTATTTCCTATGGAGGAGCAACATATTTTTTGTTGTTTGTTGATGATTTTTCAAGAAAGGTTTGGGTCTATATTTTAAAAAGAAAGGCTGACATGTTTGATACTTTCAAACGTTTTAAAGTTATGGTTGAAAAAAGAACTGGCAGGATGATCAAGTGCTTAAGAACAGATAACAAAGGTGAGTTTACTTCTTTAGAGTTTGAAAATTTTTGCAAAGAAGAAGGGATCGTAAGACATAAAACAAATGTATACACTCCTCAGCAAAATGGCGTTGCAGAATGCATGAACATGACTCTTCTAGAGAGAGCAAGGTGCATGCTCAGTGATGCAAATTTGGGTCAAGAGTTGTGGGAAGAAGCAGTTTCTACTGCTTGTTATTTAATAAACTGATCACCTTTAATCGCAATAAATTGTCAAATTCCAGAAGAGGTATGGACTGGTCATCCTTGTAGTTATTCGAATTTGAAAATTTTTGGTTGTGAATCTTATGCACTTACTCCTAAAAATCAGCGTTCTAAGTTAGACCCCAGATCAAATAAGTGCATCTTTGTAAGATATGATGATGTGATGAAAGGTTATCGGTTGTGGGATCCTATTGCTCGTAAAATTGTCATTAGCAGAGATGTAATTTTTTATGAATCTTCTCTCACTAAATCAGAAAATTTAAAAGTTGATGTGGAACAGAAACAAGTATCGTCAAAACAACTAGTTCAGTTGAACTTTCCATCTTCTAATGACTTAAAGAAACAAGAAGAATTTTCTGGTGATAAAGAAGTCATAGAAGATAAAGAAATTGTGGAAACTCCCCAACCTACACCACCTACACCACCTACACCAAGAAGATCTACGAGGGAGAGAAATCCTCCTAAAAGGTACATAGATTTTGTTTCGTCTGTTGCTTTATTTACTGATGACGAAGAACCTTCTTGTTTTTAGGAATCCATTGATTGTGTTGACAATGCTAAATGGAAGATGGCGATGGAAGAAGAAATGGATTCTCTGAACAAGAATGAGACATGGAATTTGGTTGAACTTCCCAAAGATAGAAAAGTTGTTGGATGTAAGTGGGTCTTCAAGTTGAAGAAAGGTATTGATGGTAAGATTGAAAGATACAAAGCCAGATTGGTTGCAAAAGGGTATTCTTAGATGGAAGGTGTTGATTATCATGAGATTTTTTCACCAGTTGTTAAGCTTGTATCTATTTGTATTATGTTAGCACTTGTTGCATTGCTTGATTTGGAGTTAGAGAAACTAGATGTTAAAACTGCATTTTTACATGGAGATTTAGATGAGGAGATTTTTATGGAACAACCAGAGGTTTTTGTGTAGCATCGTAAAGGAAAATTAGTTTGCAAGCTCAAAAAACCATTGTATGGCCTGAAACAATCACCCAGGTAATGGTACAAGAAGTTTGATTCTTTCATGGTGAGCCACGGTTAGACTAGAAGTGAGTATGATCATTGTTTGTACTTCAAAATGTTGGATGACATATTCATTATCTTATTATTGTATGTTGATGATATGCTTATTGTGAGTAAAAGCATGGACGAGATTGACAGGTTGAAGGCTCAGATGGCTAGGGCATTTGATATGAAAGATCTTGGAGCTGCAAAACAATTTTTGGGTATTGAAATACACAGAGATAGAAGAAATCGTAAGCTTAGTTTTTCACAGGAGAAGTATGTTGAAAAAATACTTGTAAGATTTGGAATGAATAAGGTAAATCCTGTGAATGTTCTCTTAGCTTCCCATTTTAAGATTTCTTTAGGTTTATGTCCTAGTAATGATGAAGAAAATGATTATATGTCTCGTGTTCCATATACCAATGCAGTAGGATGTTTAATGTATGCGATGGTGTGTACTAGACCTGATATTTCACATGCAGTAGGTGTTGTCAGTAAATACATGGAAAACCCAGGAAAAGAACTTTGGAATGCAGTGAAACGGGTGCTTCGTTATCTAAGAGGCACAAGTGACTATTGTATCACTTTTAATAATAACAGTGATTCTATATGCGGTTTTGTTGATTCAGAGTTTGCAGGTGATTTGGACAAGAGAAGGTCTACTTCTGGATATGTTTTTACTCTTGCAGGTGGAGTTATAAGTTGGATGTCAAAGCTTCAAGAAATAACTGCTTTATCCACTACAAAGGCTGAATACATTGCTGCCTCACATGCTTGCAAAGAGGTAATTTGGCTGAAAGGTCTACTTGAAGAATTTGGAAGGTTGCAGAACAGTGTGCTTATTTTCTGTGATAGCCAAAGTGCTATACATTTGGCTACAAATCCTGTTTATCATAGTAATACTAAACATATTGATGTAAAGTATCATTTTGTAAGACAAGCCATTAGTGAAGGTGGAGTAGATCTAAAAAAGGTTCATACTCAAGAAAATTCTGCAGACATGTTTACAAAACCAGTGTCGTTAGAGAAGCTACGATGGTGTGTGGCTTCTCTTGGTTTGAAAAAGAAGTGATGAATAGTTTTCCAGCAAAGTATTAGATAATTTTGTTGTCAAGGTGGAGATTGTTAAAATTATGACAACTAATTAACAATTAACCATAACTTAAGTGGTTTCTTGTAACCGTTGATTGGTTGGTAGTTTCTCTAACGGATGGTAGTTCGCTCATTATCGTAACTCCTTCTCTCATATATTTATATTTAGTTTTGGAGAGGAGTAAATGTAATCGAGGAGAATGTATGGATAGAGGAATGCCTTATATGTAATCTCCGTTATTGAGAGGAATAAGATATCAATACTTTGCAGGGTGGATGTTTCCCCAAGTGTTGGGTTTTTACCATGTTAAGATCTCTGTGTTAGATGTGTTATTTATTGTTCATTATTATTGTTATTTGTTATGCTTGTAGAGAATTTAATACCAACAGTCTGTTGTGTGTTTACAATAAGCATGGATCAACGCATGTTTTTGAGCTTTCTTGACTGAAAATCAAAATCATGAGAAGAATGTAGTTTTTGGGAAGTGATGCATCTCAGTTTTGCCAAGGGTTTTGAATCCTCTATACCCAAGCCATTCGATTTTGGTTCTTTGTTGAGGGGAAGCGTGTCGTGCAATTATGAAAGGCATAATAGGGTCCTTAGGTTGGGGGTTTCAGAATTGGCTTTAAATATTTGATCCCTATTAATTCTGGCATCATTTTGAAGAGAAACAAATTTGTTACTAAAGCATTTATGCTAAAATTGGATCCATGTTTAATCTTGGTGGAAAACTGAAGCCAATTTTGCAAACAATGTCTTGAAATCTATTTGTCTAAAGTTGATTCCTTATTTTTATGTGACTTTGTTTAGAGACATGTTGTTCTTTTGGATATGTTGATACTGAAATATGTTTGACATTCTGGTTAAATTTGGACAACAAATTGGCATCTTGTAATTGTGATTGGATTGGGGCAATAAAATATCATTTGCTTTGGGGATTTTGCGAATGCAAGTGAGCTTAAGGGTTCTAAGATGTCATACATGTGCGATTCATTGTTTGACTTAATGAGCTATTAATTATATTAAAAATTTGTTTGCTTGTATAGACCAATATCAAATTGCCTTAATAAAATAAGGACATGTTGCTTTCCATGGGCTAATTAACTTAGATTCTTTATCATAGTATTTATTGTCAATTCCATAAATTCTGAGATGCAAAGTAGATGAGAGATACTCACACGCTTATGTATTTTATGGGATGGTGCAAGGTAATGATACCCACTTATGACGCATTAGTTGCAATGGGATGCTCGAAAAACAAAAATCTGATCATTAAAATGAATTATTAGAGGTACCTACAAAACTTTTTAGAATTAGGTGTAAAAATATGAAACGTAGAAAATTGGATAACCTTCCAGAATATATAACATTTATTTATGGAAAAGTGGTATAACCACCCCAAAATGTCATTATTTAATATTGATATGTTGTTTTTTTATCTAAAACATAATGCATATGTTCACATTGGTCCACCGATTTGTTATGTAAATTGTCAAATTATGAGGAAAAAAATATGTAGAGGCGTAGGCAACAGATGGATCTTATGCAGGGCTATTTTTCCAAAATTTCAAAAGTTAATTTTATATTTTTTTTAAATTATGAAAGTTAGTGAAGCCCTAAAACGACATGGTCGAGCATTGTTCCACCATATCATGGTCTTAACATAATCAATCAACTTTCTTTTTTTATTTTAGCTTATAGGTATTCTTGTACTCTTGTGTGGGTTCTTTTCCGTTTTTGAAATATGTAAGCCAATCAGAAGTTATAGCCCAAATAAACGACCTATGTTTTTTACAAATTTGACATGAGTACAGTTAAAAATGAATTAAAAATAGAAAACAATAACACATCTATTCAAAAAATATATAGTTAGAATCTACACACATAGATCGACAAGTGTGTGCAATTTCATCAGTAGTGCACAAGTGGAGCATATGTGGAACTAAGCGTGAAAAACATGAAGTTACAGAAATTGGTGTGTTTTTCCATAACTTAGACTGAGCCTCAAGGTTTGGCAATTTGAAGCTAGTACCAAACCTGCAAGGGTTCCCAAAAAAAATTGAATCTAAACACGCGTGCGCACATTGAAGTTACAGAAATTGGTGTGTTTTTCCATAACTTAGACCGAGCCTCAAGGTTTGGCAATTCGAAGCTAGTACCAAACCTGCAAGGGTGCCCAAAAAAAATTGAATCTAAACACATGTGCACGTGAAGATGCGCGCACACGTTGTTGCACGCACGTGTTCATTCTGACAACTTAATTTTTTTCAATCTCTCCCTAAACCCCCCCTCCATCTCTATAAACCCACCCCCCTCTCTTCCTATCCACCCAATACCCCCCTATCTTCCACTCTGCCCAATCCCTCCTCCCTTCCTTACCCCTCTCTTCTCTCCTTAACCACAAGGGTTAGGATATTTAGTCATCCATTTCCATGAATAACACCTAAAGCCATGACATAGGATTTCCTGATGCTAGCCTTGATTCAAAGTATGAATATGAGTGTGGCCATTCTAATGTCTTAGATTCTAGGTATGGGTGTTTAGGCCCTATACATGGTTGAGAGATGAAACCTTGGCTTGAATCCCTAAAATAAGAATGTAATCATTCAAGTTCAAGAACAACGCCTTAGTCCACTACACACAACCTCTCAAGCACATCCTCCGTTATGAGTAGCGATACTAATGATAATATTAATGTAACTCCTATAACCATTGACATCTAACCCTTATCACCAATATACCCTATAACCCCTAATCATTATAATCCCTATCTAGTAACCATTATAACCTACAAATTCTATAATATGTATATATTATTACACAAAATCACTAACTTGCATTATCCTCTTGTACATATGAATCTTCATCCTTATAACCATAAATCCATGACCCTTATATCTCCATCCCCAAACCCTTGACCATTAGTCCCTAGCCATTGCAATCCCTAGTCCCTAGTACAACTAACCATTATAACTCTTGGCCCCTCTAATCCTAAACTAGTATAGCCCCTAAAACTCGTAAATCTTAACGCATAATGATATATCCCCCATTCCCTAACACTTAAATATCCCTTAACCCATATAATCCTAACCACCTAATCCTAACCTCTAAAGTGTCTAGTCAAATAAAAATTAACCCCTAACCCTTATAACCCCTAATTCTCATCAACCCTAAACTCTATCATAAAACACCCAACCCTTAAAACCTATAACCCATAGCCATTTTAGAGAGAGAGAGAGAGAGAGGCTATGGGTTTAATTAGATAGATATTGGGGGTTAGGGGTTTAGAGAGAGAGAGAGAGATTGGAGGTTGGGGGATTAGAGAGAGAGATTGGAGGTTGGGGGATTAAATAAAGAGAGCAAGAGGGAAAGAAATTGGTGGTTATGGGTTTCGGGAAAAACATTAAGAGATTGGGGGTTAGTGTTTAGAGAGAGAAAACAGGGGTTAGGCATTCAAAGAGAGAAAGAGAGATTGAAGATTATAGGTTTAGAGAGAGAGAGAGAGAGAGAGAGAGATACAATTAGAGGTATTGAGGGTTACAAGTTGAGAGAGAGAGAGGGAGAGATTGGTGTTTAGGGGCAGAGAGAGAGAGAGAGAGAGAGAGAGAGAGAGAGAGAGAGATTGGAGCTTTGTGTTTTAGAGGGAGGGAGAGAGAAAAATTGGTGGTTAGGTGTTTAGAGAATGAGAGAGAGAGAGGGAGGGAGAGAGAGAGAGAGAGAGAGAGAGAGAGACTAGAGGTCAGGATTTTGGAGAGGGAGAAAGTGAGAGATTGGTGGTTTAAGGTCTAGAGAGAGAGAGAGAGAGAGATTGGAGGAGAGAGGTTTATAGAAAGAGAGAGAGAGTGAGAGAGATTAAAAGTTAGGGGTTTAGAGAGAGAGATAGAAAGAGAGAGATTAGTGGTTGTGGGTTTAGAGAGAGAGAGAGAGAGATTGGAGAGTAGGTATTTAGAGAGAGAGAGAGAGAGAGATTGGTGGTTAGGGGTTTAGAGAGAGATATATTGGGGATTAGTGGTTTCGAGAGAGGGAGGGAGTGAGAAAGAGAGAAATATTTCGGGTTAGGGGTTTATAGAGAGAGATTGGTGGTTTATAGAGAGATAGAGAGAGATAGATTGGGTGTTAGGGGTATAGAGAGAGATTGTGGGTTAATGTTTTATATAGAGAGATAGAGGGAGAGAGAATGATGGTTATGGGTTTAGGTAGAAAGAGAGAGATATCGGGGTTAAGGGTTTATAGAGAGAGAGAGAGAGAGAATATACGTTAGGGGTTTAGAGAAAGAGATAGAAAGAGTGAGATTGGGGGATTTGGGTTTAGAGAGAGAAAGAGAGGGAGACTAGAGGTTAGGGGTTTAGAGAAAGAGAGGGAGAGAAAGAGAGAGATTGGTGGTAAGGGGTTTAGAGAGAGAGAGATTGATGGTTAGGAATTTGGAGAGAGAGAGATAGTAGATATTAGGATTTTAGAGGGAGAGAAAGAAAGTGAGAGATTGGTGGTTAGGTGTCTAAGGAGAGAGAGACAGATTGGGATTTCAATTTTTTTTTTTTTGAGAGAGAGATTAGGGGTTAAAGGTAGAGAGAGAGAGAGAGAAACACACACACACACACACACACAGAGAGAGAGATTGGAATTTAGCAGTTAAGGGTTTAGAGAGGGAGGCTGAGAGATAGAGAGAGAGTAGATGTTAGGGGTTTAGAGATAGAGAGAAAGGGATTGGAGAGAATGGAGGTTAGGAATTTAGAGACAGAGTGAAAGATTGGTGTTCAGTGGTTTAGAGAGAGAGATTGGGGGATAGGGGTTTAGAGAGAGAGATATTGGGGGATAGGGGTTTAGAGAGAGAGAGAGATTGGGGATTAGGGGTTTAGAGAAAGAGAGAGATTGGGTTTTAAGGTATTAGAGGGAGAGAGATGGAGGGAGATTGCTTTCTAGGGGTGCAAATATAGACACAGAGATATTGTAGCTTAGGGGTTTAGAGATAGAGAGATTGGAGCTTATGGGTTTAGAGAGAGAGGGAAAGAAAGACACTAGTGGTTAGTGGTTTAGAGAGAGAGAGAGGTAGAGGGAGAGAAATTGATGGTTAGGGGTTTAGGTAGAATGAGAGAGATAGTGGGGGTTAAGTATTTAGAGAGAGAGAGATTAGGGATTAAGGGTTTAGAGAGAGAGAGAGAGAAATATTTGGAGTCGTGAGTTTAGAGAGAGAGATATTAGTGGTTAGGGTTTTAGAGAGAGAGAGAGAGAAATACTTGGAGTCATGAGTTTAGAGAGAGAGATATTAGTGGTTAGGGTTTTAGAGAGAGAGAGGCTAGATTTTAGGGTTTTAGAGACATATAAATATTGGTTGATAAGTGTCTAGAGAGAGAGAGAGTGGTGGATTGGAATTTAGGGGTTTAGAGGGACATATAGAAAGAGAGAGATTAGGTGTTAAAGTCTTAGAGAGAGAGAGCGATTGGAGTTAGGGTATGAGAGAGAGAGAGATATTAGAGAATATGGGTTTAGAGAGAGAGAGATTGGTGGTAAGGGGTTCAGAGAGAGAGAGAGAGATTGGGGCTCATGGGTTTAGATAGAGAGAGATATTGGGGATTATGGGTTTAGAGGGAAATAAATAGATAGGAGGTTTGAAAAGACAGATAAATTAGGTTTAGGTGTTTATAGAGAGATGGATAAAAATTGGAGGTTAGGATTTTAAAGGAAGAGAGAGAGATTGGGGGTTAGGGATTTAGAGGGAGAACTCATTACCCCTATAACCCTTAAAGACTATTAATTTTGAAAACTAAAATATATAACCTTTAACCCCATAATCTTAACAACTCTTAACTTACAATCCTTATAACCCTGACCCTTACCACCTTCAACCCATATACACTCTAACCCTTTGAACCCTTATATGTCTCTAACTAATAAGACCTATAATTCATAACATATTAACATCAACAACACAACCCCAAAATGGTAACCTAAATAATCCATAACCCATATACACCATGTAACCCTATCAGCCATAAACCCTTAACTCTAACATAAATAACACCTAACACTAAATTCTTGACCAATAAAACCCTTCCTAACCATAGAACTTATAATCCCTAGCCCCCATGAGCATTTATGAACCCTACTATGTATCTTGAAATCATTATTATAACCTTTATTTGTATGGACTTTATAAGAATTTTGCAGTGTTAACCCCAAACACCTTAACCCTTAAATCCTAGTTAACCCAAAACACCTTAACCCCTAACCCACAAGTTCTAAATCCCAAAACCCTTAAACACCATAGAACTTATGGACTTGGGTGTTATGGTTTATAAGAGGGCCTAAAGGCCATCATGGGGGAGGGGCTCTATGAATAAACAGGAAAATAGAGATTTATTGGGCAATAAATGCACTAAACATTACCCATCGAACAAAGCAACGCTACGCAAAGGTGCACATGCTCTAAAAGCACGTGTGTTCCTCTAGCGCGCACCCACTCCTTGCACGTGCGCTCCTTTGCTCAACATGAAATTTTGCAAATGACCCACTCTCTTCTCTCACATTTTTTATGCTCATATTGCAGTTTTTTCTCTCTTCTCATAGACAACTCGACAATCACTTGAATTTTGGATTGAATTCACACACATTTTGGAGTTTATTTGACAATTTGGATTGAATTCACATCAATTGGACTCTATTTGGCTCTTTGGATTGAATACACGCCAGTTGGACTCTATTTGGCTCTTTGGATTGAATACAGAATAGTTGGACTCTATTTGTCTCTTTGGATTGAATTCCCATGCTTCTTGGACACACTTGAACTCTTCTTGCATATAATGTATACATCAAAATACCATTTTACATTTCAAACAAAGAGAAATCCTTGGGGTATGGTGACAATTTTTCCTTATGAAATGTATTTTAGTCTTCATTCACTTTGTTTAATTTGTATGCATTTTAGTTTTTCCTCATGAATTATATGATACATGTATTTTAGTATTCTTAATATTCAACATAGACAATAAAAAAATCTTACCATAAAAACACTACAAGATGCACCAAGCAATGCTTTCAACCTTTCATAAATATAATAAAAAAAAATTACTTGAATCACCACCAATAAACTTTCATAATCACATAACTCCATCCAATACACAAAAATTTGTTGAATTCCTCATTATTTCACTACAACTCACACAAACACCAAAAGAATCAAATTCTTAATCTTTAGGGGTGATTTTCCCTCATCCAAAACATGAAAATGCAGTGAGTATGATATTCTCCTTTTATAGGAAATGTGCTCCTACTAACACCCCATACCACCACCCCATACCATCTACTAACAAAAAATATTGTTAAAAAACCATGTGCCAAGTGCCAAGCTACCAAAATGAGGCTCATTGTACATTGTTTCAAGATGACAAGAAAACATATCAAATTGAGGTCCTAGAGGTGATGTTGTTGTTTTATCTAGGGCATTCTCAATAGCTTTTAAGATTATAAGAAAACATTCTCACTAGATGTTGTTGTACATTGTTTCAAGATGATGACCAATTAAGGAAAAATGTGAAATGAGGACCCTACCATGGTAATAGACATAAAACGGGAAACCACAACCACACATTTTGACAAAAGTGAGGTTGCACTCAAAATGAGGGAATTCACCACACTACAATCCTAAGTCACTAAGATGGATAGGAGGACCTTGATGCCAACCTAGGTTGGGTTGTGCAATTCTGAAACATTATTAATTCCCACATCAATATTTGATTTAATAAGTGTATGATCAATACTAGTAACACAATCTCTATGCATGTACACACTAATGGGATGTTGAGAGAAAAAAATACCTTTTCCGCACTACTTCGATAATTTTTTGTGATAGTTGCAATGGCATCATGCCACCTTCTTTATTTTTACCATATTAGTTTTCTCTATATGTCCAATTTCAAGAAAACAAAACATACTTCTGTGACCATAGTTTACATTGTACACTTACGAAGATAACATGCGTAGGTTTTCATAGTACCCAATCAATTGTTACATCAAGTTTTAATAATCTTGCACATTATACAAGTCATAATCGTGGTAAAAGTTTTTTTTCCTCATTTCATAATTGAAAAATAATATCTTATTTGTTATTTTTTTTATAGGGGTGATATTTTGGTTTTGTTAAAAAAATATCGAATATGGGAAACTGATGTAATAATAAAAGAAAGTCTAGAAGGAAGGAGCTTCCCCTTTAAAAGGCCCATGAGATAAGAGAAAAGGCTAGGATGTACATGGAAAAACATAGACATCAAAATTTTAGTTCCTTAGATCCTAGCGCAATGCATGCCATGATGACCTTGGGTTCATTAGGAGAAGTGAAACAGATGTAGGTAATGGAGCCCTCTCAAAATACAACGTCAAGCAATCATCCAATGAATAATCCATCAACAAGCAATGATGAAGTGGCCGAAGTCAATCAAATCTTGGTTGATGTTGAGTATGCAGGGATGGATGTTGGACGATTTGTTAATTGGAAACCTCCCCAATAAGATCACATACATGTCGAACACACTCCCTTGCAGGACCGAATTGTGAACAAAGTGCCACAACAAACCAGTGATGAGACTCGTACTTCCTTTTCGAATCCCTTTCCTCAACGATGAAGTAGACAATGAAGAAATCCAATACGTGTTCATGTGGATGAAAGTTCCTTTTCAGGACTTGAAGGTAATTTTCCTAAATGCACTATTGATTTCCATTGTATCAGGATCGTCAAAGAATATTTTGAATCCAAAACTAATGCAGCAAAATGTCAATTTTTTCTGGCTTTGTTAAAATCTCATTGACTAGCTCATGTTAGGAGAATTTTAGGCATAAAGGTAGTTAGAATTTCAGAGGCCAATGGTCATGTTGTTAGAAATCTATAGTTTGCATTTAATTTGATTGGAAAAACTTCTTGTACAAAATATCTTAATGCGGCCCTTCGTGTACTGACATAATCGATTGTAGACAAATCCACAAGACAACGTCACATGTTATCACACACATGTAAAATATTTAAAGTAGATAGAAAGAATATTTAAAAGTATTATGCTATTAGAGAAAAACTTGAGACCCCAGGCCAAAAATATTGATGGGACTTTGGTGGTAGGTTACCTCTTTCAGACATGAAGCGTATTGATGTTGTTAAAGAACTAGTACAAAAGTTGTGGCATGATAACACTAGACCGTCATCGAATCAAAGAGATGTGTTAACGCTGAGAAAATGTGTCAAAGGGTGTGAACCCCATGTTGGGAACTTCTTTGACACGACACAAATGGAACTCTATGAGAGGTTCAAGAATGAGCACACACAATTGAACTTGGGCCAAAGTTCCTTTGAAAAATGCAAACCTTGGTATGTTATAATTTGCATTGATCACAAGACATGTTGTAGATACCATGTAGAATTTGAGTACTATTATGATACATATAGAAATATTCTTTGTGATTTGCATACTAACATTGTGCAGGACTACCCATAGTTACAACCACCAAATGCATCCAGATAATTTATCCATAGCATAATGTGTCTAAGACCTTAAGGACAAAAATATTATAAAAAATCATGTTTATATGGGATATGTTCTAGGTGCAGTGGATTTCCATTATTGAGTCGTTGCATCCATGAAAGCGAGGAACATGTACTTGGGAGGATGCTAATAGAAATGAAGAACTTCAAGTACATAACAAATCAAGTAGATAGTGTGAAGGAAAGAAAAAAAATTGCATTGGTGAAGTCACGAGTAATCTAAGTTTGCATACTTTCATACTGTACATGTTGAATTTATACATATATATTTAGATTGTAAATGTCACGTTGTATTAATTCCCTTGGTTTTGTGGCACCGGGTACAATTTTTCGATTGCATGAAGGAATTCTACAAAAATATCGAGGAGTATGTACAACATGTCCATGTATCATGATGGCAAGATGAACAATACATACAATGCATGGACACCTTTCCCAATGGCACAATATTGTCGATTGTGGACTTTGCTGAAAATTACACCCTGCAAACACACAATGATATTCAAAGCCAATACTACCATTCAGACCAAGTTATCATAATGGTCCATATCACGTATAGGCATGCACCAGAGAGGAGTAATGACAGGAGGATAATATTGAAAGAGACCAACTTCTACATCAGTGATGATAAGTGCCACGAACTGCATTATGTTCAGCATTGCTTCAGAATTTTCTGTGATCAGGTGAAGGAGAGAGGTATACAGATGGATCAACATTATATATGGTCAGATGGTTGTGTAGGCCAGTTAGAAAATGCACATGTATTCCAGTGGTTGATTATTTTGCGCAAGAGTTATGAGGTGCCTTCATATTAGAATTGACTCTTGTGCAAAATTGGCATGGCCTCCACTGAGCAAAACCCTAGTTCCGGAGATGGCACAATAGCACCACTTCTGGGAATTTGAATAATGGTGGGGGGGTCCCACAGCTAGAACCCGGCATCCAAAATCCATCAAAATCGATGGATTTGTGACCAGAGTCATGGTTTTGGTGCTATGGGAATTTTTTTCAGGCACCTCGTGGCAATTCAAGGACACTTTGAGGATTTTCTCTGGGGGCATGGAACCCAAACCAACGAGCATAATTGGATTCTTTCAACTCCCACATGTGCATCTGGCCATTGTGGATGTCTTCACAATGGCCATGCTCACCTAGGATCCTTCAGATCATAAATGACCCCCTTGCTCAAAATTTGCATGGCCTTCACTGAGAAAAACCCTAGTTCTGGAGAAGGCACAATAGCACCGTTTCCGGGCGTTTGAGGCATGGTCGGGGGGCTCCCATAGATAAAACCCGGTGCCCCAAATTTATTGGAATTGATGGATTCGCGACTGGAGTCACATTTTTATTGCTAAGGGAATTTTTTCCAGGCACCCCGTGGCCATTCAGGGACGCTTTGAGGATTTGCTCTAGGGGCACGGAACCCAAACCAATGAGAGGATTTGGATTCTTTTAGATCCCAAACATGGATATGGACATTTTGGATGTGTTCATGATGGCCATGTTTGATAGGAGCCTTTAGATCATAAATGACCCCCTTGCGCAAAATTGGCATGGCGTTCATTGAGCAAAACCCTAGTTCTGGAGATGGCACAATAGCACCATTTTTGGGTGTTTGAGGCACAGCCGGGGGGGACCCCTAGTTGAAACCCACTGTCCTAAATCCATCGGAATTGACGGATGTCATAGTTTTGGTTCTATGGGAATTTTTTCCAGGAACCTGATGTCGATTCAAGGACACTTTGAGGATTTGCTCCGGGGGCACAGAACCCAAACCAGTGAGCGAACTTGGATTCTTTCAGCTCCCACATGTTCATATGGCCATTTTTTAGATGTTCACAATGGCCATTCTTTCATGGGATCCTTCCGATCATAAATGACCCCCTTGCACGAAATTGGCATGGCCTTCACCAAGGAAAACCTTAGTTCCATAGATGGCACAATAACACCATTTCCATGTGTTCAATGCAAGGTGGGGGGGCTAGCGGAAACATGGTGTCCCGAATCCATCGAAATTGAGGGATTCAAGACTAGAGTCACGATTTTGGTTCTATGGGAATTTTTTCCAAGCACCCCGTGGCCATTCAGGGACACTTTGAGGATTTGCTAAGGGGCCATGGAACCCAAACTGACGAGCATACTTGGATTATTTCAGCTCCCACATGTGTATATCTCCATTGGGAATTTTTTCATGATGGACACACTCAACCGGGAGCCTTCGGATCATAAATGACCCCATTGCGCAAAATTGGCATGGCCTTCACTAAGCAAAACCCTAGTTTCGGAGTTGGCACAATATTATTGTTTTCGGGCATTTGTGGGGTGGTGGGGGGGGATAATTGAAACCTGACATCCCAAATCCATCAGAATCGAAAAATTCATGACTGGATTCATGGTTTTGGTGCTATGGGAATTTTTTCCAGGCACCCCCCGGCCATTCAGGGACAATTTGAGGATTTGCTCCGGGGGCACGGAACCCAAACCGATAAGTAGAATTGGATTCTTTCAGATTCCACATGTGCATATGTCCATTGCGTATTTTTTCATGATGACCATGCTCGTCGGGATCCTTCGGATCAGAAATGACCCCCTTTCGAAAAATTGGCATGGGCTTCACAAAGAAAAACCCTAGTTCCGGAGATGGAATAATAGCACCATTTCTGGGTGTTTGAGGCATGGTGGGAGGGATCCCCTAGCTGAAAATTGACATCTCGAATCCATCAGAATCAATGGATTCATGACCGGAGACACGGTTTTGTTGTTATGGGCATTTTTTCCGACCACCCTGTGGCCATTCAGAGACACTTTGAGGATTTGCTCCGGGGGCACAAAACCCAAACCAGCGAGAAAAATTGGATTCTTTCAGCTCCCACATGTGCATATGGACATTTTTTTTTTCATAATAGCCACGCTCGGCCAAGTGCCTTCGAATCATAAATGAACCCCTTGCGCATAATTGGCATGGCCTTCACTAAGCAAAACAATAGTTATGGAGATGGCACAATAAAACCATTTTCGGATGTTTGAGACATGATGGGGGGAGGGCCTAGTTGAAACCTGGCCTCCCAAATCCATTAGAATCAACGAATTTGAGACCCGAGTCATGGTTTTGGTGCTATGGGAATTTTCGCCAAGCACCCCATGGCGATTCAGGGATGCTTTGAGGATTTGCTCTCGGAGCACAAAGCCCAAACCGATGAGTGGACTTGGATTATTTAAGCTCCCACACATGCATATGGAAATTTTGGATATGTTCATGATGGCCATTGTCTCGTAGGAGCCTTCAAATCAGAAATCACCCCCTTCCGCAAAATTGGCATGGCCTTCACTAAGCAAAACCCTAGTTTCGAAGATGGCACAATAACACTGTTTCTGGGAATTTGAGGCATGTTGGGGGGGGCTAGATGAAACCCGATGTCTTTAATCCATCATAATCGATAGATTCATGGTATTGGTGCTATGGGAATTTTTTCCAGGAACCCCGTGGCCATTCAGGAACACTTTGAGACTTTTCTCTAGGGGCATGGAACCCAAACCTGTGAGCGGACTTGGATTCTTTCAACTCCCACAAATGTATATGGCCATTATGGATGTGTTCATGATGGCCATGCTTTCTTGGGATCCTTCAGATAAAAAATGACCCACTTACACAAAATTGGCATGGCCTTAAGTGAGAAAAACGACTAGTTCTGGAGATGGCACAATAGCACCATTTTTTATCATTTGAGGAATGGTGGGGCGGTCCCCTAGATGAAACCCGACATATTGAATCCATCATAATAGATGGATTCACGATCAGAGTCACGATTTTGGTGCTATGGGAATTTTTTCCAGGCACCCCGTGGCCATTCAGGGACACTTTGAGGATTTTCTCTGGGGGCGCGGAATGCAAACCGACGAGCTGACGTGGATTATTTCTGGTCCCACACATGCATATGCCCATTTTGTATGTGTTCACGATGACCATGCTCTCCCAGGAGCCTTCAGATCAGAAATGACCCCCTTGTGCAAAATTGACATGGCCTTCACTAAGCAAAACCCTAGTTCCAAAGATGACACAATAGCACTGTTTCCGGGCATTTGAGGCATGGCGAGGGGATCCCCTAGATGAAAAATGGCATCCCAAATCCATTGGAATTGAAGGATTCACGACTGAGTCATGATTTTTTTTGAATGGGCATTTTTTTCAGGAACCCCGTGGCCATTCAGGGACACTTTGAGGATTTGCTTCAGGGGCACAGAACCAAAACCGACAAGTGGAATTGGATTCTTTCATATCCCACACATGAATATGGCCATTGTGGATGTTTTCATGATGTCCATGCTCACCCGGAATCCTTCGAATCATAAATGATCCCCTTGCACAAAAGTGGAATGATCTTCACTAAGAAAAACCCTAGTTCCGGAGATGGCACAATAGCACCGTTTTCGAGCGTTTGAGGCACTTGGGGGGGGCTTGCTAAAAATAGACATCATGAATCCATCGAAATAGATGGGTTCATGACCAGAGGCACGATTTTGGTGCTACGAGAATTTTTTCCAGGCACCCTGTGGCCATTCAGGGACACTTTGAGGAGTTTGTCTGGGGGAATGGAGTCCAAACCGACGAGTGGACTTGGATTCTTTCAGGTACCACACTTTCATATGTCCATTGTAGATGTGTTCATGATTTTCATGCTCTCCAGGGAGCCTTCATATCATAAATGACCCCCTTGCGCAAAATTGGCATGGCCTTCTCTGAGGAAAACCCTAGTTTCGGAGATGGAACAATAACACTATTTCCGGGTGTTTGAGACACGGTGGGGGGGTATAGCTGAAACCCTGTGTCCTGAATCAATTGGAATTGAGGGATTCACGACCATAGTCATGGTTTTGGTGATATGGGAATTTTTTCCACGCACCCTGTGGCCATTTAGTGACAATTCGAGGATTTGCTCGAGGGGCACGGAACCCAAACCGGGGAGTGGACGTGGATTATTTCATAATCCACACATGCATATGGCCATTGTGGATGTGTTCATGATGGACATGCTCTCCTGGGATCCTTCGAATCATAAATGACCCCCTTGCGCAAAATTGGCATGTCCTTCACTGAGCAAAACCCTAGTTTGGGAGATTGGGAGATGGCACAATAGCACCGTTTCGGGGCATTTCAGGCACGGTGGGTGTGGGGGGGGGGTATTTGAAAACATGCATCTCGAATCCATTTGAATCAATGGATTCACGATTGGATTCATGGTTTTTCTCCTATGATAATTTTTTCCAGGAACCCCGTGGCCATTCAGGGACACTTTGAGGATTTACTCCTAGGGTACGGAACCCAAATCGGTGAGCAAAATTGAATTATTTCATCTCCCACACATGAATATGTCCATTTTGTATGTGTTCATGATGGACAGGCTCACCCAGAAGCCTTCGTCCTGAATCCATCCATCGGAATCAACAAAGTCATGGTTTTGTTGATATGGGAATTTTCGCCAAGCACCCCATGGCCACTCACTAATGATTTGAGGATTTTCCCCGAGGCATGGAACCCAAACTGGCAAGCGGACTTGGATTATTTTAGCTCCCAGATGTACATATGTAAATTTTGGATGTGTTCATGATGGCCATAGTCGCCCGGGAGCCTTCAAATCATAAATGACCTCCTTCCGCAAAATTGGCATGGCCTTCACTGAGCAAAACCCTATTTCCAGAGATGGCACAATAGCACCATTTCCGAGAGTTTGAGGCACGGTGTGGGGGGGGATAGCTAAAAACTCATGTATTGAATCCATCGGAATAAACGGATCCACAACCAGAGTCACAGTTTTGAAGCTATGTGCATTTTTTCTAGGCACCTCGTGGCCATTCAAGGACACTTTGAGGATTTGCTTCGGGGCCATGGAACCCAAACCAACGAGCGGAATTGGATTCTTTAAGATCCACACATGCATATGGAAATTGTGCATGTGTTCAAAATATCCATGTTCTCCCATGAGCCTTCGGATAAGAAATGACCCCCTTACGCAAAATTGGCATGGCCTTCACTGAGCAAAACCCTAGTTTCAGAGATGGCACAATAGCACCATTTCCAGTCATTTGAGGCACAGTGGGGGGGGGGCTAGCTGAAACCCGATGTCCTGAATCCATCAAAATCGACGGATTCGTGACCAGAGTCACGGTTTTGGTGCTATGGGCATTTTTTCCAAGCACCTCGTGGCCATTCACAAACACTTTGAGGATTTGCTCCAAGGGCACGGAACCCAAACCGGCGAGCGAACTTGGATTCTTTCAACTCCCACACATGCATATGGCCATTGTGGATGTGTTCCCGATGGCCACACTCACGCGGGAGCCTTCAGTTCATAAATGACCCCCTTGTGCAAAATTGTCATGGCATTATGTAAGCTAGGGTTTATTTATTGTGTATGTGCATGGTCTTATGTGTGTATGTATGTGTAGGTATTTATATATGTGCATGTTGTTTATGTACAAATTGAAGCAGTCAAAATTTTGTGCTTGATTGCGTCAATTACCCATCTTTAGAAGGACCAAATTCAATAATAACTCAACAAAACATGAAGAGACAATTGTAAAAAAAAATTAGAAAATTTGTATTAGAGCCATAGTGTTTCAAAGAGATGATTCTATAAGAGGAAAGTAAGTTTTGGTTTGCATAAAATAAGGTTGGTTTCCCTGTTTTTTATAACAAGAATAATTTGTATGCATTATAAACGTGATAGACACATTACAAAGGTGCACACATTATTGACAACATATATGGAATTAATTATTTTTTATGGTAGGTACAATCCTTACAACCACATTAACTACCTAGATTATAATTATTTTCAAGGGGGTAAATGTGAGCCATTAGGATTTTTAAGCACTAAGTTTGGATGTGAGTTCTTTGGACATGATTAAGGTAGAAAATTTGAGCCTTAGGTTGTAAGAATCAATCCTAAGGATCCCGATCCATGGATAATGCATTAAAGAATAACAATTTACCTCTGAAGGGTATCCTTTGCCTTTGATTGTTGAACTAGATGCAATAAGTAGGTTGTAGACATTAGGTATGGGTCTTGGGACCATGAACATGTTCAATGGAAGAAACATATGCCTTATTCCCTAAACAAGGATTCTATGCATTTAGGACCAAGAATGATGTGTCAAATCACAACACATATAGGATCGAGGTATATTTGGCCTCCATATGAGCATATTCAAATATGATTAGGAGGTTATGAACACCAAGTGTTGGTGTTGAGGGTCTAGATATGGATATGAATATTTAGCTTACTGGTGAGGATATGGACACTATTTGGAGGTTTTGAACACCAAAATTGGTTCTTCATATATGGAAGTGGTGAAAGGATGAAACATAGCCCATAGGTCCGAAGTGAAGCTTCTAGGGCTTGGCGACCATGGGAAAGGTATTGGACCATAACACTTGGCATCTACTAGGTGCATTTTTTTATCTATGTGGGAATACAAGAGGAATAGGATAACTATTGGGAATTTTTGAGCCCCATATAGAAGTCATGAATTGATACATGGTAAATTTAGGAAACCTAGGAGTTATTCCCTAAATGCACAAACTTAGCGATAAAGAGAAAAAAAGGAGCTTTCAAACCGCCATATAGGACATGTCTTAGGGTTCTTTCACTTCCAAGTGTTAATACATACTTCATTAGGATATTTTGAGAACCATTTATGGATATTAGGGCCTTATACATGGTTGGGAGGAGGACTGCAAACCTTAATAAAAATAAAGCTTCTAAGGGAAGGGAAACTTGAGGCTTCAACCTTACAGTTGTATTAATTACATAGATTCACAACCATGGAAGAGGCATCAAATGATGAAACCTTGACCTTAGGCTCTAAAGGAAGTTTCCAAGGATAGGGAAAATGTGAAGCCTTAACCAACCACATAAGATTGGTTTAGTATAACTTAAATATTTGAATGCCAATTTGGACACCATTAGTAGGTTTTGATATTTATGGGTGGACCTAAAATCCATAAACATGATTCGAGGAGGGAGATCAACATCTTAAGGATATAAATATATATTTATGGCTTAGGACCAATGATCAATTTGATGGGTCATTTGTAATGCTTTAGGGCATTGTTCATGAACCTTGGTCCCTAGAAGGTTCCTTTAGAGCCTAATGCATAATTCAAAATTCAAAATATTTGAAAGTGATATTTAGGTGTGTAATTTTGTTTGAAAATATGAGTTGTTTGTTATTTTATACTAATATTTGTATGGTTTTATTTGTGCAAGCGTGTGTGTAAATATTTGTCTATGTGTGTTTTTTCTAACATGCAAATTTTTGTAGATGTGCATAGATATTTGTCTATGTGCATTTTTTTTTGTATTTTTATGTATAAATATTTTTATCTATGTAGGTTTTTGTAGTGTAAATATATATGTATCTGTACATCTTTAATATGTGTGTAAATATAATTATGTGCATCTAAATTGTGCATGTTTGTGTGTAAATGACTAGGGGTGGTAGGTACACAAGGGGGGTGTCTAGGGGTGGTAGGTACATAAGGGGGATGGCTAGGGGTGGTAGGTACAAAAGGGGGCTCCTTCATTGATCCAGAGAGAACTCAATAAATAAGAATATCATGGGTTCTAGGGAATGCTTCAAACAATAAAGTATAGACTTAAATTCTCTTCGTCAAGAGATCGAGATCACCTTTTTCAGCAAACATAAGGAACCTTTTGGTATTTGGGAATATTTCCATTATCATTCATCACTTACACAAAAATTTCATATACAATGAAAACTCTTTAGAAAAGCTTGTAAAAATAATAAGGTATAGGAAACGGTCAAGTATCTCCCTAGTCATCATATCAACGGCCCCATAAAATTTCTCCAATAACTACTAAAGGTGTTGAATTTTACCATCAAACTTTCATCCTTGCATTGTGATGTATACAAGCTAGTTGGATCTTATTAGAATGAAATTTTCCGATCAAAATACATTTCATAATGCAAACCAACTGAAATAATATTCATTATGTCAATTCTAAATCTAAAGTCACACTTAAACCTAACAGAGCATCCATGCTAAGAAAAACACCGTGCCAGATGGATGATGGTCCCTTCAGAAGGAAACATTCCAAGTGAAGGGGATGGGGAGATATTTTCCATATCTTTGAACACAATGATGATAGACTTGGGTTTGCACACCTAAGTACGATCGACAAGTCCTTATTGATTGGTATATCATCAAATATTAACCATCAGTGGAAATAATTACTTTTACAGTTATGACATTGGTTCCAAATGCTACGAACATGGTCAAGTGAGTATGTTTTGTTAGAGTTCAAACACAATATTTTTTTCAATCGACCATCCAACAATGAATATATGAGGCCATTAGAGATCAAAATTGATCTATTTCATCATAAACGAAGGAAATCATATCAAAATCCATTCAAACCCAACCATTTTTTTTAAAGCATCATGTTTTTTATTAGTAAACTACACACAACAAGAGACAACAAGAGACAACAAGATACAAATATAGACAACATGGATATAAATCACATAATTGAAAATCCATGTACATCAAAACTACAAAACTCGTCCAAACATATAAATTTTCTAGCAAACAGTGGAACATGGTTCCCAATGTACACACGATGGTAACTTGTGCCCTATACAAAGTATGACAACTCGTGTTCTAGATCCAAAATACATGGCAACTCATGCCCTAGATACCAAGTACATGGGAATTGGTGCCCAAAAATTCCACATCATGGCTAATGTGCATAACATGGTATGTAAAGCATCGTGCCAACCCCCGGCACTCCCAGGAAAATATCTGGAATCGATCTTCCTCTTCTTGGAGCTAGTGGAATCTTGGGCCTTCTTCCGGCTAGGAGTAGATCGTCTCTCCAAGCTCTGAAACAAATGATATAAGATACCATCATTTTCAAGCATTTATAACATTCACCACATTTATAAAATGAATGTAGAATTCAAATATTAAATAACTCATCACATATGGGAGTGGGAGACGTGAGGAAGGTGTCCTCGATCTATTGATCCTCTCAGCATTGCCACCCTACAACATTTACGAAAATCATTTAATTGAAAAGAAATAATTGCTTAAATTAATTTTTCATTAATGCATCACAATATTTTCATAAATTAACTTGATTCTCGCCGTGAACACCTCTAACAATGGAGATGACTGGGACTTAGGCCTAGCAGGTGGAGCAGTTGACTAGACAACCTGCTCTGATGCATTCATGGGGGGTGTAAGATGTAGTTGTAGAAACTATAGGTGAAACCACTGTAGATGTATCGACGAATGCTGCAATAGTAGTTTCCACAATAGTGGAGGGAACTGAAAAATATAGGATGGAAGAGGGCATGGTGGTATGGGGTTGAGGAGGATGTCGTGTGAACCCTTGCCTACTGTACGATAGGGGGGAACGACCTAAAAGGGATAGGGGGGATGTGAGGGATGTTGGATGGGAGGGAAGTCTTGAATAGAGGGAGGACGATGGATACAAGGGGGGTTGTGGACAAAGGGGGGAAGCTGGATAGAAGGGGAGCCATAGACGAATAAGGAAATATGGATAAATGGGAGGGGGGCATGTATGAATTGGAGAGGATGGATAGATGGTGGGGCATGGATGAATAGGGGAGGATGGATGGATGGGGGAGGATAGATGGAGGGGGGAGTCTGGACAGAGGGGGGAGGATGGATGAAAGGGATGGGGTGGACGGAGGGAGGGGTCTAGATGGAAGCAGGGGGGGGATCATGGGAGAGGGTGAAAAAATGGGATTGAAGTGGGGAGGTGGAATAGTGGCACATGCATATACATTTTTAATATCATAGTTTAGTAGAAAAAAATCAAATTAAACCATAGTAAGTCATAACAATTCAAATTAAAAGCGTTCTTGTAAATGCACATTATACATGTGTGTATGGTGACCTTCCGATACATGGAGGATATGGTTGGTCATCATAGTCTGTGCATACCCGTGGACACCAAAATGCATGCACGTTATGAACATATTAAACAAGTAATTATTTAGGAAATCAAAATATTCAAAAATATTGTAGGAACTCTCATCGTGTATGTCATAAATATAAATAAATAAATAATAGAAATGACATAAGTAATAACAATATTGTGTGAGGTACTGAAAATACCTCCGTGTGAGGTGCTGCAATTTTAGTTGCAACTACGATTGCTGCGTCCAGATTGGGAGATCCTACGTTCTCCCATGTCGACGTCTCCGCTCTAAATAACTATACATTGAAATAACAGTTTAAGTCATACATAACTTCTTTAAAATTACTTTACATTTTCTCAACTGATGATTGAAAACTCATTAAAAAAAGTTATAACCTGCTCCATATAGCAGCCCTCGATCGGGCCAGGGAAATTGTTCCCACAATCAGGACAAAGATGTGGCATTGTTCCTGTTGAACTAGAAGGTTGAGCATGGCTACCACAAATCACAGGTCTATCCTAACTCTGTCGTGAAGGACCTAAACCCGAGTCTCTATTAGGGTCAAGATGTCTCTTTACTGTAGTCGTTGCTGCAAACACAGTGTGTCTAAGGAGTCCACATGCAACACTCCTCATCACCCCCTCGATCTGATCGAGTCTGTGGGGTAACTGAGGTGGATAGGGAGGGGGTTTGGGATTACACCTAGGATCTAGTGGCCCTCTTAGTGGGTTCTTCCTGGAACCAGGTCGATCTTGGGTAGATCCAATCCCAACACCCTGGAACTCGGTTATGTCAAAATAGTTGACATGTAAACCAAGCACAAAATCAACCCATAGTTGTCGAAGGAAGTATTGTGTAACCTACCTATTATTGCAGGGAGGTTTATCGTAAACCATGAACCACCTTTGCATCCATTTTTTCCTCTATGGTTAGAAATGACACCAATCCATGAAGACATGTGGCTTTCTAATGTTCGGTGGTTGTTGTGTTCTTGGATCGGTGAACATACTGTATAATTGGGCCTTTGTCATATTCAATTCTTTTATTTCCTCCTTGGAAATTCCTATTGAATAATACTCCTACATCATAGCTCTATATTTTGTCATGTCAGTCAACTGGCGATGTGCATGGATGAGGGAGTCAATTGAGGTGGAAAGGGACACTCGAGATAGTTCCATTGTGTTTCTTAATTCTTGAGTGTGCACTCTCATTTCATTTAGGTAATGGTTGAAGTCATCTTGGTCCAAATTTTGTTGGGGGTTTTTATTTTGTTGGGCGTTTTGATTTTGTTGGGCATTTTGATTTTGTTGAGGTTTTTCATTGGTTCCAAGATTTTTGTTTTCTTATGTTCTATTGGAATCCATGTTAACATTTTGTTCATTCATTGTATAGGTTTAGACTCTGCAATTGAAAAAAATTCTATTACTTTACTAATTTGGGAATTATTAAAAATTTAATAAACAATAAAAAAAATCAATAAAATGACAAAAAAAATGATCTTACCTATCCAATGCAATGGATGATCACTCAGTAGATAGAATGAAGGATTTCTTGAGTGCAATGGGTGAGTGGGGTGGTCTGTTACTCTGCATTCATGTAGGGTGATTGACTCTTGGCCAATTGGCAATGAAATAGACCTCACTTATGCCCCCTTTTTTTATTTGGTTTAATAGGAGTGTGTGCACCCTTGGGCACATACGTGCTAACAACGCACATGTGTTGCAGCACGCATGCACCTCGGTTCTATACCAAACGTAAAGGCGCGTGCGTACTTCCTTAGGTGCATGCGCATCCTCATTTTTTTCCTCTACCGCGGCCCCATTGCAATGATTTTGGGGAGCAACTTTTTGCGACCACCCTTATATGAACAAATCCACTGCTAGGTTGTTACCTTTGTAGCATTGGAATGAGTTCGTTCACCAGATTATGTATAGGGTCCAAGATCTTTTTATTTCCCTGTAGTTGGGTGCAAACCCAGCAGTTTCTAGATAGATGTAGAAATATATGTTTGGTTTTGGTGAAATTCTTGGGCCTGTTATGGAAATAAAATTTCATATCTATGTCGATGTCTATATTTTAGAGCTATGCCAATGTTTTCATATTTTGTTGTTCTTATTTTTCCATGTTAATTTGTTTGGTGCATTTCGTAGCTTTGAATTGGTTTAGTATGCATTTAATACTTTCAATGCCAATATATTTATGTTAAATTTATATATGGATATGGTTGTTTAACTATGATTCTATGTTTATCCTTGTTCACCAAATTATGGTTAGAATGTTGGTTATGCAAATAAAATTGGTCACGTAAAGGGATAAACTATGTTATTGATTAAGCTATGTTAGACAAAATAGTCATGCTTTTCTCCTTTTGCATATGAAATATTTTATGTCATGGCTAGATCCCAACTAGTTTTTTATATAAAGGATTCAATAGAATAAAAGAAGAAATTTCCTATACATAATGCATACTGAAATGAATTGTGGTTGTATGTAATTAAAGATAATTAGCTTTTGATATGTAGTTCCATATTTTTTCTCTGGCCTTTTGTAGGGCCCCTCCTTTAGTGTCCTTCCGTGCTTAACCTGAAACTTAGCAGACTAATACAAAACATATTATATAGCATAATCACTAGAGAAATAAAATAAATTAATTGAATAACTTAGTAAATATAGACAAAACCATAACCTGTCGACCATAGGTCATGACCATTGTCGAAGGAGAAGATGTCATTAATCCGATCCAGCTTATCCATTTTCGTCCGCATCTTCCCTAGGATCCCTCTAGCAAAGCTCGATTAACCATTGGAGAAGCAACTGTTAGCTTCGCCACCCAGCCATAGGATCTTTCTTTCAGTCGCATGGCCACCCCTGAGCTTCGAGTCGTAGAGCTCACACACACCATTCAAGAAAATCCTCTATGGGCTTCCCCCCCACAAGAATTTCCATCCAAACACCAATAGCAGCAATTCCTTACTAATTCACTATTACGATAACCATCCAATAACTGGGTCCTTTACCCATCCCAAAAGCCTTCCTTAAATAGTAAATTCCCCTGTGACACATGTCGCTTCATGAAAAATACCCAATTTCTTAATATTCAAAAAGTAATTTATCTCACAAATCCATGTGTCAAGTTTCCTAGAAGAATGCACCTACTTTCCTAAATTTACTTAAGTTTGTCTCTAAGATGCTCACTCTAAATTCTATTTTGTGGGTGCATGTGGTGTTCGCTAATAACACAAGCCAAGGATTCCATTTTGCTCCTAATATAATTATTTCTAATATTTTAAATACTAAAAAGTATTTACATGTGCAAATGCCTAAAAATAATTATTTCTATTATTTTTAATACTAAAATGTATTTTCATGAGCAAGTGTTCTAAATGCAATTTTATATGGTTTTTATGCATAAAGTTTACCAATTCATTCCTTCTAGGACCTAGGTGCCACACCATTGGGCCCATCTGTCCTTTATGCTCGTCTTTCGACATGGTACCACTCTGTCAGTTCCATTTATCCATCATATCCATTTCTCGGCAAGGTACCACGTTGTCGGGTCATTGTGTCCATCCTTTCCGTTTCTTGGCAAGGTACCACACCATCGGGTCCTTCTGCCGATATCTTTTCATTTTACTTGTGGGAACTTCAAGTAGGGATTTAGGATCCGTTACCTTCAATCCTCCGTTTACACGCTATTGGCAACTAATGGTGCTGAGGAGTAAGTCCGTTCTTACTGCGCGCCCCCCAACTCGTACGTGACCAACTCCATCATGGTCCACTACGCACGACTTCACGCGTCCCCAATTAAGTGGATAAGGTATTTTGAACTTGGTCGTGGGATTCCGTAGGAAGTCGACATCGTCGTCGTTCTTTTGTTTGTGATTTATCCGTACTCTACGACCCTTCAATTCCTTTTTGTGTCCGTCGGTGAACCATTTCACCTGTCGCTATACACATCTCAGAAACATATATTAATAGTCCTATTCTCATTCGTCATATTTTAATCCATATACCCGCTAATCGTTAAGCAAATTACATTTTACTCATAACATCATACATTCCATTAATTAGTAGAGCATTTCATCGATATGTATTTCTTTTGTTCTCATCTCATAATTCATCATACAACTATTCGTTAAGCATCATATTCACATAACACATTTTTCACAATCAAGGCTAATCATTAAGCAAGATGTAATCAATCAATTATCCCATTCTACACATATCATTTAATTCATTAATTCATTTATCAATTATTGTCATCATTCACATCTTCAGGTTTTCCTCAATCATTTAAGACATATCAAGGCTCAAGATACCACTTTATCGAATTTTTTTTTCAGCTGGGTCACTCGATAGGTGCCCTTAAGGTCCACAATCATTCTAGGTGCATTACATACACCCCCCCTTATATAGAACTTCATCCCGAAGTTAAGTCTTATTGTACTTCCAAAGTGATTTTCACTATCTTTTCACATCCATGACTTTTGCCATCATCTTATGATTTCTTTGTAATTTTATGTACTGTACTCAAGTAATAATTTCCACCTATGACTTTGAATGCTAACACCTCTCTAAGGCATCGTATTTTAGTGATCTAGTTCACATACATAATTTAACCTTTCATTCATCATGTCTTCGTCTAGGGGCTCAGTTGTTGATGCTAGCAACAACGATATCCTTGTTCTAAAAAATTCGTGTATGTTTCACTCTCTTGACTTTTTATCTAAGCAATGGTGAAAGGAGGCTCTTGGTGTTCTTCCAATTTACCTTAGTACGATGATATCTAAAAATCATCAAGTTTGATGCCTTTTCTACTAATGCACTCTTCGTTCTTTGCTTATGATCCTCATCCTGTGTTGATCCTTCCATTACGTTGGTATTCACTTCTTAATAGAATTCCGGTTTAGAGCTTCCCTGATTAAGAGTTGCGTAAGGTCTATTTTTTAACACTTATCACCTCGTGAAAATCATTCTTTTTATATAAATACCTGTATTTTATACCCATCTCAACATACATTGTTATCTTTTTTAAGCAATTAATATATTTTCGTAATTCGTTGAAACATATAATAATAATGGCATGTTTATATCATTTCCTCTTCCCAAATTACAAACATATAATTATGTTCCTTGACACGACCATGACATCCGCCTAACCATGTCATTTTATACATCACCTACTTCAATTGCCCATCTCTTCCTATATCAACATATCCAAAGCGAAAACTTGGTCTCAACTATATTTCCTCATTGTAAATTTCAATAGGTTACCCCTAATTAAGATCGTCCTACATAAGGATCTTTAATTCATAAGGACTATGCAGTAGTCTTAGAGACAACTATTCTAACGTACATCTTTTAAGTATTGAGCATATTTGATTGTATAAGAGTGTTATAAACATGATCTTCTTCTTTTCCATGCATCCTAGTTAATCCATGAACCTTTAAACAAATGTCTATAGATCATTCTTTTCAACTAATTCTCAATTATTATTATTATTGTTTTAAGGTACTTCCCTTCAAACATGTTTTAAATACAAAAGCTTGCTTGCAGTGATTTTTTTATTTTTTTTATAGAAAAACCTCTGTTCGAAAACCAAAGCCAAATCCTTAAGTCCTAGAGCTTCCAACCGACTGTAATGATCCATACTTTGTTGTTCCTTTTTAAAGTGTTTCTGATACCAAATGTAGGGCCCCTCCTTTAGGGTCCTTCCGTGCTTAACCTGAAACTTAACAGACTAATACAAAACATATTAGATAGCATAATCACTAGAGAAATAAAATAAATTAACTGAATAACTTAGTAAATATAGACAAAACCATAACCAATCGACCAAAGGTCGTGACCATTGTCGAAAGAGAAGTTGTCGTTAATCTGATCCAGCTTGTGCATTGTCATCTGCGTCTTCCCTAGGATCCCTCTAGCAAAGCTTGATTAACCATTGGCGAAGCAACCGTTAGCTTAGCCACCCAACCATAGGCTCATTCTTTGAGTTGCATGGCCACCCTCGAGCTTCAGGTCATAGAGCTCACACACACCATTCAAGAAATTCCTCTATGCCCCCCCCCCCCCCACAAGAATTTCTAGCCAAACCCCAATAGCAGCAATTCCTTACTAATTCACTATTACGATAACCATCCAATAACTGGGTCCTTTACCCATCCCCAAAGCCTTCTTTAAATAGGAAATCCCCTTGCGACACATGTCGCTTCATGCAAAATACCTAATTTCTTAATATTCAAAAAGTAATTTATCTCACAAATCCACGTGTCAAGTTTCCTAGAAGAATGCACCTACTTTCCTAAATTTACTCAAGTTTGTCTCTTACATGCTCACTCTAAATTCTATTTTGTGGGTGCATGTGGTGTTAGCTAATTACTCAAGCCTAGGATTCTGTTTTGCTCCTAATATAATTATTTCTAATATTTTAAATACTAAAAAGTATTTACATGTGCAAATGCCTAAAAATAATTATTTCTATTATTTTTAATACTAAAATGTATTTTCATGAGCAAGTGTTCTAAATGCAATTTTATATGCTTTTTATGCATAAAGTTTACCAATTCATCCCTTCTAGAACCTAGGTGCCACACCGTTGGGCCCATCTGTCATTTATGCTCATCTTTCGACATGGTACCACTCAGTTGGGTCCATTTATCCGTCGTATCCATTTCTCGGCAAGGTACCACATCGTCATGTCCTTGCGTCCATCCTTTCCGTTTCTCGGTAACGTACCACACCATCGGGTCCTTCTGCTGATATCTTTTCATTTGACTTGCGGGAACTTCATGTAGGGATTTAGGATCCATTACCTTCAATCCTCCGTCTACACGCTATTGGTGACTAATGGCACCGAGGAGTAAGTCCGTTCTTACTGCGCACCCCCCAACTCATACATGACCAACTCTGTCATGGTCCACTATGCACGATTTCACGCGTCCCCGAGTAAGTGGATAAGGGATTTTGAACTCGAGTGTGGGATTCCATAGGATGTCAACACCGTCGTCATTCTTCCGTGTGTGATTTATCTGTGCTCTACGACCCTTCAATTCCTTTCTGTGTCCGTCGGTGAACCGTTTCACCTATTGCTATACACATCTCAGAAACATATATTAATGGTCCTATTCTCATTCGTCATATTTCAATCCATATACCCGCTAATCATTAAGCAAATTACATTTTATTCATAACATCATACATTCCATTAATTAGTAGAGAATTTCATCACTATGTATTTCTTTGTTCTCATCTCATAATTCATCATACAACTATTCGTTAAGCATCATATTCACTTAACGCATTTTTCACAATCAAGGCTAATCATTAAGCAAGTTGTAATCAATCAATTATCCCATTCTACACATATCATTTAATTCATTAATTCATTTATCAATTATTGCCGTCATTCACATCTTCAGGTTTTCCTCAATCATTTAAGACATATCAAGGCTCAAGATACCACTTTATCGAATTTTGTTAAGTCAGGTCACTCGACAGGTGCCCTTAAGGTCCACAGTCATTCTAGGGGCATTACACCTTTCTTGGTTCATGTCGCTTGTCTTTTTCATAGTGAGGATTATTTCCTAGTGAGATTGCATTTCCATGTTGTATATTGACACCGCCACATGTTATTTTCTTCTGCATGAGTTTAATTAACAACAATTACTAAGTGATACTTCTATTTAGGGAGGACATGTTGGATTTGCTTTGATACATTGTGTATATATTTGTTGTGTCAAGGACATGCCAACAATTTGTGTTGTAATTTATCTTACAATCAAGAATTGTTATACTACAAGCCATATTGCCATTCTCATTTATTTGTTGTCTTTCAATAGATTTTAGGCAAATGCATTGAATTAAGGTTAGTTGAACCATAACAAATACATGGAAAAATTGCATGTGGTTTGTTTTTATCAAGGACAAAGCAACAATATCTATTGTAATTTGTTGTCTTTCAAGACATTTTAGGGCAATAAATTGAATTAAATTTAGTTGAACCATGACAAATACATGGCGAAATTGCATGTGCTTGCAGGGTGGCTTGAACCATATATAATAAAAGATACCACAACTACATATGGTATGAGCCTACGACTATGGAGGTTGTTACAATGTTGTATTCCTACTTTTATAGCTTGCACTTGTTTTGGGTGTTGCATTGGTCTCATACTATATTTATTTTAGCATTTAAGAATTGTTGATTGCTTGCATGTTGCATCATTGTAGATTTATTTTCTATGTTATTTACAGTAGTGGTGGTGAAGGAAAGTTGCTTTCACTTATCATATGTGCTCAATATCATTGCTTATGGATGTTTGTATTGCTAAGTTCATATTGTTCCTTGGGATGTGGCCATGTTCAAAGGTCCTTGCATTTTTCATTGCATTCTTCTTCGGAACATGATATTTTCTTTTGCATTCATGGCCATATGCTATGTCAGATGATGGTAATCCTCCCTTTTCATTTTTACAGCCAAAGATAATAAAATACACAAATTTTAGGGTCA
Organism: Larix kaempferi; assembly: GCA_027924585.1. Lineage (NCBI taxonomy): Eukaryota > Viridiplantae > Streptophyta > Pinopsida > Pinales > Pinaceae > Larix > Larix kaempferi. The sequence goes on along the minus strand of BSBM01001666.1, from coordinate 253,189 downwards.
ACTATTGAAGGAACAAGTAGTTGTTTGTACTACCCCCGGTTAATACCCCTGAAGGGATCTTAAGTACAATGTGAATATTATTTTGTAATGCCTGAAATGCGAGACAATTGCACATTCCGACATTATAATAATAAAAATTATAACTGGTTGTGGCTGAGGCAAAACAATGAAAGAGTGGGGAATCATGTATTCACTATAGTCAGCAAGGGGTTTAAAATGCCTTATGTGGGGAAACCTTTGCTATGAGCCTTTTATAATCCTAAGTCCCTAAAAATACCCAAATTTTTGGCTAAGTCATAATTCCATAAAAATGACTTAATAATTAGGTTTAAATATTAATTAAGTGATTATGTGTTTTAATTAATTGGTTGGGAGAGCACATATGGTTTCCATTTTGCATGCAGAGACTTATGAATGCAAGGAAAAGTGGGTGTGCATTATTTTGGATGAAGGAAAAGGTGTGTGCATTCCATTCTGCAGGAAGGTTGGAAGAAAATGGATCTTTGGAAAAATTACTCATGCTTGGGAGCATGTGAGAGAACAGAGTAGACAAACTTTATCTAAGAATGAAAATATGATATGAATTTCTCAACCTATGAGCCAAATTGTTGATAATTTTCTGCTGAAATGCTATCCATTTTGTCTCTAATCATTCCAGTGAAGTGGAAACTAGTGTAAGTAGCTAACTTGATGGATTTATGAGCATATATGGCAATGATGGGTTTCATTGTTGTGCAATAAGAAAGAAATCAATGAGGTTAAGTGCATTGTTTGGCATGTTATTGGATTCAACCCAATTTTCCTGATTGCCAAGTGTTAATCCTGGAATAGTTTGAGGATTGGAGAGGTGCATCTTGGTGAATGCATGAGTCTCAGCTCGGGGGTGGTATTTTGCTGAGAGATAGATGATAAAAATTTCCTACGGTTGGGTGGAGCGTGCCTCACACACAGCCAAGGTCCCATTTCAATTGTTTTCATACGTGTTTTTATTTCTCAATTTAGTTTAATTGATGAATGATATAGAAAATTACACGTTTTAAATTACTGAGATGTTTGTTGAATTATTGTACATAGAATTGACACTGGTTTATTTATGCAATTTATTTGCTTTCTTGTTAAAATTTTGGATTTTATTTTCCATAAGGAATTAAATTGCATAGTCCTGAAATAAAAGTTTCCATGATAAATTATAAATTCAAGGGAAGGAAATTTTTGGTATGTTTAACTGTGGTATATTTTCCTTAGAAGGAATTATTCATCAACACTTGTAAAATTACCTGTAGGTTAATGTTAGGGTGCCAATGGTCATAATATTTCCTTGGAATTGTTATTTTTTCACCCACCTGTTATATATCTATCTCATTTACCTTTGATATGACAATTGATGGAAGTCAACAATGAAATGGTTATTTTGTCATGAGATTTAATTATGGTTGCACACACAAATTGATTGTTTCAATTTGAGTGTTAAAAATTACCGAACATGAATTAGGGATCAAATTCATGTGTAGTTTAATAAAAAATTCTTGTGCATGGAAATGGTGTGAATTTTGATTTCGCCATATACTTGGAAATAATTCCTAATTTGCAGGGCTAAATCTAAATTTCATGAATACCAATCCTTAATTCAAAGTTAAGACTGAGAAATTTATTGTTTAATGCACAGTGCTCAAACGATTTTGTTTAGTAATTAAATTGAAATATTCCTAAATTTTAACTATTACTGCAAAGTAAATAGACCTTTCTTGCTTAATGAGTAATTGACTTAGCCATGGAATGGTTTACTGCGCATAGCTCAATTCATTAAGAAAAAGGAAATATGTATAAAGTAATGATTAATTTTCATATAGCTCAATTCAATAAGGAAAAGGAAATATGTATAAAGTAATGATTTATTGCACATTAAATTTATTATGAAAAATGAAGTAATTATTTTCTTCCTTAATTAAATAATATGCCTTGTAATGATTGGTATTTAAAAACAACAGGCTGATTTGCTTGTTCAAGAAAGGTTAAATGTTATGTTAAGTTAAATTTAGCCTTGTTACTTATACCAAAAACCTCATGACAATAATAAATGATAATTAGTTTGTAAAATTTACATGAATTGGAATTGTATGGGTTGGATTAATAAGAAGCTTATCATAATATTTCATGTATTGGAAATGCTTGTAATTGTATCCTTATTAATGAATAAAACCTCTATTTCTTAGCACAGATCTTACTGCACAATTTTACCACACATGTAGTTTTTACTGTGCAATTCTTAATGTACGCTTAAAATTTATTAAGTTGGAATATTAATGTTGGGTTGCATGCAAATAACATAGGTTGAACTATTGCGCACCCAATACTGCACAATTCTTATAATGGATATTGGTCATAATGATCTGGAAATAAAGTTATATTTTCCTTGTTCCATTTATGCACAGAGTTCTTAACATAGATAGGGTAGTTGTTCTTAAGATAGATAGGCTAGTCTTAGAATATGTTATTATACTACGTGGTAAGTTTTAATGAATATTTTTGGTTATAGATAAACGAAAATTATGGGAATTGCATAACTCAAAGGATAGATATGTTATATCTATAGTCGTATTTATTTCATTTTGATGAATTATACTGCGCGGTCCTTAGGTAAGTATTTACTACACAGCTAGTCTAATAAACCTAGCTGCTCATTAGTGCGCAATTCATAATAGTGTTTTATTGCATGGTTTACTGTACAGTTTTACTGTGCAGTTTTTAATAGAATATTTACTGCGCAATTTTAGTAAAGGATTTAATAGGAAAGTTGGTCCAAGTATTAATTTATCATGGGTCCATTATAAGATATTTTTAATGGGAAATATTTATTATGTGAATTGGTGATTAAATAAAATTAGAATTGGTAAATGTGTGACAAATAATTGAATTAAGCTTTCGCTAAAATATTTATTTAATATGTTTTTGCTATGCATTGTCACACAATGCATATGAATATTATGCATGTAATACTTAGAAAAAAATATATTATGTGTGTTAAAGTTAATGTGACACTGGGTGTGTTACAAATTCGTATTAGAGCTAAGGTTACAGCTCTTGAACCTTTGGGATTCCATTTTATTTATCTGAAATGAATGTTTGCATGTTTAAAGATAAAACATATATGCATATGAAATATGATATGAAATAACAATCATGGATGAATTCTCAGGTTGCTAGTGACAACACAATTTTCAGACCACTATAATTGTAGATTGCCAGAATAGTATGCAAGCGATATTTTAAAAAAATGGCAGAAGAGCCTACTTTATCCAACTTTGCTGAAGAAGTTGGTTTGGATGTTCAAATAACTAAATCTAATGGTCATCAGACTGAGATGGGAAAAGTGGAAGTGTTCCGAACCTTTAAGGACATACAATTTGGGAATGGAAAACTTTTACAGAGCTTAGAACAACAAAACCAAATAAATAAGCAAGTGATGCAGAATCTGGAACAGTTACAAAATCGAATGCAATAAGTGTCTTCCATTGTAAGAAGGGAAGAAGAGGAATTGATGAACAAAGAATTTACTGATATATATCAACATTCCATAAACAAAGATGAAGGAAAAAGGGGTTTCATTGCCAATATCAAACAATTGAAATTCATCATGGAAATGAGATGCCTGAAATCCAACATGATACTCATCCCAGAAGGAATCAAAAGAGAAAACATGATGGACATCTATTACAGGGTGAAATCAAGAAAATTAAACCTCCCACTTTCGATCGGGAAAAATATGTAGAAATTGTAGAAATTTAGCTTCTAGAAATGAAAAAATATTTGCAATTACATGATTATTCTTATAATCAAGAAGCTCAAATTGCTATATATAATTGTCAGGGAAAATTTTACAGGTGGTAGAGGCATCTGAAGCAGGTGGAAAATATGGATAAAAGGAAAATTTCATGGAAGATTTTTCAAAGATATTTCAAGCATGAATACTTGTCCCACTGATACTATGATAAGAATATGCAAGAATTCTTTGAACTCAAACTGGGAAATATGTCTATGGAAGAATAAGAGAAAATATTCCTAGAATTACTATGCTACATTCAATTTATTTAGGATGAAAAGGTTAAGATTCAATGATTTCTTAGTGTCTTACCATCGTTCTACAAGGACCGGATAGTTTATGATGAACCTCACACTTTGAAGGAATGCATTAGGAAAGATAAACGTTTGTATGAGCAAGGTAAAAGCAAGCAAGATATGTGCAAAGTTTGGAAGGGTAAACTGAAAGATAAGCAAGACCAAAGGAAAAAGGGATTTAAGCCTCTTGGTGTTAAAAAAGATTTGTTTAATTATTTCAAACAATCAAACCTAAAAGGTGAATCAAGGGTGATTGAGTCTACATGACAAAAGAAACCATTCCAAGTTAAATGTTGGAAATGTGGAGGTTGCCACTACCTCAATAATTGTCCTCAAAGGAAAAGTAAAGTTGTTGCTATGTATAATGTGCAGGAAGCTTCTACAATGGGAGATGTTGCTAGAAGCATTCCTCGCATATACACAGCTTTGGATAATTTTCAGGAAGACCACCAGTCTTCAATGATTGAAATTGAAGGTAAAATAAATTATTTGCCAATTTCAATTTTAATTGATTCCGGAGCTTCTTACAATTATGTAAATAATAATCTAGTTGAAAGAAGCAAATTAGTAAGAAATAAGCTGTCTAAGCATAGAATGGTACAATTGCATACCAGAATGAAAAGGAAAATTACTTCCATGGTTAAATATTATTGTTTGGAAATGAATGGGTGTCATACTAAAGATGATTTGGATATCATTCATCTTAGCTCTTATGATGTATTGATTGGAATTAATGGATGGATAAGCATTTTGTAGTTTTGGACTGCCATAACAAAATCATTACTTGTCTCGATGAGAAAAATAATACAGTTTAGAGAAATGGCATTCCAAGACCAATTTCCATAAGAAAAAATTCATCCATGCAGATGAAGAAATGTTTCAGAAAGGGGTGTCAGTTGTATTATATCCATCCAGAGGAAATGAAGACTGAAAAAGAACCAAACCTTAACGGACATCCAATGTTGAAAGAATTTTAGGATGTGTTCCAGGATGTACCTGTGTCCACCAAAGCGGGACATTGACTTTACAATTGATTTGGTGCCTAGAGTTGTGCCAGCATCAAAATCTCCTTATAGAATGAGCACCCCATAGATGAGGGAATTGCAGATGCAACTGGAAGATTTATTAAGGAAGGTTTACATATGGCCCAATGTGTCACCATGGGGAGCACCAGCTCTGCTTGTATGAAAGAAAGATGGCACACTAAGATTGTGTGTGGATTACATACAACTAAATAAATCCACAATCAAGAAAATGTATCCACTACCGAGGATTGATGATCTCTTTGATCAGTTGAGAGGTGAAAAATTATTTTCCAAGATCGATTTGAGATCTGGGTATCACCAAGTGTGCATAAAAGATGAGGACAATAGTAAAAGAACTTTCAGAACTAGGTACAGATATTATGAATATACAGTATTTCCTTTCGGACTAACAAATACCCCAGCCACATTCATGTGTCTAATGAATGGGGTGTTTAAATAATTTCTGGACAAGTTCATTATAGATGTAACGTCCCACTCATCCAATCCGACCATCGGGATGGGACGTTGGCCAAATTTGGGCTTTCAAATTTTTCCCCAAGTTCATAATACGTTTTTCAACAATGCAATGTGTGCATAAATGTAAATAAACGTGCACAACGGAATTCAAATCTATCCACACACACATCTAATATCCAATTACAAGCATAAACATTACAGACATCAAATAAAACATTTTTAGATTTAAATACATAAAAATACTTATCTTTATCCAATGCATATCCAAGCAATTGGTTGTGTAAGAGCGCTTTTCCACCCAACCATGGGCACTCTGTCCAGCATATACTATTTCTGCTGCTAAGAGGCCACCCCCAAGCTGGGATATGAGGCCACCAGGGCGAAGGAAACACCTACAGGATTCTATCTCTCATCCCACAACCCATTCTGCTCTATGTGCTCAACCAAATTCTCATATAGATCTCTACATGGGTCTCGCTCAGCCCTCACAGCCTTGGATTCCACAATACCTGCCCCACAAAACACCCTTCTTGCTCAGGCATCCCCTTCATCGATCCACGATTCTCTTGGGCGATCCATCTTACTAGGTGCTTCTAGTGCGTGCATAGAAGAATTCTAACCTGGTATTGGCTGGTATAGAACCACATGCACCCTCAATATGTGGCTTCCCCAGCACCTACAAGCAACATAACTCAAGGGTAAGGGTTCCTAACTTTCCCAATCTCTCTGCTCACCTACAACCAACAAAACCCACTTCCAACTCTGCAACATGGTCTCCAAATTCGATTTTTTGGGTTCAAAACAACATGGTAAGTTCATGGACAACAATGGGGAGCTCTGCAACCTTTAAACCTACATGAAAGAATGAGACAAATGAGGGTTGAATCCAAAGGATATGAGAAAATGGTGACAAGACAACTGACATAACTTCCAGCAGTAGGGAAAAGACTCTTGGCAGCTGCAGACTAACTTCTGTCATGACAGAACTGTCACAAAAGCGTAGTCAGTCCCATACTACAATAACTACATGAGGCGACTTTTCCCACCAACCCCAAACATGCACTAATGATTGGAAAATGGTCAAAATAGGATATATTTGGATTATTCAAGGCACATGATAGAATTTATGTCACGTCCCCATTTTGACCCCCTTTTGCATTAAATCGTAAATGATGTAAATATTGTAACTTAATCATGGTGAGGAGCTCAAGGCCAAGGCCCCACCATTGATTTAGCATTTTATGTACTGGAAATTAAAGAGATAGATGCCTATGGTTCTTGTGCTAGAAGGGCACAATGTAAATAAGACATCATGTAAATACGAATTTAATGAAAGATACCCACAACCAGCTATGCAATGCAACAAAGAGATGGGGGCATGATCTTTACAAGGAATAGGGAGGAAAATAACCAAACCCTTGAGCCATGGTGTTAATCCATTTCATTGAGGAAACCCATGAACTCTCAACTACCCATTTGGTCTCATGCACCCAATCATTTAATTCTTCCAAGAATTGGTTGAGACAATTAATGCCTTGGGATGGGAGAGGTATGGCTGTCAATTTTCGTGTATGGGCAAGACAACAACCTGGGAAATCGAGTTTTGGCTTGCTGGGCAAGAAAACCCCACGAAATTGGCCCAAAGCCATTCTCTACCCATGGCATTCATCCTCTCGCGTAGTCTGAGCTTGTTGGGGTTTTATCCCTCACGTTTTTCTCAATTCCCCTGCATTTTCCCATGCTGGTAACTCGTTTTTGCATATTCGGTAGCTTGGGAGAGAAGGGCCACGATTTGGGGACTATATGGAGGTCGTTTTTGCCCCCGAATGTCCAAGGACATTTTTCTAAAAATGGATTTGGCTTCCCTGGGTTGTTTCCCAATCTCCCCATTTCGTTTTTGTGTGTTCCCACGTTTTTCTGAGCTGGTAGAAACCCCATCCTTGGTTTGAACCTGTGAGCAGGAGATTCAGGAGTGGAAGGGGACAGATTTGGCTTGATGAGCCCAATTAAGTATCCATAGCTCAATGGGTGAGCCACTAGCTAGTAATTCACCTCTGTCCATCTCTTAACAGCCTGAGAAACCCAATTGCTGATTGGCTTGGCTGATTTTGGTATATCTTTGGCTATGTGAGAGCTTGCTTTCCCCTTTTTCCTTGTGGAGATCATGCCCAGCTCGGGGGTGGCAGTGGTGCTAAGAGATTGAGGAGCACACTGGCCTACGGTTGGGTGGAACGTTGCAGAAGCGTAGCTGGTTGCTCAGGGGCTACTTTGGTTTAAGATAAGTATTCTCATTTGATGATTTGATATTGCTTAATTGAGGAATGACATGAAAATCTGGAATGTATGATGAATGTGAAATTAATAGTATTTCCGTTGTGTTTTTCTTGTATTATACATTTCCATATGTTAGCTGAATGCTTACTTAGTAAGTTCTTGGGCTAGATGCCCGGTTCAACCTCACGATCCTCTCCATCTCGCTGGTAGGATGGGGGGGGGACGTGACAATTTAGGTGTGAGTTCTAAGGTTGACACTTGGTAGCAAGGATTTAGTCACCCATGGACCCCCTTCCTCTTTCCCATGGTGGAATCATAGCCCCTTTGGTTCTCTTTGCACAACCAGTCTTGGACCATTTTATTATTTATGCACATAATATTTACATAATATTCCAAATCAGCATAAAATCCAATTAAATAGTCCAAATGAAATATAAGCATCATACATGCCTAAACATTCACTAGTTTGGCCTTGGACTTGAGCTCTGCACTAGGAGCTCACACTAGCATATTTACATCATTTACATAATTTGGATAAATACATTCCACGTCAAAACTAGGGGTATTACAATAGAGTTCCTATATGATATTTTGGTGTATTCCAAATCCTAGGAAGAGCATGACCTTGCAAATCCTAAGATAAAATCAGCTATATTCCAAACTTAGAAAATGCTCATTCTATCAGAAGAAGCTCTTGTATTTGGGTGACATCATCTATGAGGAGGGCGTAGCAGTGGACCTAATGAAAATAAAATCCATACAAGAATGGTCTTCTCTGAAAAGTGTCACCAAAGTAAGATCATTTATGGGGCTTGCAGGCTATTATCGAAGGTTCATAGAATCTTTCTCTCGGATTGCAAATCCGATTACAGCATTACAAAATAAGGATGTGAAGTTCATATGGAACCAAAAGTGTGAAGACAACTTCAGACTTTTGAAAGAATTACCCACATGTGCTCCAATATTAAAAATTTTGGATCCAGACAAACAGTGTGTAGTTTGTAGAGATGCATCTCTAAAAGGATTCGATGGAGTTTTTATGCAAGATGGGCATGTGATTTTCTATGAATCATGAAAGCTGAAGGAACATGAATAAATATGCTACTCATGATATGGATTTAGATGTTATAGTTCATGCACTTTGGATGTGGAGGCATTATCTCATGGGGAACAAATTTAAGTTGAATACGGATCATCATAGACTGAAATATTTTTTTGAGCAACCTCACTTGAATGCCATACATGCCATATGGATTTAATTTTAGAGAGAAATCAATTTTGAAATCAAGTACATCAAGGGAAAAGAGAACTGACTGGCAGATGCACTTATTAGAAGAAGTCAAATAATGCAAATTTTAACTATCAGCAATTGGAAATCTAATTGAAAAATCAGGTTACGGGAGGGACTAAAAGAAGATGATCATTATTTGCAAGTGGTGGTAGCGTTACAAATAGATAATAGGCCATTAAAATATTTCCAAGTATGAATTGGATGAAGATAAAATTATTCTATTTAATGATAAAATTTATATACCAGCCGAAAGTGAATTGAAGAAAATTATGTTACATGAAATTCATAATGTGTCTTATGCAGGTCATCCTGGGTACCAAAAGATGGTGACAACAATTAGGAAAGAATATCATTTTCCAGGCATGAAGAAAGAAGTGGCCATATTTATTGCTCAATGCTTGGAATGTCAAAGAGTAAAAGAATAACATAAATACCCTGCTAGTCTACTCAATCCATTGATGGTACCAGAATGGAAGTGGGATGTGGTAACCATTGATTTCATTACAAAGTTACCTAGAACACTGAAGCAACATGACTCCATTATGGTAGTGGTTAAAATTTTTTCAAATTCATCCCATTTTGTTCCGGTGCAGTCAATATTTAATGTAGCTAAGATCACATAAATATATATGAGGGGAATTTCCAGGTTGCATTGTATCCCAAAAGCAATAGTTTCAGATCAATATCCAAAGTTCACTTCAAACTTTTGGAAGGGTCTACTCAGATAATTTGGAATCAAACTCAATTTTAGTGTAGCTTATCATCCACAGACGGATGGACAGACTGAACAAGTAAATAAAATCATTGAGGACATGCTCAGAATGTATGTAATGGACAAATCCAATGAATGATAAGATTACTCGTACTTAGTGGAATTTTCCTACAATAACGGTTACCATGCCTCATTGAAGATGAGTCCATTTGAAGTATTATATGGAATAAAATGTATGTTCCATAGAATTGGAGAAAACTAGTGGATAGACTAATAATTGGACTAGAAATGCTTTAGGACATGGAACAACAAGTAACCAAGATCAAACAAAGCTTGGAGGTATCTCAATATTGTCAGAAGAGTTATGTAGATAAAAATAGAATGCATAGAGAGTTTCAAGTTGGGGACAAAGTGTTCCTAAAGGTCAGAGGAATAAAAATTTCATTGCAGTTGGGTAACTGCAAGAAGTTGGCCGCCATATTTTGTGGACCTTTTGAGATCCTAAACAAAATTGGATCAGTAGACTATGATCTATGTTGGCTTCTACTGACCCAAAGGTTTCCAATTAGACCCAGGTTCTTTGCGGTTCTCCCTTTTGACCAACAAAACCCCTTTGCACTGGCCCTTTCAGCAACAACCTGCGAGCAGGATGAGGTCTCACCCAAGGTGTATCTTATGGGGTACTGCGGAATCAGGTTTCCACAGTAAATGATGAGTTGTTTATATGAACAAGTTGCGCAGTGCAGGACAGAAGGAGTGCGTTGCGGGTCAAAGCGATGCGGTACGCAACAGGATCTACACTGCGATCGACTACGGTGTGGTGATGGCAATGCTGCGGGCCTCACTAAGGGCTTCTTACTGCTACGAATCTTCTACTGGAACTACGAATCAACCACACTTATCCTCTACTTGGAAGATCTTGAAAAGGTTAAGGCACTGAGATGAATATCACCCATCCATCCATTCAGGCACTTACTGGTTATCTTTCTAGCATTCATTCAAGGACTTAGATTATTACAACGTGAACTGAATTGATAGACGTGACTAACCGTGCTGCGTTCCTTCACTGTGTTTAAGAAAGCAATAAACCTAAATGACTAATTCATGATCTTAACATATAATTGAAATGTTCACCATTCATCTGTTCTCATGGAACCTAGCATATCATTCCCAAACTTCTCCTATTGGTAAATGCATATCAAAGTTCTCCTATTACATCATGCAAGGAAACATTAAAAAATTCATTCTACAGACAATATAGACAGTCATTCATTCATAAAACATAATTGCATAACATAGGATTTAACATGGTTCACTACCCCGGATGGAAAGCTACGTCCACAAGAATGGTTGGTAATACATTTCTTTCAAAAGGGATGGAGCAACCGTTCTTAGTTTGTGCACTTAGCTGTAGACTCTCCTTTCTCTCGGCTAGGTCTCTGCGCACATAGCTGCAGAGCCTTTACAATATTATCAGCTTGGAGAGATTTCTCAATACAAAAGGTTATATCATGATTAGCCCCAAAAATAGAGCAACCCCATCCCATACAAAATTGTCTTTTTAAATAGATCATGCCCGAAGGTCATGTTTGTACAATGTCGAAGACCTAAAAACCCAAAACCCTAAGGGTTTCCAAAACTGCGCCGGTTTTCCAAACCAGCTTGCTGGCTCCTGGTAGCGTTTGCTTGATCATGGTGGATCTCCACTTCCTCATCCTGTCACTATCGGCCTTCCTGTTGCACGTGTACCTATAGGCTTCTTCTGCCGAACCGTTTCTCTCTAACGGTTTCTCCTTCCAAGCGTGCCAAACATTGCTTTCCTTAACAACCCACGTGTGGCCGCCTTCCTGATTTGCTTATGTCCGCCGCTTGGAAATCCTGGAATATCTTTTCAAAAATGGCTGCTACCGGTCCAACCGGTACCTACACCTGATACTTGTCCAACATTTCGCTTTGCTGGCTCCACGTGGCCTCCTAACTTCGCAGCACTGCTTCTGCGTAGTACTAGTCTTCGCATCATGGCCAAAACTTCGTTGATGCGCGCAAATCCGCAGTCTGATCAAAAGTTGGATGCTGCGCGCAACTTCGTAGCATCCTCAATACTTAGGCAAAATTGTATTTCTAAGCTGCACTCAGCTCAGCTTTCCCTGCTTATCTCAAAAGGGTGTTTCCAAAACTTTTGTCTCAACCTGGGCCCAACATGCCCCTAACACTTACATGTGGCTCATCCCCGAGCCACTTGCTGCTTCAGTTGTCTCACTCTACTCCACGACCGGTGGGACTAGTTTGGCCGCGAACTCATTATATACACTGAGCAACTGCTCCACTGCTTGACTGGTATCCTACTCAACTTGCTGAACTGTTTCAAGTAGTGCTGGAGTTATCTCTTCTCCAATCTGGTCCTGTACCTGCTCCTGGTTTTCGCACAGTTCCTTTAGCTTGTCTTCTATCTGCTGCAATGCTGCTATAGCATCCTCGAGGAGTTGCTGTGACTGATTGTCCATCTCAGTCTCCTTCTCTCTTAATACTTGGACTTGCTTCTTTAAGCCTTATACTTCCTTGTACCTGGACAGCCTCTCCCTGGGTGGAAAAGCCTTGAGCTCTGCATCCATCGTTTCTAATGCGGTCTAGTTTTCTTTTACCGCGGTCTTTACCTGTAGTAGCCCCTGATCCTCTTCAAGGGAGGTGAATGATTTGGAAACTTGTTCCAATAGATCTTGGCACTGAGCCATGCCACTTGTTATGTTTTGTGCAGCAGTCTTTATGGATTGCTCTCTCAACTGCTACTTAGTTAATGGTGCCTGTATGTTCATTTGTGCCTTCAACAAGGTAATATCAGCCTGATAAAAAATTTCCTTATCTTGTATCTCCGACTTCAAAGATCTTACCTTGTCCCCGATCCTCAGAACTGTGTCTGCAGGATCATCCTGGAGTTCTATACCTTCAATATCCTGCGTAACATTGGATATGGTAGTCTCCAAATTTTGTCGGCGGTCCAGTTCATTCCGTAGCTGCATTTTTGCATGCAGCTGAATTTTCCTGTTTGTTGCAGTGAGCTCTGCTTGTGATTTCATTGACTCCACCATCCGGTCATGCATCTCCTCAACGATCTATGTGTGGATGAAGTGCAATCCTGGAAAGGGGATTTTGGCTAAGTCAAGCTCTACCCTCTCGACTCCCTTTGTGTCCAACACAACTTGTTCTGCCATTGGCAATGCAACAGCCAATGGGTCCACATGGACAATTCTAGTCTTCGATGGCAGCGTTATTGCTAACTGTGGCGGTTCTTGCTGCGAGGTCCCTACAGTCCTCCCTTCAGATCCTGCTTTCCGTGGCAAGGTAAGGATTTTCTGGACATCGTGCATTTTCTTCATCAGACCTTGCATTGTGAGCCACGTATTCTGCAGGTCATCCTGGATGACCATGTCCTTCTTTTCTTTAACCGCTATGAGTTCCTTCATCTGCTCTGAGATTGTTTCGACTATCATCTCATAGTCATCCTCATTGAGGACTGCCTCCGATTGAATCTTTGTGGCCTTCACCTTCTTCCTCGACTTTGGCTTTTGCGAAGTCTCAGGTTCTTTTCTCTTCCCTGTTTCTTCAGTGATTGGGCATGAGAGCGGGATTGGCTCATCTTCTGCTGAATCTATCTCCACGTCCATAACTTCTACGCAGAACTCTGGTGGCCAATATTTCATGAGGTCTTCAATGTCCTGCTCATACATGATGTAGTTCCCTGGGAACCACTCCAGTTTCTTTGTTTGTGCTTTCGACGATATGAAGCTACATTTCATATCCACCTCAAAGTCGATGACGCGGATATACTTCGCCGTGACCTACTTTGTAATGTGGGTTGTCTTCATGATTGCATCGCGCAGCTGGATATAGTACTGGTAAAAGACTTCTGTTGTCACATGCTAGCGCTCTGCATTTGTGTTTGCCCAGAGGTTGACGAACTTAAACCCTCTAGGATCATTGGTGTCCATAATGACGCCCACATAATCTCGTATCTCTTTCCATCCACAAAAATCAATCAGGACGATGAGCTAGGTGAAATGGAACTGGCCGCCATTCACCTATGTGTCATTGAGTTCTTCAAGGAACTCATTCAACAGAAACTGACACCAATTAAAGTTGGTGCCTTCAGCCGCTGCGGCACCAAGGAGTATTGCACCCGCAGGCACCTCCAAAGGCCTAGTTGCTTTGAGTATCTTGCCTGCAAGCAACTGCGTTACAAATTTTTTTGCTCTGTCCTCTATGTCATCTATCGGGAAGCCTCTTTTTGCCTTCACCATTGGATGGGTTTTCTTCATCCTCTCAACAGCCTCTTTTTCTTTGCTCTTCCCCTAGAAGAGTTGCTTAGGATCCTTACCACGCTTGCTTATCCTGGTGATACGGTGGATCAAATCAATGTTAATATCAATGTTCCTATCCAGCCACAGACAAAATTGGTGGATTTGCGCCATGAGTGTGCGAACGACGATTTTAAGTTCTGGGGAATGGTCAAAATGTGGCAATCTAAGCAAGTTTAGTAGCCCCGATTAAACAACAGGTGTTAGCCATCTCTCGGCAACTATGTTAAAAGTTCCCTTGGCATCCTTTTTCCAGCACATATACTGGTCTGGTTGAAAATCTGGGTGCTTGGGAACATCTGGCTCGTCCTTCTTCATCCCCAAGAGGTCATAATCCTCCCATTTACATTCTGCTATATTTCCCAGCAGATTCTTAGAAATCTTTACATGTTTTGAGATAGGTGACAGTGGGATGTCATATCTCACATTCTTGGACAATTTAAACATAGGGGCATTCAGTGCCCGCGGGGAGATATATTCGAGTGTCATCTTCAAGGGTTCTTTCTGAAATACTAGCGATTTGTGTGCCGAGGAGCCCATCTTTATGACCTTGGATCGAGGTGTAGTTACGTCTTTTCCTTTATCTTTCACTTTTTCCTACATTGTCGGATTAATTCTTAGTGATCTGTGGGATCCTTCACCTTGTTCTACAACGACCTTCTTAACTGGAGTTTTCATTAACTGTTGAATCCCTCCGTGCTGAAAGATCCTCAGTGCTTCTTCAAGGGTCAGTCCTTCTTCTCTATAGGAATGTTTGGACATTCACTAATGAGGTAGCAGCTAAGGCAAACAGAATACAGATGGCTACTAGCTCGGAGAGGTTAATCACAAGAAAATTCTAAGTGCTCGGTAATGCCTGCGAGTCTCCCAACGGTGTTATTTATAGGCGCAGTAGACCCCCTCCCACGCCCTTCAATAGATTGATAGGAATTTAACGTGGTGTCCATTGGCGAATTTGAGCAGATCCTTCGGTCTTTTCCATCATCAGTGTGCTCAGAACGGTTATTTTCTCTTTAAATGCTGAAGCGGTTGCTGCAACGGTCATCTAACAACTATTTTTCTAAAAATCCATGCAACGGCTATTTTTCTCTGAGTGCTGCGTCGAACTACGCGGAAATCCATTTGCAACCCTGCGCAGATACTTCGCAGTGCCAAAAATTTCTAATTTTTTTTTTTTTTAACCCCTGTGTAGCTTCAACAGTGCTGCGCGGTGCATAGATCATTCTTCTTATCATACCTTCTTCCTCTTATCATACATGTACAAACTCCTTTACATTTCTAGTGTCCAATTTCAACTATACTTGACACTTAGAACTTCCTTCCTTTGCTTGTTATTCAAGGTTCTCCAAAGCAGTGCTATCATGGTATAGCTTTAGCCTGCTTCCATTTATCAAGGTTGGCAAAGTATCACCAGCTAAATCGGATAACTGGACTGCACCAGTGTTAGTAACATGTATCACAGTATATGGGCCAAGGCAATGCATCTTAAATTTACCATGGAATTTCATGAATTTGCTATCATACAGGAGGACTAGGTCACCTACCTGAAAACACTTGTTCTTTATATGGCGATCATGCCATGCTTTCTCGCAGTCCTTCTGAGCTTGCTGGTGGAAGCCTGCGATGAAGCGATCTTCCTCCAAGCCCAGTAAGTGTAGCAATCTCTCTTCTAGAGCTTCGCAATCTGCCATCCCTATGAATACAGCGATTCTTAAACTAGGGACAGTATATTCCATAGGCATTATATCCTCCTGCCCATAAACCAACCGAAAGGGTGTCTGTCCGGTCAATTTCTTGCATGTAGTCCTATATGCCCATAACACATATGAGACACGCAGGTGCCAATCGTCTCTATTTACTTTGCATACGTTAGTGAGTACGTTCTCCAATATTTTATTGAAAGCCTCTACAGTACCATTCGCCTGTGGATGATATGGAGTACTGCGCTGATGACGAATGTGGAATTCTTCCATAAGTGCCTCAATAGTCTTGTTCAAAAAGTGAGTACCTTGGTCACTCATCAAAATCTTTGGACAACCAAATATGGTGAGTATTTATTCAAACATAAACTGCGCTACAGTCCTTAACTGGTTTTGCTTCTGCCCATCTGGTGAGGTAATCAGTAGCAGTAATAATATACCTTGCACCAGTTCTTTTTCCTGGTGGGTTTATAGGACCCACAAAGTCTATTGCCCATTTTTCAAATGTCTGCAGTGTAAACTATGGATTCAATGGCATCTCATCTCGGTGTGATGGTTTTCTTGTCCTCTGACAACCATCACAGTTCCTGCAATGTTCTTCGGCATCTTTATGGAGCGTAGGCCACCATATCCCTGCGTGCAATATCTTTTGTGCGATAGCCCTTCCGGCATAGTGACCTCCCGCGATTCCTGAGTGTGCGTCCGCTAAAATAAATGGCTTCTCATGATCGAGTATGCACCTGCGCAGGACTTCATCCGTCCCAAGTTTGTATAACTGACCTGCAATTATAGTGAAGTCTTCGGCGTGCACCACTAACTGTTTTTTCTGCTGGACAGAGAATTCCTAGGGTGCCAGCCCTGTGGTTAGGAAATCAATGATATCCTTGTAATAATCATCGGCAACCTGTATAGCAAATAGCTACACATAAGGTATACTATATTCAATGTTCGTCGGCTCCTCTCCTGACTCAATCCTTGACAAATGATCAGGTCCCAAGTTCAGTCTACCTGGCTTGACAACAATCTCAAAGTCATATTCCTGGAACAGCAATAGCCAACTGCATATGCGTCCCCCTAACACTGGCTTGTTGACCAAATATTTCAATGCAGAATGGTCAGTAAACATAAGGAAGTGAGATCCCAGCAAGTAGTGTCTAAATTTCTGTAGGGCATATACCATCGCAAGGCCTTCCCTCTCAGTAGTAGTATAGTTCTTCTTTGTTGTTGAAAGCTTTCTGCTAGAAAATGCAATAGGGTGGTCAATACCTCCCTCTCCTGGCTGATCTAACATGATCCCCAGGGAAATACATGATGCATCAACATGCACATGGAATGGCTTTGTCCAGTCTGGAAAGACTAGAATCGGTGCAGTGATCATCTTTTCTTTCAATGTATCAAAACCCTGTTCGCATTCTGCGTTCCAAATGAATGGTGCGTCCTTCTTCAGCAGCTTTTCCATTGCTGTGGTTATCTGCGCATAACCCTTTATGAATTTCCTATAGTATCCAGTATGGCCTAAGGTAGAGCGCAACATCTTGACTGAATTTGGTGTTGGTAAGTTTGCGATGACTGCAATCTTCGCAGGGTCTGCGTTCAATCCTTACTTACAGACAATGTGGCCAAGTAAAATTCCATAGGGCACATAGAAAATACATTTATTCAAATTCAAGGATATTTGATGCTGTCGACACTTTTCTACCATCATACAGAGATTCGTGCAATGATTTTTCAATAAACCAAACACAGTCCAATCATCAAAGTATGCTTCTAGAAACTTGTGCATAAAATCTTTAAATGTTGCGACGACGACTCTGGAGAATATGGCAGGTGCGTTCTTAAGACCAAAAGGCATGACGGTGTACTAGAATGACCCCCATTCTGTAGCAAATGTCGTCTTATGCCTATCCGCAGGATCAATCCTGATCTGATGGTAACTAGAGAAACCATCAGTGAAAGAATATGCCTCATTACCTCCAACGTTATCAAGCACTTCGTCTGTGAATGGAGTAGGAAATGGGTCATGCATGGAGGCATCATTCCATTTTCTGAGATCCACACAAATCATGATCTCGCCTTTTGCTTTCTTGTCCTGCCTCTAGCATCTTATCTAGCTCTACACAGACTTTTTCCTTGTAGCACGGATTTAATCTGTATGGCCTCTGCTTGACAGGCTTAGCACCTGGCTTTAAAGGTATTTTCATGACCCCTAGGTCTCCCAAAATTCCTTTCATCTCTGTAAATTTTGTCGGAAACAATTCCTTATACTCATGT
The DNA here is from genome assembly GCA_027924585.1 of Larix kaempferi. NCBI lineage: Eukaryota > Viridiplantae > Streptophyta > Pinopsida > Pinales > Pinaceae > Larix > Larix kaempferi. The sequence continues at coordinate 234,971 of BSBM01001666.1, read as the reverse complement.
AAGGTATCTGCGATCTCTGCAACAGTCTGATCGTCCCAATAATCTTCTATTGATGCGAACTTCGACTCTTTGTCTCTACCAATGTTCACTTTTTGTGTTTTTACTGGTCCAATCATATCTGGGATTTCCAATCGGGGTCCTTCTACCTCGCGCGTACCTTCTGACTCTGGTATATCTATGTTGCACGGGTCCTCCTCATCGTCTTCATTTGTATCATTGGTATCTTCAGCTAAGTTGTAACACTCGATAAAGTGCTCTTCATGTTCCTTCCATTTTGATTATAAGTGCGCAGGAACGCAATCTGTCCCAAAAAATTCCTGCAATGTTATGTTTTGATGAGGAAAGTCATCCTAGAATATGTGCTTTTTGATTAGCTGTAATGCTTCATGTATTAATGGATTCTCATCTTCAAAACTGAAGTCCTTCTGGAAGTTCGCAGTGAGCAGCTTCCAATCAGTGAGTTTGATGCGCAACTCCAGGTCTAGGTACCATTTCTCTGGGATACCCACATCCAATGTATGTACAAATAAGTGTACCCATTTTGTAGGTGGTGTTTCCATCCATGCCTTTGAACAGACTTCAATATGCTGACTAGGGTCTATCTGTCCATTATACTTTTCGAATGGTAAAGTAACCTTTTCGGCAAACCACATCTGCATCTTAGTTTTGCATTGATCCCAAGCGGTCAATGTCTTATTATGTGCATTCCACCATCTGGTAGGTGTATCGTGCAATGCTATATCTAAAGTTGGTAGTCTATGCGCATATGGTATAGCTGTAATATATTCCCTTATGAAACTGTAAAAATTAGCAGAACCATCATATGTGGGAATAGGACTCACCTCTTTTCCGATCCAGCGCAATGATTTCGTAACCTGTGCACATCTTCTTGTTGATACTTCATGCATGCGGATTTGCCAATTCTCTAGTCCTGTATCCGAGTCAGAGATACAAGAAGTGTCACATCGCCAGCTAAGCATACCGTCCGCAGTAGTATTAATGTAGTCTTCCTTGTTTGCAGTCAGCTGGTATAGTCGGTCTAAATCTTGATCTTGGGATTCCTCCTGAATCGGCTCACTGTATCTGTCACCATCTTTAGGATCCAATGGTGCGATGAACCTAAGATGCTTCCCTTCAAAGATCATCTTCTTTGTCTTCAATTTTATGATAGCCAAGTTATCCATAGCCCAATAAATTCCCAATATTGGTAGAAAAGGTTGAAAATCATCCACAATTTCAATAACTTCAAAGTCTGCATGACTTTGTACTCCGTCGATGTCAACTACTACATTAGCTAAGCGGTTAAAAGGTATGACCTTCTCTTGATTAGCCATTCTTAACTGGATAGGTGACCAGAGCAAATTTGGTCGACCCATCTGCTGCCATGTCTGCTTAGTCAAGACATTCGCTTTTGATCCCAGATCAAGGATGACTTCATCCATTTCAAAATCTCCTATCTGCACGGTGAGCCTCATCTCTCGGCCTGTTCTTTTGTGCTTCCTTATATGATGTACCACGCTATCTGGAGTCTCTGTTGCAATCTAAGGTTCATACTTGCTGATGAGCTTCTGGAGCTCTAATATGGCTTTCTCGCTTTTTAGTAACTTCATGTAGCTTTGGAAGAACTGCACAACAGAAGTATGGACATCTGTCGGAGTGCTTGTTTTATCATAAGGAGCTGACATGTCTTCAACATGCGGTGTTTCACTGCGCAGCGGGATCCTTGATGACTTTTCTGCTGGTTCTCTAAAGGTATCCCGCACGTCAATAAAGATCTCCTTGTTCTTTTGTAAGTTAAGAGGGGGTGCTTTTCCTGGAGCTTTCCTTATCCATACTGTTTCAAGACGATCCTTCTTCGTATGTGCCTCCCCTGATGTTGAAGCTTCCGCTCCTCTATCGCGGCTTGTCTCAACACCACTGCACATGACCACATTGATGCTCAGATCCATTGGTTTATTCTCTACTGTGATCCACTGGACATTTGGATTCGGGGCCTCCATTCATCTTCTCTTCTGCATTTCCACCTCTAATACTGGGCAATCTTCAATAACATGGTCAAATGATTTACAATAATTGCACGTGGTGCATGGGTTAACACAATCTCTAGATACGTGACCGGGTTGGCCACAATTAGAACAAATGACTTGGCTGCGGCGTCTTCCCTACGCGGGACCAACATTTTTTCCTCTGCCGTGGTATCCACCACCACGACCTCTGTATCCTCCTTGGTCATATTGTGTGTTATCCTGCTTAGGCTGATTTTCTTCCTATACGCGGTATACACTAGTGCCTCTCATTGCGTCCATATCTTGTTTTCTTTCATTCATCAATTCATATGCGCGATAGTTGGATTCATCATGTCCAACTAATTTACAGAAATTGCAGTATAAATTCTTAGGAGTTTTCACATATTTCTGGATGAGGTAACAGTCTTCAAGTCTATGTCCTGTGGTTCTGCAAATTTCACACCATGGGGCCCGATTCTGATTTAATGTGTTAGGCGCACCACTGTTAAGATAGTCGCAGAATAGAGGGCAATGCTCTCGGTCATGACCTTCTCCTTTACAACTTGTACACCAGACCTCCTGTCTAGGTTCATATCTTTGTTCTTTACCATTTTTCATACTTTGTAGTTCAAGTGTCAGGGTGGTCAGCTGGTTCTAGATCTGAGACATCCCAGAACTAGTATCACCAATCGGCGAAGCTTCCAGCTTCATTGTGATTTCCAAGGCCTCTACCTATGATAGAACCTTCTGTTGCATCAATGGTAATCTGATATGTGGTAATAGTGCAGCAATGAACCATTATTTATGTTGTTCTAGCGATATAACAAAACTTACTTGGTCTAGCAGGGTCTTAAAATTTTGATGAAATTCCCAGACCGTTTCAGTTGGTCTCTGCTTTATTTCCTTTAATTCAGTTATACACTGAGATTCAGACTTTGGTTTCTTGAACTCAGCCACCAGCGTGGCTTTAATTTTTGCGAGGTTTATGGGTTGTAACTGAGAATATTTCATAAACCAGTGTAAAGCTCTGTCTCTAAAGGTGGTGATGAGCTGTGCTTGCTTCACAGCATCATCCTGTATTTGTCTTACACTCCATACGGCTTCACAAAGGAACCAATGTTGATCAGGGTCTTTTAGGCCAGTTCCTTTGAATATTGGCAGTTTCATATCCGTGTTTTCCATTGTCGGGTTAGTTTGTGGGGCACTCTGGTTAGTGCGCGGCTGCTGTAAAGGGATTTGTGCAGTGAACACAAATGGGACTATCGGGAGAGATGGACTAGGTTGAGTCTTCTGCGGGGCGGGCTGAGTAGCGGGTGGGTTCTGCGATAAGGATGGCGCGGTTTGTGCAGCTGGCAGATTCTCAAGGGTAAATGGTTGTGCAACTTCGTTATCAAGGTCACAAGGGATCTCAGTATCTATATGAAGTTTAGGGCCAGTAGGATTCTTATTAAATTTATATCTCTTGCCACTTCTAAGGGTATGTGTCTCTTTGTCAGAATCAATATATGTACTGTTTATCATGACAAACTTTAACAAAATTATTGCATTCTTAGAACACCTTTCTCAGCTAACAACATCTTAATGTATAGACTGAGATTGTTCCGAAACTTACCTTGGAATCCTCTGAAAACGTTTGCTTCTGCTTGGCTGTAGGATTTGAGTGTGTCTACAGCAAATTATGTTACAAAGACTTCTAGCATATGATCGACCCAATAATCAACTACGCGTGACAACGGGATGTCTAATGCTTTGAGTTGTGCTGTGAACTCAGGATTCCACTCCGTGGGTACTCCTCCCTAGAAACAAGTTTTCTTCTCTGTGAGCCGCGAGATCCATGCATGCATTTTGTTTGGAAAAGATGCTCAAAAAATCTCGTGAATGTCGTCCAACAGATATCTATCCGACCACTGTGTGTCGCTTAGACGCGGATGTCTCTTCTCTCGTCTGTTAAAATCTCTTATGGTCTTATCCCACCAAGCCTGGATTTCTGTCTTTTTAGGATGCCAATAGTCAGATCCTTCGGGGAACTAATATTCTTCTTCACACATCGTGATTGCAACTCATCATGGATTCTAGCGCGGAAACGGAACCATTTGTTGGCTTCTACTGACCCAGAGGCTTCCAATTAGACCTAGGTTCTTTGCAGTTCTCCCTTTTGACCAACAAAACCCCTTCGCACCGTCCCTTTTGGAAACAACCTACGAGTAGGCTGAGGTCTCACTCGAGGTGTATCATATGGGGTACTGTGGAGTCAGGTTTCCACAGTAAATGATGAGTTGTTTATATGAATAAGCTGCGCAGCACAGGACAGAATGAGTGCGCTGCGGGTCAAAGCGATGCGGTACGCAGCAGGATCTACACTGCGAGCGACTATGGTGCGGTGATGGAAATGCTGCGGGCCTCACTAAGGGATTCTTATTGATAGGAATCTTCTACTGGAACTACGAATCAACCACACTTATCCTCTACTTGGAAGATCTTGAAAAGGTCAAGGCACTGAGATGAATATCACCCATCCATCCATTCAGGCACTTATTGGTTATCTTTCTAGCATTCATTCAAGGACTTAGATTATTACAACGTGAACTGAATTGATAGATGCGACTAACCGTGCTGCGTTCCTTCACTGTGTTTAAGAAAGAATTAAACCTAAATGACTGATTCACAATCTTAACATATAATTGAAATGTTCACCATTCATCTGTTCTTTTGGAACCTAGCATATCATTCCCAAACTTCTCCTATTGGTAAATGCATATCAAAGTTCTCCTATTACAGCATGCAAGGAAACATTCAAACATTCATTCTACAGATAATACAGAAAGTCATTCATTCATAAAACATAATCGCATAACACAGGATTTAACGTGGTTCACTTCCCCGGATGGAAAGCTACGTCCACAAGAACGGTTGGTAATATATTTCTTTCAAAAGGGATGGGGCAACTGTTCTTAGTCTGCGCACTCAGCTACAAACTCTCCTTTCTCTCGGCTAGGTCTCTGCACACATAGCTGCAGAGCCTTTACAATATTCTCAGCTTGGAGAGATTTCTCAATACAAAAGGTTATATCATGATTACTCTAGCAACTAGCATCTAGCCCCAAAAATAGAGAAACCCCATCCCATACAAAATTGTCTTCTTAAATAGATCATGACCGAAGGTCATGTCTATACAATGTTGAATACCTAAAAACCCAAAACCCTAAGGGTTTCCAAAACTGTGCCGGTTTTCCAAATCGGCTTGCTAGCTCCTGGTAGTGTCTGCTTGATCATGGTGGATCTCCACGTCCTCATCCAGTCACTATCGTCTTTCCTGTCGCACGCGTGCCTACAGGCTGCTTCTGTTGAACCGTTTCGCCTTCCAAGTGTGCCAAACATCGCTTTCCTTAACAACCCACGCGTGGCCGCCTTCTTGATTTGCTTATGTCCGCCGCTCGACAATCCTGGAATATCTTTCCAAAAATGGCTGCTACCGGTCCAACCGGTACCTGCACCTGATACTTGTCCAGCATTCCACTTTGCTGGATCCAAGTGGCCTCCTAACTCTGCAGCACTGCTTCTGCACAGTACTGGTCTTCGCATCATGGCCAAAACTTTGATGCTGAGTGCAACTCTGCAGTCTGATCAAAATTTGGATGCTGCGCACAACTTTGCAGCATCCTCAATACTTAGGCAAAATTGTATTTCTGAGCTGCGCTCAGCTCATCTTTTCCTGCTTATCTCAAAAAGGTGTTTCCAAAACTTTTGTCTCAACCTGGGCCCAACAATCTATCTCTACCTCCTATGGTTAATGTGCACAATGTTTTTCATGTTTCATTATTGAAAAAGTGTGTTTATGATTCTAATCACATACTTGATTGGTCTATGGTACAGGTGGAACCTGAAGGCGAAATCCAAATACAACCAGTTTTCATATTAGAAGGAAGATTCAAGCTACTTAGGAATAGGGTCATAAGACAGGTAAAATTCCAATGGACCCATTACAGTCTAGAAGAAGTGAGCTAGAAAGTTGAAGACGAGATGCGGGAAGAGTATCCCCATTTATTTTAAAGACTGTACATATGTAATTAAATATGAAATTTTTGTTCATGTGTTTGGGAAAAATATAACACCGAGTATGGTGTTGAATTTAAGGGGGAGGGGAATGTAATACCCCTAGTTAAGACCCTTGAACTGATCTTAAGTATAATGTGAATATTATTATGTAATTCCTGAAAGATGAGACAATTATACATTCCAACATTATAATAATAAAAATTATAACTAGTTGTGGATGAAACAAAACGCTAAAAGATCAGGGACTCATGTATTCACCAGAGTCAACAAGGGGGTTAAAATTCCTTAGGTGGGGAAACCTTTGCTATGACCCTTTTATAATTCGAAGTCCCTAAAGATACCCAAAGTTTTGGCTAAGTCATAATTTCATAAAAATGACTTAAGGCTTATGTTTAAATATTAATGAAGAATATTAATATGTGTTTTAATTAATTTGCTGGGAGAGCCCATGTGTTTTCCAATTTGCATGTAGAGACTTATGCATGCAAGGAAAAGTGGGTGCACATTATTCTAGAAGAAGGAAAAGGTGGGTGTGCTCCATTCTGTGCGAAGGATGGAAGAAAATGGATCTCTGGAAAAATTACTCATGCGTGGGTGTCTCTGAGAGAATAGGGAAGGAAAACTTTATCTAAGAATGAAAATCAGATATGAATTTCTCAACCTGTGAGCCAAATTGTTGATAATTTTCTGTTGAAATGTTGTCCATTTTGTCTCTAATCATTCCAATGAAGTAGAAAATGGTGTAAGCGTCTAACTTGATGGAGATCTCAGCACAGATGGCAGTAATGGCTTTCACTGTTTTGCACTCATAAAGAAATCAAGGAGGTTCAATGCACTATTTGGAAAGGAATCGGATTCAACTCAATTTTCTTGATTGCCAAGTGTTAATCCTGGAAGAGTTTGAGAATTGGAGAGGTGTCTCTTGGTAAATGCATGAGTCTTAGCTCGGGGGTGGTATTTTGCTAAGAGATAGATGAGCAAAATTTCCTATGGTTGGGTGGAGCGTGCATCACACACAACCAGTTGCTCATTTCAAGTATTTTCAGATATTTTTGTATTTATCAATTTAGTTTAATTGATGAATGATAAATAAAATTGCATGTTTTAAATTATTGAGATTTTTGTTGAATTCCTATACATGGAATTGACACTGGTTTATTTCTGCAATTTATTTTCTTTCTGGTTAAAATTCTGGGTTTTATTTTCCATAAGGAATTAAATTGCACAGTCTTGAAATTAAATTTTATGTGATAAACTATAAATCCAAGGGAAGTGAATTTTTGGTATGTTTAGTTGTGGTATATTTTCCTTAGAAGGAATTTATTTATCAACACCTGTAAAATTGCTTGTAGGTTAATGTTAGAGTTCCCAATGGCCAAATATTTCCCTGGACTTGTCATTTCTTCACCCAGTTGTTATATATCTATCTCATTTACCTTTCACATGACAGTTGATGGAATTTCAACCATGAAATGGCTATTTTTTCATGATATTTAATTATGGTTGCGTGCACAAATTGATTGTTTCAATTTGAGTGTTAAAAATTACCGAATATGAATTAGGGATAAAATTCAATGTATCTTAATAAAAATTTCTTGTGCATGGAAATGGTGTGAATTTTAATTTCTCCATATACTTGTAAATAATCCCTAATTTGTAGGGATGAATCTAAATTTCATGAATACCAATCCTTAAGTCAAAGTTAAGATTGGGAAATTTATTGTTTACTACACAATGCTCAAACTATTATTGTTTAATAATTAAATTGAAATATTCATCAAGTTTAAATATTACTATGTAGTAAATAGACCTTTCTTGTTTAATGAGCAATTGACTTAGCCATGGAATGGTTTATTGCGCATAGCTCAATTCATTAAGAAAAATGTTTGTAAAATTTACATGAATTGAAATTGTACGGGTTGGATTAATAAGGAGTTTATCATAATATTTCATGTATTGGAAATGTTTGTAATTGTATCCTTATTAATGAATAAAAACCCTATTTCTTAGCACAGTTTTACCACACATGTAGTTTTTACCATGCAATTCTTATTGTGCTTAAAAGATATTAAGTTGGAATATTAATGTTGGGTTGCATGCAAATAACATAGGTTTAACTATTGTGCACCCAATATTTCCTATGAAAGAATTTACTATCTAGAATTACTGCACAATTATTATAATGTTTATTGCTTCTTACTGCGCAATAAGCTTAAATGGATATTGGCCATAATGATATGGAAATAAAGTTATATTTTCCTTGTTCCATTTATGCATGCAGTTCTTAAGATAGATAGGCTAGTCTTATAATATGTTATTATACTATGCAGTAAGTTTTAATGAATATTTTTTGTTATAGATAAACGAAAAATTATGGGAATTACATAACTCAAAGGATAGATATGCTATATTTATAGTTGTTTATTTCATTTTGATGAATTATATTGCACAGTCCTTAGGTCATTATATGCTGCGTAGATAGTTCTTACTACCCAAGTACTTTTTACTGCACAGATCTTAGTGCATAGTAACTTATGTTATGAATGTGATTATTTAAGTTTTTCTTATCATTATAATAAGAAAAATACATAGAATGAAGGTTGTAATTGCTATTATAATAAACCTAGCTACTCATTAGTGCAAAATTCATAATAGTGTTTTATTGTGCGGTTTACAGTATAGTTTTAATCCATAGTTTTTAATAGAATGTTTACTACGTAGTTTTAGTAAAGGATTTAATAGTGTTATCAGTCAAATTAAAACTTATCCGTCCGTGATCATATCACCTTGTCGATCACACAAAAGGACACTATGGATGGAAGATCTCACTTGACCTTGGATGATTTGGAGCTGAATCCTTACTCTTTAAGCTTAAAACCTTATTTTTTCTAACACCTTCACCATAAATCCGTGACTCCTATACTTGACACCTCGCGAGTCACTCATAGGTCTCTATATTGACAACCCTTGGGTATTAGTTAAAAGTTGTGCCCACGAGTTGCTGAGCCCATATGCTGTGAGTCACTCGCTAGTTTCTAGTTTTCATAGTCGCGGTTGTCTTAAGGAAAGTTTGAAAAATATATTAAAAACACAAATTGGGATTAGTTGAGTTAGGTATTCTAACTCCCCCAACTTCCAAATTCAACTTCCTTTCGAAACCAACCCTCCTTGGCTTGCAATAAATGCAAGAGGAGGTCATGAGAAAGGGGACCAATTCATTGAGAGCTATTGTTATTGATGGGTCCAAAATACATGCATCTGATAAGCCTTTCCCCATAGCAAAAACACAAGAAAGGGTGAAGAAATACACTTGTTTTGTGGGAGAAATTATTTACCTTGATTATTTAATGAAGTTGTTTTAAATATTATTCTTGTATGTTTAAATGCGTGTTCAAGAAACTTATTATGTGAAGATTGAGTATGATTGAGAAGGTCCAGGTACACTATAGGACACCCACGCAGATCAAGCAGTGGAATGGAAAGCTCATGCAAAACTCAGTGCCTTTTTCCTGATTTCTAGGGAGAACACATGATCAAACATAATCGGCAATTAGACATAGAAGTTAGGTTAAGAATTAGAGGCATATATATACGAGCCTCTAGGCTAGCGAGAGGATCCTGTTTCGATTTTTGAGAACCATTATTTTACATTTTTATACTGTTGCGATATTTTGAGTTACAGACTTTTGTTAAACTATGAATCTACTATTTTGAAATGAAGATTTGATGTTGCTTTCAATTCAGCGTCTATAAGTTTTCTCCACTCCTGAGTACGGGTTGGGGAGGGCCCCTCCAACATGTAAGTCAGGAGATCTTATTGTTCAAGTATTTTTCGTTATGTGTTTTACATTGACTGAAATCTATATTACATATGAAAGCATTTGAATGGCATTAATTAGTACGATTTGATTTATGTAGTAATGCGACTAGTCCGATTTCGTAGTAGTTTATAACGCATTCTATAGTTCGGTAATACTGTTTCAGTAGTCCTGTAGCAGCATTCTTCCAAGGCATACTTTCAGCATCTATTGCCCTATGTGCTCGCATTGCTTTTGAACAGTGATTCAGATCTTAAAGCTTATGCACTCTCTCATTACTATGGTTGCTTGTCAAGATTGCTTACTTTCAATACTGTGGTTAATTAATGATATTTACTTCTTCAAATTCTGATTATTTCATAGCATTAGATAATGGTATTCTGAACGTGGTTTTGGCAATTAAATAGGTTAGACCAGACTCCTAGTTTTATGCATTTGATTTACAATAATTGTTTCTTAGATAAAATATCCATCTTTCATTATTTCAGAATAGATCTGCTATGTTTTTAGTATTCACTTCCATAGTCTAAATTCACTATTTTTCAACAAGTCAATTCTTAAGAACATATTGATTGTCTTCAGCATTTAGATTATTTGATATAGATTTACTGTCTTCAGTACTTGAACTTCTTAGCATAGGTTTTTTTTTTATCCGTAGAGTAAGTAGTCCTTCCCCTGTTTATTTGATTTCTCTTAGGAAACTTTTAAACATTGATACCAACACCCAACTGCGACCAAGATTATCCTATAAGAGCACATATAGTGCCTGCACCTCTGAACTTTGTACGTCCCTCGGGTTGATAATTAAAGTAGGCTCTTAGTCTAGATGCCCTCATTAGGCATCCATTCTGAGATCTCACTACTTTTTGGCGCCATTGCCAGGGAGGTGCTAAATATTTTAGGAGACATCTTCACCAAACATAACAAAAAGAAAAATATCACATAAAAAAAAAACATAAATATTTTACCAATGAATGCCTCGTCGGCAAAGGGATAGGTTTGGATGCTTTCTGCCTAAGCGTCCCATGAGCAAAAATGGTAACAACAGTTCTGACCATTCTCAGTTTGAATTTCTAAACTCTGAAAACAAAATTGACTCCACATACGATCCAAACAGAGAAAACTTCTCTACTAGTTCCAGCTCAAACACCACTATGGCAGACGAAGAAGAGGAACCTAGGGAGTTGTTCACCTTCCCCATTAGCATACCTCTTGGAGATGCTAGGATGAAGAATATCAACCCTAACAGTTTGAAAAACTTCCATGGATTGACTTTAGAAGATCCCGACACATTCCTGTTTGAATTTGAGGTAGTTTGCAGATCCTTTGATTACACTATGGATGCACAAAAGATGAGACTTTTTCCCTCCACACTGAAAGATTTATCACTTAGGTGGTTCATGATTTTAGAAGGAAATAGTATTTTCAGTTGGGACCAGATGAAACAGGCATTCCTAGAAAAATATAGGGACTACTAAAAAGCAAAGGATACAAGGGATGAAATATTTAGGATGCAATAGGGAGACCGGGAATCCTTAGAAGACTATGCCCAACGTTTTCAACTCAGCTACAAATGAGCTAACCATTGCACCCTAGACCCTAAATCGCTGAAACTCATCCTTCATAGAGGGATCAAAGAAGAGAATTTTGAGATCTTAAACCTCTTAGGAGATGGAGACATATTCCAGAAGACCTATGACCAGATACTGCAGATCTTCAAGAACCATTCTAGGTCTAGGAAAAGCAAGAATGGGACAAGAGATACACATCTACCCATAGGATCCTCATCATCTTCAGGACCCAATCTTACGAAATATGATTTAGGAAACCTGTTAGATGACATGAAGACCGGCATCTTACAATCTCTAGCCATGCAACTTGATGCACTTCAGATAAAAAAGAAGTAGGATGAAATTAACCAAGCCTTGGCAGTATTCTATTCTCGTTGTAGAAAGAAACATGAGAAGGGGCAGTGCACTTTAAACACCGTAGAAATATGTGGTATCTACACTCACGACCACTCCATTGATAAATGTCCCCTCTTACCCTCATGTAAGGCTTCTATTCAAGATCCCGCAGTTGAAGGTGCAATAGAACAACTTTGTTTTATAAATCAAAGGAGGAGTAATTTTGTTAGACCATATCAACCTAGCTATCAAGCCCACTATAATCAGGGCCACCAAAATTGGAACTCTACACCAACTCCATGGCAAGCACAGCCAAATCCAAATCAATGGCAACAAAATCAATAGACTTATCAGCAAAATCAACAAACTTATCAATCACCCTATCAACAATCTTATTACCCACCGTCTTACCTTCCATAACCCCCACCTTTTCCTCCATCAATGACGAATTATGAAAATCAATACCCCCATCCATCAAATTGGAGGGCCCCATTCCAACAACCACTTATTATGCCTCCCCCACAGACTCAACCACCCCCCAGACTCCCACCAATTCCATCCCAACCCATCCCAAACCCTAATAATGACATACCTCCACAACAGCAACAGACTTATAATGCTGATATCACACAATTCCCTACCTATGTCATATACACCATGGAAATAAATGAAATAAACCTCACATCTGGAAAAACGTTGCAAAATACATCCACACAGAATATCCAACAACCTGAAGCTCAAGAGCAAACAACAGAACCCTATGTTCAACATCTGGATGAACCAAATCTTCTAGAGGAAGAAACCCAACCACTCCCACGAAACAGAAACCCTCCATTTCCAGAGAAACTTATACGAAGTACAAAAGAAGAAGAAGAAAATGCAATTTTAAACGAATTAAATCACTTAAACATCCAAATCCCGATTTTGCAAGCCATAAGGGATGTGCCCATCTGTAACAAATTTATTAGAGAAAACTGTCTGAAGAAACCTAGGAGGAGGAAGCGTGACCCACCAACCATAAATGTAGTAGGACAATTGGTTGATTTAATGTTGGGTATTATTATTAACCCTAAGTATCTTGATCCAGGTAGTCCTATGGTAAACGTCACAATCAATAAAAAAAAAAAAATAGAAGATTAATCGATTTGGGAGCTGCTATGAACGTCATGACTAGAGAAACAATGATACACCTAGGAATCCAATCAATGGTCAAACCAACAACTATAGTACGCCAGCTAGCTGACACATCCACTGTGAAACCTGAAGGGATGCTCAAAGACATTATGATCAATATTGAATCCTAGGAATACCTAGCTGATTGCATAGTCATTGAAGTCAAAAGTAAACTTAGTGGTTATCCAATCATACTAGGAAAACCTTGGTTGGCAACTGCAGACGCTTACATAGGTTTCTGATCAGGAAACATGACTATAACCAGTGGAGATGCTAGGAAGAAAATCACGATCTACCCACTAGCAAGGAAATCTTTAGACTTAGAATATCAAAATTGGACTGATGATTATAATGACACACCAAATCAAAACCTACGACCTGTCCTAACAATTGATGCTGCAATATCATTAAAAGAAATAGATGAAGATGGTCATATAGATAGGTTCATACAAAATGCATCTTCTAACAATGTTAGTCTTAAAATATTTTTTGACACAGACCAGCAACAAGAAGGCGAAAGTTCAAACCAGAACTTAAATAAAATGTGGGCAGAAGTACTATCTCTGGAAGAACAATCAGAAAAAGCAAAGACAGTGGAAATTATGCATGGAAAAACAGTCAACGTTAATTCTAATCTCAAGCCAGAGCAAGAAACGCAGTTAATGAAAGTATTATCAGAACAAAATAAATATTTTGCATGGACATATGCAGACATGAAAGGTATACATCTTGATATATGCAAACATTATATTTACATCAAAGAAGGTTCTATCCCTATCAGGCAGCCACAGAGGAGGTTGAACCCAGCATTAAAGGACATTGTCAAAGTAGAACTACAAAAGTTATTAGATGTTGAGTTCATATATCCCATCTCTGACAGTGAATGGGTCTCGCCACTGGTTATAGTCCCTAAAAAAATAGGCAAATGGAGAATTTGTGTGGACTACAGAGAGCTAAATAAAGCAACCAAGAAAGATCACTTTCCACTGCCATTTATAGATCAAGTGTTGGACACATTAGTTGGGAATAAGTATTTTTCAGTTTTGGATGGCTTCAGTGGGTACAACCAAATTTTAATACACCCATCTGATCAAGATAAGACAACATTTACATGCCCCTGGGGTACTTACGCATACAGAGTACTACCCTTTGGGTTATGTAATGCTCCAACAACATTCCAAAGGGCCATAATAAGTATATTCTCTAATTTCATAAATGATCAAATGGAAGTCTTCATGGATGACTTCACACCCTATGGAAAAAAAATTGATCAAGCATTGAACCATCTTGAATTGGTATTAAAAAAATGTATTGAGATGATCCTATGCCTTAGAAATGACAAATGCAAAATGTTAATGGAAGAAGGCATCGTTCTAGGACATCATATATCACAGAGGAGGGTAGAGGTTGATCAAGCAAAAGTCTCAGTAATCAAAATTCTGCCACCACCTGTTAAACAAAGGGATGTGAGAAGTTTCCTTGGGAAAAGAGGGTACTACAGGAGGTTTATTGAAAATTATAGCAGAATTGCTGCCCCAATGTTTGCACTTCTCACAAAAGACATTGATTTCATCAGGACAAACAATTGCATGACGACATTTAATAACCTTAAGGAGAAAACAATTACAGCTCCGGTACTCCAAGGACCAGACTGGGCACTTCCATTCCACATCCACTCTGATGCATCATATAAGGCAATCGGGTTTGTCCTTGGACAAGAAAAAGAGAAGAAGCCATATGCAATATATTATATCAGTAAAAATTTAGCAGGGGCAGAATTAAATTATATCGTCACCGAGAAGGAATTTTTGGCTGTCATAGATGCCACTAATAAATTCAAGCACTATATCACTGGCTACCAAGTCTTTATTCATACAGACCATTCATCCATAAGATATCTAATGAACAAACCCAACACAAGTGCTCGAGTAATTAGATGGCTGCTACTACTCCAAGAGTTTGACATCACGATTTTAGACAAGCCAAGTAAACACAATGTATTGGATGACTTTCTATCTAGGCTGACACATGGACAAGACAGTGAAGTAATCAATGATAGTTTTCCAGATGAGCACCTTTTTTCCATATCCACAAGAATCCCATGGTTTGCTGACATAGAAAACTATTTAGTATCTGGAAAGTTTCCAAAACATTACAGTTATAAATAAAAAACAAAAGTAATAAGGCAAAGTGCCACATACACGTGGATAGAAGGCATGCTATTCAAACAAGGACCTGATCAAATACTAAGAAGGTGCATCATAGAAGATGAAGTGCATGACATAATGCATGCCACTCACAATGAACCATGTGGAGGACACTATGCTACAAAGAGGACAACCTAAAATTTTTTACAAACATGGCCAACACTCCACAAAGATGCTCATGAATATGTTTCACACTGTGATGACTGCCAAAGGATAGGAAAACCAATGCAAAAGGAAGAAATGCCACTCCATCCACAGATCTCCTTGGAGGCATTCGAAAAATGGGGATTTGATTTTGTTGGTCCAATCAACCCATAGTCAAATCAAAAGAGCTACATCCTAGTATGCACTGACTACCTCACAAAGTGGACTAAGGTAGTAGCACTTGCTTCATCCAATGAAACCAATGTGGAAAAATTCTTCATTGAGCATATATTTCACAGGTTTGGAGTACCAAGAGAACTAGTTTCTGATCAAGGCCCACAATTTACATCAAATTTAATAGAATATTTGCTTAAGAGAAACAATGTCAAGCACAAATAGTCCTTCTCCTATCACCCTCAAGCAAATGGTCAAGCTGAGGTCACAAACAGAGAATTAGAGAGAATTCTGACAAAGATAGTCCAACTCCACAAAAGAGATTGGGCTGACAAACTGAGTGAAGCGGTTTGGGCCTATATTACCACATGGAAGACAACAACAGGATTCACACCATATGAACTAGTATATGGAAAGAAAGTCATGTTGCCAATTCAATTTGAAATAAAAACATTAAGAATTGCAACAGAGTTGAATATGGAACTATCAGAAATACAATGAGAATGCATGCTACAATTGAATCAACTGGATGAGCAATGCCAGCAAGCACTTGCCCACACTGAAATAATCCAGCAACAAAGAAAGAAGTGGCATGGCAAACACCTAAAGGATAAAAAGTTCAAGGAAGGTGACTGTGCACTACTTTATGACTCTAGGTTTCACATATTCAAGGGAAAGCTAACACCCAGATAGCTGAGACCTTATATAATTCAAAAGATCTATGAAAATAGAGCTGTAAGGATCATTACAATTGATAAAGAATAGTTTCCTATGATAGTAAATGGACATCAACTAAAATTTTACAAGAAGCCACAGTCAAAGAAGGAGTTTACACAAGTACTCTACCAGCAACAACTGATGCTGATAGATAGCATCGAAAATAATTGAAATTCAGTTCAAAATATATATATATATTCAAAAAATATAGAAAAAAATGAAAAAAGAAAATATTTGCTAAAAAGGGAAGCATAATAGAAAAAGGAATAGAAAAAAAAACAAGAAAATGAATAAGAAAACAAACATGAGAAAGAAGGATGGGAAAAATGCCAAATAACACACTACATAAATGATAATGTAAATTGTAGGCAATCATACATCCCCACAAAGGCACAACATGCAAATTCCATGCAATCAACAATCAAGCAAGCCAGTCATATATTACAGTCAGCAGCATAGATATTATACTGCAGAATTCAATCAAGCGAGCCTGCTATTATTCAAAACCTGCTACTATTCAAGTGAGCCTACCATCAAAATTCAAGCGAGCCCGAAATATAATCAAGTGAGCCCGATTATTTTTCAACCATTAAAGCAATCAAGCAAGCCATCCACGTCGACAAAGAGGGCATAAAAGGTATCAACTAAACTACAGAATTTATTTCCAGCCAATATGATATCCAATCACATCTATTATTTCATGTGATCCTGCCATCAATTCAAGAGAGCCAACATAGATTACAACAATACAATGAACAATCAAAAACCCAATGCAAAAGCATCATCACAAAGTCGAATCAGAAGAAGGCACAAATTCAAAAGTAGCCAATATAACATATTCAAATGAACACAAGGAAAAAGCAGCGAGCGCACGTAACTACTGACAGGCCAAAATTTACTACAGACATTGCCAAATCTACTATAGAATCCAGCACACATAAAAATCGTGCTAGATCATCAAATCAGGTACGCTAAAACATTACAAGGTAATCTCTAAACATATTTGTTTTATTTTTAAGGCCAAATCATTATCCCGCAAGACATTTGTTTTCAGAAGCTGAGGACAACTTCAATCTTAATTCGGCGGCATGGTTCAATTCAGATAACCTCAATAAACCATGATTGCTACCCAAGTCATATCAGCCTCAATAAATCATGATTACCACCTTTGTCATATCAGCAAATCATAAACCCGCATCTAGTCGCCATATCTCCAAATAATCAGAGCAAGTGGGGCAAGATACACTCATGAAGTGAGAAGTAGGGCTCGATCAAGCAACGATTACAACAAACGTTAATGAGGATAAGTGCAGAAAGGCAGTTAAGTAAGGTTGCATAACCTTCCAAAGAAAAAGAAAACCCAATTTTGCATATACGAAACCTCTCAGAACTCTCCAGAAGCAAGAAACTAGAAGATATTGTGGGCATGTAGATAGCAATCCATCCCTCGAACTGGTAATCAAACTCGACCAGTTGAGGAAATATAGCCACTATCCAGGTGCTGGTTTATTGTTATAGCAAAGAATTTTAGGATGACCAAAGGTTTCAAGAAAAGCGAACCAGAGGAGCACATCGCCATTTACCAGAACCTGCGAATCTTAAAGTTCATCTGCAATGCGGGTTGGATGCATTTCATCCTAGGATTGAAAGGATTCAATACAGGGGTGGCTTTGGAGTTTGCAAGAAATTTAAAACATATCAAGGATGAACAATTCATCACCCGAGTGAAGGGGTTACGTATAAAGTTGGATGATGATGTGATTTCCAAACTCACTGGTCTATAGAAGGGTCTACATTAGAGCAGGGATGACCGGGAGGCAAACCATGAAGTAGGGGCAGCATTTTTCGAGCGAGGAGAGGTCTATGACGAAGACAAAAATGGATTCAAAAGACTCTCCATGCTGGAACCATGGGAGGAAATGGCTGCAATCGTTCAGAAGTACATTACATGCACTGGTAGGTTAAGTTATGTCCCCATATTTCATTTTCGAATTCTAGAGCTGTTGAGGCACAGGGCCCATCATCCATCGAACAACAACATTAGTATTCCATACTACCTGATCCAATATCTAGCAAAAATGAGCAAGAAAGTGATTAAAGGAAAGGAGGATGCCTTAGCCCATTATGGGTTGATCAAATTAATCATTTGTGAGGAATTAAAAGCGCAATTCCCAGAGCTTTCTTGGGAATAATTCATGTTGGTATCTGCTGAAGATGTTCAAAGAATGAAGGGTACACCCATAGTGGGCATACCCCTACCACCAGTATCAATGAACAAGACCGCCTCTACATCAGGGACGAAGAGGAAAATTGACCTGGACAGTGTGGCTAATACCCTGGTGAAGATAAAGCATTCACGAGATGACTCCCCCAAACAAACCCAGGGATTCCTGCCAGTAATCAAGGACCGAAGAGATGAAGTAAAAGATTCACACAAGCATCCAGAATCCAAATTACCAAAGAAGAAAGAAGGGAACCCAGTCCCATAGTTCAAAATGTGTCTAATGAGGATGATGATCTTTGGGTAGATCAAGAGGATCCCACTACACCAGAAGAGCAGTATGCAAAAGAGAAGCAGAATGCAGAAGAAATGAAGGATGAGGAAGAAGAACATAATGAACAAGAAGAGCAAGACAACTTCTAGGGGGACCCTGTTAAGCACAATGAAAACCCTGGGGTCCTCAACCAACTCGCTGAGGCACGGGAAGAATTAGAAAACCTCAGAAAGGAGCTAGAAACATTGAGAATTGAATTAGGAAGCCATCCCACATCACCCCCGTTCTCATCTGAAAAGACATAAATTCTGAAAAAGCATCATACAGGGGAGCTAAGACTGGGTGAATAGAGAAATTCAACACTTAAAGAGAAATTGGCTGAGGCACAAGGGGAGCTAGCCAAAAAGGACCAGGAGATTGTTCAACTAAGGGACGTTTTGGCTACTACCACTAAAATATATGATACACTACTAGACCTCAAGCCGCCATCAACAATTTATGCAGTTTGTCTACATGAAAAGTGGGGAAAATTCCAGCTCCAAAGGTTAAAACAGGGACTCCCGATAGAAATAAGGTCCCCCAAAGAATTTATGGATGCATCTCTAAATTCCATAGAGTTGGAGAAGGACCAATTAAGTGAATTTTTCTTACACAATTTTGTAGTTTCTAACTCACCTAACTGGTCACCAAACCCTTACATGGGTGATTTCCAGTTGAGGGCACTATGTTCATGGATGAATCACGAAATTGAGCGAGCTCAGGACTACCATATTTACGTTGCAACAAAATGGAAAACTCCATTAATGGTCAGGGTAGAGGCAACTCACCTTGAAAGAATAATTTACAACCATAGGATCCTCACCCAGGATGAGGAGTTGATCCCCATTCTCCTTGCAAAGCAGCAGAAGGCTGTGGCTCATTTTGATGTTACTCTCCAAGGCACACACAAAGACGTTCATGAGTCCATTAAGGAAATATGGCGCAGAGTAGAAAACGACCTAAAGAGAAGAGAGTTGCACTCCCCTCTCAGACTTGAAGATGCTCTTCTAAAAGCCAAGCTCTATAGGGAATCCCTGATAAAGAATCAACTTCTATGGATTGGAATGAGGCTGAATCCCCCATTCTTCCTTCCCCTGGTTATTAAGGAACATATCAATGAAGAAGAAGAGAAGAGAGCATGGGTCAAGGAGGATCAAACCATGGGATACCATAGGAAAGCAGGGACCCCCAGGGTAGTAGCATGGGACATCAGAGAGGTCATCAACGAGCTAAATCTATCACCCAAGGATGGGTGAATCCTTCAAGTATGGGGGAGAATGATGGGTCCAAAATATAGGTATCTGATAAGCCTTTCCCCACAACAAAAACACAAGAAAGGGTGAAGAAATACACTTGTTTTGTGGGAGAAATGATTTACCTTGATTATTTAATGAAGTTGTTTTAAAGATTATTCTTGTATGTTTAAATGCGTGTTCAGTAAAATAATTATGTGAAAATCGAGTATGATTGAGCAGGTCTAGGTACACTACAAGACACCCACACAGATCAAGCAGTGGACTGAAAATCTCATGCAAAACTCAGCGCCTTTTTCCTGATTTCTAGGGAGAACACCTATTCAATTAGAATCAACAATTAGACATAGAATTTAGGTTAAGCATTAGAGGCATATATATATGGGCCTCTCGTCTAGCGAGAGGATCCTGTTGCCATTTTTGAGAACCATTATTTTACATTTTTATACTGTTGAGATACTTTGAGTTACAGACTTTTGTTAAACTATGAATCTTCTATTTTGAAATGAAGATTTGATGTTGCTTTCAATTCGGCATCTATAAGTTTTCTCCACTCCTGAGTACAGTTTGGGGAGGGCCCCTCCAACACATAAGTCAGGAGATCTTACTGTTCAGGTATTTTTCGTTATGTGTTTTACATTGACTGAAATCTATATTACATATGAAAGCATTTGAATGGCGTTAATTAGTACAATTTGATTTCTATAGTAATGCGACTAGTTCGATTCCGTAGTAGTTTATAATGCATTCTGTAGTTCGGTAATACTGTTTCAGTAGTCTTGTAGCAACATTCTTCCAAGGCATACTTTCAGCATCTATTGCCCTATGTGCTCGCATTTCTTTTGAACAGTGATTCAGATCTTAAAGCTTATGCACTCTCTCATTACTATGGTTGCTTGTCAAGATTGCTTACTTTGAATACTGTGGTTAATTAATGATATTTACTTCTTGAAATTCTGATTATTTCATAACATTAGATAATGGTATCCTGAACATGGTTTTGGCAATTAAATAGGTTAGACCGGACTCCTAGTTTTATGCATTTGATTTACAGTAATTGTTTCTTAGATAAAAGATCCAGCTTTCATTATTTCAGAATAGATCTGCTATGTTTTTAGTATTCACTTCCATAGTCTAAATTCTCTATTTTTCAGCAAGTCAATTCTTAGGAACATATTGATTGTCTTCAACATTTATATTATTTGATATAGATTTACTGTCTTCAATACTTGAACTTCTTAGCATAGGTATTTTTTTTTATCCATAGAGTAAGCAGTCCTTCCCCTATTTATTCGATTTCTCTTAGGTAAATTTTAAACATTGATACCAACACCCAACCGCGACCAAGATTATCCTATAAGAGCACATATAGTGCCTGCACCTCTGAAGTTTGTACGTCCCCCGGGTTAATAATTAAAGTAGGCTCTTAGTCTAGCTTCCCTCATTAGGCATCCATTCTGAGAGCTCACTAGTTATGCTGAATAAATTCCAAGTCTAGAGAGGAGCAAGAGCCTAGGGCCCGGTTATGAAGGTGCTTGATGCAGAGTCAGGTATAATACTTGTATTTGTTGCATTCTTTGACAAAAAAAGATCGAGATACTCTTCCTTTCCTAATAAAGTGTTGATATTTGTTGTATTTTGATTATAACTTGATGTTCTTCTATTCATTAATATCAATATTTATTTATAGTCAATTTGATTTGAGGAAGCTCTGTCTATTTTGCAGGTTTGTTGTTGTGGAGATCTAGAAATAACCTTGGACCAACCGCCATAAACAAGGTACACTTTCTCTAAACTTGGTCTCATTTATTTACAGTAATGTATGCAGAACCTTATGTATCTATCTGTCAACCCCTTGTATGTTGGTAGCATATATCCTCTACTATAAGGTAAAATCCCTAACAACAGAACTGACAACTCTGCTGGGGACACCTTCTTGTTTTTCTGCTTTGGGGATCTATGGTTTCTTCAGTTTCATAATTTTTCCAGTCTTTTTGAGGTATTTAGGGTTTCTTTTTAGATCCCTTTGTGCTGGCTCAGTCCAGTCTGATTTGCAAAGTTATTTTCTTATTTTATCAGTACCTACCCACGTGTTTCTTGTATCCATAGGCACGCACTTTCTGTTGTACCTGTGAGTTGCAGGCATTGCTACCCACGCACATTTAGTTGCACCCGCGAGCTGTTTGCTTATACAGTCGTGAGTTTTCTTTACAAGAATTGAACCTCTTCTTTAGGGTTTCATCTTGGGTTTTTGGGTCTGATCGTTGATTTTAATTTTCTTTTTGACATTTTGCTAGATGCTCTTGTGTCTCTTCTGGGTCTGTTCACATCCTTTTTAAAGGCCCCCTAATGTTCTTTGATTGATTTAGTTTTCTTGTGGTTTCCATTCTTTATTTTGTAAGACTTTTTGAAGCCCACCCGCGACTTGTCAGTATATACAGTCGCGCACTTTCTGCCCTAGCTGCGAGTTGTTCTTATACATACCCACAAGTGCACCGCTAGTTGTCACATAGGACAGTCACAAGTATTTTCTAATTTTTTCCTTTTCAATTAGGGTTTGACTTCAATATGGTTTCCCTATGGTTTTGAAAGTCCTTGTCATTTTGGATACATCTTGGATATTGTTCAGGTTTCTCTGAATCTGTTTTTGAACTTCTTTTACCACTTCTCGTTGACTTATTATGTTTGTTGTTAACACCCAAAAAGTGCTTACTACCTCATCTACCCCATTACATGACTCATTTGTCCACATTTCCTAACATAAAAGCCTCCAAAACCTTAAAATCCCATTAAAAAGCTACCAAAAGGCCCAAAAAGCCTCCAAAAGGCCAAAAAACCCCTTTTCCCCCCAAAATAATCCAAATTTCCTCCAAAATAGCAAAAAACCTCTAAAAAGGGAATAAAAAATATAAAAAAAAAGGAAAAAGAGAGAAAAAGGATGCAAAAACCCTATACAACTGACCTAAACCATATGGTGCCAAAAACCATGGGCCAGCACTCCACCACTAAAAACCTATAAATAGGTGATGGAGGCCCCTTATTTCATATCCACAGTCAAAGAAACCCTTACTCTGCCAAAATCACTCTTGAAACCCTAGCTCACCCTTCAACTACTTTCACACTTGAGTTCCCCTTTGGCCCATTTCCAACCCTTTGGAGAAAGAGAAAGGAGCAAAGCTGGAAGCTTGGAAGCAACCCTCCTGGACTGCTGCAAGAGCTTCACCAACCTCTACACCTGAGATAATCTTTAATACGAAAAGAGAAATATTTTACCATTTTTTCATGTTTTGTTATTTTTGTTAATGCTAATGCTAGGTTAAATTTCATATTGTTTTAGTGCTTTAATTTACTGTTTATTGAACTGCTACTAAGGAGTCCCTTCTCCTTAGTAGGTGCTCATCTGCACAAGCTGGGGTGAAAACCCTAGCTACAGTTTTGGTGACTCCCCTTGTGTTCCTTTGAATTTCTGGTTATAGTTTTAAAGTTTTAAACGTTTTCAATTTTCTGCAATATTTTTCTGTTTTTTCCTTTCGGTTGTCCCTTTCGGTTGTCCCTTTCGGCTACCGTAAACCGCGTCTTTTACCCCCCGCAGTTGCATTCTGACCGCGTCTTTTAGGCATTTACCTGCAATCCGACCGCAACTCTCAGACTGTTTCCGGCGACCTACCGGCGGTTTCCATTCTATTACCTGCAATCCGACCGCGGCTATTAGCTTGTGTGATTGACAGGATGCCATAGACCGCACATGCCGATCCCTCCAGATGACATCCACTATCTCATCCGGGACATCCTGCTCTCGCCAAAGCACCAACGACATCTTATCAATCACATAAGGTAAACTCATCAGACTCATGTCAAAGAAGTAACCCTTCCCCCCCAGGTGAAACCCTAAAAGCTCGATCCCAATGACGACTTTAGGAACCCTTGCCGCGGTTTTCGATCGCGGCTGTCAGGGCTACAGGCGTGGTCCCGGACCGCGCTTGTAGGAGCCGAACTCGCAATCTTGAACCACGTGTCCAGCCTCGAAACGCGCCGTACCAGACCGCGTATTCCGCCCGAACCTCACGGTCCCCAGTGGCATGATCCACCCTAGAACCCGCGGTCCTCGACCGTGGTTCCACCCGACAAACCCGTGGTCCACCCCACATGGACCGTACAAAAACTCCCCTGCGACCCACTACCCCCCCCCCCCCCCCCCCCCCCCGGAACCTAATGAAAATTGAGGTATGAGTTTGTTGGAATACCCGTAACTCCCGGATTTGAAAATGGCCAGTCGGATCGTCTAGAAACGCCAAATCAACTCTGGTCCACTCTGATCACTAGTCAAAGTCAACAAGTCCAAGTGACACTTATCATGTTGGGCCCACTTACTATTTATAGTCCGTTGAATTTTTCTTGTTTTGGCCATTTTGAACCCATACGAAGTCCATTTTTCGAACTGTTTCCACCACTGGAATCGGCACGACGAGACCGTCATGATGGTCAACTTGTTCTCTTATTTTTTCCACATTATTATTTTTTTGAGCATTTTTTAGACACCACTAGTTGCCTCGGTTTGCGTGTCACTTCGACTTCTCTCCGTTTTTTATATATTTTCTATCATCGGTTTCATTTTTCCGAGCTTGTGATGATGCTTGAGATCATTTCTCGGGTATTTTTCCAAAAGTCCCCCCATCATCTCGGTTCGCATTCCATTTCAGCCGCTCTCCATTTTTGACACTTTTTATATCGTCGGATTCATTTTTCCGAGCTCGTGATGATGCTTGAGATCATTTCTCGCTCTCACTAGATACAATTTCACCATTGTGTCCCAAAACCTTGCTTCCTTGGTTTGCGCACCACATCGGCCGCCATCGGATTGTTCCACATTTTTCCATAATCCATTCACTTCTGTCATATTGCAATTATTTCGTTATTTTGCCACCATTCATTATCCCGCAAGGAGGCCCACCAGTGCTCCCCCCCTACCCTCGTTCTTGGTCATCATTAATGTTCCTTGATTGAGCACTTCCTCCTTGCCTGGCCATTCCTTTTGTTCGGTAAAATTTTATCCCTTTTTCGGGCCAGACAAGTCCTTTACGAAAAAGGCACTTAGGGAGTTTCTGTTAAGCTCTTTTCTGACTCCTAAAACAATGAAAAGATCACCGAGCAATATTGCTTCCTTTCATGCTCGTTAAATTACCTGAAAGGGCGTCTATCTGGTATATGTTTAACCCTTTTCCGGACCTGGTAGACTAATTACGAAAAAGGAATACTCTAGTCACACCGGCTAGAAGAGTTTTTCATTGCATCCTTTTATGCTTCTTCGGGCCTTGGAGACTAACACACGAAAAAGCAACCCCCTGGAGTCTTCTTATCACTTTCAGACTCTCTAAAATTGAAAGCAACCATAAGCATGAACTGTCCTGGGCTCATACAAATCCACACGACAGTACCATTCCATTATTTCAGATTCTTCTTATCGCTTTCAGACTCCTTAAAATTGAAAGCAATCACGAGCATGAACTGTCCTGGGCTCGTATAAATCAACACGATAGTGCCATTTTAAACACACTTCTTCTAGTTCCTTAACCCATGAAGAAGTCCCCCCGTGCCTCTTGGCACTATGATCGATCATCTCGGCAGCACCCCCAATCAGGTCGCCTTTGTTCAGAGTATTCTGCAGTCTCCTGCCATTTTACACCAACTTGAGTATCACTCACCCTAGTCACTATCCATGATCCATTACAGCTATGATCCCTTTCCCACCAGTCAGTTTCATATGCTTCCCGATCATCCCCGCCATCATACTCTGAACAAAGGAAGTTTGAGTCCACCCACTCTACTTGCCCAATTATCCCCCACAGTATGTCAGTCCTACCATCAGTACTCTCACACTTCGGTTCTCCACCTCGCGCTCCTATCAAGGAAACATCATTTCCTTGCTAGTTGCAGGTCTCCCTTTGTCGATGACATCCCCTCTATTCCAGAGTATAGACCCAGAGGTCCCTACACCTTGGACCCATCACCATCTGTGGTGAGTGCCTACGGAACATTTTGAGAGGAGTCATCATTGCCTCTCCGAATGGTTGTTTCTCGCATGCTCGACATCACTACCTTGATTGCATCATTGAGAATCGCGTAGGGTTTATATCCCTTCAGTTATTGGTCGAAGACCCCGGATTTCCCCCGACTCTAGCACATTGGTGAGTCACTTCGGAACGCCCAATTATATGTTCCCGTGGATGGCCGGGTTGCGTTGGCGATTGTATTCGGAAGCCATCCAGTTATATGCTTCCTTGAGTACCTAGTTCAGGAAAGACTAGCCCTATTTATTTGAGGCCATGTATATTTCAGGTCCCCATATTTTGGACCCCATTGTTATTGTTGTTCTATATCTTGATATGAGCATGGGAATGCCTGCCTCGTCCATATGTTCAGATTATTCCTCATTCATTATTGAGGTCATGTACTTTCAGTTTTTGCGATTTGTTCAGGACCGTTGTTCCGGGCTCTAGTTTGTTTCTTCTCTTCTCCACACCCCAGGAAAACCATACAAGACTTATGATGTCTATTGGCCATACGATGAGCTCCTGCCCTCACACATCAGGGGGCAATCTGTTAACACCCAAAAAGTTCTCACTACCTCATCTACCCCATTACATGACTCATTTGTCCACATTTCCTACCATAAAAGCCTCCAAAACCTTAAAATCCCATTAAAAAGCCACCTAAAGGCCCTAAAAGCCTCCAAAAGGCCACCAAACCATTAAACAAGCCTTCAAAAGGCCAAAAAAAACCCCTTTTCCCCCAAAATAATCCAAAATTCCTCCAAAATAGCAAAAACCCTCTAAAAAGGGAATAAAAAATACAAAAAAGGAGGAAAAAGAGAGAAAAAGGAGGCAAAAACCCTCTACAGCTGACCTAAACCATATGGTGCCAAAAACCATGGGCCAGCACTCCACCACTAAAAACCTATAAATAGGTGATGGAGGCCCCTCATTTCATATCCACAGTCAAACACACCCTTACTCTGCCAAAATCACTCTTGAAACCCTAGCTCACTCTTGAGCTACTTTCACACTTGAGTGCCCCTTTTGCCCATTTCCAACCCTTTGGAGAAAGAGAAAGGAGCAAAGATGGAAGCTTGGAAGAAACCCTCCTCGACTGCTGCAAGAGATTCACCAACCTCTACACTTGAGGTAATCTTTAATACAAAAAGAGAAATCTTTTGCCATATTTTCATGTTTTGTTATTTTTGTTAATGCTCATGCTAGGTTAAATTTCATATTGTTTTAGTGCTTTAATTTACTGTTTATTGAACTGCTACTAAGGAGTCCCTTCTCCTTAGTAGGTGCTCATTTGCACAAGCTGGGGTGAAAACCCTAGCTACATTTGTAGAGTCTTTCCTATCTTGCTAGCCCATCTTTTGTTTGGAAGGTGCTTCTTTCTTTTGTTTTCTGATGTTTAGGAATAGTTTGGTTTTTGCATAAAGATCCTTCTGTTTTCCATCTTACACATCAGTTCTCTTTTTAGCATCTTGTTCCAAAAATTTTAGTTACTTCTGTGAAGCAACTTTCTTGGGTTAAGTCTTTGTTGATCTTACTTTAGGTCTGTTTGTTTTAAGTCTTAGGCTATCTTTCTTTACTTACACAGATTTATAAGTCGTGTTAGTTCATTATTTTCATTTGCATTTCTTTCATAGATAGAGAAAAAGATCAAATTGGAAAAACAATAGAACTTCTTTTACAAGATTTTTCACTTTAGTTTTGAAGTAGGATAGCACGGGGGCTTCACTCAATAAACTGCTTTCATAGCAGGTTCATTCGTGGCATATGAAACAGTACTCCTAATTTCACTAAATATTGGAAAATACCTTCCAAAATCGTTTTTTTTCATCCCCTCCCAATATGCCTTCCCAATTTAAAAAAAACCCCTATTTTCACTAGATATTGTATGTATCAATTTTTTCATTCACATTTTTTATACCCCTTTATATTTTACCTAGTATATTGAAATGATACCCCTCTGATGACCCCACATGCATTCTACAATGCACCTTGCTTCTTTCGATGTATATTGTGGATGCACATTACTTCACCCACAATGAAATTAATCAACCACATATCATTATGCTTTGCAACATCTAATGGTCTAATGAAGAGATAGGAGATCACTTCTTGTATGTCACTAGAGCCAATGCACATAGTACAACATTTAGATTGCAAGTTGCAGTTAACCAATTGCTGACTAAGCCTGTTGTGGGCTATGTATCCAATCCCCCAGGGCTTGTAACAAGCTCTAGGAGGTTGACTAAATCTCCCAAAACCTGTAATAGGCATGATTGGTTGGGTATTCAAGCCCCCAAGGCTTATCGAGGGCCTATAACAGGCCCTGAAGGCTTAGAGCCTCCCAAGGCTATTGGTAACAACTAGCTGAGTGGTATTGGTAAAAATTGGCTATCAATGACCATTGTCTCTCGACTATGATCGAATGGAAACCCACTTCACCATGAAACCCCTGGCCTCAAGCATGCCTCAACACACGATTTTCCTACATACCAGTAAGGCTGAGCCTTGCCTCAACCCGATTTCTCATTCGGCTGTGATCCTGCCATCTCCATTTGGAGGATATTTTTCAGCCCTCCCATATAAAAAAGACCCCAAAGTATTTTTGTATTGTTACATTAAATAAAAAAACCCTTTTCTCCTTAATATATAAGCAATATAATTTTTAGGTTTTCATGAATATTTACTACCACAATATGAATGAAAGTGATATTATATTGCCTTATAGTGAAGCCCCCGTGTAGGATAGTTACATTACTATTAAATTTGAAAACAAAACAAAACAAAAACAAAAAGAAATTTTTTATGCTTAGATTTGCTTAGATTTTATGTTTTGAAAGAACAAACGAAAAGAAAAAATTGTGAAGTTTCATTTTTTGATATGCACTTGCGGCTTACAGTTGTAACCATGCAACACACTACACTACACCTTGAGTAAGTAACAGCCCATAAAAAGAACTTAATTTAAAATTTATTAGTAACATTTCTTTTTTAGGGTTACACGACATCAACTAGCTTAGGCTAGGATTTCGGAATAGATCACACTAAAACTTTCTAAAATCGTTTAAACTCTCAAATTGTAGTGTAGACTATCTTTTAGTAAATCCATTCTTGTGGTTGTGTTCCAGGATGCTCCACTCAAACTGGAGTTAAGCACGAGTTCGTGTGAGACTGGAATTGTTGGGGATACCTCCACTTTCCTTTCGATCATACACCAGGGCTGATTCGCGTATGGGGGTCCATCAGTTCCTTGTGCATTTCTGGATTTCAGGCTTAGCTACCCTTCCCATGCGTTTTGGCTGGACCTGCAATTGTCTCGCCGGGCACTTTCTGCATTTGCGGTATCCTCAGAATCTTAACTTTAGGGATATACACAGGTATAGTGGAAGGATATTTCCACTGCACCTAGGAAAGACACGAAAGATAACCCTCTACAGTAATCCAGGGAGGGCAGTTTGGTGATTCAAATGCTTGCACCCATAGGACCTGTATTGGACGTCGTGTAACTGACCTTCGATATTCTACTAGTTTGTTTTGGGACCTCATCACCCCAGACTGACTATTGAGAGTATTATCTTCGTTTTCCTAGTTTTGATTACTATAGGACATTTTTAGTGGTATGGTGTTTTCTCCTTAGTTGTTAGTGGCCACTAGGTTTCTACACTTAGTTTATTTTTTTATAATTGTGGAGGACCAATCTCTTCGTAGGTCACGAAGTTTGCAAAACCTTCCCCCACACACAGTGGAACCTCCACTGCCACCTTGATGCCGGAGGACTGATTGTCATGGTTCATACGAACTTACAGTTACAACAGAACCACCCAGATAGCCACACCTCATAACTGATTATCAATAGGTTCAAGATACTGTTGAGGTTGAAGACATAACCACTCAATATTTTAACACACCCTTCAACCCTTGTTTGACAGGACCTAATGATCCTTTACTTGAAATTTCCTTTATTCAGATCCTGCAACTAGATGGTGAGGTTATCCAATTGTGTCTGTATCTATGACATCCCAGCTACATTTTCCCCAATGGGCGATGCCTCTAGCCGCATCGCGATATCCAAAGATTCACTCGGTGTGGTAATGTTTTGCTGCATCAGTGGTAGCCGAAAATGTGGAAGCAAGGCCACGATAAACTAATCCTTATGTTGGACAGTACTCATGTCAAAAGCCATCAGCGTTTTAAATCGCTGATCAAAATCCCACACAGTCTCATTGGGATACTGCTTAATCTCTTTAAGCTCTGTGATGTATTGTGCTTCATATTTGGGCTTCCGAAATTCTCCGATCAAGCCTGTACGAATCTCATCCAGTTTTTTTGCCGGAGTGCCGACGAGAACTTGCATAAATTTCATAAACCAGTCCAAGGCACGACCTCGAAGAGTCGTCGCCAATTGTCCCTTTTTAGCATCATCATTAGTGATCTGTTTGATGGTCCATACGGCTTCACATAGAAACCGTTACTGTTCAGGGTTGTCTGTTCCATTTCCTTGGAATAGCGGTAACTTAGTATGCTTGCCTTCCATTCAAGGCTTCCTTCCTCCTTTCGTTGTACTACTACCGATTAACTTATGTGGAATTGATGAACTCGACGGTGTCGAAGTGGTATTTCTTGCTATCTGAGAGATAGTGAGCAGAGGTGTGGGTACGTTGGTGCTGGGGTTTGGTCCTGCCTCTATCTTGGGCGTACCCTGGTTTTCCTTGTCAGGACTATGAGTTCGCTTCGTCCCATGTGGTCTTCCTTCACGACCTTGTGGTTCGACTGCAGCAAGACCTTCTCCTTTCCTCTACCTCTTTTCCTGCCGGAACCTCGCTCCTCCCCTCGTAAAACCACTTTCTTCCTTGGCTTCACTCACAGTCTCGTCATGACTTGCACCCATCTACTCCTTATCATTCCATGTACCACCCCTCAACTATCGCATTACCCACGTCCTCCGCCCACCAGGCTGTCTACTAATCAAGATGCATCTTCAATATACCCTTTTCACAAATAAGCATCTTAATCGACAGGTTAAGCGACAATAGAAACCTTCCCTGGGGTCCGCGGAAAAAATATCTTTCGGCTTCACTATAGGATTTTTGGGTATCAACCGCGAATTCTATGATATAGCCCTCTAGGATGCTATCGAACCACACTTCGACAGCCCGCGATGCTTTATTGTCGACTTCCTGTAGCTCCTGAATAAACTCAAGGGTCTAGGCCGTCGGTTCACTGCCTTGGAAGTTCCTCTTTTGGAAGGTCAACTTCACCAACCACTCATACAAAATGACTGGGAATTCACAGAAAAACCACATATGCAGACCGTCATGAATATATCTATCCACCCACTCATCTACCGTCAGTGGAGTGTTCCGACTATCTTCTTCAGCAAATTCCTGCAACTTCTGATCAAAACATTCTTGGATCTCCGGTTTTGTCGGGTTCCACAACATATCCTCCTTTCACTTCGCACACGGGCCCGACAATGGAACCATTTGTTGACTCAAACCCAGTCGACAGGGTTTCCCATCACTGTCGGCACCAACCCACCGCGATCTCCCTGAGCACCGGCCCAGACAGGTTTTACCCTATCCAGCAACACCTGTGGAGCAGATGAGGTCTCACATGAGGCGATCAAGGGAGACTAGACAGAACCTTGTTTTTGCCGAATGAAGGAGGATGATTGCGGCAATACTTACCTAACTTATCGCAACATCCAAGGAAGATCTATGCATTCAGGATTAATGTTATTCATATTCAGAGCATCATTCAACAGAAACATTCATCCCGACAAGTATAACATTAAAGCATTAAGTGCAATAGAAATCATAGCATCATTTGTGAATCGCAACAAGCATTATCATCAAAAGGTACATAAGAAATTTCACCAAAATAGTTCCATCATGTCATATTACTTCTGCAAAAGCCTGATACAACATCTCCTCAAAACCAAATCTCAGTAATACCTCTTGATCACACATATAGACTCAAAGATGCACATAATCAACATCCAACGATCCGTACTAAGATCAAAAGCCAAAACATAAGGTACCTCAACCCTTACAACTCTTGTCTATATATAGGCTTCCGCCTTTCAACTCTTGTCCACTTACTAACAACTTCCTAACCAACACTTGGACAATTGACCCAAAATCTAGCTGATGCAGTCCAAATGATCCAAAAACCTGCCTACTGCGGTACAATTAACCCAAAATTACATATCATATGGTCCAATGACCCAAAAACCTACATTCTGCGGTACAATCGACTCAAAAATACATAAAATAATTTAGCCTTCTTCCTTCTGCGACCTCTTCTGACGTGTCACAGCATCGGAAATGCTGCGATTCTTCCTTGCCAAACCGCCTACCAACACTTGCTGGTAAAAGAACATTGCAGAACAAATGGATTTACAGGTTGAAAGAAGAAAAAGGAGGTAAGAAGCGGTACAAGGCCAGACTTGTTGTAAAGGGGTCTGCACAGAAGAAAGGTATAGACTTTCATGAAATATTTTCTCCTGTTGTTAAAATGACTTCAATTAGGACTATTTTAAATCTAGTTGCAATAGAGATTTTCATCTTGAACAGTTAGATGTAAAAAAAGCCTTTCTCCATGGGGATTTGGAGGAAGAGATATATATGCAACAACCACAAGGGTATGAGGTCAAAGGGAAGGAGAATTTGGTGTGCAGGTTGAAAAAGAGCTTGCATGGCTTAAAGCAAGCTCCAAGGAAGTGGTATCTAAAATTTGACAAGTTTATGGCAGAACAAGGTTATAGTAGATGCCATTCTGACCACTGTGTTTATTTCAAGAAGCTAGACAATGCAAGATATATTATCTTGTTATTGTATGTGGATGGCATGCTTGTTGCAGGGTCTAACATGCAGGATATAAATGTGCTCAAAAGGAAGTTAGCTAATTCATTTGCAGTGAAGGATTTGGATGCTGCAAAGCAAATCCTTGGTATGAGAATAACAAGAGACAGGAAAAATCGCAAATTGACATTGTCTCAAGGTGAGTACATACAAAAGGTGTTGGAGAGGTTCATAATGCAGAATGCAAAACCAGTTAGTACACCTTTTTCCATCCATTTAAAACTAAGTAAGGAAATGTGTCCCAAGACACAGGAAGAGATAGATTACATGTCCAAGATTCCCTATCAATCAACAGTTGACAGCTTGATGTATTCCATGGTGTGCACAAGACCAGATATTGCACATGCAGTGGGAGTTGTGAGAAGATATATGAACAATCCATGTAAAGAACATTGGAAGGAAGTACAATGGATTCTCAGGTATTTGAGAGGTACTACCACTCATGAATTATGTTTTGAAGGTTCAGACACTGTTCTACAGGGATATGTTGATGCAGATATGGCAGGTGATAAGGATAGTAGGAGGAGCACCATAGGGTATGTGTTTACTGTAGGTGGAACAACAGTAAGTTGGATTTCGAAACTGCAAAAGGTTGTTGCACTTTCAACAACGGAAGCAGAGTATGTTGCTATTACAGAGGCTAGTAAAGAGATGATTTGGTTGCAGAGGTTTATGGAGGAATTGGGTAAGAAGCAGAAGGATAGCAGGTTGTATAGTGTTAGCCAGAGTGCCATTCATCTTGCAAAGAACTCACCATTCCATTCCAGGACTAAACATATACATCTTAAGTACCATTTCATATGCTCTGTTATGGAAGATGAACTATTGAAGCTGGAAAAGATACATACTAGCCAGAATCCTGTAGACATGTTCACAAAGGTAGTGACCAGAGAGAAACTGAGTTCCTGCTTGGTTTCAGTTGGCCTTTTAGCATGAAGGTGAAAATGAGAAATTTTCCAAGTCCAATGTCCAGCAAGTACAGCAATGGTGGATTTGCTGTGATCAGTCTCCAAGTGGGAGACTGTTGGTTATGGAGCCTGATGGATGGTATAATAATAAGGACTGCCAATTTCAGTGTGGACGTAGCCCATCATGGGTGAACCATGATATATTGTTGTCTCTCTTGTAATGTGTATGTGTGATTATATTTTCATTTATGTTTATTGTTATTGCTCTGCGATCATGTTTTTCTAACAGTATGCGATGCAAGTCATCCCATTGTCCATTTTTCGAGTACTCATGTTCCCACATGAAGGAAAGATCACTACTATTGACCAACTTTCATTTACTCGGAAAAAAAACAATGCTTCATCGGATTTGATAATCTCGTTGATTGATCAGTCTCACCCTCCTAGCAATATTTCGGGACTAGGCATGTATTCATCACTGATAGGAACATTCAACCTACCTGCTCCCATAAACTACATTGGTTCTGTGAGTACTTCTGACATTTTGACTCGGGAAGTCTTCACCGTCAGTCAAACAACTGATCCTTGGATTCTTCCCACTCAGCAAGAACCTACAGTGCCCTTATCTGTTGCAGAAATAGCTTACCAAGCAACACAAGATGTTGTAGCAGATTATATATCGACTCCACCTATCTCCGCAGAGTTAGATATAGACTATGCACCTGCATGGTCGGTCAACTCCATCCACTCTTTTTTTTATCTGGATATTGTTTTTCTCGTGGATGAGTCTATTTTGTAAGCCATGGTAGGACTGGATCATCCATGGGAACACATGCGTCATAGGTCCTACTTTCTTCCTGATCTAGACAAGATAGAGAATGGTGATTTCCTAGTGAGACTTGGTGGGGATATCGATTTGTCCATCAATATTTCTATGCAAACGATCTATGTTGAGGCTAACATGGAAAATATATCGAGAACCATACTGATCGATATCTCTATCAAACCTGATGTTGTGGAAAACCTTTTCATTGGAGTAGATTGTTCTCCTGATGAGATCACTCTGTATGCCAAGCTGTTTAAGGAATTTCGCGACGTATTCACCTGGTCATACGAGTAGATGTCAGGCATAGACCCTAATATCATGGAGCATGTCATCACGATTTACACAAATTCTAAGCTTGTGAGACAAAATATTTGTCCAGTAAACCCACGAAAAGCAACGACTATTAAGGCTGAAGTTGAAAAATTGTTAAAAGTTGGTTTCATCTATCTGATCACTATGACGGAATGGGTTTCCAACCCAGTTTTGGTTGAAAAAAAGAAATGAACCATACGATTTTGTATGGAATTCTGAGACCTAACTAAAGCATGTCCTACGGAAAACTACCCCACATCATTCATTGATTAGATTATTGATGCATGTGCGGGCCATGAAATTTTTTCTTTCATGGATGGTTTTTCAGGATATAATCAGATTCAAATAAAACCTGAAGACCAACATAAAATGACTTTATTTTTCCTTGGGGTACCTTTGCTTATCGGAATATGCCTTTCAGGATGAAGAATGCTAGAGCCACTTTCCAGCGTGCCATGAATTTTTCTTTGCACGATATCAAATACGTAATTGAGCCATATCTGGATGATCTCCCAGCATGATCTCACAAGAGATGAGATCATCCTGATCACGTGCAACTAGTGTTTGAGAGATGTAGATACTGTAAGATTCATTTGAGTCCCAAAAAGTGTGTATTCTATGTCAGTCTGGATGCCTACTCGGTTTCATTGTCTCGAATCATGGTATCATGGTCGATCCATTAAAAGTTGAGGCTATTGTAAATATTCCTCCTCCTCGAACCCTACGACAACTTCAGAGTTTGCAGGGTATGTCCATTTTCTACGATGTTTTATCATAAACTATGCCAAAATCACAAAAGGTTTCATGAGACTTCTCAAGCAAGATACCTATTTTCTTTGGGACGAGGCTACTCAAACTTCATTTGAGGCCTTGAAAAACGCATTACTATCATCCCCCTTGTTCATCCCACCATATTACACCAAGGAATTCATTCTATATCTGGTGACATCGATATCCACGATTGGCATAGTACTTGTTCAGGAGGATGACAAGTTTCAAGAACATGTCATTTACTATCTTTCGTGTGCATTAATAGCTCCTGAGATTAAGTATTCTTATGTTGAGAAGTTGAAATTAGTTGTCGTCCATGCAGTTTAGAGACTGCATCACTACATCCTACTGCGAACCACCATGGTGATTGCAGAAGTAAATCCCTTTCAGTATGTCTTAACCTGACGTATCATTGGCGGGAAGTTCAATAAATGGATTGTCATCTTGCAAGAGTTTGACCTAGTTTTTCAATTAGCTAAGTCAAAGAAATACCTAGTGTTCGCCGAACTAATTTCTAAATTTCCTAATGACGTAGTAAACAATGAGGAAGAGTCATCATTCCCTAATGAACACATATTTCTTATTGCAACTTATGACCAATGGTACAGGGATATTTTAGTATATCTCCAGACTTTGAGGTGTCCTCCTACTTTCTCTAAGGATGAACGACGGAAATTGAAAAATCATGCAAAGAATTATCTCATCATTTATGACACTTTGTATAGATGTGGGATAGATTCCATTTTGTGTCATTGCTTAACTTTAGAGGAAGCAGAAAAAATATTGAATGATGCTCACAGTGGAGCCTGTGGGGGTCATCTTTCTGGGTTGGAAACAACCCAGAAAATACTGCGTGCCGGTTATTTTTGGCCCACAATCTTTAAAGATTGTGTGGAAGTTGTGAAACATTGTAAGCCCTGTCATTTTTTCACCAAAAATATGCGTGCACACCCGTCTCCTCTCCATCTTGTGATCACAGCACGCCCTTTCACTAAGTGGGGGATAGATTTCATGACGTGTAATCTAGCTTCGGCAGGAGGACACCACTACATCATTGTTTCCGTAGACTACTTTACAAAGTGGGTCGAGGAAATTCCCAATGTGAGAGCAGACGGATAAATGATTGCTTACTTCGCATTTAACCAGATCATTGCTAGATTCGGTATTCCCAAAGAAATCGTTATGGACCATGGTCGACACTTTCAAAACAGTATGATGACTGACTTGTATACTATGCTAGGTTTTTGACAGGAGCATTCATCCTCATTCTATCTGCAGGAGAATGGTCAGGTCAAAGCGGTCAACAAAACTTTGAAAACCATTCTTCAAAGGACCGTCGATGCCAGTCGATCCAACTGGCACATCATGTTGTATCCAGCTCTTTGGGCATACTGATCTAATGTTAAGACTGCTACCAGGTTCTCACCCTTTCAACTCGTTCATGGGGTAGAAGTAGTTATTATGGTTGAATATGAAATTCCTTCATTAAAGTTTTCTATCCAACTACTCCTCGATACTTCAGTTCTAGAGGAACGTTTGTTGCACTTAGAACACCTAGATGAAAAGTGCCATGACGCGCTTATAGAAAACGAAGCTCATAAGAGTAGAGTCAAGCGTCAATACGATAAGTCTATTAAACCAAGGGTGTTCTTCGAAGGAGACTTTGTTCTGTTTTATGACTAGGACAGAGAACCCTTGGGGGCAGGCAAGTTCAAATCTATGTGGCTTGGATTATATATTGTCTCGAAATTTATGAAGAAAGGGTCATACGAGCTAACCGATTATGAAGGATGTAAGTTTCCCGAGCTTAGAAATGGGCTCTACCTAAAAATGTATTATGCCTAAGAATCTATTCTTTTTCCTGTATCATAGTTGTACATGTTTTGTATAGTTAGTCTTCTCTTTGGTTTTCTATTATGTCTTATGTGTCTTATGGGTTGCATTTTCATATGACAACTGAATGCTTCATAGGATTCGCGTATGGCACTAGTCGCCACACTCGTCAGTTGGCTTCAGTAGCTTGGGTTATCTACTCAAAGTCTGGTCAACTCGTGTCTTCGGGAGGGGATTTTTAAGGCCCTACGATGGACAACATAGTTGAATACAGTGCAGTCATTGAGTTACTCTGAGATGCTATTCTTCAAGGCATTTCACAGTTGGAGGTATGACTTGACTCATAGTTAGTTGTATTTCAGTTGATGGGTGACTATAGAGTTTGGGATCCTGTTTTGCTCTGTCAATTTTTGAGGGTCAAGTTATTAGAAAGATATTTTGATTTTATCACATATCAACACATTCCAAGACATTTAAATTCATTAGCTGACTCATATGAAAATTACATTTTAGATTGGAATCTTCATCACACACAAACGCTTTAAGCATTCACATAAGATAAAAACACACACATGTATATAAGATCGGTATTGTATATATTCGTATAAAAAAATATGAGTTGTTGGGTCAATAGTATGTTGCAGTGTCATATCAATTTACAAAATGGGCTCAAAAGGCCTAAAAAATATACATATGTCCTTATCCCTATGGAGAAGGAGGGGCCTCTTCCATCTCTGCTACAACCTCTCTGTAACATATGATAAGCCTGGATACTTTCCTAAGTAGCCTGATCCATGCTGGGGGTACACCCACAACATCCTCCTGAATAGCGAGCAACATTTGCTCGATCTTGTAAATGGGAATGTCATGAGTCAATCGACTCATCTTTCCCTCTATGCTCAGTAGCATGGCATCAACCCCCCCAGGCTTAGTCGGACGTACATACACATGAGGATGCCCCTGAGGTTGCGTAGGTCCCACATATGCATGAACCATATTGTCAATACTCTAACTCATTATAAAAATTATATACATAAAAAACTTAAAAATGAAATAAATTTCAAAAAGTAAAATTATGTCTTACCCATCTCTCCCCAGGTTGCACTTGGAGGTAGAGAGAACTCAGGATATCCACGGAAATCCATCCATGCATAGGAAAACTGCTCTAAGGTCGACACCTGACAACCCCACCATGCAAGTAGTCCTCATCAACATACGAGATTATCATCTCGCCACCACCCTGGCGTAAGAAGATATATCCCCATCCATTCATCAGTGGCTCGTGAGGATGGAGCTGTGGTAGGGCCATTCCTGGACTCAGGGAGGGAACCATCTCGAAGAAAAAGCTACATAGGATTCTACCGTATTTGAATTTGTTTTTCCTTCATCTTTTGCACTCGGTCAGTTGGTGCTTCATACTCAACAGAATGCCCGAGCACCAATCAAAAACAACTCCCCGGAGACATTCAACCCCTATCTGCATGTAGTTCCTGGATGCTAAGTTTTGCGCATAACTTCCCCCAATCTTGTTCTAAGTACTTAGGATGACCTTCAATGGGAAGCTCGAGATTGAAGCAATAGGAACTTGACTGCCACTTTTCTTAGTGCCAGGAAGATAGTAAGCGTTGATGTAACCATGTACAGACAAGGAACCCACTCCTCGGAATGTACCTTTCAAGTTTACCATTTCCCCTCTTCAGGACAAACCTGTTAGGAAGTATATGTCGTCAAGTGTGAGTTCAAGGATCTCTCTTTGGAAATAAATACCCCTTGATCGGCATCCCAATAGTTTACAAGCATTCCCAGCAGTTGTGTTTGTGCCCTCATGCTGGTGGTTCGGAAAAACTTGAGTAAACCACACCTTCTTAATCCACCCAGTGTTAATAGATATCCTATGACATGTCTATCCATGTCCTCGTGTTCCCTCTCCCTCCATGTCAGTACCATCCCTGCATTCCATCCAACCATTTTTTGCTTTATTTTTTTTTTTTTCACTTTTAATCTGCGGTACCCACGATTGTCCTTACTAGACAGTAGCGCATACCCGCAAGTTGACTTATGGAAAACCTGCGCACTTTTCTCGTGCCCGCGAGTTTTCTATAGGGAAACCCATAGGTACAGTGCCCTAAAATTTAAAGCTCAATATAAACAAAAATTAACCATTAAAAATAAAAAATTATGCATTGAAATGGAAGTAGGGGGAGAGTATACTTACTTGCAAGAGATGAAAACCGAATCGGTGGCCCAGTGTGATCACAATGAGCAATTGAAGAAGGAGGATGTTTTCACCTTTTTGGTTCAACAAATGATTTGTGAGTTTTGTTTTTAGTTTTGGAACTATTTATAAAAATCAGTTTTGATTTTTACCCATTTTTTAAAAGTTCTCTATAGTTTCAATTATGTTTTAAAAATTTTATTTAATCAACTAATGTAGTTTCCAAGTATTGGTGATTAGGTAAATAACATGCAACGATCCTCACTATTTTTTGCAACCATGGTCTACACAAGGTTTGTCTTTCTTTTTGACATGACAATTAGGTATAATGGTTCCTATCATTTCATGTCATTTTGAAATTGTATTAGATCATGTTATATATCATTTGTCACTAATCTAGTTGGCCATATGATTTCGGCAATATTTTGTCATTTGACAAGATCATGGAACTTAGTTTCCCTGATGCCTATAAAGTATTTTTTAAGCCCTTGTTATACTTTTCAAAAACAACCAAGATTGTCAAGCATACTTGTTCACTTCAAACTCGTTAAAGGAATTGAAGGTACATCCACTTAGTTATAAGTTTACCCCTTTTCCGGACCTTCGTGGATTGCTTACGAAAATGGTATACTCTAGTCATACGTGGCTAGAAGTTTTCTTCTCTCATTGTTTTACAGTTTTTCAGGGGAGGAGACTAACTATACAAAAAAGGACCTTTTGGAGTCTCCTTTAGGGTTTTCAGACTCTTGAAATATGAAACCACCAAGTGAGCATGCACTAACTCGAGCTCGATGTGAAATCCACGAGTGAGTATATGGAGTTCTTGTTTAATTTTTTCAGACTCTTCAAAAAAGAAAACACTGGCGAGCATGAACCGATCCAGGATCAATATTAAAATCCATGGATCAGTGTATTGATTATTCATCTATCTCTTCTTCAAACTCATTAAAACATGAAGAAGGTCTTGAGTTTCCCTCCCATGGACTCGTTAAATTACACATGGTTGGACTTCTATCAAGGAATCTTCTCCCTCTTTCTTGGAGCTTGCTTAAAAAATGAAGAAGGACTATTGAGTTTTCTTTCTTGGACTCATTAAAACCAACAAGAAGGATATTCTTTAACAAAAAGAGAAAAGGGAAGGGAGAGGTGTCCAGTATTTTTTCAGTTTCAAAGGCAACAAGTCAGTCATATCCTTGAACAAAGCACCTTTTGAGTCTATCAAACAATCGGGTCGTAGTTTTTGACTTTAGGATGAACCTAATCTCGGAGTATTTACTCCTCTGATCGGTTACTCTTCCAATCATATGGACAATCAGTTAATGTCTCCTACATTACGGATTTATATCATGTTCTCGTTGTGTCAAAGCTGCCTAAGTCACTTTTTTTAGATTATATATCTAAAAAAATGTACAAGGTAGCATGTGTCTATACGAGTGAGGAAGCAACTTTGAATTGCAAGGAAGTTGGCTATCTTGCTATGAGAAAATAATCTTTGGGAGGTGGTGGTGATAAAGGAATTCTAAATATATGTGACTATTCACTGGGTGTGTATTACTAGGAGCTTTCAAGATTTCTTTCTATTTTCTATGATCTAATTAATCCAAGCCTCGCAATTCAACTACAATTATAATATTTGTATGGGAATGTTACTTCATAAGATCTAGTAATAGATTCATTGAGACCAAATTCAAAGCTCTCAAACTCTACTAACTCTTCTTGCACAAGTAGTTCACTCACATTTGGGGAAAAATGTTAAATAGATCAAGTCAAGAAAGGTAATACAATTTCTCTTATGATAAAGACAATACAAATATGGATCCCAATGTGCCTCATAAAGTTTTCCACGTGGAAACTAATAACTAAATATGAATAAAATGTTTATGCCTTGGTGATGCCAGGAAAATCCTTGCATCGACAGTAGGGATTCTCCCCAATGAACAATCCCAATTAGATCATTCATTGTTTGGTATGGGGAATCCATCTGGTTAAAGGTCCGACTACCATAGGTATGTTTGTTTAAATTATGTACTAGTTGCGGCCCGACCCACCGTTTATATTTTATGTTTAAAGTATGATTATGCAAGTGCTTCTAATCTAACTAATGCATTTACCTATAACTGTCAGGAAGAAGCCTCACAAGTGATGCGTAGGTTATTACCTCCCGTCTTATCACTTCTATCCAATCAATTAGATAATCCTACTCTAAACTAGTTAATCTATCCTTGCAAGGAGCGAATTTAAATAAGAGTAATAATCTGGGAATGCTTATACAAATCTAATAGATAGCTATTAAGATAAAGTTTGCACATTCACAACAGAAAATTACAAATATACCTTTGACTATAATTAAACCAATTTATTACTCTGATATCACATAGATGTTTGCATAGATAGGTAAAATCATTCATCACCATTGAAATACTTCAACAAAGTTAGAAAGATCTCACAGCATGAGTATGAACAGAAGAAGAAATAATTATGATCTGTTAGTTACAACATTCCACGCAAAAATCTGTGCAAGCTTTTCCTAGCAAATAGGCCCTTCTCATTAGCAGAAAAATAATTCTCTTATAGAATGTATCGAGTCTCTATTTCACTAGCAAAAGTCCCTTTTCTAGTACCCTCCCCCCTCTATTTATATTACAAGAGAATTTTTCTTTACATGACTAATCACTTCACCTACCCGTGACTCTTGAGATGCCCAAAATTTGTCTCTTGTGTTTGCACACATAAAACTGAAAATTATTTACAAATTAATATTACTCAGATGGTGGGACCTCCAGGTTGGAAATATAATTGCCCCACAATTTCGTTTCTTGAAATATTATATTACATTGTAAAGGTTCTAATAACTTTAAAGAAGTCTCATGAGTGGATAACTCTTTTCCCACATTTATTAGTCCCCTAGCAGTCATTCTATAATTTTCTTCCAAAATATAAGCACTTATAGATGCTTGTCCTATGTGTTGTTGGAGGTCTTCTTCTGTTAGTACATCTAGCTTTCTTATGTAATGCAACTCTTCCTTCGGGAAACTTTTCAACTCTGCTACGTGTTGGTCTTCGATGGGTAACTCGGACATATCCTGGGTGATTGGTATATGGCATCTCCCATGCACTTGACAAATGTTCTTGTAGATTTCTTCACACTTTGTGATAGATTTCGACACTTCTGTTTGTATTGTTCTGGATGATTTTATGCAACTATCCAAAAGAGCTATATTAATCTTGAGCTCTACATATTATTTGTTCGGCAAATGATCTGTAAAACCTGGGTGTTCTGTTTTCCAACCGATCAACTTTTTTATTTTCGAAAATATAGTGTTTAGTTTTTGTCTGACAACGAATGCTCCTGTAGAAATCTCCTTCAACCTATCTATCATCTTCCGTATTTTATAAACTTCTCCAGCCAACAATTCCTGCGAATGAAAGATCTATTCTTGTATCTTGCAGGCCTGCTTGTGGAATGAAGTCATATCTATATTTTTATTTTGAGCCATGTCTAACTGTTCGAAGAGTGATTCATTATCTCTAATCAACTCACTCACCTGAGACTGCAAAGCTTCATTTTTTATTATCATCTGGTCTATGTGTGTTTGTAGAGATTGCTTTTCACTTATCAAAGCTTCCAAATTCCTTATCTCTAATCAACTCACTCATTTGAGACTGCAAAGCTTCATTTTCAATTATCATCTCGTCTATGTGTGTTTGTAGAGATTCCTTTTCACTGATCAAAGCTTCCATCTATTGGTTTTTCCTCATTTCCTTTTCCTCCAACTCACTGATGCGAGATTCGAAGTCGCTTTGCTCACCTTCCATAATGAAAATTTGTACATTCAAATCATCCCTTTCATTCTGGTAGTCTAACAGTAACTTATTCTTTTCAACTATTACTGCATATTATTTCTTCTTTAACTCAATCCCTTAACCCTCTCTTTTACTAAATTATCCTTCAGCTTCAACAATTTTCTTGTGTTGCATTCCATATCATTCATCAGTTTATCAACATTGTGGGCATTTGCTTGAGTGGCTACTATGTTGACTGATGCAGTGAACTTGGGATTCTTGTGGGTGCCTTCCATTATGGTTCTTTCCTGAATAGTCACCACATATGGTTGTGCGCCCATTTTCATCATTTTCTTTGTTCTCCTTGAGATTCCCTTCCTTTTGGAGTCAAAGATTATTGTATCCAGTTTTTCTACTGAATGTTGCTTTGAAGGAGTAAAAGGAGTGAGACTGAGCTAAAAAAATGGAAGATGGCCTCCCGTAAGT
This sequence comes from Larix kaempferi, assembly GCA_027924585.1. Taxonomy (NCBI): domain Eukaryota; kingdom Viridiplantae; phylum Streptophyta; class Pinopsida; order Pinales; family Pinaceae; genus Larix; species Larix kaempferi. The sequence continues at coordinate 190,938 of BSBM01001666.1, read as the reverse complement.
GGAATTCCAGAAATGTCTGGGATATCTATATCCATGTCTTGAAGACTATAGTCTCTTTCTTTTTCTTCTTTGTCTTCCACAACTTTCTTGAGCTTATATTATTATGTCCTTTGTCTCTCCATTCCTGCTCCTCTATCCACTGCTTATTGAATTTCCTTACTGAGCCTCTCTTGTTCTGCTTCTTCCTCTTTCGTCTTCTATTATTCTTCCATCTTTTTCCTTTCTTCTTCTTCTTCTTTCCTTTTATCTTCCTCTTCCCTTTTTTGTCTTTCTGCTTCCTCTGATCATAGTCTTCCTGAGTCCTCTGCTACCACAGCTTCTTCTCTAGACTTCTGTAATTCTGCTTCTTTAGCAGTGTCCATAACATGACTGGAACCTGCGCCACTTTTCCATCCAAATCATTTATTCAAATATGTCATGTTATTCTCCCTCCGATATACTTCCTTATCCTTAAGGAAGTTATCCATGTATTCAAAGTGAATTTTGCATGATGCACAATGTTGAGCAGCCTTTTGTAGTTTGTCATTTCTGACAAAAATATTCTCTCCAAAACGAAATGCTTCTAAGTCTTTTAAAAAAACCTCTGCTCCTTTCACCTTAGGAAATTTATACACCCCAATGAAAAAGGGAAGTGGTGGATAGGAATCCTTCTTATGTTCATTTAAAAAATTGCCTACTCCATTGACAAAGACTTGTCTTACCACCTCTTTGTGTACCACATAATCTGTTGTGTACCTTGGCATTAGTGATGGGGATTTGGTACCCCCATACATCCTGATATACGTTCCTTTCAGAGAAAAGTAGAAATCTCCATATTCACAGATGACGGCCATTGTTTTTTCTGAGAAGAAATTGGGTTCTTCATTAAATATTCGCCAATACAAAGGAATTATGAATTCCTCACAAATAAGCATGTAGAAGCTTGCATACTTGTGTGCCCACATTATTTGGTAAGATACATATAATGGAGTCTCAGTTGGGATCCAATAGCATACCAACTTGTGGAATGGGTGTGTAATCAAGATGCATTCAATAAGGTAGGAAGACATGTAGAACTCATCTTTCTTCTGGGTCATCCCTCCTTGGGCTGCTGCTGTCATTGACTCCATACTCTCCGAGATAATGTCCTCCCAATTGAAGATGGTACCATGGGAGGAAATATGATACATGAGGAGCACCCAACTGAGCTTATAGATGTTCCAATTCGCCCTGCTGAATATTCTGCTCAACATTAAAGCTATGATTTTGAATGGTGTTTTCAAATTCTGGGAATCATATTCCCCACTTTCCCTTTGCCTCAGTTTCTTTCCAGGAATCAACATTTTATTAGCATACTCAAAGTGATCTATGTTGACTCCCCTTGTCCAGTCGTTTTTCATCATAAATTTAGGGGAAGGTAACTAGTATGCTGCACTAACATGGCCGGGTTGAAACAAATCGAATATTTCTCCATTCGCCCCAGCTATGATCCGTGTTCCAACATATATATGAGGTAGAATCTAGCCAATTACTTCTGAACACGGGAAAATCTTTGGTTGGGTGGCATATTTATGGACACCAGATCTTTTAATATTTTGATACACCATCATCTCTTCAATGGATGCATCTGCCATGTTCTGATCTCAGATGAGATGATATAGTTCACCCCATTTAAATTCATGGATGCTCTTGGTCACCGCTGGGGTATACTCATACATGGTTTCCATCGAGATTTCTGGAACAACCTTAATGTCGGAATCTAATTCTACTACCTTGGGCTTATGTTTAGCAACTCTTCTTTGCATCTCTAAGTCTTAAGGTGAATAGGAATCAAATGTAAATGTATAAGAATAATTCAATGTTAAAAATACTTCCCAGCAAATTGATAATGAACATAATATACATTGCAGATGTATGATTTGTCAATATTTTTACAAAACAGAAGATTCATACTTCCATGACATCAAGTGTGTTTGGTTCTTATTCCCTAAAATCCTTCATATGCCATATTAACTATCCATTTAAAGCATTCCATTCCATTATTTAAGCAGAGTATCTGATTGACTTGTTGTCTCAATAAAATATTTTCAATAAGGAAAATTAAAAGATGAAACAAACTACCAATGTCGAGGGTAACCCTAAAAAAAAAAACTTCATTTAATCTGTGTTCTTCAGGAAAGGGTTTCCTATTTAACGCTTCATCAAAGACACAATCTGATATTCTACCCTAGAGCATCAAATATTGTGACTGCTACTACCTAAGCTGCATTCCCTTGAGATTATTCCATACCTTCATGGGTGGTTTTTTAACCTAAGTGTCCATATAAAAAGTATAAGTATAAGCAAGCAGGTTAACCTATGACACCTAGGGTTAAATTCCCTTCCCGCCCTAGAATATTTTCCCTAAATGATACTTAACAAGGAAAACTAGGTAAAGCTATGAGCATGGGTACTAGCTAGCCAATGGTCGACGGATCATCACTTGCTCGAAAACTGTTGGCCACAAGTTCTCTTTATTCTAATATATATATATATATATATATATATATATATATATATATATATATATATATATATATATATATCTGTGTGTGTGTGTGTGTGTGTGTGTGTTCGGAGGCTCAAGGTCGTTCTTGCAACTAGGGAAAAAGAAAAGGAATAATATACAGTTGTAAAGAAAACAATTTCATAATATGGACAGAAAAAATGTGAGAAACCTACTTGCAGCATGTGAGTGGTCGAATAGAAAAAACCAACGGGCTTCTCTAGCATCCGATTAGTGTTATGCAGAATCCGTTACAAATTATATTTGTGAAAACGGGGTTAAAACCTTTATATACGCCTACTCAAACCTAGCATTAAATTCGTTTCGATAATATATGTGAAATGAGGTCCACTTACCCGTTTCGACGTATTTCTCATTTTACATCGATAGACTGTTTGAAAAAAAAAATCGGAGCACTTTGCATTTCGGCACCGAACTATGTTGGAGAAATTTTATTTTGGTAGCGACATGTTTCAGAGTCATTTTCAATTTTATTCCGATCTATTTGAGCAGTGAAATGTTATGGAGAGATTTTACATTCAGCAGCGAATAGTTTCTATGTACTTTTTATGTCGATTATGTTTCACAGAATAGTTCCTTTGGCACCGATATGTTTCAGAAATGCGGGAAATGAGGTAATGTGGGATGCATAATGATTTTCAAACATAACCAATTTCATCCCCCCACAATCCACAGTACGATGCAAAAATATGGAAATGCGGAATGAGGAAATGCGAGAATGGGGAATGCAGAAACAATTTTTGAAAATAACCAATTTCATCCCCACGCAATCCGCAATGTGATGCGGAAATGCGGGAATGCAAAAAAAAATTCGAAGATAACAAATTTCATCCCCCTGCAATCCACAATGCGATGCACGAATGCGGAAATGAAGAAATGCGGAAACAATTTTAAAAAGTCAGAAATGAAAAAATGCAATCTGCAATCCGCAATGCAATGCGGAAACTAAACCCCTTCCCACCATGTAGGTGCAACTTCAGATTGTTCTCTGACCGTTTCGGTAGAACATCTAATTGTGCTCTGTAACACAATTTCTTCAACAAAACCTAAGTGTTTCGGCATCCAACTCGCAACTGCACCGACCATTTCAGGAGAAAATCGAAAGTTATCCTAATTCATAAAATGCCTTGTCTTTTGTCTTTCAAGAAAAAATTTAAGTGTCAAAAACTAGTAGACCCAAGACAAAACAAACTCTAAGTAAAATCAAAAAATAAAGGAGGGGCCCTACAATTTTATAAAAAATTGGGGATCAGGTTGCAACTACAACAATTGGCAACTAGATGGTGAACACAAATATCTGAACAAACTCTCCTTGAGTATCACAATTGCTTGTTTTTCATTAATTCTAATTGTAAAACTATGTCCTTATCATTTTATCAGGATTTTAAAAGTCAAAATTTTTAGGAAGGGAGAGGAGCTTCTTGAATCATATTGGTCATTCGTTTTTGGAATTAGGGAAACCTGGACCAAATTTCTTGACCACTCTCCTGAGGCCATAATATGGAGTTCATTATTAGTACTGCCTTTTGGATACCTCTAAATATGACTCCACAATATCATAACAAAATCAGACAGATGTATTTGTTTGTTCTTCATTCCCATTCTACTATCATTTCTTTGGATGCTTTCTTTTGATGAGTTTTATCGTCCGATTCCTTCACAAATAGCTTCTTCAGTCTTCAAACATTTGACGTGGGTTCTTCCATCCATGATGTCCTTTTATGTGAGTGATGATTTTTTACTTTGTTTGTCATACTCACAGACGAAGAAGAAGCTTATGGAATATCATCCGGGGAATCTTCTTGATAGTATATATCTTATTTTCGAGACCATTTCTTTGATGGAGATGAAACATTTTTAGAAATTTTGACTCTTCATTATAATGGGCTGTAATTTTCATAGCATGGGATCATTTTGATTTCCACACATATTCAAGACTTGCTTCCTTTCCATGGGTCAGTTATAGTAGGCTACCTAATATGGCCATTTATGTGTAAGTGAGTGGAGCCCCAAGATAGTAATTTAGAATTCATGAATCCTGGTTATTTCACAAGGTTTATATTGACACAAATTGAAACACAAATCAGGTTTCCCATTTTAAAACAAAGAAGCAATTAAAATCACTAATGACATTGTTTTTACAAAAAGAACTCCTTTTGTTATGAATCCAATTCTAATCCTTTGATGATTATAATCATTTCATATAAGATCGTTCATATGTCTTCATTTCTGCACATCACTCTGAAAGTTGAGCCGAGGTTTATTCAAATAAAATCCAGTAAGAAAAAAACAAAAAACAAAAATGAGATAAGGCTGAAGCTAACTATCCTAAGAAGAAAACAAACGAAATCAAACGGAAGGCTAAGAATCAACAAAATTTATTTATGTACAACAGGTTTTCGTAAACCTAGGAAAAGTATTGTTTGAGGTCTAGGCCATTGACAGGGAGGATTTCCTTCTCCCCTTGTAAATCTTGTAATTATAAGTTTCTAGGACAAGCTTCTCCACAACATGATAAGTACCAAGCCACAATTGTTGGAATTTTGTATGTTTTCCCTTTTCTTCATGAGGATGATCCCACTTTAAGACTAGATCTCCTACCTCAAAAGTTTTCTTTCCATACTTTCGCTTATCAAACCACCTTTTAAAAATTTCTTGGTGACGATTGAACCTATCTTTGGCCTTTTTCCGTGCTTCCTCAAGTTTTATCAAGGTATTAATGCATGACTGCATGATTTCTCTACTTGACCCTTGATATGCCTAAGCTAACTGCGAGGAAGGGAGTAGCATGTTTGGGGGAAGAATAGCCTCTTTCCCATAGACTATGGTGTAAGGAGAAACCCGTAAATGATTCTTTGGAGTGACCCTATCTACCCATAAAGTGTTGGGAAGATTTGTATGCCAATTTATTTGATTTTCAATGACATTTTTCTTCAATATTCGTATAAGGTTCTTATTAGGGGATTCTACTAACCCATTCCCTTGAGGATAGTAGTTAGATGAATAATGAAATTTAATTCCCTTTTCAATAGAAAATGTACTCAACTTAAAAGAAGAAAACTAAGATGCATTATCAAAAACTAACGAAATTGGAACCCCAAACCTCGTTATAATGTTTTCCTACAAGAATCTGATAACCGCGTATTTATTTACTTTGTGAAAAGGAATTGCTTCAATCCATCTCGTAAAATAATCGGTGGCGGTGAGAATACATTGGTGTTGCAGTGAAGAGTTGGGGTTGATTTCTCCGATGATGTCTAAACACCATTGTTCGAATCGTTTTGAAATATTGACTGGTTGTAATGGTCCTGCTGATTTTGGAAGCCTACCAGCACTTCTCTGACATACATCACATTTCCTTGTGTAAGCATGAGCATTCTTAAAAACAGTGGGCCGGTAATATCTATCTCTCAATATTTTTTGAGCAGTATTATCCTCGGAATAATGTCCCCCTATAGGACCATCATGTAACTCCTTAACCACCTTCTCCGCATCATCCTTTTCAAGGCATCTGATAAACACTCAATCATAATTCTTTCTAAAAATCACTCCATCTATTATTTGATATGATGTTGATTTCAATCGGAGTGCCCTTCTTTGTTTAGAATTCCAATGCTCTGGCAAATATCCATGTTAAATATAATGAATTAAATCCCTATACCAAGACTTTGGAGGGGTAAAAATGGAACATACTTTGATTAAATTCATTTTGGATTCATTCTCCCATTCAAGATATCCATTATTTGGATGTTCAGTAAGAAAAATGAATAACCCTTGACCTTTGATGATATTAGCTGGTTTAAATTCGAGGTCATATTCCTGTAACGCAGTCACCCAATTTCCTCGTCTTTATCCCAACTCCTTTTGTATGAATAAAGGTCTGACATTCGGATGAGGTATTATAATCTTTGTCCTATTTTTTAGAATGTAAGGTATGAAATTTTTTACCGTCGTAAATACTACATATGTGTGTTTGTCTACAACTGGGTAATTTAGTTCATCTCCCTGTAATCTAGTGCTCATAAAATATATTGGACATTTGTCTCCTTGTTCTCCTTTCTACGTGAGCACTGCTGCAAGAGAATGATCTCAAGCAAATGTATATATAATGAAATCCTTTTCAAAATTTGGACTGCTTAATGAAGGTGCGTGAGCAATGGAATTTTTTATATCCTTAAACACATTATTTTCGATCTCAGTCCATTTAAACTGTACATTTTGCTTCACCATTTGTTGCAAAGGTTTTTACAATTTGTACAAAATATGGTACAAACCTTCGAACAAAATTTATTGTTCCCATAAACGATTGCATAGTATTCTTATTATGGGGCATGGGAATATGGATTATGGCTTGAATTCTTTCTGGATCTATAGAGATTCCCTTTCTTGAGATGATGTGTCTTAATATTTTTCCTTAGAGAACAAAAAAGATGCTTTGCTTAGGATTCAAAGATATGCCATACTTCCTACAACGATAAAAAATCTGTTTTAAATGGAAAGCATGATCCTCTCTTTTCTTAGAAAAATTGTCACATCATCTAAATAAATAAAAACACTATGGCTGAGTAAACCTCAGAATGCGATGTCCATGGCCCTTTGAAATGTGGCTCTAGTATTCGTAAGGCCAAAAGGCATTCTTCTATAAGCGAATGTTCCCCATTTTGTGCAAACATTAGTCTTGAGTTAATCGTTCTTGGCCACTAATACTTGATTGTAACCTGAAAATCCATCCAATAAGGAGAACATCTCTGAGCCTGATACCATCTGTAAGATTTGTTCCATGGGTGGGACCAGATAGTTATCTTTATCTGATGCCCTGTTCAAATTTCGAAAATCAACACATAGTCTTATTTCTCCTGATTTCTTTCTTACAGGCACCAAGTTCGCCACCCACTCGGAATGTCTGACCTTGAAAATAATCTTAGCATCCACCAGCTTCTTTAATTCCTTTTGTATTAAGGGTTCAAGCTTAGGATGCATCTTCCGGATTTGCTGCTGAAATGGTTTTTCTTTTTTCTTGATAGGTATCACATGTTGTATTATGCGTGTATCATAAGTCTTCAAATCATCATAAGTCCATACAAAAATTTCCTTGTATTGCTGAAACAGTTTAATAAATTTGCATCTCTCACCAAGTGAACAAATATGTCCTAAATTGACATATTTAGGATTTTGTTATGTGCCTAAGTTTACTAGTTCGTATTGCATTGAATATTTGTTCGTTTTGACATTTGTCGGCTTCTAGAATTTATGATGTAAGTCAAATAATCCTTCAAGAGTTCGTATTCCTTTTGTCATAAAATTTCCTTTATTGAGATCCTTATCTTGCAATTCTGATTGGTGTTTGTCTTCTTCAATAATGGATTCTTTGAAGGTATCTTCATTTGTCAAAAAAATGATAATTTTTTCATCATCATCGAACACTCTCCAATTTATAATGTTATCAGGTACAAATGGACTACAAATAAATTCAATAGAACATTTGTTACTGGTGGGTATTAACCGTGAAGTAGAAGTGGCTAGTAAATTAGCGACAGCATTTTGTAACCTAGCAATGAAATTTATGTTAAAATCATTAAATTTTGATGTTAAATTCCATACCTTGGATTGGTACCCTTTCAAATGTGGAGACAAATAATGAATGGTATTCCTTAACTACCTAACAACTATCTCTGAGTCACCAAAAAATTTTAAATTCTTAACATTTAAATCAATGGCCTTTTTCAGACCCTGAACTAAAACTTCATATTCAGTAGTATTATTTGTGCATTCAAATTCTAGTCTACAAGAGAGAAAATGTCTATTTCCTTGGGAATCAACAAGAACAAAACCAGCTCCTACTCCCTCTTGTGTCTTGGAGCCATCAAAATATAAAATCCAAAACTTATCATCTGATTCAACTATGTTAGTATGATTACCTACGTCAGTAACTAACTCTACTATGTTATAGTCAATATCATCATCCCATGAAAATTGAATGAGATCGTATTGTGTGTCTTAATCATGGCCAATATTTTCTACTTGATAATTTCCAAGTTCAATTTCTAGAAAATAATTTCCCAACACCAGAGATGAAAAAATCACTGGTTCATTTTTACCTTCTAATTCAGTTATGTTATGCTTCATATGAGGTTCTCTCAACACTTTAATTTGATTCTGTTTATTCTGATATAGAAACCATAGGTGAGACCAGTCTGTTGCAAAATAACCATTCAATGTGTTTGACCAATATCTACTCAATATCAAACCGTAAGCTTCTGGTATATCCACCACCATGATATCGATGAATTGGCACACTCTTGGGTCTGCAGCTAATCTGATCAATTCATTTTTCATTTCCCCAATAACTTTAACATCATATCTATCCAGTTGTATAATCCGAGAAGGGGGAGCTATGGGTTTTCCATTAATTCTTTTGCAAATAGATAGTGGCATAATGTTATATGAAGCCCCAGAGTCTACCAATCAGTTATGCACATTATAATTAAAGATTTCAAAAGTCGAAAGAAAAGGAAGATTTTGATATTTCAATTTTCCACCGATACTTGCTTCGTTAATATCGGTATCAGACTCAATCCTTTCTGACTGTTTTTCTATTGTATTGCTTAGTTTTATGTCAAAAGATTCTAATAACTTCTTCCTCTGTTGTGGCAGGTTATATATTTCAAAAAGAGATATATTTTCCATTGTTTTCTTGATATCTTCTACAATTTCATATCCCATATTGTGTTTTCCCCCAGTTCCTTCACCAATATCATATTTTTTCACTACAGGGTTTACTTGCTTATTGATTAACGGAGTTGTTTCTTTTATAACCCCTGCATTTACTTTTCATTGTGACCGATTCATACTATTATTTTTTCGTGTTTTCTTTGGATGCCTTCATCTTGGGTAAGACCATACTTTTCTCTTCTACTGGTCCCTTACTTCTGGTAGCATAATATACAGATGATATTTGTACTTCTTCCACCTTTTCTTCTTCATCTAAACCCAAATTGGGTTCCCAATCCCATAATACTAATGTGGTTTCTTCATTTTTATCTTTTGGTTCATTAGGTTGGTCTTCTTCTTGGTCTTCATGATCTATTAGTTGTGTATCCAATAATTGATTCATTACCAGAGTCATTGAATTAATCCACTGTGAGCACCTTTTTTTCAGAATGGTGCTCTTGATGAAATGTGCAAAAGTGATCCATGCCAACTTCATTCAAATTAAAAAAATCATAATTATTTGATGGTGGTTGTGGTTGTGTTCTTTCTTCCTTTTTTTATAGAAATGTTTGAATGGTTTTCTTACTGAAGAACTTGCACCCTTATCCTTTTCCAGAACTACTATTTTATTGGACAACTTTTGAACCATTTTGACCACATTTTATAATTCATTTGAAGAATCTTCTTTAGGTATGGTTAATCTCAAAGTCTTCTTATTTACTACAGATTTTATGTACAAATCTAGAGAATGTGTGATGATATTGTCTATGTCTGCCTCTACTTTCTTTTCCTCTTCAAAATTTTCTGCTAAAGTAGTTTTAACGGATATTTTAACAAACATGGATATGGATGGGAGAAGCGATGTAGTATAATATTCTGCCAATGATTCTTCGACAGGTTTCATTGCAGCGCTAAAACTATTTAAAATCATAGTAAATATCTGATTAAACTCTTGTAATTTCTCCTTCTTTTCCATCCGCATAGACAATAATTCCTTCATAAGTGAAGCTACAGTCTTTAGGTACCAAACTTATTCAGAAAAATATTTTCAAAACTATCCCAATCTGCTATAAAATCGGCCTGTAAGAAAAAATACTAGGATGGTGCTATGGGTTCAAAAGTATAAAGAAATAATTTGCACACCACATCTTCATGTTCCACATTGAGAAGATTTAACGCTAAGTAAAATCTTTTTAGGTGATCATCTGCGGAGATTCCTTTTCCAGGATTAAACTTAGGTAGCACTCACTCCAGATGCTTAGGTAAATCATGCAAAGGAGTAGCTAGGTTGAGTGGTCATATGTCTCTCCATGCAGGTGGTTGATTGGATTTGTGAACCATTTAGCGATACACCTAGGAGAATGTGGAGGCGTATTAGGTGGTGTAAGAGTCTGTGTGCATGGAGAAGTGTTTGTTTCCATGTAATTAGGCCTCAATTAATTAATGGGATTTGGTATATCTTGTAATGATAAATCAAATAATTCTTCCAAAGATTCCACAAGCACAGAATCCCTAGTTTGCACAACTTGTCTTCTAGGAGCTTTCCTTCTAGGTAGTAAAGTTACCACTAATAATCCTCCAATTTTACTCATGTAATATCTAGTATGTCTCCTAAATTTATCTACTTTTGTGTGAGAACAACATATAAACGTTCAGTATGATCAGTTTCAGGGTCCAATTTTTCTAGATAATCAATTTCATAAATTAATTCTTCTGGTTGGGTTGTTTCCAATGGAGACCCAAATAAATTTCCTCTTGAAAATGAATTTCCTCTGCTATCCATGCACTAGAGGCCCTCCTTCTAGCGCCAAAAACTATTGATTCCCAGAAAATACTTGCATCGATAGAAGGGAGTCTCCCCAATGAACAATCCCAATTAGATCATTCATTGTTTGGCATGGGAAATATGTACGTTAACAGTCCAGCTACCATAGGTAGGTTTGTTTAAATTATGTATCGGTTGCGGGCCGGACCACCATTTATATTTTATGTTTAAAGTATGATTATGAAAGTGCTTCTAATATAACTAATGCATTTAAAATATAATTGACAGGCATAAGCCTCACAAGTGATGAGTAGGTTCTTACCTATCATCTTATCACTTCTACCCAATCAATTAGCTAATCCTACTCTAAACTAGATAATCTATCCTTGCAAGGAGCGAATTTAAATAAGAGTAATAATATGAGAATGCTTATACAAATCTAACATATATCTATTAAGATAAAGTATGCACATTCACAGCAGAAAATTACAAAGATACCTTTGATTATAATTAAATCAATTTATTACTCTGATATCACATAGACATTTGCATAGACAAGTAAAATCCTTCATCACCATTGAAATAATTCAACAAAGTTAGAAATATATGACAACGTGAGTATGAATAGAAGAAGAAATAATTTTGATCTGTTAGTTACAACATTCCACGCAAAAATATGTGCAAGTTTTTCCCAACAAATAGATCCTTCTCATTAGTAGAAAAATAATTCCCTTACAGAATGTATCAAGTCTCTGTTTCACTAGCAAAAGTCCCTTTTCTAGTATCCCTCCCCCTCTATTTACATTACAAGAGAATTTGTCTTTACATGACTAATCACTTCACCTACCCATGACTTTTGAGATGCCCAAAATTTGTCTCTTGTGTTTGCACAGATAAAACAAAAAATTATTTACAAATTAATATTACTCAGCTGGTGGGACCTCCAGGATGGAAATATAATTGTCCCACAAGTCTGTTTCTTGAAATATTATATTACATTGTAACGGTTCTAATAAATTTAAATAAATCTCATATGTGGATAACTTTTTTCCCACATTTATTAGTCTCCTAGCAGTCATTCTATAATTTTCTTCCAAAATATAAGCATTTATAGATTCTTGTCCTATGTGTTGTTGCAGGTCTTCTTCTTTCAGTACATCCATATTTCATATGTACTCCAACTCTTCCTTCATGAAACTTTTCAACTCTTCTACGCACTAGTCCTGGATGGGTAACTCGGACATATCTTGGGTGATTGGTATATGGAATATCTCATGCACTTGAAAAATGTTCTTGTAGATTTATTCACACTATGTGATAGATTTCGACACTTCTGTTTGTATCGTTCTAGCTACTTTTTTGCAACTATCTAAAAGAGCTATATCAAGCTTGAGCTCTGCATTTGATTTGTTCGGAAAATGATCTAGAAAACCTAGGTGTTCTCTTTTCCATCCAATCAACTTTTTTATTTTTGGAAACGTAGTGTTCAATTTCCGTCTAACAGTGAAGGCTCCTATAGAAATATCCTTCAATCTGTCTATCATCTTCTGCATTTTAAAAACTTCTCTAGCCAACAATTCCTGTGAATGACAGATTTGTTTGTGTATCTTGAAGGCCTGCTCATGGAATGGTGTCATATCTATCTTCTTATTTTGAGCCATGTCTACCTATTCTAAGAGAGATTCCTCATCTCTAATCAAATCACTCACCTCAGACTGCAAAGCTTCCTTTTCGATTATCATCTCGTCTATGTGTGTTTGTAGAGATTCTTTTTCACTAATCAAAGCTTCTATCTGTTGGTTTTCCCTCATTTCCTTTTCCCTCTAACTCATTTATGCGAGAGTCGAAATCGCTTCGCTCTCATTCCATAATGACAAGTTGTACATTCAAAGGATCCCTTTAATTTTCAAAGTTCTGCTAGGCTAACAATAACTTATTCTTTTCAGCTATTAATGCATCCTATTTCTTCTTTAACTCAATCCCTTCACCTTTTTATTTTACTAAATTATTCTTCAGCTTCAACAAATTTCCTTTGTTGTGTTCCAGATCATTCATCAGTTTATCAACATTGTCAGCATTTTCTTGAGCGACTGCTATGTTGACTGATGCAGTGAACTTGGGATCCTTGTGGGTTCCTTCCATTATGGTGCTTTCCTGAATAGTCACTACATCCGATTGTTCGCCCATTTTCATCCTTTTCTTTGTTCTCCTTGAGATTGTCTTCCTTTTGGGTTCAAAGATTATCATATCCAGTTTTGCTACTGAATGTTTCTTTGAAGGATAAAAGGAGCGAGCCCGAGCTCAACAAATGGAAGATGGCCTCCCGTAAGTGGAATTCTGGAGATGTCCGAGAGATCTATATCCATGTCTTGAATACTATAGTCTCTTTATTCTTCTTATTCTTTTTCTTCCATAGCTTTCTTGAGCTTATCTTCTTTTTTCCTTTGTCTCTCCAATTCTGTTGCTATATCCGCTTCTTCTTGCATTTCCTTACTAAGCCTCTCTTGTTCTGCTTATTCCTCTTTCTTCTTCTGTTCTTCTTCCCTCTTTTTCCTTGCTTCTTCTTCTTCTTTCCCTTTATCTTCCTCTTCCCTTTTTTGTCTTTCTGCTTCCTCTACTCGTATTCTTCATGCTTCCTCTGCTGCCACAGCTTGTTCTCTAGAATTCTAGAATTCTTCTTCGTTAGTAGTATCAATAGTATGACTGGAACGAGCGCCACTTTTCCACCCAAATCGTTTATTCAAATCTGTCATGTTTGTGAAAATCCACACAGCAGATCTAAGAGATGATGTATACCTCACAAGAAAGTAATTGATTAAGCAAGAAAATAGAAGAAGGGTGGTCAATGCAATATAATGAGCAACAGAATAATAATACAGTAGAACTTGGATAGAAGCAAAAATACTTCACACACACTAATTAATTGATCACAATATGGACAAATAAATAGTACAATGCATGAGTATTCGAATGCCTAAGGTGGAAACTCGAATTAGCCTTCATGGAGTGATCAAAAGATCACTAGAGTGTCATCGGATAACAACTAGTAGTCTATCTCATCATAAGTGGAGTCATCAATGCTCAAGTAACTGTCAACCATCAGTCAAACTGAGTCTAACTGAGTGTGGTAGGTGTAAATGGAACTAACTAAATTAAGGAGGCTCACTGGAGGGCACATGAGGAGCTAACTGAAGTCAGAATGGGTAGTCAAGTCTCACTGGAGGTCCTTCGGAGTGATACAGTCAGTTGAGAGTCAGTTTAGCCTTAAATCAAGGAAAGAACTGAAGATAACTGAAGATAATTGAATGTTATGTAAGGAAGGGCGCCTTTCTCATGCAGTAGATGAATGGAGGGTGCACTAAGCTCTAGGAGGGATGAAACTGAGGGCTAGGTGCTGGGACTGATGACTGGGATGCATGCAAATGCATGCAAACCCTAAATAATGCATGCAAACCCTAAAAGTGCATGCATGACTGAAAATGCAAATAATGAAAATGCTGCTAGGACTAGGATGGAGTATAGGAATATCCTAACACCCCCCCTTAATCCATCCTGGGCCCTGGTAACTAAGACCAAAGGTCACCTAATACAATGAATAATAATAGTCAATAAACCGAGGAAATGGGGAAAACCTCATGGGAAAAATACCCCCCCTCAAAATAGACTGTAAGGCACACACAAAAATAAATGCTCCAAACTCAAGCAGGTGTGATGCTTGGTCATATGTCTGGAGGTATCTTCTTCTTGGGAAGAAGTGGATCATGCTCAGAAAGCATGTGCTTGTACTTGCTCTTCAGATCGAATGTGATGAGAACAAATCCAAAAGTATGAGGATGATCCTTGAACCTGTGATTCAAATCAGCTGAGGTAGTATCAAATCTATGAATGTGTAGAGAGTCTTTTGTCTTCTCCTTCGAACCATCATGGGTGAGATTATAACAAAAAGAACCATAAAATAATAATGATTGCTTGGAATCCAAATCAGCTCCAAGACTTGATAAATGGTTTCTTGAGATCTCCTTTGAACCAGCAGGGGTGAGATCAAAACCATCATATGCATGAGAAATTATCCCAAGTAGTAATTGCTTAGAATCCAAATTAGATCCAAGACTTGAATCATGGTTTCTTGAGATATCCTTTGAACCATAAGAGGTGGGATCAAAACCAATAAATGCATGAGAAATTATGCCAAGCGAATGGCCATGGTTTCTTGATATCTCCTTTGAACCAGCAGGGGTGAGATCAAAACCATGATGTGCATGAGAAATTATCCCAAGCGAATGGCAATGGCCATATTCTTCAATACCTTCTGAAAGCATGGAATAATGATCATATAGTAGTAAATAAGAGGTGATTTCTTGAGGAGAGCGAATGCATTACCTCCAATAGCTGATTTGACCTCTGAAACATTCAATAGATCATGATGCAGACCAACAGACTCTGGTGCAAGAGAGGATTTAGGACCTTCTGCAATATCTAGAGTGTGAGCTGGCACATAAAGAGAAGAAATTTGGAGCATGAGTGTAGAATCTACAAGTTCTTCTTATTTGTGAACAACTTCAATATGAGATGTGTTTGATAATGGTTCATGATCAATGAGATCATCAAGGAGGGCGAATGCATCACTTTGCTTGCTCTTGAAAGGGTTTGGACCAAATCCTTCATTCTGTTTGCCGAATCTTTCATCCAAATGGGCCCATAGCTCTTTTGGAGTTTCAACAATATCGATAATTTGGTACATCATGTAACGAGGCATAGCAAGCATGATTCTTCCAAAGGATTGGTCACCTTTATTCAACCAGTCATCCTTCTCTTCATAGGATTCGAACTCTCTTTCAAAATAACAATCAAAGAGATCATGGCTCTTCAAATATGCTATCATTTTTTGTTTCCATTCATCATAGTTGAATGGAGAAAGAGGAGGGATTTCTTCTGAATTCATGGAAGATGTAGAAGACCTGCAAAAAAAATAGAGAATATCTGCAACTGCTACTGCTACAAAAATGTAGAAACTGCTGCACTCGAAATCTGGATAATAACCTGCAAAAAACTCTCAAGAATGGAGATAAACAATACTCTCAACATGCTCTGATACCATGTGAAAATCCTCACAACAGATCTAAGAGATGATGTATACCTCACAAGAAAGTAATTGATTAAGCAAGAAAATAGAATAAGAGTGGTCAATGCAGTGTAATGAGCAACATAATAATAATACAGTAGAACTCGGATAGAAGCAAAAATACTTCACACACACTAATTAATTAATCACAATATGGACAAATAAATAGTACACTGCATGAGGATTCGAATGCCTAAGGTGGCAATTCAAATTAGCCTTCATGGAGTGATCAAAAGATCACTGGAGTGTCATCAGAGCACAACTAGTAGTCTATCTCATCATCAGTGGAGTCATCAATGCTCAAATAACTATCAACCATCAGTCAAACTGAGTCTAACTGAGTGTGGTAGGTGTAACTGAGTGTAACTGGAACTAACTAAATGAAGGAGGCTCAGTGGAGGGCGCATGAGGAGCTAACTGAAGTCAGAATGGGAAGTCAAGTCTCACTGGAGGTCCATCGGAGTGATACAGTCAGTTGAGAGTCAGTCTAGCCTTAAATCAAGGAAAGAACTGAAGATAAATGAAGATAACTGAATGGTAGGTAAGGAAGGGCGCCTTTCTCATGCAGTAGGTGAAAGGAGGGCGCACTAACCTCTAGGAGGGATGAAATTGAGGGCTAGGTGCTGGGACTGATGTCTGGGATGCATGCAAACCCTAAAAGTGCATGCATGACTGAAAATGCAAATAATGAAAATGCTGCTAGGACTAGGATGGAGTATAGGAATATCCTAACAATGTTATTTTCCCTCCAATATACTTTTTCATCCTTAAGAAAGTGATATGTGTATTCAAAGTGAATTTTGCATAACGCACAATATTGAGAAGCCTTTTGCAGTTTTTCATTTCTGAAAAAATCTTCTCTCCAAAACGAAATGCTTCTAAGTCTTTTACAAATACCTCTGCTCCTTTCACCTTAGGGAAGTTATACACCCCAATGATAAAGGGAAATGGTGCATAGGAATCCTTCTTATATTAATTTAAAAAATGGCCTACTCCATTAATGAAGACTTGTCTTACCACCTCTTTGTGTACCACATAATCCGTTGCATACCTTGGAATTAGTGACGGAGATTTGGTACCCCCATCCATCCCGATATACATGCTTTCTGGAGAAAAGTAGAAATCTCCATATTCACAAATGGCGGCCATTGCGCTATCCGATAAGCAATTGAGTTTTTCATTAAATATTCGCCAATAGAGAGGAATTATGAATTCCTCACAGATAAGCTTGTAGAAGCTTGCATAGTTGTGTTCCCACATTATTTGGTAAGCTACATATAGTGGAGTCTTAGCCGGGATCCAATTGCATCCCAACTTGTGGAATGGGTGTGTAATCAAGATGCAGTCAACAAGATAGGAAGACATGTAGAACTCAACTTTCTTCTAGGTCATCCCTCCTTGGGATGTTGCTATCGTTGACGCCATACTCTCTGAGATAATTTCCTCCCAATTGAAGACGGTACCATGGGAGGAAATATGATACATGAGGGGCAACCAACTAAGCTTATAGATTTTAACATTTGCCCTACCGAATATTTTGCTCAACATTAAATCTATGATTTTGAATGGTGTTTTAAAATTCTGGGAATCATATTCCCCATGTTCGCTTTGCCTCAGCTGCTTTCCAGGAATCAACATTTTCTTAGCATACTAAAATTTATCTATGTTGACTCCCCTTATCCAGTTGGTTGTCATCATAACTTTGGGGGAAGGTAACTTGTATGTTGCACTAACATGGCCGATGTGAGGAACCCGTGTCAACCCTTCTCTTTACTTTGTTAGTATACTGTTGTTGGATGCATATGCTTTGTAAGTCGTCCCATATTATTATATGTTCCATGGTATTGATCCTTTGTTTTTATTATCCCGTAGTATTATCTATTCCATGGTATTGATCCATAGTATTTGACGCATATGATTTGTAAGTCATCCCATAGTATTATATGTTCCATGGTATTGATCCATAGTATTGGCGCATAGACTTAGTATATAAGTATGTGTTGAGGCCAATGAAGGCACCGAGAATTTATTTGTATTGAGCTTGCTCAAAAGAGGTTTCCCCTTCGAAGTGGCTTGCGATCAATAAAAATATTTTTTGTTCTAATATATCGTGCATTTTATCAATTAATTGTTGCAGGTTCCTCACATCTGGTATCAAAGCACTTTCTTGCACTCGTTGGGTGGAATTTCTGCCAAAAAAAAAATTGCATTTGTTTTTGTTCCTATCAATTGCAGGTTCAGATCTAGGAATAATTCCTATCCGCTTAATTGTGGGAAGTACTTGGGCATAATCCCTAAAACTCATTGTGAGGAGTACCACAGGAACCCCAAAGTAGTTGGCCCATTGAGAGGACCTGCTAGTGAAAAAGGAAATGACCCCTACCTGATTGAGTAGTTCCCACCTGTGAGGTAAACCAAGAATTGTCTTTTGTGGCAAAGTGGTTATCAGTTTTACCTGAGCCGTGGAGTGAGGGCTACTTCCCCAATACGCAAGCCATTAGACAGCTTTGGTTGCCGAGTGAATCCCCTGAACCTTTAGGAAGTCATGCATACCTGGGGTCCATATCTATTTCCAGCTGATAAATCACAAATTACATCTGTCCAAAACTATTTTCATTCACTTCTGCATTGTTGCATATCCATTTTGTTTCCGATCACTTCTACGTCGTTGCAAATCCATTCTGTTGCCGATCACTTTCGCCATATCTTCTTTGTTTTAACCTCGTTTCCCTTGAAACTTCACTGACACCCCTGCAATCCCATTCTGCATATTTCATTCCTGAGGACCCTATCCCAAATTCCACTTCCCAAAGCCTGAAATCTCACATTTGTCTATTTTTAGGGTTTTCCATAACTTCTTCAATTTTCACCCAATCGCCTTCAAATTTTGCCACAGTGTTCATTTCCTATTTATGCTTCATTGTCCCTCTCTCACAAATTTTCCCTTTCTTTCACCCCACTTCTGAACTCTCCATTTTCTGCTTCCTTGTCCATTAGAAAGTATCCAAATCCTAGTCAAACCCAAATAACTCATCAGATTTTTTCCCAAATCCAAATTTCCCCTTACTAAAGAAGCTTATGTTTTTGTTTTTCTACCCATTCACAAAAAAAAACTCCTGTTTATGGTTGTCACCCACACAGGAGCACAAATCAGTGAGGAAGAACTTGCAACCCTCAAAACCAAACTCCAAGATTTGGACAAAAAATTTCGTAGCCTCCATCTTCAGCATCAGCCATAAACAATAAACGACAACCATAATCTTCTGCAACCACTGGGTTCTCTTCTTCCAGCAATTTTTGTGGGCCGAAGCTTGATTTTCTTCGCTTCAATGGAAATGATCCGACTGGATGGATATACCGGGAAGAACAATATTTCAGTCTGCATAATACTTTTGATGTCCACAAAGTTCCACTTGCATCCTTTCATTTGGAACAGGAATCCCTTCAATGGTATTGTTGGTACATTAAGACTCATGATGAGCCAAAATGGACAGATTTTTTTCCAAATCCTTTTACAACAATTTGGTCCTAGTGCTTTGGATGACTTCACAGGAGAACTCACTAAACTTTGCCAAATTGGCATTGTAAGAGAGTATCAGACAGAATTTGAGAAACTGGCCTATCACACAGAAGGATTGTCTGATGAATTCTACAGGAGTTGTTTTATCAGTGGTCTCAAGGATGAAATTCGCTCAGAGGTTAAAATTTTCTGTCCCAACACAATGATGGAAGTCCTCGAGTTGGCTAAGTTGGAGGAGGACAAGATCACATCCCAGCAATGTTCCAAATACACTTTTGTTCCATTCAGAAATATGGTTTCCCAATGACCTCCCATCACGCTAGCTCCTTGACCAACTCCAATCAAGCATTTTTTTGAAGCAAAGATGCAGGCACGTAGAGAAAAAGGGCTTTGTTATAATTGTGATGAGAAATTCACTCGGGGACATAGATGTGTTGAGTAACAGCTCTATCTCTTGGATGTGGATTCTTCTCCTGCCTCTGAACTTGGTAAAGAAGCTGCAGATACAATAGATGATTAGGTCGACATTCAGCAGCCGCCTATTGACCCTCCATCTCCGAACAACCACCCAGAAATATCTCTCCATGCTTTAGCAAGATTCACCACCCCACAAACAATGCGGGTTAGGGGTTACTTCAAGAATCTCACTCTTACAATACTCATTGATTGAGATAGCACTCATAACTTCATTGACCCTCGGATCGCCAAACAGGATGATTGTTTTTTCCATCCTTGCTCTAACTTTGATGTCATGATTTCCAATGGGGACACCTTACCTTGCAAGGGGAAGTGTCACAATGTGCATATCTCTATGGAAGATTATACCCTATGCTCTGACATGTTTTCCTTGTCCTTAGGCGGATGTGATGTGGTTTAAGGCACTCAATGGTTACTCACACTTGGCCCCATCTTATGGGATTTTGTTGAAATTTGGATGTCATTTTCAGTTAATGGGAACAAACACACATTTATGGGCTTACAACCAAGGTCTCTCTACATCATCAGTTCACATCGCCTGGAAAATATCCTTAAGAAGAATTCGCATGGTGTCATAGCTCAGATCCATTCCATTCAGATGCACCCATCAACGGTCTCCACTACTCCCTTGGATCTACAACACATTTTGGATAGATATGTAGGTGTCTTTGCTGAACCAGTGGGATTTACGCCTGCAAGATACCTTTTCAGTACAAATATAGATGCCTCTACATCTGAGAAGGAAATGATGGCTATTTTGCATGTAGTACAAAAGTGGCAACCATATCTTTTAGGGAATTATTTTTTCATCAAGACTGATCACCAGATTCTGAAAAATTTCCTGGCACGACGGGTCTCCTCCCCAGCACAACTGAAATGGGTTAGCAAACTCATGGGTTATGCCTATGATATCACTTACAAGAAGGGTAAGTTCAATTTGGTGGCGGATACTCTTTCTCGCACATTTGATGACCAAGTTTCTCTTTTATCTATTTCTCTACTTGTTCCAAATTGGTTGCAATTTGCTCAACAGGGTTATTTCTTCTATGAAATCCATGCTTCTCCATCGGCAGGGCACTCTGGGTTCCCCCAAACGTATGAGCGGGCACAGTGTAACTTCTTTTGGAAAGGAATGAAACGGAAAATTTAACAGATGGTGGTTGAATGTAACACTTTCCATATCCACAAGGGTTAAACGACACTCCTTTTGGGATTGCTCGAACCCTTTCCCATCCCTACATGGATTTGGACAGATATTTCTATGGATTTCATTGAAGGGGTCTGGTGGTACCACACTGCATCGAAAATGACTCCATATGAAGCAATATATGGTCAGGCACTGCCATTTCTTCTTCCATACACCCTTAGTAGTTTACCAGTTTAGGCAATTGACTCGGTTCTTCGAAACCGCGATCGGATTATTCTCATTTTGTAGGATAATCTTCACATGGAAATAATTCAAATGCAACAACAAACTGATCAACACCATTCTGAGCACACTTTTCAAGCAGGTGATATGGTTTTTATTCGTTTACATCCTTCCAAGCAATCCTCCCTGAAACTCAAAGGGTGTCATAAGCTCGCTCCAAAGTTCTATGGGCCCTATAAGGTTCTTCAAAATATCGGGTGCATTGCTTATAAATTGGAACTTCCTCCTTCTTCCTGCATTCATCCAGTATTTCATGTCTCTTGTCTGATGAAATTTCTTAGCACCAACATCAGATGACCAACTATTTTACCAGAACTGGATAATGAAGGTTCCATCCTTTTGGAGCTGGAGGCCATCCTCAAAGGGCGCACTCGCCAGCTTCCCTCTCGATCTATCATAGGGGTATTAATTCAGTGGCACGGAATGCAACCAGAAAATGCTACATGGGAATCACTCCTTCAGATTCAGCATCAATTTCCACATCTAAAGATTTGAGGACAAAGCTTTTTCTAAGGGGGGGGATGTTAGGAACCTGTGTCAACCCTTCTCTTTAATTTGTTAGTATATTTTTGTTGGACGCATATGCTTTGTAAGTCGTCTCATAGTGTTATATGTTCCATGGTATTGATCCATAGTATTGGACGCATATGATTTGTAAGTCGTCCCGTAGTATTATATGTTCCATTGTATTGATCCATAGTATTGGTGCATAGACTTAGTATATAAGTACATGTTGAGGCCAATGAAGAAATCGAGAATTATTTTGTTGGAGATCCAAGGGAGTAGTGGAGACCGTTGATGGGTACATCTGAATGGAATGGTGCTGAGCAATGACACCATGTGAATTATTCTTAAGGAACATTTCTAGGTGATGTGAACTGATGATGCGAAGAGGCCCTGGTTGCAAGCCTGTAAATGTGTGTTTTTTTCCATTGAGTGAAAACTACATCCAAAGTTTAGAAAAATCCCATAAGATGGGTCCAAGTGTGTGTAACCATTGAACACCCAAAACCACATCACATCCACCTAAGACCAAGGAAAACATGTCAGAACGCAAGTTATAATCTTCCATAGAATTATGCACATTGTGACACTTACCCTTGCAAGATAAGGTTCCCCAATTGAAAACCATGACTTCAAAGTTGGATCAAGGATGGACAAAAAATTCAGCCTGTTTGGCGATCTGAGGGTCAATGAAGTTATGAATGCTACCAAAATCAATGAGTATGGTAAGAGGGATCTTCTTGAAGTAACCCCTGACCCACATTGTTTGGGGGGTGGTGACGTCGGATAAAGCATGGAAAGATATCTCGAGTTGGTAGTCCTGAGATGGAGGGTGAACAAGCGGCTGCTGAATGTCGACCTGATCATCTATTGTATCTGGAGCGTCTTTACCAAATTTAGAGGCAGGCGGAGAATCCACATTCAAGAGATAGATCTTTTTCTCAACACATCTATGTCCCAGAGTGAATTTAGAATCACAATTATAACAAAGCCCTTTTCTCGAAGTGCCCGCATCTCTGCTTCAGACAAATGTTTGATAGGAGTTGGTCGAGGAGCTGGTGTGATGGGAGGTCGTTGGGAACCCATATTTCTGAAGGGAACAAAGGTGGGTTTGGAGCATTGTTGGCCTGCGATCTTGTCCTCTCCCAACTTAGCCAACCCTAGGACTTCCCTCATTGTGTTAGGACGGAACATTTTAACGTCTGAGCGGATTTCATCCTTGATACCACTAATAAAACAACTCCAGTAGAATTCATCAAACAATCCGTCTGTGTGATTGGCTAGTTTCTCAAATTTTGTCTGATACTCTCTCACAGTTCCAATTTGGCGAAGTTTATTGAGTGCTCCTATGAAGTAATCAAAAGCACTAGGACCAAATCGTCGCAAAAGGATTTGGAAAATATCTGTCCAGTTTGGATCGTGATGAGCTCTGATGTACCAACGGTACCATTGAAGGGCTTCATGTTCCAAATGAAAGGATGCGAGTGGAACTTTGTGGACATCAAAATTATTATGCAAATTGAAATATTGGTATGCCCGGTATATCCATCCATCCAGATCAGTACTATTGAAGCGAGGAAATTCAAGCTTCGTCCCACGAAAATTGTTGGAAGAAGAGAACCCAGTGGCTACAGAAGATTCTGGCTGTCGGTTATTGTTCATGGCTGAAGCTAAAGATGGAGGCTGAGAAATTTTTCATCTAGATCTTGGATTTTGGTTTTGAGGGTTGTAATTTCTTTCTCCATGATTTGTGCTCCTACACAGGTGACAACCATAACCAGGAGTTTTTTTTTTTAATGGGTAGAAAAACAAAAATGGAAACTGTTTTAGTAAAGGAAAATTTGGATTTGGCAAAAACTCGGATGGGTAATTTGGGTTTGACTAAGTTTTGGACACTTTCTGTTGGACAGGAAATAAGAAAATGGGGATTTTAGAAGTGGGATGAAAGAATGAGAAAATTTTGTAGAGAGGGAGAAAGAAGCAAAAATAGGAAATGAACACTGTGGTAAAATTTGAAGGTGAGTGGGTGAAAATTGAAGAAGTTATGGAAAACCCTAAAAATAGACAAATGTGGGATTTCTGGCTTTGGGAAGTGGAATTTGGGATAGGGTCCTCAAGAATGAAATATGTAGAATGGTTATGCAGGGGCGTTAGGGAAGTTTCAAGGGATCTGCAACGACGTGGAAGAGATAAAAAACAAATGGATCTGCAACGACGCGGAAGGGATCAACAATAGATGGATCTGAAAGGACGTGGAAGGGATCGGCAATAGATAGATCTGAAACGGAACGAAAGTGATCGACAACAGTTCTGGACAGAGGAAATCTGTGGTTTATCAGCTGAAAATAGATATGGACCCCGTATGCTCGGCTTCCTAACGGTTCATGGGATTCACTCGACCACCAATGTTGTCTGACGACTTGCGTATTGGGGAAGTACCCCTCACTCCACCGCTCAGGTAAAACTGATAACCGCTTTGCCACAAACGACAACTCTTGGTTTACCTCATGGGTGGGAACTAGTCAATCAAGTAGGGGTTGTTGCCCTTTTTGATGGCAGGTCCTCTCAATGGGTCAGCTACTTTGGGGTTCCTGTGGTACTCCTGTAATACCCCAATTTTGACTCTTATGAAATATTGGCTTTTAATGTAGATATTGTATACACGCGATGTATGTTTCCCTAGCGTGGAGCTCAAGGCCAAGGCCCCTCTAGTGTATGTTCATATTTTATTTAAAACAAGCAAGTATTTGATATTTTGATACCCATGTGCTATTAAGCCATGGAATATTGTAAATTGATGTAAATGTTAATATTTCAATAAAATACCAAAACTGGCTATGGAAGCAACCAATGAGAAGGGGGCCATGTGTATCCACTAGGGAGTGGTGAGGGGGTTGTGGGACTGAGCCATAAGCTGCCAAATTTCATTGTGAGAACCCATTTGACTTTCCTTGATGACATTTATTTCTGTTGTAAGGAAGTAGTTGAGGATTTCAGTCCATGGCTTCAATGGAGCATGGGCAGCCCAGAAATTTGTATTTGCAGGTATGAGCTCTGTTTTCTTGTACCACAAGCAACTCTACCTCATGGGAGTTGCTTCTTCGTCATCCCCATTCCATTGTGGAAGGGACCAGCATCATTTTCCATCCAAAAACGAATTGCCAGCAGGGAGAAAAACCAGAAATTGCAACTTTGAAAGAACCCACGTTTTGAAGAGCCAAAAATGCCCAGATTTGGTATTGGACAGTAAAATCAAATGGGGGATCTATAGATATGAACCCTGGGGCGAATTTGAGAATATTAGATACCCCGAAATCCATTGGAAAACCAGTGACGAGATTGATTTATTTGATGACAGAGTTCTGAGAAATCCAAGTATGAATGATAGAGCAGAGGTTGGGTTTGCTTGATAAACCCAATGAAGGCTAGAATATCAAAGAATTAATAGATGGACCTTTCTATTCCCATCCTGAAGAGCACTGGAGGGAAGGGACGCTTGAGGGACTGTGCAACAGAGAAGGGGACCTTCCTTGTGTTGGGTGTGGTAGGTATTGTGGGTGCCTTGACTGTTTGAATTAACTTGAGATGCCTGTAGCTCTGTGGTTGAGCTCACTGGCTTAGCATTTCCCTCCTCTATCTTCTTGTATGCTTGATAAACCCAACTGTGTGTTGGCTTAGCATAGCTGTTGAGTGAAACCATGGCTGTGAGTGAGCCCAGCTAGTTCCTCCTTAGTGGATACACAACCTAGCTCGGGGGTGATCTCTCAACTGAAAGAATACAAGCTGGACAGAGATCTATGGTTGGGTGGAACGTTGCTCTCACATAGCCAGTTGTTAGAAAACTTCATCTCAAAGATAAGTGTTCCCTGTGATGTAAATTATATGCATTATGTGTTTTGCAGTGTGTTAATTCTGGATGTTAATTATTCATGTAAATGAAATTGATATAAAATCTGTGAATGGCATGAGAATGGGATTGGTTCCATGTGTGAATGATTCATCATTTTCTTGGGTTAAATATGTTGATGCATTCCATTCTAGTTGTGTGTTAATATGTTTAATTCCGATGTGTAAATTAATTGTGCATCTAATTTTAAATGGCAAAATTTTATCATTATGGCTTTGGGGACGAATTAGACACCCCATGTTGCAGTCATGTTCCCTCCCTTGCATTGGACAAAGAGAAGGGGACGTGACAAATCCTCACAATGATTTTTAGGGCTTATGCCCAAGTACTTCCCACAGTTAAGCAGATAGGGATTATTCCTAGATCCGAACCTGCAACAAATGCGAAAAAAAAAATTTGACAGAAATTTCACCCAATGAGCCCAAGAAAGTGCTCTAATACCAGAAGTGAGGAACCTACAATAATTAATTGATAAAATGCACAATATATGAGATCACAGAATATTTTATTGATCGCAGGCCACTTCGAGGGGGCAACCTCCTTTGAGAAATCTCAATACAAATAACTTCACGGTGCCTTCATTGGCATCAACACAAACTTATATACTAGTCTATGCGGAAATACTATGAGTCAATACCATGGGACATATAATACTACGGGACGACTTACAAAGCATATGCGTCCAATACTATGGATCAATACTATGGGATAATACAAATTATGGATCAACAAATACTATGGTACATCTTACAAAGCATATACGTCCAACAAGTATATACTAACAAAGTAAATACATGGGTTCCTAACATTTGTATTGAGCTTGCTCAAAGGAGGTTGCCCCCTCGAAGTGGCCCGCGATCAATAAAAATATTTTTTGTTCTAATATATCATGCATTTTATCAATTAATTGTTGTAGTTTACTCACAACCGGGTTGAAACAAAATAAATCCTTCTCCATTTTCCCTAACTATGATCCATTTTCCAACATCTATATGAGGTAGAATCCATCCAATTACTTCCGAACACGGTAAAATATCTGGTCGGGTGGCAACTTTATGGAGACCGGATCTTTTAATATTTTGATACACCATCATCTCTTCAATGAATGCATCTGGCATGTTTTGATATTGAATGAGATGATATATTTCACCCCATTTAAATTTAGGGACACTCCTGGTCACCGCTCTAGTATCCTCATACATGGTTTCCATCAGGGTTTTTGGAACAACCTCAATGTCAGAATCTGATTCTACTACCTTGGGATTACATTTAGAATCTCTTCTTTGCATCTCTGAGTCCTAAGATGAACATAAATCAAATTTAAATATATAAGAATAATTCACTTTTAAAAATACTTCCTAGCAAATTGATAATGAACATAATATACATTGCAGATGTATGATTTTTCAATAGTTTTACAAAACAGAAGATTCATACTTCCATGACATCAAGTGTTTTTGGTTCTTATTCCCTAGAATCCTTCATATGCCATATTAACTATCAATTTAAGGAATTCAAGTCCATTATTTAAGCAGAGTATTTGATTGACTTGTGGTCTCAATAAAATATTTTCAATAAAGAAAAGTAAAAGATCAAACAAACTACCAATGGCGAGGGTAACCCTAAAACAAATAACTTCATTTAATCTGTGTTCTTCCGGAAAGGGTTTCCAAGTTAGTGCTTCATCATAGACACAGTCTGATATTCTACCCTATAGCATCAAATATCATGACTGCTACTACCTAATCCACATGCCCGTGCGGGTCTTCCATACCTTCATGGGTTTTTTTTAACCTAAGTGTCCATATAGAAAGTATAAGTATAAGCAAGCAGGTTAACCTATGACACCTAGGGTTAAATGCCCTTCCTGCACTGGAATATTTTCCCTAACTTATACTTAACAAGGAAAACTAGGGCAAGATAAGAGCATGGGGACTATCCATCCAATGGTTGGTTGGTCCTCACTTGCTCGAAAACTATTGGTCGTGAGCTCTCTTTATTCTAAAAAATAATATGTGTGTGTGTGTGTGTGTGTGTGTGTGTGTGTGATCAGAGCCTCAAGGCCATTCTTGCAACTAGGGAAAAAGAAAAGGAATAATATATAGTTGTAAAGAAAACACTTTCATAATCTGGATAGAAGAAATGTGAGAAACCTACCTAGTAGCGTGCGAGTGGTTGAATAGAAAAAACCAACGGGATTCTCTAGCATCCGGTGAGTGTTCCGCAAAAGTCGTTACAAATAATATTTGTGAAAGTGGTGTTAAAACTTTTATATATGCCTACCCAAACCTATTATTAAATGTGTTTCGATAATACGTGTGAAATGAGGTCCACTTACCCATTTCAGCATATTTCTCATTTTACACCAATAGCCTGTTTGAAACCTTGTGTCAGAGTACTTTTCTTTTCAGAAGTGAACTGTGTCAGCGAACTTTCTTTTGGTAGTGACATGTTTCGAAGTCATTTTCAATTTTATGCCGGTCTATTTGGGAATCGAAATGTTTTGGAGATATTTTACATTCGACAGCAAATAGTTTCCAAGTACTTTTTATGTCGATTTTGTTTCGCAGACCAGTTCCTTTGGCACCGATATGTTTCGGAAATGCGGGAAATGAGGGAATGAGGGATGAATAATGATTTTCTAACATAACTAGTTTCATTCCGCCGCAATCTGCAATGCGATGCGGAAATGCGGGAATGCGGAATGCGGAAACAATTTTCGAAAATAACCAATTTCATCCCCCCGCAATCCAGATTGCGATGCGAAAATGAGGAAACATGGAATGCGGAAATGCAGGAATGTGGAAACAATTTTCATAGAAAACCAATTTCATCCCCCCGCAACCTACAATGCAATGTGGAAACTAAACCCATTCCCACCGTTTCGACACAACTTCATATTTTTCTCCGATCGTTTCGGCAGAACATCTAATTATGCTCCTAAAAAAAATTTATTCAACAAAACCTAAGTATTTCGGTGTCCAACTCACAACTGCTCCCACCATTTCGGTGGAAAATCAAAAGTTATCCTGATTTAGAAAATTCCTTTTCTTTTGTCTTTCAAGAAAAAATCTAAGTTTAAAAAACGAGTAGAGCCAAGATGAAACAAACTCTGAGTAAAATCAAAAACTAAAGGAGGGGCCCTACAATTTTATAAAAATTTGGGGATCAGGTTGCAGGTGCAACATGCCTACAACCCTAGAAAAGTTGGCCCCAATGACAAGTCACCCAAGCATATACTACAATAATGATGAGAAAGTATAGAAATAAGACAACACAGTTCAAACTAATCCCCAAGGAAGCTTCATCAATTCATACATACTCTCATGTTCCCAATTTTGGCTAATTCAGTGACCATGGGTAAAAGGGGAAAAAATAACCCCTATGAAAAATAATTTCATTTTATTAAGCATGCATAGAATAAATTTTTTCCTAAGACAAGTGGAGAAATGAATTTTATTAATTTTAATTAATTTTGGTAATTATAAGTGATAATATGTGTGCAAGTGGGCCAAGAGGGCGCTCTCATGAGGATAAAGTTTCCAAATTAGAAATAAAAGCAAAAAATTAGCAAAAGAGGAAAAGTAGAGAAGGTGTAAGAACATGCCAAAAGAAGAAAAGTGGAAACAACCATAAAAAGCTAAGAAGGGCGCAGTTTCCAAAATGGAGCCCAGTTTACAAAGCAGGAAACAACTTGAGACAAGGAGGGCACAATTTCTAAAGGAAAGAAAGATTGTAAGGCAAAAGCAAGGAAGGTATACTCATTCATGGGTGGCCCATGTGGAAGGGTTCTCACAGGTCACCAAGTAGGTCAACTTGCTCAGCAGGTCACCATGACTTCTATAAAAGAAGCCAAGCAACTCCTATTCACATCTTTTGTCAAATTGATTTTATGTGTGAGCATTCTATGCTTCTCAAGGCAAGGTGATGCGCCCTAGCCAATCAATGGGAGATGAGTCCCATTCCTTCTATTCTACTTCTCTTCTCTAATATTCTCTAAGAATTTGAAGCCATGGATAGTTGATTTGCAGGTCCATATACTCCAATACTAAGAAGAACCCAAGCTTACAAGGAGTTATCATCATACAAGGTACATTATGTGGAAACAACGTTGAAGGGCCGCAATGGAGGTTTCAAATTCAAAACTTATGATCATTTATGGGTTTTGAGACATGTTCCATCGCGTCCAGAGGGATTTTTCCAGTAGGAAAAACTTTTGATCTCATCGAAAAAGGTGTCTGTATGACCAAGATACAACCATTCTCACCAGAGCCAAGGTTTCATGTGTTAAGGAGCGCACGTGTGAAGTTTCAATTCAGTTAATGCGCCCAGTGCAGCTCAGGAAGACCAGTGTGCCCTTCATCTTCAGATATTAGACCTGATATCATCCAGATATCAGATTCAGAACAGATACACATATTCTTCTCTTCCTCTTACACTCCTTCTCTCTTAGTGTGTAATATTTTCCTAACTTTGGAGGCTCTTTGTAATTCTGAATGAAATAAAATTATCAAGGATGTATTCTGGACTTCAAATTTTGACCTTTTGTTTCAATGAATATATATCCAAACCATTTAATGTTTCATAACATATTTTATTAATCCTTTAAGTCAGTTTGGGAATAAGGAATGCAAGACTATCTCAATGAGCAATTTTAAATAACTAGTTTTGTCATATTTTCTACAATTTACTGTCTATGCATCAGTTTTATATTCTGTAAGTTGTATGAGATAATTAAGATAGTATACAAGCCATACCAACACTTCCCCTAATTTTTTAGAAGCTTTTAACCCTGTTTGGAGGAATTTGTAAATATACTAGCTCAACGATCCCCAGTAGCGCACTTGTCCATTTGACCTCCAAATCCACTTGAATCCTCCCAAATTCATAGGAGCTATAATCCAGTGCATTCTATAGAGTTTTATGACTGTTATACCTCTATCACCATCTCTGTGAAACTCCCTAGTCTAGTATGCATATGATTGAAGGCCCAAGAAGCTTCGAAGTAGACATCGGACTTGCCTGATTGTTGAAAAGTAAAAGGCACCAGTGATTTGTGCATAGGGATCACTGTTCAGACCTGTTATACCTTTCTAATACACCTTCTTCATACAAAAACCAGAATCTAAAGTTACTGCTAGCATCCTTGACCTGTGAACCAGCATCAATACTTTTGCATTACACACTATAAAAAAAATGTTAAAATTTATTAATTAAAATTATGTTGTGGTTAGGAGTTTGAGTAGATATTCTGGCCTATTCTTGGCTGGAATATTACAGTGGTATCATAGCACTTTCCTTGGCTCATCCCATGGAAAGTAATTCTCAGTGGAAAAGTAGCCCAGAACTATCTTCAAGTTGCAGTTGTGGAATTAGTTACAGTCATGGAAGATTTAGACCTTGTGTTGTATGAGGGAGAAGAAATTATCTACATTGATGGAGGATTACCCAGAGATGAGGATGGTTAAATTCTTTACCATATATATAGATACCAATGGGATTAACCATCGATGGAAAAACCTAAGAAAGATATGACAGAAATGATATCTGCAATTGAAAATTTGCCCCACCACTATCAGGAGTACCTAGCCTTGGGGAAAGAGATTGGTAAGGCCATTTCTTTCAGAGATTATTTTTAATGTAGATTTGGATTTGAGCTCAAGGAGGTATATTGGTATTCAATAAAGAGAATCAAAATACTCATAGAGAAACCAAGTTGTTCTACCTCTGTGAGTAAAGAAGAGGGAATACAAAATCAGCCAACCGCATCCACTAGCTTCATAAGATTGTTTGGATTTTCTTCAAGCAGGTTTTCCAAAGGGGGTAAGCATGAATAATCCATCACCATTTCTGCTAAGGAACAAAAAATTATGTATTGGAGAGTATATACTAATGGATTCCAAGAAGAGGCATCTACTAATAGTTTCTCAAATTTTGAAGAAAGATCTATTGATGACTATTGTGAAGAGGTACCTATTGATGGATTCCTAAGCTTTGAGGAGATATCTTCTGAGGGATGTCCTTCTCTCTATATGGGTGACATAGAGATACAAATTGATGATATTTCTGCAAGTACAAGTTCACCTAACACTGAATAATATGAATTCCTTGCATTTGAGGAAGAAGTCACAGTATCAACCTAAAAATCACCACCTAAGCTACAAGAGGTTGATCCATTGGTAAATGATGAGGAGGTAGATTCTCAACTTTTCCATTTTTAAAGGCCACTCAAGATGAATGAAAAAGTATCAAGGAGGCCTTACACATTCTCCATGACACACATGTTTCAGTCTCACAATCTTGTTGGAAAGCTGCTTCATTGGAAGATTCAACTTTCCTTGAAGCCATGGAGGATATTCAGAGAGCAATGTCTACAATCCAAGGTAATTTCTTAGATATGCTTTCTGACAAAAATTATCTTCTTGAGCTTGTGTATTTGTTACATGGGGAATCCTTAAAGGATTAAGAGGATATTTGCAATCTTACAAAATAAGTGATGACCACCCAAGATTCCTTGCAGAGCACTCAATGTGCACTCCAAGAATCTAAGATGGAGACAGTGCAACTTCATGAAAAGTTGCAAAGATCACACCTTCCCTTCTACACACAATTAAGCCATATTCACTTGGTTGATTGCATTCTTGATCATATGGATGACCCTCATGAGATGGTGGATCATGAGGATCATTTTATTTTTCATGTGCTTGAGCAGTGTCTAGAGCAGTCTAATGAGAATCGAGCACTTGATCTTTCCCAGAGTGAACCTGAGTTGTTCCTTGGAGAGAGTCACTCTTCCATGGAGGAGTTGGATGAGATCATCTCTTTTGGAACAGCTAGTAATGAATAAGATGAAGCCATAAGTTTGAGGAATGAGAGTTACAGAGATATGAGGTTGGTACATAGTTCTTTCCTCCATATCCTAGATTCAACCACATCAAGTGAGGATGAACATTGGGTGAAGACGTTTTTCTGGTTGGTACCACATGTGGAGCAAGAGGTTCCCAAACATTTCCAAAATGACTGGGTAAATGCACCATTTTCTACCCAAAAACATCCAAGGAAGCCACTTTCATTCCTTGATGCCTCTTTCTTTCACTTGCACCAATTGAGTGAACCCAATGGCAAAGAGTTGAGCCATTGGAATTGTGCACTAGTACCATGCCTGGGAGATCATGAGATTTATATAAATGAGGAAGATTCATGGATGGAGAAGATGCATGAATGAATTTAACCCAGGACCAGCAACCATCATGATGATCTCAATCCATTGGGATCAAGCAGTAGAAAATTCTATCCACCGATGGATAGATGCATCTCACAGTTTGAGATTCTAGGAGGTAAAAGATTTTTTTGTAAATTTATTGATGCTCCTAACACTGACATGTTTTGTGACTAGCATTAGAGGCACATATTGCTTCCATTTGATTCCATTCATCCACATATGTATTGGGTGGAAGATTACATGTCAGACATGGAATCTCCCTGCAGAAAATTTTATGCTCATGATAAGGGAAAGGAAGCTAAGCAAGCAAGTTTCCAAGAGAAGTTAATGAAACATTTATCTTGCAGAATGTGGCATATGTGGAGGGAATCCACATACTTGGATGGATGCTTTCACCCTTTGGCCAATGGCACAGAGTTGAGCCATTGGTTGATTTCACTTGGGGAAGCACTTTGCTTCCCACTTAATTTGATTGGATGGATTGTCTTTTCACTTTTTTTTTTTATGGAAAGGCACATGTTTGACCCTACTGATTACATGGATGGAGATTTTTATGACATACATTACACTTCAAGTAAGCAGGATGAGCATCGATGGTTTCTATATGATGCTCTTAGTATTTTTGGATGGACATGGTGTTTGTATGATTCCTATCTTTCTCATGATTGGATAAGGGACTTCCACCCTCGTCATTTGAGCTATAGTAATGACATTTTTTATTCTTGTGTGAATGGGTCACGTGAGAACTTTCTTGTTGGATTGGATGAGGTTTGGCCTCACTCTTTGGAGGCATATTTGGTGGTGCATAGTCTTTCCCTGATTGGGTCCTGCCATGGAGAGTTGCATATCTTGATTGAGGGGCCCTCAAAGTTTAAGAGTTGCATTGGAAAGGATGATTTTCCAATGTGGTGGTATGATGTTTTCATCCTTCCTAGCATTTCCTTTGATGATGAATTGTTCTTGTTACTAATGTTTGGTGAGATGCAGTATGATCAGTGGGATCCTAGTATTCCATGGGAGGACATTTTTCCACACATGACACTGCTACCTGGAAACTTGCAGTTGAAGCAGTGGGATTCAGGCATTATTTGTTTGATATATTTTGTTGGATGGTATTCATATGCATGGGAATGTCATACAAGCAAAGGGATCCTAGAATTGTTTTTTTTTAGAGATGATTATGATCAGAGTAGTGCAGTGAAAGCATGATGGACTCTTGGGATATTTTGCTTGAGAACAAGCAAATTTTTGGGAGGGAGGACTGTCATGTCCCCAATTTTGGCTAATTCAGTGACCATGGGTAAAAGGGGACAAAATAACCCTAAGGAAAATAATTTTATTTTATTAAGCATGCATAGAATAAATTTTACCTAAGTCAAGTGGAGAAATGAATTTTATTAATTTTAATTAATTTTGGTAATTAGAATTGATAATATTTATGCAAGTGGGCCAAGAGGGTTCCCTCATGAGCATAAGGTTTCCAAATTAGAACTGGAAGCAAAAAATTAGCAAAAGAGGAAAAGCAGAGAAGGTGTAAGAACATGCCAAAAGCAGAAAAGTGGAAACAACCAGAAAAAGATAAGGAGGGTGTAGTTTCCAAAATGGATCCCAGTTTACAAAGAAGGAAACTTTTACAAAGCATGAAACAACTTGAGACAAGGAGGGAAGAGTTTCTGAAGGAGAGAAATCTTGTAAGGAAAAAGCAAGGAAAGTCTACTCATTCATGGGTGGCCCATGTGGAAGGGTTCTCACAGGTCACCAAGAATGTCAAATTTATCAGAAGGTCACCATGACTTCTATAAAATAATCCAAGCAACTCCTATTCACATCTTTTGTCAAATTGATTTTATGTGTGAGCATTCTATGCTTCTCAAGGCAAGGTGATGCGCCCTAGCCACTGAATGGGAGATGAGCCCCATTCCTTCTATTCTACTTCTCTTCTCTAATATTCTCTCAGAATTTGCAAGCATGTAGAGTTTATTTTGAGGTCCATATACTCCAATACTAAGAAGAACCCAAGCTTACAAGGAGTTATCATCATACAGGGTATGTTCAACGGAAACAACGTTGAAGGGATGAAATGGAGGTATCGGGTTCAACACTTATGATCATTTCTGGGTTGTAAGACCTGTTCCATTGTGTCCATACATACATTCCCAGCAGAAAACACTTTTTGTCTCATCGAAAAACGTGTCTGGATTACCAAGATACAACGATTCTCACTAGAGCCAAGGTTTCATGTGTTAAGGAGCGCACGCGTGAAGTTTTAGTTCAGTGAATGCACCCATTGCAGCTTAGGAAGACCAATGCACCCTTCATCTTTATATATCAGACCTACTATCATCTAGATATCAGATACATAACAGATCCACATCTTCTTCTCTTCCTCTTACACTCCTTCTCTCTCAGTGTGTAAGATTTTCCTAGCTTTGGAGGCTCTTTGTAATTCTGAATGAAATAAAATATCAAGGATGTATTATGGAATTCAAATTTCGACCTGTTGATTTCAATGAATATATATTTGAACCATTTAATGTTTTAGAACAGAGTTTATTAATCCTTTAAGGAGGTTTGGGAATAAGGAATGCAAGACTAGCTCAATGAGAAATTTTAAATAACTAGTTTTGGAATATTTTCTACAATTTATTGTATGTGCATCAGTTTTATATTATGTAAGTTGTATGAGATAATTAAGATAGTATTCAATCCATCCCAACACGTCCCCTAAGTTTTTGGAATATTTTAACCATTTTTGGAGGAATATGTAAATCTACTATCTCAACAATCCTCGGTAGCGCACTTGTCCATTTGACCTCCAAATCCACCTGAATCCTACCAAATTCATAGGAACTCTATTCCAGTGCATTATATAGAGTTTTCTGACTATTATACCTCTGTCACCATCCCTATGAAACTCCCCATTCTAGTATGCATATGCTGGAAGGCCCAGGAAGCTTCGAAGTAGACATCAGACTTGTTTGATTGTTGAAAAGTAAAAGAAACCAGTGCTTTGTGAATAGGGCTCACTGTTCAAACCTGTTATACCTTTCTACTGCACCTTCATAATACAAAAACCATAATCTAAATTTACTCCTGCCATCCTTGACCTGTGAACCAGCATCAGTACTTTTGCACTGCACACTATAAAAAATTGTTAAAATTTATTAATTAAAATTCTGCTGTGGTTAGGAGTTTTAGTAGATATTCTAGCCTATTCTTGGATGGAATATTACACATATCCACACACACATGTTCATGACCTTTACTTCATATCCTTATGTGACAATTCTTAGTTGGTAGTACCATGGTTAGAATTCACAATGCCAGTTAGAATTTAAATATATGTGTTGGTCTTATAGGAATACACTGTTCACAACTTGTTCCTTCACTTTGAAGAATGGTTGTCCTTGATGCCAAATGCTGAAAATATGCTTGTAATATCCTTATCCTTTTGTATAACATGAACAATCACCATACTTGTCCAAGAACAATATCTATAATATCCCTCATGTACAACCTAGATGGATATAAAATATAGCTCTAGAAAATTAGAAGTTCATAAGATGTTCTATGGAATCTATCTACCATGTGGCATGTTCTACCAATAATAAACCGTTTCAAAATGTCCTATCATATTACTCATGTCTATTTATATAATAAGCAGAAAAATAATTCCCATTGTAGTCATGATGGGATGGGCCCCATACATTCTATAGTTAGTTTCACAGTTATTTAGGATTCCATCTATAATGTGACATGCACACCTTCTTAAGGGAGTTGAAAGGCACATCGGTTTACCTATAATTATTTAGTATAAAATAATTATCAATTCAACAATCCTTAAAAGGAATAGTGGAACACTGGTATAGGTATTTCCAAAGCTTTGAATGTCCATAAGAAACTTGTACTCATTCATATTTTCTACTCAAAAGGTTGGTTTGTGTCATTCTTTGTCCCCTACAATTGAATCATTTTGAGTTCAAACCAACTCTATCATTTACATTTATAAGAGGCAATGTTTCAGACTTCCCCCTTCCTTATATCTATTTCGGGTCTTTGACTCTTAGGATTTGTCGGGGTATTGTTAAGATTTCAATCATTTCATAGAGCTATTTAATCTTATCTATCTATAGTTCTTACAAGTTGTGTGCATGTCTAATATTTCATGCTTTATATCTATTGAACTAATTTCCTAAATTTATATTAAGCACAAAGACCAATCCCACATTTGAAATTCATAGGAGGTATGTTTGTTTTTCTTGGAGATAAATAGGTAGGCCATTTATATATATAAGAAGCGAAGAAATGGATTGAACATGCAGGATATGACATCAAATAAAATGAAAATAAATTATATATTTTGAATCATTGAGTGCCTATAAACACCTATACTAAATCTAGAAGGTTTCCCTGTGATAGAGATTTGCAATCAAATACCTTAACCCACTGTAGTCAATGCTTTGTTTGGTAGACCATGACCATTTATGAGAAAAACATCAGTATCACCAAGAGATCTTCCCATGTCAAGTATTCTTCTAAGCATCTACCAAAAGATAAAAAATGGTCAGAAATTGATGTAATGCAAGAGAACATTATGAAATGGTCAGAAATTGATGTAATGCAAGAGAACATTATGGTGGATAGGATGAAGTTGAACACAGCCTCAGTATCTTTAATTTCGAAATATGTATTTGTTTAGGAGATGGATTAATAACTTATTTTTATGTTGTCCTTGTACCAGTCAACTATTAGCAAAGTGATATGACCATCAGGAGTAATGGAATAATGATTAGGATCGTACTAGCTACATTTTTTCCTTCAAACCCCCCTGATGTTTTATGCATATACAAATATGGAGCATAGTAGTAGTTTGCTATCCATTCCTTCACCTAGAACTTGTATGCAAAGTTATTTATTGGTGGTAAATTAGATTTTAGGGTTCCTGCATTACATATAATTCAATGCCAGTAGATTATCAGTTTGTTGTACTGTTTAGTTAATAGTTATTTATTGGATATTTTCTCTTCTTTTACTTTTAAGATCTTATTATTCCATATGAAGTGGAAATTGGCCAACGTTTGCATAGGTGTGTGGATATGTGTCCATTAATTCATATTTAAAAACACTATATTATAATATTTTGTGATCATTATTATCTTTCTGAATTAAAACTGAACTTACCCTCCATGAAAGAGGTGAAAACAACATAAATTTCCTTCTCAAGAGATGAAATCGGTAATAAACATTAGGGGAGTTTTGAGGTAAAAAATAGGCCTCAAAACAAATAATGTACCATAAAAATTCACTTTATAAAAACCAATAGGATTCAAGATGATGATGTCAACCATAAGGGTAAAATTTGTAAAACAAATTGGAGGGAAAAAGAAAAAAACTACTTTTTCTTATCGTATTTTTGACAGATTTCCTTAACGGTTTACCCAAATTTCAAGTTTGGGATCCACATCCAACGAGTTCCCAAACTTGAAATTTGGTTAAACCGTTAAGGAGATATGTCAAAAATATGATAAGAAAATGTAGTTTTTATTTTTCCTCTCTAAAATTTAGAACTCTTATTTTATTATTAAAAATATTATTTATTATTTCCCTTAGGAGGCCCATTTTAGACCTCAAAAATCCCCTAATGAGAGATTCCTGCACAAAGATGTCAACTGCTATGTTTATGGTAACTCTTGCACAATTTACTACAATAGAAGATGATTGTGTCTACCATAAAGGTGAATTTCAACCTACAGATTCTACTATTAATAGCCATAATTATCATGAAGAAGATGCATGAAACGATGGGGAAATTGGTGGCCTCCATGTTTATATAGCCACAATACTTTGATAAGGTCCAACATAGTATGATACAATGGTAGCCTACATTAATTGTAGGAAGGACAACTTGTCTTATATGTAAGGTGTTGGGTTTCATGATCTCAATTGATAAACTTTTATTGGGAAGGTTGTAACTTCTCAAACATGACATGAAATTCAACACTATTTGTTTCCTTGGAATGTAAAAATATAGCCAGTTTGTTTTAGTGACAAAAGTCAAGAATCCATACTTCGGATCAGTATTGAGCAAACTATAAGCTTTCAAATTTAAGGTTAATAATCAATCCATGTTTCAATGCAAACAATTAGCGTACATATATTTCTTCCTTATTAAATTATCCCTTTATTTAGTTTTTGCATAATTGTAATATTGCACAAACCAATTCTCAGTGGTTTGTTATCCTTTATTTATGGTTGTGGCAAGTAGGGTTCAAGACCTTGTAAAATATTTTTGTTTTAGAATATTATTGTATTTTCATATTTACCTTCCTTTATTTTGCACTTAGTTTCATTTATGCTATCCAAATATTTGTGACACTACCTTATGGGAATCATGAACTACATTAGAATACAAGATTCCAATGACGTCATTTAAAAGTTAATTACAACAATAATATTGGAAATAGGATAACCTGCCATCTTGAGTCTTTATCTTCAATCTTTGATCGATAGTCCATGCTTCTTTCTTATTCATATCATGTTCTATACTTAATTATATTATGCATTAGGCATTTAATTCCTCCTCCAGTTTACCATTTTTTGCATCACATCATGGAATCAAATAGATGATGTATTTTATAATATATTTCATTTAATTATTATACATGTATTTTTTGTATGGGTGGTAAGTGGCGGATACAAATGAAAAAAAAATTCTAATGTTTGATGGTATATTAGTTTGTATCTACCATTTAGTATGTTTTTCTGACCTTTATGTTGGTTTAGCAGGACCATCTCTTTTGCATGGAATCTCATAATCGGCAGGAACATCCCTTTTGCATGGAGCCTCATAACTATAGGATTTTTAGAGCAGTCACTTTTTGGGGTAACTTTTATCATTTTACCTCCTTAACAAGGTATTTAACTTTTTTGGTCAATGTCTTGTATTTTAAACTACTAGATATATCAATTTCAAACCATTACAATGTTAAATCCTGGCATTGAAGGATCTTAGTTTACTTATCTAAGAGCTATCTGGATAAAGAATTCTTGCATCTTGATTATAAAGTGTATATCATATATTCAATATTTTCCTTGAAGCAATGTACTACTAGGATTTTCGATGTATGATATTGTGGTTATCACTTCCTGTACTGTAATCTCTAGAAATGTTCTCTAGGATTTTAGGATTGAAAAATGTAGTGGTCTGTAGTGCTCTTAAGGATAACCCTAGAGGTTTGAAAAATCATGGAAAAATCTAACTAGAGCACATAGGAGAGTGTGTTCTCTTTTTTTAAGCCATCGAGGAAAATGCTCTCATTATTTGGGAATTGGAGGAGATGAAATTAGCTTCTATTGGTTGGAAACGTTAAGGAAGTACACCATCTCATGCTTTATGTAAACTTCATTATGATACTTTTGGGTCTCTCTTTTCCAGTATTTGTAATATTTTAATGCATTGGCCAATCATGACTCTTGATATTATTTTTTAAACAAAATATATAATTCCCTTCAATTGATTGAATTTTTTTGTTTGTGTGATTCATGGCAATATGGTTTTTCAAAGGACTTGCAGATATTCTGAGAAGAAAGGAAAATATTTCCATTCAACTAGTATGGAAAAAAGAAGTTTATCTACATGGTTAGGATATTTGAGGCATGGATCATCTCTTATGGGTTTAAGTTCTGGCATGTTAGATAATTAGATGTCTAGGATATGGCATGTTAGGTTCAATGGACTCTTTGTAGTGTTGATATTTTCATATTCTCAATATCATTGTTACACCAACTAGTGGTCCTAGGTGAACCTCATTTGGAAATAGTAGTTTTTTTTTAAATTCTCCAATTATGTCGCATATTTGATGGCACCTCCAGTAAATCCGACGACGTTGCCATACCTTCAACGGAAAATATCATCGTACTTTGTAATCTGTCTGTGGTTACATCTGTCACAACTTCAACGCCACCTTCATCGGATATCCGACAAAACCTCCAGTAAATCCGACGACGTTTCCATACCTCTGATGGAAAATGTCCTTAGACTTTGTCATATGTTTGTGGTTACATCTGTCACAACTTCAACGCCTCCATTGTCAGATATCCGACCTTTCCCTATGTAAATTATGTCGTAAATATGACGTATTCTTGGTGGGATATCCGACCTTTCCCTATGTAACTTATGTTGGATATCCGACGGAAATTTGGTCGGCTATGCAATGTTTATATTAAAATATTTGTGTCGGTTAATTGAAATTGTAGTGTCGGATATCCAACGAGAGATTATTGTTGTCGGATATCTGTCGAAGTTTCTCCGACGTTTAAAAAAAGAAAGGTTTATCGGATGGTCGACGGAGTGATGTCAAAATGAAGACATATGTGCCGTCGGATTTTGGGTTTAAATTTTTCTGTGAAAGGATTAAGGTGTTGATAATTGACAACGGAGGAGAGTTCTGTGGAAAAATGTTTACCAGTTATGTATACAACACGGTATAGATCGACAAAACACAACTCCATATATGCCTCTACAGAACATATTTATTTAAAGGATGAACAAGGCGTTGATGGAGAAAGCTAGGAGCATGCTCAGTGGT
This sequence comes from Larix kaempferi, assembly GCA_027924585.1. NCBI lineage: Eukaryota > Viridiplantae > Streptophyta > Pinopsida > Pinales > Pinaceae > Larix > Larix kaempferi. The sequence goes on along the minus strand of BSBM01001666.1, from coordinate 149,148 downwards.
GTAGGAATCACACACGAATTCTGGGTAGAGTAAGTTTACACAGCATGTTACTTGGTTAATAGGTCGCCATCTATGGATCTGGTATACAAGACTCCATATGAGGCATGGGTTGGTAATAATCCCTATATTACACATCTCAGAGTGTTTGGGTGTGATATTGGAATATTCTCACCATCATTTTTTATATTTGCATCCATGCATGCATCCAGTCATCAGTATGGTAGTCTCCCTAACACCTGGAGCCTATGTTCAGCCCCATAGAGCCTGTTTTTAGCCCTCAGTATCCCTCCTACCTACCTAGTGCGCCTTGTTTTCCTCACCTGGATGACAAATGCACCCTTCTACACCTACTTGGATTCCAACAGCCAGTTGCAACATTGATTGCCCAGTTCTTGCATTTATTGCTCAATTTAACTTCATGTAGCTTCCATTTGTTTGTATCGGAGTGCCACTTGACCTACTGACAGCCTCATGCACTCTCCTTGGAGTCTCTTTCCCTTGATTTGTGCTCACATGACTCAGTTAGACTCATTTGACTGATATTTGACTATTTGTGACTACTACCACTGATTGGGTGAGGTATCCAATGCTATCCAAGCCACACATTGAGGAGAATTCAAATGACCTTATGTGTATTCGAATTAATTTGATTGTATTGAGTTATTATTCAATTTCACAGTGCCAACTTACAGCTAATGTATGATTATACTGCTGATTTTACCATTTCTGATTTTATGAGTGAATATTGATTCAATTCTTCTTCTTCTTCTTTTCTACAATTTTTGAGTGAGATTAGTGAGATTTACTCTAGCTCTGTGATCTATCCTGTAAAATATCACATGGTATCAGAGCTGGACTCAGCTATTCGAATTGCAGCAGCAGCAGTTGCAGCAATTCATTGAGCAGTTGTCTTTCATTGATCACCAGAAGCCTCTGGATTTCCACTGCAATTCCTAGTGCAACTGTATTGAATTCACTGGAGCAATCCAGTGAGGTCTATCCAAGTGTGAAGGGTCCGATCGCATGTTCTCATTGTCCTAAGGCAGTTTTCAATTCGAAATTGCAGCAAATATCTATCAACAATCTTATTTTTTTTGCAGGTTATCTCCTTCTTCAATTCAAATTCAGCAGTATCAATGGATCTAAAACTGAACTCGTTCAATTATTTCGAATGGAAAGCCAATATGGACATCTTCATGAACTCCAAAATTATTTCTAGAGTATTGAATGGCACTGTAGTTGAACCCACTAGTGCAGTTGAGAAATCTAAGTACTTGGATAAACTTGATGAAGCGGTAGGACTGATGCTCCGTAGCATTTCCGAAGACCTCCATTTTCATGTCATAGATATGAAGACTCCAAAAGAATTTTGCGACAAGCTCGAATCTCTTCTTGGTCATAAAGATGACTTGAAAGGTCACAAGTTGTAAAATGAGCTCATATCCTTGAGCCCCTGCAGTTTCAACTGCATCACTGAGTTTCTAAACAAGTTCAAAAATCGGATTTGACAGTTGAAGAGATATGGGATTGAGAAAGAAGAGAATCAACTCATCCTTTCCATACTATCAAAACCCGGCCCTGAATACTCAGTATTTGTCTCTACCTTCCATTTAGCGAAGCTGTCCATCCCAAAATGGAATTTTCCCACACTTGAGAAGGAGAAGTTAGTTCATATGGGAATGATAAAACCCAAGTTGGATTCAGCACTTGCTGCTACTGAAATGAAGAGAGTGAATGGCAAGGGAAAGCAAAAAAAAATTGAAAGAAATTCGAATGAGTATAAGCAGAAGGAGGCCCCAAACCAGTCAGAAGGAGTTTCAAACTCCAAGAAAGACAAGAAAAATCATAAGGGGAAATCCAAATGTACTTATTGCAATAGATGATTTCATCCTAAGAGTTCATGTATGAAGAATACCATATATCTCATGGATTCACTTCATGAAAAGAATAACCTTCCATTACCTGCATGTGCTAGGAAGAAAGAAGGTGAACCATAAAGATCTGAGGACAAAGAGAGATGCCATGCTCTCATGGTAGGTGCATCAACACAATCCTCCTTCATCATAGATTCAGGAGCATCAAGACACATGTATTCCTCCAAAGATCTCTTTACTGGTTTTGAATCCACTGTTGGAACTTCCATCATGTTAGGGAATGATTCCGAGGTCTCCTCTGAGGGGATTGGAAGAATCAAACTTGATCATGGGTACTTCTCAGATGTGCTCTATGTCCCTACACTCCTTTCTAATCTACTTTCAGTCTACCATATGACCCACACTGGAGATCCCAAGAGGGTGATCTTCTCTCCAAATGAGGTCGAAATCCAAGACATGTTATCAGGATCTACCATTGAAAAACGTGTTGAAAACCACAAGTCCAAACTCTATGAGGTCTCCCACTTTCTACCTCCCTCTACATAGTCTTCTCTTCACACTCATGCAAATGAAGAGAGTAGGCTATGGCATGAAATATTTTGGCATCTCAACTACAAGTACCTGCAAGATATGCATACTCAAGAGATGGTTGAAGGACAACCCAAAGTCAAGTTTTCCAAGGGTGTGACTATAAGGGTTGCTTAATGGGAAAGCATCCAGAAACGAAGTTTGAGAAAGGGAAGGAAAGGAGAGCCTCTCAACCTCTAGATCTGATTCATAATGATGTTGCAGGGCCATTTCCATATCTATGTTTGAACAAGGCAAGGTATATTATTACTTTTATTGATGATTATTCAAGATTTACATGGGTATACTTTCTTAGATTAAAATCGGAAGTTTTTGGATACTTTAATTTTTTCAAGCCTTTTGCAGAAAAGTTTTCAGATAGAAAGATCAAGGCCATTCGTACTGATAATGGAGGAGAATACATCAAAAGTGGCTTTCAAACCTTTTGTGTTGAAGAAGGCATTGAGATGCAGCATATTGTTCCTTACACACCACAGCAACATGGTGTTGCAAAGAGAAAGAACAAAACATTAAAAGAGATCGTATTCTTCATGCTAAAATCGAAAGGGTTGCACCCTAGTCTTTGTGAAGAAGCCATCAACTGTGCTTCCTACCTTCAAAACAGATTTCCTCACAAAGGACTCAAATATATGACTCCTTTCGAAGCAGGGATGGGACACAAACCTATTGTATCTCATCTCTAAGTTTTTGGATCCAGAGCATGGGAAAGGATTCCAACGGAGAAAAGGAGAGCCCTAGATCCACAAAGCAGAGAGTGTATTATGGTGGTTTATGAATTGAGTGCAAAATCCTACAACCTTCTTGATTCTTCTACTATGAAAACATTCCTTGATAGGAGTGTACAGTTTGAGGAATGGCCATTTCATGATGCTCATCCTGTTGAGAAAGAGAGCTTTCCTACCACACCACCACTGCTTGATGAGCAAGAGAGCGAAGCTTCATCTCATGAGAGTTCAGATTATGAATCTGAAAGTGAATATGATGAAGAGCGAACGTTAGATCCAGATCCACAAGAACCTGAAGATCTAGCACCTGACAGTGAAGATGAGTGAATGGAAGACCAAGATCCATATCTATAGCCTACAGATCCTCCTCTTCCTATATGGGAAGCCACTACTCTTAGATCTATCGGAGATCTTGTTGGTGATCCACTTGATCAAATGAGAACCAGATCTGATTTTCAGAATGGAAGGTTTCTGTCCTTCTCAAATTACTAATCCATTTCTTTCCAATAGATCTTTCTTTGGTGGAGAAGTCCACTTACCTTTTAGGGTGAGTGATGTACATGATTGATTACCTTCTACAGTCTATCTTGAGGGGGGGATTTCTTCCCACTGGATTTTCCCTCTTTCCTCACTTTATTTATTTATATTGGTGTACAGGGTGACCTTTTGTCTCAGTTACCACGGCCCTACTAGTTTTTAGTTACTTCCTCATAGTTTGGATTGCAGGGGGGTGTTAGAATATTCTCACCATCATTTTTTATATTTGCATGCATTCTACATGCATGCATTCTGCATGCATCAAGTCATCAGTATGGTAGTCTCCCCAACACCTGGAGGCTATGTTCATCCCCCTAGAGCCTGTTTTTAGCCCTCAGTAGCCCTCCTACCTACCTAGTGCGCCTTGTTTTCCTCACCTGGATGAAAAATGCGCCCTACTACACCTACTTGGATCCCAACAGTCAGTTGCAGCATTGATTGCCCAATTCTTTCATTTATTGCTCAGTTTAACTTCCTGTAGCTTCTAGCTGTCTGTATCAGAGTGCCACTTGACCTACTGACAACCTCATGTGCCCTCCTTGGAGTCTCCTTCCCTTGATTTGTGCTCACATGACTCAGTTAGACTCATTTTACTAATATTTGACTATTTGTGACTACACTACAACAAAATATCCCTTTAGGGGCGGTTTTGGCTTGCAGGGGTCTTGGTAAACCCCCCCCTAAAAAAAATTTCAGACCTTTGGAGGCGGTCTTTTAAAACCACCCCTAAAAGTCATGGAAATTGGACTTTTGGGGGCGGTTTTTCTAAATCCACCCCCAAAAGTCCTGAAATTTTACTTTTGGGGGCAGTTTTTGGAAACCCCCCCCTAAAAGCCCAATTCTCATAACTTTTGGGGGCGGTTTGTCAAAACCCCCCCTAAAAGTCATGAGAATTGAACTTTTGGAGGTAGTTTTTTCTGAACCCCCTTTAAAAGTCATGAGAATTGAACTTTTGGAGGCGGTTGTTTGAAAACCCACCCTAAAATCCCAATTCTCATAAATTTTGGGGGCGGTTTGTCAAAACCCCCCCTAAAAGTCATGAGAATTGAACTTTGGGAGGCGGTTTGTTTGGAACCCCCCTTAAAAGTCATGAGAATTGAACTTTTGGAGGCAGTTGTTTGAAGACCTCCCCTAAAAGCCCAATTCTCAAGAATTTTGGGGGCGGTTCTAAAAAGACCCCCCCAAAGGTTTTTTTGAACGCAGTTATTTAAAATCCCCCCCAAAAGTCATGAGAATTCTCATGACTTTTGGGGGGGATTTTAAATAACTGCCTTCAAAAAAACCTTTCGGGGGGTCTTTTTAGAACCGCCCCCATTCTCATGACTTTTGTGGGGGGTTTAAATAACCGCCTTAAAAAACACCTTTAGGGGGGGGTCTTTTTAGAACCTCCCCTAAATTAATTCAAGTGTTTAATGTACATAGAACTCTACAATGCTAGGTGTTATCATGCCACTTTCTCTTGCTTGTGACACTTAATAGTTTTGTAATGAATGTGTCACAAATCAAATTTTATTGTAGAATATAATCATAAAAACCATGGAAAATGGGATAATTAAGCATTACTGAACTTCAAATTTGACCATTTTGGATAATTATTTGTCCCTCCCAGCTTGCATGAGGCATGCAATCGCTTTGTATTCCTTTGTGAAACAAAAAATCACTATCACAACAAGAAATCATCAATTTCATACTTGTGGCTTTGTTTCCTAGAAAACAACCCAATTAGTGTCAACTATGTTTCCCATCCTCGCATGAGGCATGCAACTTCTCTTTATTCCTCAATGAAGCATACAATTATTGTTACAACAAGAAGTCATCAATGTCATACTTGTGGCTAATTTGTTTCCTAGACGACAACGCAATTAATGTCAACAACTAGTGCTTTCATTTTATAAAGAATCATGCCATATTTTGACTTGGCCCACTATCCTTAGCTATTGAATTTTAGCTTTTGCTTGGTGAGACACAAACAAATGTTGATCCACTTTCTCATCAACTTGTGAAATCTAATTGACTTTTTGTTCTTTTTGAGTTGGGTAAAAAAGTTGGTTTGCCTTATCATATTGTAGTAGCATAATTTTATGTTAGAGCATTTATGTTGGTTTTCTCTAAACTTTGTTATGTTCATCCAATTTTACATGGATATGTTCTTCCTATTGGAAATTAGTACCAACATCCAATTACCTAGTTTGGTGCTCCTATGATGTATCTTGTACTTCTTGAAAAACCTACTTTATTTGGAATAATCATTACTCTATAAGATGGACTATCTCTAAAAAGAGGACAACTACGACCTTCATAGGAGTGGAAACTAATCGTAGGATGCGTCTAACTTGTTTATGCCAATGTGTTGCATCCTTGTAATGTGTATGGATTCATTGAACCCAACTTATATATAATATATAATATTATATGTTTATTTTTAATATATAAATAATATATAATATTATATTATATCCCTAAGATTAAGAAAGTGGGACCTAGACCACCCAAGTTGGTATAGAACATACTTTAGGGAGGCTATGGATATGTTTAATAACATGTCAATACCAGACCACGTAAGAATTGACAATCGACCTAGATAGAAAAATTCTACTATACCAAACTACATCCAAACATCCCCAGAGGTAGATAACAATGACAAGCTACACTTTCTTGGAGCATTAAGCTATCCACAAATCCACAAAACATATAAATATATTACATACCATATATTTTTTTTGTTTGCTATATTTTTCTTGACTTGCAGGAGTGGATTCTAGTCTAATAAACCATGACCCACAGGCATCTAAGCCGTCAAACCTACCTGGGTATCGCACTCAACTTGGTCCACACCAACCCTCAACAAGTCGGATTTTGGGTGCCTCCTCCCAACCAGTTCACCCCTAAGGGGAATTGAACTCGAGTCTCCATGTTGATGAGACCCACACCTTAACTGAATGAACTACTAGGAATTGACATTATATGCAGCCATATAATTACAAAACATTCTTTCTCTCTCTCTCTCTCTCTATATATATATATATTATATTACAAAACATACTATATATATATATATATATATATATATATATTACTAACAAAATCTATCATATGTAAAACATATAATATAATAAAACATAAAACATATAATATTTTTTTTTCACACGGAAAAAAGAACAACTTTGTATTTAAAAAGTTGTGTCAAATATTACATATAGACAGGCACCCAAAACATATGCATCTATTTGAAGTTCTACCAACCAAATATTACCAAACAAACCAAAAACAGTAATAACAACAGTCACATAACCAAAGTTGAAGTATCATCCTTAAAACATAGGACTACAATAAGGTCAGTCCATCAAAGATAAGGTTGAAGACTTAAACAACAAGCCGTCACGAAATTCTTCCACCTTCAAGACACCATTCATTTCACCCACTGCAGCTTTAGAAAGTGTATCATCCTTCATATTGTAGACGTGATACATGTGTCTGAAAAGGATGGAGTCAAAACACAAAACGAGAACTATGGTCCTCTGAATCCAGCCATGGAGCTCCACCGAAGATAAGTTGTCACTGTCATCCGACTAGTTTATCACACATTTGGAGTCATCGAAAATCGTAAGAGAAACATATACAACTCTCAAAGCAAACCAAAGTAGTCCCCACAAAGAGAAAAGCTCTTCTCTCATATTGGATCCATCACCTGCTCCAAAACGAAGATTAAAAACATGGACCCGAGACAACTTCAGAATACACCCTGCTCCACATAAGCTAGACTGGGCTGCACCGTCAAAAAAACCCAATGGAAAAACATAATCCAATTTAGAGAAAGAAGGCATCCTTCGACATATCTTGCTTTGAGACCTTGGAACAGAACGATGATAAAGTAAAATATTTTCCACAATGTGACTGATGGATAATCGAATACCTAGAAACAAAGCATGGTTGCGTGATTTCCATACTTCCCAAACGATATAGAAGATAAAAACTAGATTGATAGGCTTCATCGCGAACCATCATGTGAGATTCTCCTCTAAGGTGACTCCAGTCTAGGAGAATGAGAAACTTGCCGAAAACTCCAGAGCTTGCCACAGCTTTTGAAAAAAAGAACAAGAGCCAAACAAATGCTCCACAAATTCAAAATCCATCATACATAAAATGTAGTAACCCAGACCCACCAATCCATGCTTCAACAAGTTTTTACATGTTAAAATCTTGTTTTGCAGGAGTAACCAAAAGAAACATCTAATTTTAAGCGAACAATCAAGTGTCCAAAAATTTAAACGCCACTACGATGTAGTCACACACGTCAATGCAACCATCAGACTATCATAAGCAAGCTGAGCAGTAAAAACTCCAGAATGGTTATCAAAAACCCAGGAAATCAAATCGTCCTCAAGGCTTTGAGCATGGTGGATGGAGGAAACCTAGGCCTTAGACCCTAAAGGGCTATTTTGTGCTTCCAATTCTAATAACAATGCCTTGAACAAACACAAATGGCCTCTCAAGGGGATCCTTCACCTTTAATAGAGCATATTGGAACCATTATGGTATTTTGAGAACTATGTGTAAGTATTGAGGCCTAAACCAATATAGAGTAATGAAACATTAGCCTTAGCCCTGGAATGTAGCCTTTGAAACTAAAGGGCCATGAATAAACTCTTAACCTACCACACATGGCCTTTATGTAGGATATTTGGACTCTAAGTTGTAATATGGTACCATTAGAAGGTTTTTAGCACCAAGGATGGGTTGTGGGACCATAGACATGGATAAGAGACGAACCTAAGCCTTAGTATCCAAAACAATATTTTAGGTAGCAGCTTACTTCAAGAACAACACCTTGAACCATCACACTCAATCTCCTGAGAGTATCAATTTCCTCCAAGTTGGGATATGGGTAGGTAAGGCCAACAACATCACACATGATCTCCTGAGGGTATCCATGTCCACCAAGTGGAGATATGGTCACCATTAGTAGTTTTTAAGCACTAGGTTTATGTGTTGATCATGTATTAACCATGGTTGGTGTAGGAAGCTCATGCATTGAGATATTTAGGAAATTTTTAGGCCTAAAGGTCTAATAATTATGTCTCCAACCACCAAAGGTAACCTCTCGAGGGGATATTTGTCCTTATAATCAGAATACAAGAACTGTTAAGAAGTTTTTGAGCATTAGGTATGGGTCTTGGGGCCCTATACATGGTTAAGGAATGGAAACTGGACCTTAGGACATAATGCTCTTAGGTATGGGTCTTGGTGTCCTAGTTAGTTTATGGGGTTTATCAGAAGGTTTTTAGTAGTAGTTTAGATGGGTCGTGAGTCCTTGAAAAGTTTTAAGGAGGAAACTATAGCCTTTGTCCATAAAGGAATCTTCGATTGCTTCATGGGCATGAATCAAGTTTTTTTATTAGAACATAACATTGGACAATGGGATATTAGGCTTTTGATTGGGGTTATGGACACCATTTGCAACTCAAGTATGGTGGACCAATGGCTCCAATAGACAAAGCTATGAATTGTGCACATGTCCCTACCTTGTATGCTTATATATGGTATTTGGATGGATAGGAATGATCTACCTATGAAAAATTTGCAAGTAGCACACAAGATCATAATGGTTATGAAGGAAATAAGAAGCCACTAAAGACAAAAATCCCAAGGATTCTACAAATGACAAGCATAGACAAAGAGAAACCCTGGGGATTTTTTGATGGGACATGCCAAGGGGGCATCGGGTTTTGTGGGGCTAGAGAAATCCATTTTATTGATACCTCACATTACTTTTGTCTAGAATATGTTGTTAGGATTGAAAGAACAACAAGGAAGGAATAATGGTCCGTGGTTAATAAATTTACTATATGATTCATGGTCCATGTGTAGGGCTCTATACATAATTACTTTACCTTACAAGCGGGATATTGTGGCCATTTCAATATTTGTAATATTGATGATGGTTCTCGTGGCCTATAAACTAATTTTAGGGCCTAATACCATATTAATTTGCTATGGGGTTGATGGTCCATGCATGTTAACCTAGACTACTACATATGATATACATATAGAATATCTAGCCTATATGTAACAATTGCCTATGTTGCTCTTGAGTGATGATTAAGGCCTTGCGACATCACATAATCTATAAAGAGTGAATCTAATTTAAACTACAAGTTGGATATGTTGGTAATTTTTAGATCTGTAACACCAAAAATGAAAATTTTCCTGCCATTTTCAACATGCTAGTAATTTTCATTCCATCACCCTTTATTCTCATTGTTTTCCACTTTTTATGAAGGGTGACTCAAGTCTCTGCCTCCCATTCCACGTCTAACAAATACTCCATTCTTCCACATATACACAGCTAAATGGAGAAAGTCCTCATGCACTTCTAAACCACTAGAAAACATGAGAAAAACCATGAAGAAACCCGAAAAGCTTCTGTACTGGATGTATCCTCCATTGCTCCGCTCAGTTCTAAAGTGGAATCATAATTATTTATTTAAACAATGTATTTATTAATTTATTGAATTTGGTATCTTTCTTGTGAATTCATATAAATGTATTTTAATATGTGATGTGCCTAGCCTTGTACTAAATGTCTAATTAAATTTTTCATCATGGGAATGAAATCAAAATCAAAATCATGTTTAGGAATCCCACGCCATTTGGAATACTGGTTCCCACCACTCCATTTTGTTATATTTTTTTAAGAAATTGCTTCAATCGCGCATGTTTTGGACAAAATGGTTCTATGAGCACTTGGTATCCTTCATCGATCGAACTCCGGTGTCGGCTCTCAAACCAGGGGATCCTTCATACCAAGTGCTCGAACTACATTCAGATCTGGGACTGGCATTACCATAGACACTAGCATTGGGGCCGACTCTCAAACCAAGGGATCCATTCAATTGACGTGATAGAATTGACGAACCTTGAAAGGGAAAGGTACGTCCTCATATTTTCGTGCAGACTTGTTTATTCTAATCTAGTTTTAATGATAAATGCCTTGTTTATATTTTCCTTTGGTGCTGTAAGGTAGAGTGAATCACTAATGTTGTAAGGTATAGTGAAAGAAAATTAAATAGACTATAATAAATAGACAACCAACAAATGAGTATACCTTGCATTTATACCAAGCATCCTCTAGGTTAGATGTCAGATGTTAGTGGTGTTAGGTGCTGGCTAGCATTCAATATGATTGCTCTTGGGGGATATGAAGAATTGTGGTTTGAAAGTTTGAGAGAGAGGGTCTTTGTCTATGAAGAATTAGCGCCGCCTGTGATAGTCACGTGCTCAATTTCCTTTAAGAAATGGAAACGTAAACCGAAAGGATTCCTCCTGATGCATGTAAAGAAGAAGCATGCTTATTATGAAATTTATCCATTGTGTATATCCAACCTCTATGTCGTAAACCAAATCCATGTGTGGGAAACAAAATTACTCATCCATGGCATTCAAACATATTTTTTTTTTTGTAAAGGCTGAAAATAGTATTAAGAAAGTAGAAATATAGAAAAAAATACAGTCATCGGTGGTCTTATCCAGAGGTGCCAACCGTGTCTATCCAGAGTATTGTGGAGAATTAAAACATTATAGTTCCAGGCCATAGAGTGAAAAAAATAATCTGTGCGTAACTAGGAGTGGCAAAAAAATAGGCCAGATCAGGGCCACAGAGGCAGGGAACATCCTTTGTAAAGGATCATGGAATACAGTTGGCAAAAATAAACCAAAAAACAACATAGAAACCTGTTTATCCTATTGCAGAGGGCGTCTCCTCCATGATGGGGCAGCTATATGCAACATTGTCCTTCCAGGCATTAGTAGGAAATAGAGTGTCAATCCCCTGAATGGCTGCAGTTGTCCCAGTTGTCATAGTGGCATTCTTTGGTTGACGAGTGTCGTGAGCTGGAAGTCTGACTAGCAGGGGAGTTGTTTTCCTGGGTATGATAGGAGCAAAGCTGGCTTGCTCATTCTGAGTTCTCTTAGCTAGGATAGGCCCCAAAGTGCTGGGTATGGGGAAGGGAGCTAAAGTCTTCTCCCTGCCAGGCGTAGGATCTCCACTGTGTGTCCTTGCAGAAGAGCATCCTCCCCAAAACATGTCCAGTCCGACTACTGAATAAGTGTCTCCCGGAGTTGTGTTTCCCGAGCGAGGAGCGCGAGAGAATGGCCGAGTGGGTGCATATGACTCCCAGCAATGCGTGCTCTCCAGAGTGCCAAGTGTAGAAGACCAATTGGGAAGAGAGGGGCGTAGGGACTGTGTGGCGTGGCGCACAGAGGCCCATTTCACCTGCATGTCTTCCATTAACTTCCCCATCATATTTTTCACAAGCCAATATGGGTCCCAAGTTGGCTCTTGGTTCCCAACTTTCATGGTGTCTGCAATGATTATGGCTTCCCAATTGTCCAGAAGCAGGCGGATAGGGATAGAGACCTCAGGGCCATAACCCTTCCTCGTGGGAATCTCCTCAGGCCCGTTGTCATTCTTCTTGTTTTTCTCCTTAGCTCCCCTGGGTTTTCCCATGGTAGCCGTTGCCGAGGAGTAACAGATGCAGGGGTGAGTATGCTCGGAGTGGAGAGCCCAGAGAGCAATGAGGTTAGCGCCATGAGCATAAGCGACTGGGAGAATTAGCAGGAGAATGAGTTGCTCAATACTGAAGGATGTGAACTCAGTTCCTTGAGCCATGATCCCAAGCTTCACATGCTTGGAATGCTGCATCGTGGTGTACAGGGTGGCGGAGGCGACATCGAAGGCTGGAAAATTAAATGGCCGAGCGACTTGTCGTCGCGTTGCTCTCATCAGCAATGAAACATGGCATGATCTCGGGGTTAGGTGTCGAGTGGCTATGATCCTGTCCCATCTGTCTAGAAAGACCACCCGCATCTGAGAGGCATTCACACATATTAGAAGCATGCCATTTTACCCTATTCGCACTGGACGTTCTGGGTATTTTTGAAATTTAGTTGTTTTCCTTGGTACCTTTCATAGTATATTTTGCAATGATAAGGTCTCTTTTATGTTTTTGGTTTAACTATTTTTGTAATTCCTTTGATGAGGGACCTTTATCATTTGTTGAAGTGTGTCATGGGCATTTCTCTGACAGGGAAAGGAGGGTTTGTCCCGATGACATAATTTTCAAATGTAGCAATGTGGAGAGCATTTTCTAGATTTCACTAGTGGCAAGTTCATTTCACTTTTCTCTATTTTCTATGTTTGAACACTTGAGCAATGTCTTCGATTTAGAAGTAAACTTTCTATTGATATAAAAAGTTAAATTCAAGCAATCATATTGTTGTGTGAATACTGAAGCAACATCTTTGGGGTTTCACTAGTGGCAATTTCATTTCACTTTTCATTGTTTTGTGGCTTCCTTTTCGTTATGCACTTATATGGACATGACATCAGTTATCCAATTTCACCATTGGTGACATCTGTTGTGTGATGATGGCAATACAATTTCATATGATGTGTCATCAAATAAAACTCATTAATTCTTACTCTACCAAAAAGGAACGACATACCACCTTAAACTCATTAATTCTTACTATGTCAAAAAGGAAAGACATACCACCTTGTAGACCTTGTTATTATAATATAAATAATTTCCAAAATGCTTAAACATAAAAAAATCACTTATATTATATTATTATAATATAAAAAGTTTTATAAAAATAAAATGGAAAAAATTATTAAAGATAAAAGGTCAAAATTTAAAAGGCCATGGTTAAAAGGCCCAAAGTTAGGATGTGCCACTAAATTCAAAAAAACGAAAAATACCAAAATCGTTGGGTGACAAAATTTGTCAAAATCATGTTCATTAAGCATTCATTTGGCCCTACACACAACACTCTGTTTGGTTCCTACAACTTTTTTGGGTCGACAAGGGAGAATATGGGCATGGGCATGGTCATAGACATGCTAGATGATGATACATTCCATCAATTAAAACAATATTAGCAGCGGCAGGTGAGCACAATAGCCCTTGGATTTGGACTCGCAGTTGGACCTAGTTACGCCAATCTATCTTGGGGACGGGGATGGTACTATCACTCGAACACAGTTTTCTCTAAAACAAGAGTCAAGATGGCAATCTAATAGTAACAAATGCTTGCTTGGAAATGATCTATCTCAGGATTTGCACACATTGTTGAATGGAAGAGCGATCTCTGAGTTTCCTGCAAGGAGGAGACTTTTTGTAGCACATTCTACTCTGAAAAATAACAAGTCAACCATGAATAGAACTACTGAGGATGAACAGGAAAATTTGGAAGTTTTAAATGTGGATCCATCCTTGGCTTCACATAAAGCTCATTTGAAGTCCATACATACAAAGTATTTACAACAAAAGCAAGCAATAGAGAAGTATGAAGGGAGCCTTGATGACTTTTCTCAAGGTTATTTGAAATATGGGTTCAATCAGGAAGGAAATAAAATAGTATATCGGGAGTGGGCGCCTGCTGCAAAAGAGGCAGAGCTTATTGGGGATTTCAATGCTTGGAATGGATCGGGTCACCAAATGGAAAAGGATCAGTTTGGGGTTTGGACAGTCTACATACCAGATAAAGATGGAAAACATACTATCCCGCATGGTTCAAAGGTTAAATTTCAAATGAAGGTTGCTAATGGGACATGGGTTGATAGGATACCAACCTGGATTAGGTATGCCACTGTGGACCCTAGCAGCTTTGGTGCAGCGTATGATGGTATTTATTGGGACCCCCCACCTTCTAAAAGGTATGAATTCAAATATAGAGCTGCTTTGCCCTCTGGCACTTAATTTCTCCATGTTCGCGCAGATTTGTGAAATTGACTTCTTCGGGGCTTTTCTCTTTGCTTCTATTGTTGTATACGATTGGATTCCAGTTGACATTCTCCAGAATAATGGAGTTCAAACTTAGACCCATCAATCTAGATGCCATTGCCCAAGTAAGCTTCTGCCTTTTTTGTTATTCTGCTATAATCTATTCAAAATGATCCCCAAATTCATTTTTATTACTAAGAAAGAGGTCAAAAGTTCGATTCCCATTGGGGGAAGTGATTTTTCCTATACAAACATTTTTAGTGGAGTCCAAAGTTCAAACCTTTCTATGTGAACCTGAGGGAGCTTGAAGTACCATTGTTTCCCCCTTTTTTGACCTAAACTAGAGGCCGAAGAGCAGTAAAATGTGGAGTTTATGTTTCCTTAGGGTTTACAATAGATTTATTTGATAGCGTGTGAGGTTAGAATTAATTATTGGATGATTCATTGGGTACTTCATATTGTCGTAGTTATACAAAGGATTAAACTTTTTACTATTGTTCAGAAAGATTTTCTTTGAAGGGCCTGAAAAGTCATGTCTGGTCATGACTTGACAAAGGTAAACAATTGTGATGTGTAGACAAGCAATAGATCAAAACATAGCTTCACTTGAAATGTTGTTGGAATTATGTCAGGGAATATTATCTTTTCACATAGAAATTTCTTACATTCATCTTACAACATCGAACATCAAACAGACATTTTTTCTGGTCACTGTTAGATGTGCATCAAATAAAAAAGTTTATGGCCGTTTATCAGATTTTTTTGGGAGTCTGGATGTTTGGGAAAGTAAACTATGTTGTGATGGCACGCAGGACTGGTCATTATTAGATGTGCATCAAATAAACATGTTTTATGGTCGTTATTAGATGTTTTTTTGTCTGGATGTCTGGAAAATAAAATATGTTGTTATGGCAGGAAGGACTCTGTTTGATGATAAGCAAAGCTTTAAATGTCCCTTTATCTTTAAATATAATAATTTCATGTGTATAAATTTAGGTTTTCTTTATCTACTAGCATCCGTGGCCATCTGAATGTCCAAGTAAAATATTAATTTAAGGAAAATAATCAAGCAGTCACCCATGTCACTTTTGTTGAGCAGTCACCCATAAAATATCTGTCATGTTATTCATCCTTGGGACTTTAGAAGTCAAAATTATCTCATTTCTTATTCAGGAAAAATAATAGTTGTGGTAGGGAATCCATTGACAAAGGTTTCTCAATACAACATCATGAGAGGGATAAAAAAAATGTCATTGTCTGTGCATGCTTTTTCAAACTCTAATGCCACACTTTATTTATAGATATGATTGTGCGTTGTTCTCATTGACCAACTACCTCATTTGTCTACCTCATGAGAGGATTATAAAATCAATCTCATTGTCTGTGCACACCTTGTCAAACTCTCATGTACATAAAACTATGTGTTGTGCTCAAGATTGATCAGTTATACAACCTGTCCATTACATTGGTCTTTTCCAAAGTCCAAACTCTAATGCTAAGTAGTTCCCAAGACAATGGGATTCAGTGTTTATCTAAACGCACGATACTGCTTCAACTGAGTGTATCTAAGGAAGACAGGGAACATGAACGCCCAACCTCATATAGTTCACTATATAGGCCAATATGAGAATCGCTGTGAACAAACCATCCTTCTGTAGAATTGCTTCTCATTTCACAGAATTATCCCAGATTCAGTTTTTATTTATTCTTTGCTGCAAAAACATGCCCATAATTACTAATTTATCCCACAATTCATCCCAGAATATGGATTTGAAGCTCCTCTCTACTGTTAGACATGTCCAGAACTGCTTGATCTCACACAGATTTGTAGGAAACCTTTATTTATTTTTTACCATTTATTTTTCATTTTTCATTTCTTTGACTTTAGACTTGAACTCCCAACGATTTTTTCATACACTTCTCTTCTACTCTGGGTCTCTTCCACTCTGGGTTGTAGCATGCATGTCGATTCTCTCGGTGTAACAAGTGTCATGATGGTTTTAAGTGAGAGATATGTAAAGCAAAAAATATATAATGTATGACAGAAGTACAAAAATATGTAATATATGAAAAGGTGTGATCGTGAATGGCTGTAAACGTATGAGAGTGGAACTACATAGATTGGAAGAATGGAATTTGTAATTGTATAATGTGCCAATATTTAATAATGCAACCTTTAATCTCTCAAATCTCTCAAATTTTTATCTTTGTTTGTCAATGCACATGCATCATTGTTTAATTTAATGCTTGTAATCTTCCATTACACAAGATAGATGCTAAAGATTTGTATAAAAAAAACAAATAATTTTTCCTTTTTTGACCCCAACCGATTTCCCTTTATAGAGTGAATGAAACTGGCATATGTGCTCTATATTCTCTCTATTATGAAGAGAAAGGGACGTGGGATATTAAAATGGAGGCAATTGTCAAATAGACATTAGGATAATGTATATTTATTTTATTAAAATCATATTAAAGTTTAAAACACAGTAAACAAAATATGATTGTAGTCAAGCATTAAGAGGGATATGATGCATTGTCTAATGATGTTTTAATGATGATGCATTCTACAGCTCTTAGTGCCATACATGAACTAGCGAACACTATGTGTATCGTCTTTAAAGCTACTAGGTGACCATAAGCAACCACTATAAACAACAACAAATATTTATTTTAAAAAAATTGGCATCTTGCATGATTAAAGAAAGTCCTACTTGGAACCATTGTAAAGATTTTTCAATGTACACATTTGATTTCAATAATCTTGTAAACAAAGCCAATTGCTGCTCACTTTTCCAACGTCTGATATGTATATTATAGTGAGGCTTCAAAGATGGTTGCTACCTGTTCAACTTAACAACAACAATGATGTAATCTAGATAAATTTAATATGCATCCACTAGACATTACATCATTTTATCAAAAACTTACAAGGTCCTCATTCTTTTTATAGATTTTTGCAAAATGAATTTCAATTTTAGACTTTCAGTGCTAGAATTTTTGCGCCTACAGAACTTTTCTATCCTGCTAGAGTGATAACGGAGTTTGGTACCTAAAAAAGAGTACAGCAGGAAAGAGAGCTATGCAATTGCAACCACATGGTATAGAAAATATTTGTCAGTTCATGTATTGTGTCATGGCCGAGTCTTTTTTATTAGTTTTTTATTTTGTTTGTAAAAGTTTTATTTTAAATTCCATTTAAAATGTTCTCACAAATCCTGAATTTTGTAGGAATTGAGGGATTTCATTGAAATGTTCAAACTTCATGTTGATGTTTCAGTCTTTATGCCCCTCTTATATCTATACGCTTTCTTTTTGGGTTTATTCCAACACATTTATTTTTAATTCTGCAGAGGCACATTCTCAGCAAGTTTGTGCCACCTGATTTTATTTGGATCTAGTTCACCTTCTCAGCAAGTTTGTGACACCCGATTCTATTTTTAATTCTGCAGGGGCACATTCTCAGAAATGTTCAAACTTCATGTTCGTTTGATTCTATTTGGATCTAGTTCACCTTCTTCTATTTATCAACCTGATTAAGATGTTGATTTTTTTTTAAACAATTATTACTGCTAGTTGATACAAATTTAAAGTAGAATTAATAATAGACTCTTTGCACTGACACGGGATTTGAATTAGATGAAAATCTCTCATAAGACTGTTAATCTAGGTCCTTTAATGCTATCTTCTTCGTTTTTCATATACAAGCTAAGTTGTTCCAAAGGATTGCCACAGTAATTTCTGTATCTTTTAATGCCAAGCAGGAAGATTCATGTTCCATATCTCTTTTTAATTATACTTGGACTGTATAATATGCTTCTACTCTCTGCGATGCAATTTCTTGCTGCATACAAGATTCAAGAATTGAAGAGCCCCTAAGTGGATGATGTGGGCACAATATGATGATTGTGAAGGTCGTTCTTCTTCTTCCTCTTATGTGGAGACAATGAAAGTATAATATTATTGAATACCTTGGCCTTCAATAATCTTTATATATGGAATGTGTTGATAAGTCCATTGGCACGTAGTGCATCAATATTCTCCCGCGAGCTCATGTGGGCTTGCTCTCGGCTTGAATAGCTTTGTGCTTTCTTTTTAGCTTGGCACTTTAATTATTGATTGTCTTTGATTGTTTATATATAAAAGTTACTATACATTACATTCATGTATTAAGCATAGTGAATCTTGCTTGTGATTTGCGTGACCATTGGAGTTAGAGCTTGGAAGCTTAGTTTTGGGAGATGGGTGAGCCGTATATAGAAGTGGCAGCTTCAAATAATGGGGAAGATCCCATTTTTTTTAAATATATGTGATATAATACAAAACGCATGTGATATAATATGGAAAAAGAAGTGATTTACAAAACGCATGTGATATAATATGGAAAAAGAAGTGATTTTTAAAATATTGTGATATATAAAAAGCCATTTTTAAATCATATGCCGTATAAGTCACTTGTTGCTATTGTCCTTATTCTGACCCCAACATGCCCCTTTCTTCTTTAGGTGTAGGGCACGGTCACATAGTTTTCCTATCATACAGGGGTGATAGGTCCATAGCCGAACCTCAGATAAATGTAAATCCTGCTAGGAGATTTGGCAAAAAGATGACCATGAATGATGAGAATTGAGTGCCAGGAAAAGCCCCACTATGGCCCTGTCTCATTTGACAGAGATGCTGCCAATGCCTTCCAGCAATACGTGAATGAAAATATGGCATTTTCTATCAAGAGGGGAGGGTTTATGTATGTGACAGGAAGGGAGGGTCGTGATGTTACTTTCAATTTCATTTATGAGCCCGTAGCAGGGGACTGAGGATACCTTGTTGCTGTTTAGAGATATAGATGACGAGAAGTAGGTGGAGGCCATTTCCATTGGGCTGGGGATGAGGAGAGTTGGATTCGTTTTCACTCATACTATTACTCAGGGAAAGAAGGATTATACACTCTCGAATACAGATATTCGGAAGGAAGTGGAGCTCCATGCTGAGAGCGAATTGAAGGAATGGGTTACTGCTCTGGTGAAGCTGGAGGTGAACGAAGAAGGTCATGCTGATGTCCATTTCAAGGACTTTCAGCTGAGTGACCAGTGTGTTAATATTTTTAAGGAAGGGTGGTCCGTTGATGATTGCACAGATTTGGATTTGAATATTACAAGGTTGAAGAAGGATGTGGTGATCCTCGGGAAAGATAAGAGGGATGTTAGAGAGTTCGTTTCCTGGAGTTAATGTGGTACTTTCAAATTACCCTCCATCATTGCCAAAGCGCATTCTCAAAAAGTTTGTGCTAGTGCTATAGATAGGCAGTATTATACTTGTTACTGCATGGGATCACATTTTTCCTATACTGGGATACACAGTACCACCTCCCTGGTACTACTCCCTGAAACAAAAACGCTTTGGAGTTATTGCAACTACCTGGCTTCTTGGAAATTCATTGCAGTCATTTTTGCAAGGCACAAGGGCTTTCGAAGTAGAATGCAATGGTCATCTTGTAAGTAATCTCAGTGGCCTTTAGCAATAAAGAACCGGATAGGAATTATAATGATTTCCTTGTTTTATCTTTTTTAAAAGGCAAACCAAGGTCCAGAAACATGAAATATTCCTGATTTTCAGAGTATCACTAAAATTACAGGTTGGAACAATTTTTATTTAGTAGGTCGTTGTTCATAATTGTTTAAAAGAAAATCAAGGAAGCAATGAACAAAACTCATTCAAGGAATGCATGTAACATTGTGAATAGTCTATTCTACAAACGAAAATATTGAAAAAAAACCATTGTTAAAATAAAAAAAATACCTTTTATTCCCCATTGTTCTACATTCACATAACCATAAAAGAAATGTTGATTAGACAGGACTACTTAAAATCATTTGATGTATTTGCACAAGAATACATCCAGAAACAAATACAGGAAGAAGGCCAATGTATGAATTACCGAAAAAAGGATATCTTTAGCCTCCTTAAAAAATCTAGTGGAATCAACATATATCAGTATGCATAGATTGAATTTTTAAAATACAAAATTTTGGGAGATTGATCTCCACCTAAAATCATTGGCTTGAATCTACAAAAGAATACGTCTAGGAATCAATTTAGTAAAATACTAAACATCTAGTGTTAGTGGAGTTTGAGGGAACCAGCTAGAAGGGATTCTGACATCTATGACTAGTAGAGTACCTATGGGTTGAATTCTTACTAAACAGGAACTAAAACTTCATAAACTGAAAATTCCGAGCGAGTTTTGCTAGTGACACAAACTTGGTGGTTGAACTAGAAATGGATTCTTTTGACAGCCATTGTACAAATCAGTATTTCTTTATCATATTGAAGTGTGAGCTGGCAATTCAACCGTAAAAAAGTAAGGTAAATGTTGTACAACCAGTATATCATTATCATTATCATTACAAAGTCTGGTGTGGCAAATTGTAACAATAAGGTAAAGTATCTTAATAAGTATTTTTTTTGTTTGCTAGAATCTCCTTAACTTGTGGGAGTGGCCTTTGGTCTAATAAACCATGATCTAGGGGCATCTAAGCCTTCAAAATCATCCAGGGAACGCACTCGGCCTGGGCCACACCAACCCTCAATTGGTTGTATTTTTGGGTGTCTCCTCCCAACTAGCTCACCCCTAAGGGGAATTGAACCTGGGTCTCCCTGTTGACGAGACACACACCTTAACCGAATGAGCTAGCGATATTTGACGTATCTTAATAAGTATTACTCTTATCTTTATAAGTTTATACCACTATATTTTCATCCACATATGTCACATGGATCATTTTCTTGAGGAGCACCTTAATGTTTTGATAATCACATGGAATCTAAATCCCATATGGTGTCCTTTCCCATAGAGTGCTTGGCATGTTTGAGTGATAGTTGGAAGGTCTTCCATGGGAGTGCTCTAGTTCATTTAACTTTGATTTGCTTATGTGGATGATATAGTGGCCTTTGGAGGCGTCTCCTTGTGGAGCATTCTTGATCATGTTGTATTCTTTATGCTCATGGATGTTTTATAGTGCATACTGAGAGTGCTCTGCTACTTGCATGATTGATGACATATGGAACTAATGTTTTTGTACAATGACGTGGTTGTATTATGGTGCCTTTCATGGAAGTGACCCCCCCACCCCACAATTCTACCATGTGTATTATAGTATGACTCGCATTTCAGGTGAAGTTTCCGAACTTATAAGGTGTCCACATGGTGATTAAATGTAACCTTCTCTGAGAAAATTGGAGGGAAGAAGAATGAAATAATTCCTTAAATGTTTGTTGTGTCTTTGTTGTATAAAAAATGTGAAATTATGGTCACTATTGGGTTATTATACAACCATACTAGGCTATTGCCATTGCATTTTGAGGAAAAAAAATCCAATAGTGATGGAGGCATTTATGGGTCAACCAAAGAAGCTGTCATACTTAGAAAAATTTAAATGGATTTTGGAATGAAATATTTCTCTTGTAGCAAGGAATTTTAAACAATAAATGACAAGAAGAGTGAATGCTCAACCTCATAACAATAATAGAATTTGGGTGTTATGATTCAAACAAAAAACCAAGAGGAAATAAATCAGAGTCCTGTAGCATCATGACAGAAGGATGAGGGTGCACAATTAGTTGCTCCAACATTTGTTTGGAAAGCCTCTTATCATATTTATAACACTGTAATCACTTACAACAGTAAGGAAGGTGTATTTCCAGACCTAGGAAGGTGATTTTTTCTACCATTTTGTGGGGCCTTTTTCCTAAAACATGCAGTCCATCAATGCAAATGCTCTGGGTTACTATGCAACAAGTATTTTCCATAGTCATTGTAGCGAAAACGATGGACACTTCACATACAAAGATCTCTTATGTGTGTTCTTTTCCAACCCCCCCCTAAAAGTCAAATTTGTTACAGTGTACATAATGCAGAAGCACAACTTTTCTAAGCTGTAAGTAGACTCATGAATTAGCTATTTTTTCTTTATTTTATGAACTTGAAAAGATATAACTTATCATATCAATAATTAAAATAATGACCTTTCTGTTCTTTTTTCCATATAAATAGTGTGTTCTTACAGTCTGAGAGTAAAATTGATAATTCTCATCAGAAGTAGGATTCATATTTTTCATGTTGTGTTCAATGAAATTTGTTATCCTTTGTGTTAATAATTTGTTTGTTTAAAGTATGATCATTATCTCTAATACTTGTCTTTCCATCATAGGATTCTAAGGGTGAATCTAACTTTAGCAAAATGCAAGTAATGGGATTTTTACTGATATAGTTGTTACTTGAGATTCCCCTTAGGCATGGGGAAATTTGTGAAACAATTGTTGAACTTGTGATATGCTACAATAAGGCCTTTGGGAATGTTATTGATCTTGTTGCAAGAAATGATGATGATGAGAGTGAAGTGCCTGCATTAATGGGCGTACTAGAAGATGCATTGCTTTCTTTTCAACCTCACTCCCTAGCACCTGTACGTGCAACCACTGAGAAGATAGCTAACATAATGAATGTTCAGTATGGAACTTCTAATTTGTCTTATTTTTTAGGTTATTTTGACGAGATGAATTTTTATTCTTTGTTTTAATGCAGGTTTTAGATGTTTTTGTGATAGTATAACAAATCTAGGACTAATGAATATGTTGTGAATTGTAAACAAGGATTTGAAACCATCTTGACACAAACCTGCAATTATTGAGGACAGTGACAAGGAATACCCTACAGACATGGTTATAAATAGTTCATTGCATGCATAATATTTTTTTTTATATCCCAGGTCTCAATAGTTCATGGGCTTGCAATGGGAGGAGGTGCAAGTCTTGATGTTCCAATAACTCTGTGACCATGACTAGCTTATCACAAAACCATTCTAGGTTTTCTAGTTGAAGTAGAAATTCCTCTTCCAAAGAGAAACACTTCCAATGATTGTATCAAACTTCTAGCATCTAGGAGTATTTACTACCATCTAGTCATCATTTGCGAAGGAATATAGGAATGAAGACCAAGAACTGTTATCCAACTCCCTCTCTTCCTTAGCAGGGCCATGGCTAGGCTTGCATATGCTAGTATTAGAGGTGGCAAAGGGAGTAGAGATCAATACTCTTTGGTTGTTAACAAAACAACTAATCCTCCTAGGCTAATCAGACCTGCCCTTGTTGTCTAATTTGGATTTTTTTGAATCACATCAGAGATTTGGGGCTCCACAACCATTGCAGGTATGATCTAAATGTATTTATTTACTATATGTCCATTTCCTTGTTGTCTTCTTTGCATACACGAAAATTATTAAAACTTTCTCGTGGTCTAACTTTGACATTTTGCGGCCTCGGCTTGGAATTTCACCACAGTCAAGGCATAAATCTATGCCACCAGCAAGCCAACAAATTCACCTAGAATTTTTTTCCAATAGGCAAGGTACGCTGCAGACAAGCGTGGGTGTGTCTCCATCAGTTCAACCACAACTTGCACAGTATACTCCACAAGTTCATCAGTTTCCTCTTCTTAAAGGGAAACAACCGCAAACTCCTTCTTCACAAGTGATTTATGTGCCCTTACCTCAGCAGCCTCCACTAGCGTCTTTATCAAAAGTGTTTGTTACACCTTATCCTTAGCAGCCTCTATCAGCACCTTCATCATAGTTTCCTTCTGCATCCTATTCTCAGCAGCCTCAACCAACATCTTCATCACATGTGCTTTCTTTAACATATTCTTAGCAGCCAAGACCTATGATTAATGAGAATCTACCTTCCCAAACTGTCAATGCGCCTACTATTGCTTGTGTATGGGGTTTGAGAATGCCTCCATCATCATCCTTTATCGTACAATTTATCTTTACTTTATGCAAACCAAAGTAGTTATTATGGGTGAGTTCTCTTTGTCTTTTGTTGTAGCATGGTAGCTTTTAGCACTTATATTACATTATTGACTAACTTGGAATTCACCAATTTTGAAAGGGTTCTAGCTCAGTAGAAGAGCGCCTGCCTTACAAGCAAGAGGTTGGTGGTTCGATTCCTCCATGCCCTATTGATATTGCAATATTGGTATTTTTAATAAAATATATTTTATTATGATTTATTATGTCTATATAGGGGGTTTCAAACAGTCTTTGTATGTTGCTACAAGGGGGATTCTAAACTGCCTTCATATGTCACTACGAGGGGGATTCCAAATCGCCCCTATAGGCATCTATGAAGGGGGTTACCAACCGCCCCTATAGGCATCTATGAGGGGGGTTCCAAACCGCCCCTATAGGCCTCTACGAGGGGGGTTTCAAACTGCCTCTATAGGCCTCTACGAGGGGGGTTCAAAACCACCCCTATAAGCCTCTACGAGGAGGGTTCTAAACTGCCCCTATAGTCCTCTACAAGGGGGGTTCCAAACCACCCCTATAGGACTATACGAGGGGGGTTCACATCTGCCCCTATAGGCCTCTACGAGGGGGGTTCGAAACCACCCCTATAGTCCTCTATGAGGTGGGTTCCAAACCACCCTTGTAGTTTTGTATGAGGGGGATTATGAGGGGGGTTCACAACCGCCCACGTAGGTCTCTATGAAGGGGGTTCAAAACTACCCCCGTAGGTCTCTATGAAGGGGTCTACGAGGGGGGTGTAAAACTGCCTCCGTAGACCTCTACGAGGGGGGTCACAAACCGCCCCCAAAAGTGACTTTTGGGGGCGGTTCCAATCTCATCAAAAACTGCCCTTAAAGGGAAAAAAATTTAACATCGGTGCCTTTAGGCCCCCCCCTGTAGGTCACTTTTGGGGGCGGAAGACAACCCCCCCTAAATGCCAAAAATATAGTAGTGCTACTACCACTGATTGGGTGATGTCTCCAATGCTATCCAAGCCACACATTGAGGAGTATTCGAATGACCATAGGTGTATTCAAATTCATTTGATTGTATTGAGTTATTATTCAGTTTCACAGTGCTAGCTTACAGCTGATGTATGATTATACTGCATATTTTACCATTTCTGAGTTTATGAGTGAATATTGATTCAATTCTTCTTCCTCTTCTTCTCTGCAATTCTTGAGTGAGATTAGTGAGATTTACTCTAGCTGTGTGATCTATCCCATAAAATATCACATGTGATTCCCTTGTGCATGTCACAAATGATTAAATAACTAAGCTTGACTACAAGTCAGATAAATGCATATTCATTGGGTACAAGGATGGAGTGAAAGGGGATAAGATGTGGAATCCAATGACGAGGAAGGAAGTTTATAGTTTAGATGTGATATTCAGGGAAGTCAGAGATATTTCCAGGAATTAAGAGGTCAAAAGAGATAAATAACAAGAAAAGCAAGCGTTTGAAATGAAGGACAAAATTATGGATTTGGGTGAGTCAACCTAATCAAACAACAAGGTGTAACAACCATAAAGGTAGATTCCCCCTGACTTTTTCTTTGCTTTTGTGTTATCTGCGATAGAATAAGATCCCATAAGAGTAAAGGAATAAATTGACTTGATGGAGGGAAAACTATGGAAAATGGCTCTAGAAGAAGAAATGGAGTCCTTGAAGAAGAATGAAACATGGGATCTAGTCACATTACCAAATAGAAGGAAACATGTCAACAATAAGTGGGTATTCAATACAAAGTTGAATGGATCAGGTCAAGTTGAGAAGTACAAGGTTCGACTGGTAGAAAAAGGATATTCCCAATTTGAGGGAGTTGATTTTGGTGAAATTTTCTCTCCTATTGCTAAGCTAACTTACATAAGGGTACTAATGCCTTTAGTTGTAGAATTTGACCTGGAGATAGAATAGATCGATGTAAAGACAACATTTGTTCATGGTGATATTGAAGAAGAGATTTATATGAAGCAGCCTAAATATTTTATTGTATATGTAGAAAAAGAGTTGGTATGTAAGCTCAAGAAGTCTCTCTATGGTTTAAAACAATCACCCAGGATGTTATATCAGAATTTTGACAAGTATATCCAAGACATGGGGTTTGTGAGAAGTTAGGCTAATCACTATGTGAATGGGAATAAAGCCGGTGATCAATTCGTATATGTGGTTTTGTATGTTGATGACATGTTGTTGGTAAGGATTAACATGGATCTAATAAAAGAGTTGAAATTGCATTTATCCTCTAAGTTTGACATGAAGGATCTTAGAGAAACAAATTTCATTCTTGGAATGGAAATACAAAGAGATAAAGCAGGTAGAATACTATGGTTAAGTCAAAGGAAATATGTTGAGAAATTCCTAAAACACTTCTGTAAAATTAGTCACAATAGATCTATTGAACAAGAATATCAATCACAAAGATGTAAAACAATTTGGAGTAAAAACTGTGCAAGAGAGATGCATCAGTGCTCTATAATCCAGAATGGTAGAATTACAATACAATACTGTCACAATGAGTGAGCAATTAGAATTAGCCTAAAAGGTCATTCGAATATACTACATGGTGTAGCTTGGCTCCAACTAGGAGTCCTCATCATCATCGGTGGTGGTCATCAATGCACAAGTAACTGTCAGACAGAGGTCAAATTGAGTCTAACTGAGTGTAATA
Source organism: Larix kaempferi (assembly GCA_027924585.1). Lineage (NCBI taxonomy): Eukaryota > Viridiplantae > Streptophyta > Pinopsida > Pinales > Pinaceae > Larix > Larix kaempferi. Next base: position 122,129 of record BSBM01001666.1, on the reverse strand, counting down.
AGTGTAACTGATGGTAAGTGGCACTAATGTAGGGATGGAGGCTCAGTGGATAGCGCATGAGGAGTTAACTGCACTCAGAATAGGTAGTTAGGTCTCATCGGAGGTCAATCAGAGTGATAACAGCAATTATGGGTCAATCGGAGGTCAATCGGAGTGATAACTGAAGTGAACTGGACTGGTAGGTGAGAAAAGGCGCCCTTCTCAAATGGTAGGTGAGAAGTGGGTGCCTCCATGGCTAGGAGGGCTAAATAAGAATGGAAATAAGCTCCCGAGTGCTGACAGACTAGGGACTAGGTGCTGGAGGCATCAAACTGGTGACTGGGAAGCATGCGGGTGCATGCAATGCATGCATGCAAAGTGCATGCAAAGTACATACTGAATGATGAGATATCCTAACAACTTCAACATGCAGGAAATTCGACCAGTCAAGGCCCCTATTCCAGTGGAAGTCATGTTATTTGTTGAGTAGTGTCCTAAGACACAATAAGAAAAGGAGTACATGTTACGTATTCCCTATGCGAGTGTTGTAGGTAGTCTAATGTATGCAGTCGTCTATACACAACCTGACATTTCCCATGTAGTAGGAGTGTTGATAAGGTATATTTCATCACCTTGAAAAGAGCATTGGACCACGGTCAAAAGAGTATTCAGGTATTTGCACAAAACGAAGAATTTTTCAATCTGTTATGGAGGTGTACCTAATGGAAAGGAAATCAATGCACAAGGATTTATCAATTGTGACGGTGCTGGAGATATTGACCAGAAACGGTCGACTAGTGGATATGTGTTCAAGATATTCAACAAAGCGGTTTGTTGGATGGGTGGAAGGAAATCATTCATTACACTATGGACTACTAATGTTGAATACATGGCAACTAATCATGCATGCAAGGAAGTTGTTTGGTTGCAGAGGTTGTGTTTAGAAGTTGGGTCTGGAGAGCATGTTGTTAGGTTGGAATGTGACAGTCAGAGTGCAATATTCTTGGAAAATAATCTATCATATCATTTGAAAATGAAACACAATGATTTTCAATACCATTTTGTGAGGGAGACAGTGGAGAACTAGAAGGTGTCACTGAAAAAGGTATACATAGTGAAGAACATTGCGGAATCATTAACTAAGTTAGTAAGAACATAGAATGTTTCCTAGTGCAAGAAAAAGATGGGATTATTAGCTTTTCTTGAATGAATTGAAGTTCAGAATCTCATGTTTATGCAAATAAGACAACAAGTAGGAGAATTTTGGAAATTTATTTTATTTGCATGTAAATCGAATGTCAAAGTCGGTAGTTGAATTGTATAATTCAAATGGAGTTGGAGGCAACAAACGAGGGAATTATGGTCAGTCGAATTATTGGAATATTTTTTTGGTCGAAGGAAAATGACTAGTTGATAGGAAGTCAATAGAATGATTGAAACCTAAATGGGAAATCAACCATAGTTTATCCATTCAAGTCAACTGTAAAAGAATAACCGTAAGTGGTTAGGAAGTTATGGATTGTCGTTAATGAGCACTTGGTTGTATTGCATCTATAAATAATATGTAATGGGTATGCATGATGTATTGAAATATTATAAGTAATGTGTAGCAAAATCATGTAATGAATTTTGATTTGTGGTCTAGCAAGTCATGGTTGTAAACACTTGCTTCGAGTGTTTGATTAATAGATGACTGAAAGTTCACTAGTTTTCTTATTTTCTTGAACAAAGAGGTTTATAGGGTAATTTCTATGTAATTTTTTTGATTTGTTGTGTTTTCCACTATTAATGTATTTTTTTTAACTATGTGAATCAAGTTGCATGCATTTTATAATCGGTATTGAGACCCAACACTCCTTTTCCCTTAACCTCACTTGAAAAATCTTCAAACAATGGAAGAATCATATTCTATGATATGCGAATGCTCTTCAACCTATGTTAATATTCTATATCTCCACCCCATAGGTATCTTTTAAAAATTTAAATTAGGTCTAAATTGGGTGATGATTACAAAGTGCCTACTTTGCATGCATTACAAATCCCCTCCATGTGAAATTGAACCTATGTTTACTTTAGTGCACACTTTTAGTGTTTCTTTTTCCCAATATGAAGCCTTGGTAATACTTTATGCAATCAATGTAGTGAATAGATGGATGTGGTCATTCCTTTAAGGCTTAGTGTCATGATCGGTCACCCATTTCCTTAGGAAAAGTAGTGACCGAATTCCAATTCTCTACAAATTTCACTATTTTGAAGTCAATTTCCCATGTAGACGGTGTCTTGATGTCCACTTAGTCCTTCTCCATTACGGTTGTTAACTATCAGTATAACAGTTGTTAAAAAAGACCTCTAATACTAGAAATTAGGTAAAGTCTACAATTTTAGGTTGTGGGAAAGAGAGTAGCAAACCGAAGGATTAGGTCAAAATTATGGCAATAAAGTACTCTTAGGCATCCAATGAGAGATTTCATTTTCCAAAGCCTCATTTTTTTATTTGAATTAATGGTCCATAATGTTGGTTTTGGAGGCATTGTATTTTGTTTTTCTCTTGAAAGGATAAAGAATTGACCATAAAACTCTACATTTTGACTTTAACTAAAATCAAAGGGTTAGCTTTTCTCAAGCTTCTTAAAACTAAGAAGCTATAGCTTATCATGTTTGGGCCTCAATTGATGTTGGACCACCATGATCAATTCATTAAAGTATCACTCTTTTATCTTCAAAAAATTCAATTCCATCATGATTCCCAACTTTTTGTATAGGATGTCCAATGGTGGCTACAATCTTTTTTTCTACCTAGTTTTCTTAACTACAAGACCACAATCTAATCACATCTCATCATGGTAAAGCTTCAAATAGCATGATCTAAAGATAGGTTCTACCTTACCATAAAATTACATAGGTTTATTTACCTCATTCATTTTCTAAGTTTCCTAAGGCCTTTGTGATTTTGTCCCACATTCTCGATCCATGTTCCCACTCCCCTTTCATTTGGGACTTACTCCAAAGAGGTTGCTTTCCTAAAATATTTTCACATTTTATGTTGTAATCTCTCTTGTTTCGATGGATAAGAGATTATTTGTTGGGACAAACTTAAATTTAGAGGGTTGGAGATCTTAAGGACAAGGATTCTCAAGACCCTATAAATCTAAAAGAGAGAGTTCCTTAAAATTATTTGTCTCTGGTGGACCCATCAACGCTTGTAAGTAGGTGGGTATTCCTCAAACATTAGAGGAATTTTGAGGTAAAAAAATGGGCCTCAATACAAAAACAAAAAATTACTATCAAAATCAACTTTATAATAACTAATAGGATTGAAGATGATGATGTCAACCATGAGGGTAAATAGTTTTGGAGGGAAAGGGAAAAACTACTTTTTTCTATCGTATTTTCTACTTATCTCATTGTAGGTTTACTCAAATTTCAAGTGTGGGAACTCATTGGATGCGGAATTAAATTATTCATCCAACAAGTACCCACTCATCATGATTTTGGTAGACCCATAGTAGGAAAAAACTTGAATTACATTTAAAAATACGTATTTCGCTAAAGGAAATACATTTTTTAAAGTATTTTGAGTTTTTTCCTAGGGGTCATCTAAAATTATGTTGAGTGGGTATTCATTGGATGCATAATTTGATTCCACATCCAATGATTTCTCACACTCAAAATTTGAGTAAACCTATAAGGTGGTAAGTTGAAATATGATAGAAAAAAATAGTCTTTTCCTTTCCTTAAAACGTTTATAACTATTTTTCTATTATTTTATTATTTTCCTTAGGAGACCAATTTTATACATCAAAATTCCTCTAATGAATATAAATCCCCTACTTCTATTGATTTGAATAATGATTCTTTGGCTAATGAAAATAATCATGAAGGTCCCTTGCAGAGATGCATCCCTTCCTTTCCAAGGGCTATAATGAGGAAAACTAGTATCCTTCTCCTATTCTCATTATGATTTTGCATTTGTAGTTGTAATTCAGCTCAATAAAGAATATTGGATTTTCATTAAGGGACTATAGTGTTCAGAGATCCAATGCAAAACTTTATTGTGGGAATCCCAATGAACACAAGGGGCAAGTTAAACCTCTTTAGGTCCACTCTAGACATGATGTAACACATATTTCATTAAAAATAGAATAATATAGTGGATCTAGAATTTAGAACTTACACTAGATTGAGTTTTTTCAAAATGAGGGCACACATATTTGATTAAAAATAGAATAATATAATAAAATAGAAAAATAGAATAATAAAATAATAAAATAATATAGATTGAGTTTGTTCAAAATGAGTAAATCCTTATACTTGGTTTCATTACATTATTGCAGTAAGAGGAGTGAGGTGCTCTACAGCCCCGTATGGGGGAGATGTTTACATGTAAGGTAATGTACGTAACATAACACAAAATAAATAAATAAAAAATTCATGTTGGATGATAAAATAATTTTTTTATTAAAAGTAATTAAAAAATTTGATGTCCGTCCATAAAAATAAAAAATGAAAATTTAAACCGAGATCTATCAACCAAGAGAAATCAAATTTCTTGAGTTTAATTTTATTTTATAAAATGGCACCTTACGAAATTGGATCCCTTCTAGTACTTGAAAGATATAGGTTTAAGATGGGTCTATGCTAGTTTATTTTAATATTAATTATAGTTTGTATTAAAAGCTAAGTTGGTTAAATTTATTTAATGACATCAAAATTGTGCATGTTAATATGATTAACCATTTATTTATGATTTGATATTGTAACTACTATGTCTATCAATTGATTTACTATGCAGGTAGAAGGTTCGCACAATTTTAGAACGACCCACGTAAAATCTATTTAAGAACATAATACCAATGTGTTTGTTACTATAACAATTTTAATTATAGACATGGATAGTAAATATTGACTGTGTTGAGTACTATGTTTTATTGATGATGACGATGATAATGATGATGATGATGATGATGGTTGTTAATGTCCACTGTTACCTACTTTGGTCTACTGGACCTTATGAGAATTTATTTGGTTTGCTTTAAATTTGTATTCATATGCTCAAAACGCTTGAGGAGAACCGTTTGGAGTTCACCATAATTATGGCTTATAAGAAGGCTAGGAAGGTTTGTATTGCAACAAAGATGATGAAAGTAAAATATAATATGGTTGTACACGGGACACTCTAAGAGAAAGTGATTTTCATTTTAAATGCTCATAGTCTCACAGAGATGGAAAATTCTTTTCGCCCACATCATTTTAGGAACTATTCAATGCCTTGTTTCACTATGGAGCTCATGAGATTTTGTTGTTATCTTGGCTATATTAATTTATCTTGTACTTGTACATCATAAACATAGTCTCAGCCATTCTCTCGATGGGGGAAAGCCACACTTCACTTAGGAGAATAGGGTAGGGCGTGTTGCTTTTATTTTTAAGTTATAAGTTATTAAATGCTGCTAGATTTTCTCAATCATTCTCCAAGATTCTTTAGAGATGCTACAACCCTAAACTTCACAACCATACACGATTTTTATTTTTATTTTTCTATTAAAATTTAAGTCGATCAAGGATTACGTCAAGAATATAGATTGTGAAAAAAATTCTTACATATTATTAAAGTTATTTAATGGAATTTATTGATTAATTGTAACGAACCTTATATTTTGACTTTTTCCTAATATATATTCCTTATTATATTTGATAATAAATAGAGTTCGCTATTATTCTTATATATACGATTTAATATATAAGTTTCGTTACTATTATTAACTTGGAATTTCGTTCTAATTTTATATTATATTAAGTATTGTGTCTAGGTTGAGTTTCCATAGTAAGTCTAAGAGATTGACATCATTAAATTATAGTGATCTATAATGTTGTGAAATTATGACATAATATAGGCATTGCATTTGTTACTACAACAACTTTAATTATTGTCATAGTAACTTATTTTGTCTTTCTTTAGTATGACGTTTTATTTTAGCAAGTTAGCACCACTTTATAGTCGAAAAAAAATAAATTATAAATTATAAATAGAATAGCAACTTACCCTTTTGACGATAAAAATAAATTATAAATTAGAATAGAAACATATTTTATTTGCATTATTATTGTTAAAAAATAGGTTGATAAATGTTTACTTCATGAGCAAAGATTGTGCGAGGACTTTCATATTGCAGATCAAATATCAAAGATTACTCCTGTAGTGTTTGAACATGTTAAATTGTAAATAACATATTAATATTCATCTATATTATATTCCTTACAATATTTATATTATCATTAATATTTCTAATTCTATATTAAAACAAAGTTCATCAAGACTTGACTGATGAATAATAAATTGTGTAGAAAATTTCTTACATATAACGTTATTTAAAAACATATTAATATTTTTTTGTGACTATTATTAACCAATTTAATAATGACACAAGTGTTGCTTCTTTGCCCAAAAACATATAATGAATTTATAGTCTATGTTTTACCCTTATGATGATAAAAATAAATTATAAATTAGAATAGCAACATAATGTATTTGTATTATTATTGTTAAAAATTATGTTTATAAATGTTTACTTCATGGACAAAGATTGTGCGAGAAATTTCATATTGTAGATCAAATATCAAAGATTACTCTTGTAGTGTTTGAACATGTTAAATTGTAAATAACATATTAATATTCATGTATATTATATTCCTTACAATATTTATATTATATTAATATACATATACATATTTATATTTCTATATTAAAAAAAACTTCATCAATACTCGACTCATGAATAATAAATTGTGTAGGAAATTTCAAGTTATTTAACAACATATTAATATTGTGTTTGTGATTATTATTAACCATTTTAATAATGACACAAGTGTTACTTCTTTGCCCGTGTTGAGTGGAAGTTTGTATACTAGTACAATGTTGTTTTCACTTTAAAGTCTACTAGAGGAAAAAAAACTTAGAAGACTAGTTGTGTAGTTTAATGATCAAAATCAAATTGATATGAATTAGGCATTTGACTATTTGTAGTTTAATGAATGATTTATATCAAATATAATAAGGAATATATATTAGGAAAAAATCACTTCAAACTTTATCTCAAGTGCCTAGTATTTATTCATAGACCAAGTCTAAAAGATGTTTTTAAATGCATTATTGAATTTGATTATGAACATTTTATATATTGAGAGGATATGTTGATCTGAACAAAACATTGAAAAGTTTAATATTGTTTGGTTTTATGTATTTCTCATAAAGAAACATGACATTAATTAACATTGAAGTTAAACCCACAATTTGAATAGTTGTACTAAATAATATAATATTTCTCAAAAAATAATATGAAGAGAATATTTGATATGCTACAAACATTGAAAAGTGTTTCTTCTTGTATATTAATAGGTCCTTCTAAGAACAAAATTACATTCATGAATCATCTCCACCTAATCTCAATATATCCGCTCAAATAGATCAAGTACAGCTTCTACACCAAATTTATTTATCTTGGTCTTCTTGCATTGTTCTTTCTTTGGCATCCATGCCCAAATTATGGCATTAATTGGAATAGATCCAAGTTCTGTGTCATTGGGATTTGGTACCCAATATTGTTATAAAAAATTTCCCTTGTATTTCCCTGAAGCAGGCATCCACCAATCAACCTTTACATGAAGAGTCTCAATTTCATTATCCTCAAAGATATCTGACTGGGCTTTTGCCATCCAAATCAGCTCTCCTTTATCCTCATTTCTTGATCTAACTAGCAACATATTTCCTTTCTCAACATCATTCAAAGGATTGAATGCTGGCTTTGGCTTGTTGCACTTGGGTCCAACATATACCGGTTCATCTATCACATTATCAAAATCCTCATCCATAATACTTGAGATTACACTGAGTGCATTATAATCAGCATTGACAATTTGTCGTGTCTTGGGCCAGAAATCCATAGAAGATGAATCACTTCCATCCATTGTTATATGATTATTGGATATTTCATCTAATGCATCAACAACTCTTTCCCAATACTCTACTTTACTTTTCCATTCCTCTGTAACAATTGGAAATTTCTCATTGCCAATAGTATCTTTCCACATTTTTATGTATGATGTTATTCCTTCCTTTAGTTCTTTTAAATGGACATCATTCTCTTTAGGACCTAAAAAATATGGGTTCCCTATGGGCAATTTAGGTCGACCTTCATCATCTATATTCCACAACTCAATTGGTTCTGACCATGCAGTATCTCTAATTGATTCCTTATACCTCATCACTGGAACATCATTGAGTACAAGAAATTGGAAGTACTAGACATTAAGATGTCCAACTAGTGCATGTTTTCCCTCCTTGTGTATCCATTAAGGAAATTTTTGAAGTCATACACTTTGTCAATAAGTGTAGGTGGAAACACTCTTTTTTCTTCTATTGTGCGATATGTATCCATCATTTCGGGTAAAGAATATATATCTTTATTTTTCAAGTTGGAAGACATTCTTCCATAGGTTCCATCTATGTCTTCATGGGTATGACCCACAAGCAAGAACCCAACCTCAATAGTGATGAAGACACCAAGTGCAGTTAAAAGTGATAGAAACATGAAAACATAATGGTTCTTATTATCACTTGCTGCATTGTCCAACTGTAACAACAAATGTGGAGGAAGAGGTTTGAAATCAACATCCTGATTTTTTGATATTCCATGAGATAGAAAATCATCCTTGTACACTCTACAATTTGAGTAAATAGAGGTTTCAAGTAATGCATTAGAAAGTGGGTTTCTTGAACTTCCACTCTCATAAAGGAGATTGCCAACTTATCATGGTGTGGGTCTTCAAGGTCCCTCAAGCATTTTGCAAGCGATGTAATGGTAAATTGTGATCCCATGTGTACAAATGGTAGGGAGAAATGACCAAAACCTCCTGTGTTATGCCCATGTGTTAGCATACCTGTCAATGACAAACCCAAGTTTGTTCCTGCAATAGATTTTTATTTGACACGTAATCTTGGGATTGAAGTCTTTGCTTTGTCCATTTTATCATGGATAATGCTAAAATACTCCTTTGGAAACCGCTCTGACATAATCCTGTGTGCATAGTAGCAATATCTTCCACACATAACAGTCTTGTTATGTTTGTTTAGTCTACCTCGTGCCTTTTCTTCCAACTCTTTTGTAGTCCCTGACTTCATCTGTGATTTCAACACGATACATTCACTACATTTACTAAAGTCGGTGTTCTTTGAGAATGCTACTTCTCTAAAATGAGTATTCCAGATCTTACTCATTGCTGGTTGTGATATTGATGAATAATTGAGCTTTTGAAGACCTTCATTGATCTCCTTTAACAAAGAACTTTGTGTGTAAGTTGAAGGAAGCAATCTTAAAGGAGCATATGTTCCATCTTCTTCAACTTGACGTGTTTGGTTTGGTGAAAAATATGAATTATCCATGACAATTTTGTGAAATATTTCTATGGCTGCCATGGTATGTGCATGTGCTTTGCATTTCTTGGTATTACCATGAATGGCTTTGATGTGTCCTTGTTGGAAATATTTTTGGTAGTTATAGAAGGTGCTTTGAGGAATCTTGTGTATCTTGTGCCATGCTTTCTTACAAATAATATTTCCATTAAATCTCATGTCCTTTACTTTCCTAATAGTTGGAGGTAGCCCATGTCCATGACTCTTTGAAATGATTGTGTTTGCAGAGAGAGAATTCAATACAAATTCCCTAATACCATTTTTATTTATGAGTTTCATGCCCCTTCTAGCATCTGCAATGGATTTCCTATCCACATGTTGAAGACAATCTTGTTTGCAACATTCAGCTGCTGCCAAAAGTCGGATTTCTTTCTCGTCATCTATCTGTGTTTCACATTTTCCAACATTTTTGTAGCAATAGCACGTTTAATCATTTTATATGGCCTTGTTACATGCATATCAATTGAAGTTTTATCATTATAAAGATCCCCCTCCCATTTATTTAAGGGACTTGTGTCCTCTATAATATCCCATACCACCATTTCCATGGGGGGCTCCTTGAAATTTTCTTTCACCCTTAAAATCTCACCTTCATCATCCACCAACTTATTTATTGGCCATCTAAACAAACAATGTATAGACTTATCCCCAATTCTACATCTTTCACAATTTCCATATATCTCTTCCACAAAAACACCGAATTCCATTTCACCTAGAGTTTCACCCTCAACCATGTCACCCTCACGAACATAAAATACGATCCCTTTGGCAATGCACACGCTTGCTCCTGTGCATTCATGTGTAAGAGAAACCTTTTTATATGCAAATTTAACCCTATCTTGGAGAATATTTATTGGATGATCATGACAATGTGTGACCAAATCTGATTCTGGCCAAATCTCATAAGATTCCAATGCACCCCCTAATGTATGCTCAAATCCTGTTGGATGTGGTAGAAGAGCATCATGTTTTAATGCTTTCTCTATTTTAACCACTATGCATCCTTTCTTTACCATCCTTCCATGCACCTTATGCCCAAGATTTGTATTGAATATGGATCCCTCACCCACCTTCACTCCATGTTGCAGAAGATCTACCTTGTCGCCAATAGAAAATGCAGAAGTGACATTTGCACCTGTACACCAAATTAAAGAAGTTTAGTATTTGCTAAAAAAAACATTCAATGTAATATAAATAACATTTAACACATGCTTCAAGATTTTTATTTACCTTTGTTATGCCTCAAATCCATGATCTTCCATGGATGTGTGTCCCCTTCATCAACATCTTCCACAATCAAATGTCGTTGAGTGACATTAATTATCAAAATCATTACGTAGCCTGCATTAACTCTTTCTCTGCCATAATAAGTTCCAATCTCTGTAGAGTCAACCCTTCCTAGCCCAATAACTTGACCATTAATTAGGAGGTCAACATAGTCCCCTAATGTCAAATTTATGTTTTCCATTGAAACTCCTTTCAATTCTGTAACACAATTGAATTGTAACTTGTAAATAAGTTTAAACCATGTCAAGTTCCAATTTAGAATAACCCTATTATCAATGTTGACAATTATTTAGAGAAAATAGATCATTTGTAGCTTACTATATATTAATTAATTAAAATCCATGAATTAGCACATAAGAGGGCAATAATATTAAATAGAAAAAAAAATGTCCATGAATATATAACATTTGAATGAAATATCCAACAAATCTAGCACATCATATATAATTAAAGCATTAGAAATAATATCGATTGTAAAGAAGGTAAAACATGAATGAAAATCCAGAAATACACTGTACTCAAAATAAACATTTCTACATTGTAGCAAACAACAAATTTGTAACAGATTTTGTTCACAAACACAATAGATCATTTGTAGCTTACTTTAGGTTAATTAATTAAAAATCCACAAATTAGCACATCATAGGGTAATAATAATATAGCTACAAAAATTGTCCATTAATAGATAACATTTGAATGAAATATCCAACAAATCTAGCACAACATATAGAATTAAAGTATTTGGAATAATATGTTGTATTTTAAACAAGGTAAAACATGAATGAAAATCCACAAATTTAGAGTGTCATGTAACATTAAAGTACGAAAAATAGAATAATCAATCACAAACATAAAGCAATAAAATTGTAGAAACACACCGTACTCAAAATAAATATCTATTCTTTATAGCAAACAACAAATTTGTAACGGATTTTGTTCACAAGCCTCTATCGAAATTGACATCATTGATTTGGCATAACGTAGGAGCCAAGTTGACTCAATACCCCATCAACTTGACTAGAGACTGAAGCTTGACTATACTAAACCCTATATTATAAGAGGTCTAATGCACGTTAGTTATTTTTTTAACAACTACGTGAAATATATATCATGTTATATTTCCTTCTGACAACAACGATGTTAGCTCTCATTCTAATAACAATATTGCACAGTCAATGAAATGTAACACGTGTTACCTTTCCTTTTAACAACAACATTGCTAGGTGAAGGAAAACTACCGAAGTGTTACCTTTCATATGATAGTTTTATTCTAGGATTGTCATAAAAGATAACGTGTGTTAGTTTTTAGATAGTAGTTTTCCTTCTAGCACAACCGCGTTGATCACTTTCACCTAATATCACTATCAAGCCTCTATCGAAATTGACAACAATGAGTAGGTGTAACGTAGTAGCCAAGTTGACTCAATACCCCATTAAAAATCATATGCATTGTAAACAAGGTAAAACATGAATGAAAACCCACAAATTTAGAGCGTCATATATTTCACTAATGTATGAAAAATAGAATAATCGAGCACAACATAAAGCAATAAAATTGTAGAAATACAATGTACTCAAAATAAACATTTCTGCTTTACAACAAACAACAAATTTGTAACATATTTTGTTCACCATCACACTATTTATGGAGTTCCACTGGCAATGAATTGAAAACTAGATATAGAGTTCCATTGTGAATAACTTGGGAACTACTATGAAAGATCAATCCCTATGTACTTAATGCATGAAGCTAACTAAGTAGAATATGTATTTTAAACACGTTAAAACATAAATGAAAATCCACAAATTTAGAGTGTCATATAGCATTAAAGTACAATAGAATAATCTAGCACAACATAAAGCAATAAAATTGTAGAAATACACTGTACTCAAAATAAATATTTATACTTTAAAGCAAACAACAAATTTTGTTCAGAAAGCTCTATCAAAATTGACATCATTGACTTGGCATAACGTAGGATCCAAGTTGACTCAATACCCCATCAACTTGACTAGATACTAAATCTTTACTATATTAAAACCTATATTACAAGAGGTCTAATGCATGGCATAACGTAGGAGCCATGTTGACTCAATACCCCTTCAACTTGACTAGATACTAAATCTGTACTATATTAAAACCTATATTACAAGAGGTCTAATGCATGTTAGTTATTGTTATAACAACTTCGTGAAATCTATATCATGTTATATTTCCTTCTAACAACAACGATGTTATCTTTTCTTCTAATAACAATATTGCACAGTCAATGAAATCTAACACGTGTTACCTTTCCTTTGAACAACAACATTGCAAGGTGAATGAAAACTAACGAATGTTAGCGTTCATATGATAGTTTTCTTCTAGGACAACCACATCATCGTCAAAGATAACGTGGGTTAGTTTTTAGAAAGTATTTTTCCTTCTAACACAACCGCATTGACCACTATCACCTAATATCACTATGAATCATCTATCGAAATTAACAACAATGAATAGGTGTAACGTAGTTGCCAAGTTGACTTAATAACCCATCCACTTGATGAGATACTCATGAAATCTAACACACGTTAGCTTTCCTTCAATTAACAATATTGCATGGTCAATGAAAGCTAACACGTGTTAGCTTTCCTTTTAACGACAACATTGCACTGTGAATGAAAGCTAATGGGTGCAATATTTCATATGATAATTTTCTACTAGGACAACCACATTATCGTCAAAAATAACATTTGTTAGCTTTGAAATGGAAATTTTCCTTCTAGCGCAGCCACATTGATCACTATCACCTAAGATCACTATCTAGCCTCTATCACAATTGACAACATTGACTTGGCGTAATGTAGGAACCAGGTTTAATCAATACCCCATCAACTTGACTAGATACTCTAGCTATCTAGCCTCTATCACAATTGACATCATTAACTAGGTGTAACATAGGATCCAAGTTTAATCAATACCCCATCAACTTGACTAGATACTCTAGCTTGACTATACTAAAGCCTATATTACAAGAGGTCTAACGCTTGATAGATTTTGTTATAAAAACAATGTGAAATCTATCTCAAGTTAGTTTTCATTCTAACCAACATGAATCTAACACACGTTAGCTTTCCTTCAATTAAAAATATTGCATGGTCAATGAAAACTAACACGTGTTAGCTTTCATTTTAACATCAACATTGCACTGTGAATGAAATCTAATGGGTGCAATCTTTCATACGATATTTTTCTACTATGACAACCACATTGTCGTCAAAAATAACGTTTGTTATATTTCAAATGGAAATTTTCCTTCTATCACAACCACATTGATGACTATCACCTAAGATCACTATCTAGCCTCTATCACAATTAACATCATTTACTAGGCATAACATAGGATCCAAGTTTAATCAATACCCCATCAACTTGACTAGATACTCTAGCTTGTCTATAGTAAACCCTATATTGCAAGAGGTCTAATGCATGTTAGCTTTTGTTATAGCAACAATTTGAAATCCATCTCACGTTAGTTTTCATTCTAACCAACATGAAATCTAGCGCATGTTAGCTTTCCTTCAATTAACAATATTGCATGGTCAATGAAAGCTAACACGTGTTAGCTTTCCTTCAATTAACAATATTTCATGGTCAATGAAAGCTAACACGTGTTAGCTTTCCTTTTAACAACAACATTGCACGATGGACAAAAACTAATGGGTGTTAGCTTTCATATGATAGTTTTCTTCTAGGATACCCACATTGTTTTCAAAGATAATGTGTGTTAGCTTTCAGATGGCAATTTTCCTTCTACCACAACCACATTGATCACTATCAACTAATACAAACCCTATCTTACAAGATGTCTAATCGATGTTAGCTTAAATTGTTATAACTACAACGTTAAATCTATCTCATGTTATCTTCCCTTCTAACAACAACGTGAAAGCAAACACGTGTTAGGTTTCCTTCTAATAACAAAATGGCACAGTCAATGAAAGCTAACGCGTGTTAGCTTTCCTTTTAACAACAACATTGCACTATGAATGAAAGCTACATGCAAGAGGGCTGAAAGCTACATGCAAGAGGGCATTCCCAAGCCTAGGAAGTAAGGGATTGTAGGTAATTTACTTGGTGGTTCTCTCTCTTCTAGTAAGTAAGAGAGAGGTAGGAAATCTACCTGTATGTTTTATAGGTATGCTTAGTTAATATGGTGAAACACATTAACTTGTTTGGCTGGAATAATGTAGAATTCTTTACATTCCAAGGAATGTAAATTTTCCAAACCAACAATCAATAGTTTAGTGAAAAAATTGTTTTGAAATGAAATCTTCACCTTGGGTAGAAATATGGTGGTGATTTGAATACTTTTTGGAGGATTCAATAGGAGAATGATGTGATCATCGAGATAGGTATATTCAAGCTAACCAACACCCTTATAGCACAAAAAATGTTGACAACTAGTAATAGCCTTGTGCAATGAGTATGGATTATCTCAAATGTAATAGCCTAATTAGACTTCATGATGTTGAAAATAAAGAATTTGTCTCGTTCATGCCCCACACAACATTATAGTTTTCTTCATAAAATATTGAAAAAATGTTGAGAATGTGCATGTGAACCTATTACTTTTTGACAAATGTCCAGTAGTGGTTCGGTGGCTTGATTTGGCCAATAATAGTTCATTGCTTTGCTTTGAAACGTGTGGGTAGCACTAAGCAATCTAACAAGTGATTAGGGTTGGCACTATTACCAACTAAAGGTGCTATACATTCTCCTTTTTCAAAGGTAGTCAAGCAATTATGTATTTCACATATATGGCATGCTCATACTATGCTTTAACAAATGGGTTATCCACCACTGACTCTATGTTGTAGTGCTCAACTCGAAGAATAGAGTGAACCTTTGGAGGAACACGACAAGGTTGGGTTCATTGTGTGACCACCTTCAATAGTGAACCTTTGTAACTATACGATGAAACACCTTTACTAGATGGAATGAAAGTTATTGCAAATGCAACAAATCACGTTTTTGATATATTTCAAATCTTTGTTAGTGTGCTACGATCCACTCACATACTTTTCAAGTTGATTTCTATGTGATTACTTAGATTACTAAATATTGAAAGAGAGGGGGATTTGAATTGTAATCACATGATATAAATTCAATCACATGATATAGAGCCTTAAGAGATGTATGGAATCATCAAAAAAATTCTAAATGAGCATTATATCTCCATGGTTGGATTTTTCGTGCCATAATCCTTTCCATTTATACAGTATCCACGTGTGTGAGTCACATTGAATCAAACATTATACTCTATGAGATATCCTGTAAGAAAAAAATGTGGATGGGAATGGTGTAGGTCTTGAGGATATTTGTAAACATGAGATAATAAACATCCATAAAATCACCTTTGCATAAATGCTCTTAAATCCAAGGCAAGTCCACTAACAAATATATGCTAAAAAAATTTAGAACAAATATATGCTAAATTTTTTTATAACAAATATATGCTAAAATTATTTAGATTGCGAAATATATGCATCAAAAAAAAATTGATGGTACAAATCAGCGCTTGAATCCACAACGAAAACCCTGTGAATGGGTCATTGGCGCCCTCTACAAGTTTGTCCATAATGAGGTGAAATAAAGATTGGGTCAATGCAAATGGAGGTTTCTTCCATGCAAGACTCATGACTTCGACAATGGATGGTCCGAAGGTGCTAAAGATGGACATGAAGAGTATCAGTCTCCAATTAAACATGTTACCATATTGACTGTTCTCTGTCTCAATAACCTTCAACTGGGACAATGACCCTCCATTGCTGAATCCAGATATTGACTGTTCTGTCTCAATAACCTTCAACTGGGACGATGACCCTCCATTGTTGAATCCATGATTTCTACTTTATCTCCTTGAAATTCTGAAGCACAAATTTTATTCAGTCGGCCGCATAGTTCGGGTTGCACAGAGATGGTTTTTAGGAAGCCGCGGAAGAAATTATGTAATGTATGCTTATCTCTACATTCATGATAGCAGCATGGTAGAGTATACCCCTTTATTTCCATTTTTCACCCATGATGTTTAAATCCCCATAGGATTGGGACTGTGAGACCTAGCTATCATACAAAAGTAATGTGAGAACTCACCTTGAAAGATGAAGGATGTTCACTTGCTTGAAAGAATGGTGGAAGATGTGCGTTTACGTTATGAGAGGGTGATTATTCTATTTATTAAAAACTTAACGTTATGGCTTTGCGAATTGAAGGGAAAGCAAATCTCAATCAAAGGAAACTTACATGGAAGCAACTAAATGAATTAGCTCTCTGAGATAAAAGAGACTCTCTAGAACCTGCTTCTTTCAATTAATTCAATGATTATAGAAGTTAGTAAGAACTATATCCTACTCTGTTTATATAAATCACTAATGAGTAAACTCCATTACTTACTGTATAATACTGCTATGATGGTATCAGAACTGAACGAAAATGTTGAACATATTGGACCATTCACAAATATGTTATAGTTTGATTAAATATAGTGGATGCACAACATAGTGGAAGAGTGTTTTCCAACCATACCTTTAAGAGACATTGTCCCAACAAGTTTGCAGATTCAGTACTGGCCTCGACTGTGCCCCCAAAACCTAGACCTCCACCAGCGATTCAGTTGACCTATAGCTTATCTTCTACTTGCACGTGTGCTCTTTGGATAGTGTAACCAAAATAAGCCACACCCACACCTAGGAACATATCCTATGATGAGCCAGAGGAAAAAGGAAACATGCAGAGCGAAAAAAAAGGATCTGGCAGCTCAAAAACAGCTCGGACCAGTGCTTCCATTTGGAAATAACTTAATAAGTTAACCGCTGAATGTGGTAGCGCAAAGGCAGCCCATATTTTTTTGAGCGGAAAATTTAGTTGATTTGGTATTTTTTGGCTTTTTCCAAAAACAATATTACTAGATAAATTTAGATAATTTGTTTTTTGTTTTAAAGTAAATTTGGATAATTTGGTATTTGTTTTGGAAATTAAATTGAGATAACTTGGTTTTTTTGGAAGGTAAATTTACATAATTTGGTATTTTTTTTTATTTTTTCATATATTATGTTTCTAATATTATGTTGTGTTCCATTAATGTTTCTAGATCTCATCCCATTTGTGTCCCCTTTACTTTTATGTCTTAGTGCATCCACAATTGCATCATAATGTGTCCATTTCAGCGTCATATGCATCCCATAATCAATTTTGTCTAGATATGTGTCATAATTTGATTTCTTATTTGCACTACAATATCATTATTTGCATCTAATATTATTCTACCTTTAGACTTGTACACACCATAAACAAACAAACCTTCCCATTTGGCTATGCTATCTCTATGAGTGACCAACCATTACTCATAGGTTCCTCTTAAGGTTACATATAATGCCTAAACCCTTACTTCTCCTTGTATAAACTCCTCTAATTGATCAATGAAAGGTTTTATTTTCATCGTACTTGAGAGGGTTGCATTGTTTTGCAAGATCCAATTGGGAAACCACTCTTAAATTAACGGTCTCAAATCCTACTTGAGACGGAGGGTTGCATTGTTTTCATCGTACTTGGGAGTGTTGCATTGTTTTGTCATTACCCCATTGATGTCTACTTCAGCATCCTTCACTCTTTTGATTGCATAGTTTTATATCTATTTACCAATCTTATATAGATAGGTGACAATGATGTTCGAATCTTAGATAGTTCTATACTCCTTGTTTCAAGGATTTGTAGTGATCATATTCATTTATCTATATTTCTATATCAACTATAGGCAATATGTAATCTTGTGCTCTATAATATGACAATGTTTGCACATGGATTGAGGTTTAGTGAAATTCCTCTTGATGTGCCCTAGTGAAATCCCACTATGTCCTTGACTATTTAATCCACTATAACATTTTTGTCCTTCGTATCCACCTTCCACCCCCCATTGTGCTTGTCTTAGATGCTTGCACCATGTATGCATCCATCATGTTTTAGTGACCCTCTATGTGGCCATCATGACATAATTTTTCAAAACTAGGAATTCAATATTGTAGTGACCCTCTATCAGACATCGAGTGCTCCGCATGTTTTCTTTGTTATTTCTTTTCCTTGGACATCTCCTATCTAGTCGGTTGGTTAAGGTGTCCAATTGATTTTAAACTTGTGTCAATCCTAAAGGTGATTCTATGAAACCCTTAGCAACCTACATGTGTGTGTTGATATCTAACACTTAAGGTTATCAAGATATCCTATGTTGGGTGAGAGGAATTATTATATAAGGTAAACATAAGATAAGAAAAATTAAGTAGGGGATCCACTGTGTCCTTGATTGTTTAATCCACTATAACATTTTTGTCCTTTGTATCCACCTTCCACCCCCCAATTTGTTGGTCTTAGATGCTTGCACCATGTATGCATCCATCATGTTTTAGTGACCCTCTATGTGGCCATCATGACATAATTGTTCAAAACTAGGAATTCAATATTGTAGTGACCCTCTATCAAACATCGACTGCTCTGCATGTTTTCTTTGTAATTTATTTTCCTTGGACATCTCTGTCATGTCCCAAATTTGGAATTGGGTCACAATGGCCTAATCACATTAGCCATATTCATTAGAGTTTGTAAAATTGATGTTAAGGGTTAAATAATTGCCAAGGAGGAAAATTACTAGTTTCCTAGGTTTGGGGTGGAAGCTTTGGGATTTGGAATAAGGGGGATAATAAATTATGTTTAGACATTAGAAGGGTTCAAGTATTTAATAAATAGAGTGACTAAAGAAATTCAAGAGAAATCCTAAGTGACAAATGGTTTTGGAGACATATGGAGGATGTGGGACCCACACTAGATTGATTTTTCATAATACATGGTATCTCTCTTTTGCAAATTCGAATTAATGGGAATGTGAACACTCTTGGGTGAGTTGGTAAGTCATAACACATGTCATTGATCATCTTAGGTCGAATTGGGAAGGATTGGTAACCTCCATGGAAGATAAAGAGTCAAAGTGGAAGTTTGTGGACACTTGGGCTAGATTCCCTAACCCCTATGACACCAATGATGGAGCATCTATGACAACTATGACAAATTGCAGACCTGACCTCTGACATCTGACCACTATGACATGTCAGCCCCAAAAATAGGCTCAAAGAAGGCGAATTTGGGAGTTGGAGAAGCCAAAGAGACTCAAAATCGAATTTGGGAGAAGATGGAAGGTTGGAACTAGGAGACAAGTGGCAAATGTGGAATATTTCCTAAATGGAAATCTATTGAATCTATTGAGAGGATTTCGACCCTTAGAAGGATAATGTTGGTTATAAAATGTAGAAATGAGGTATGAGAATGGCTTTTTGATCATTTGTAGAATTTGCAATTGCAATTGTGAAGAGGCAGAGCTAGTGGATGACTAGTTTCTTGCCTTAGCCAATTTCGAGGGTGAAAGATTCCCATCCAAGTTGGAAATTGGAAAGGCCATTCAGACCTTTCATTTGGAGCTTTAATGGAGTCTTTATTTGCAGGTGTAAGCTACAGGGCAGTATTGAATATTGTAACTTCAAAGAATATTATATTTGTACTTTATTATTCCGGAGATGTTTCATCCCTCGGAGGTAACCCTATTATGTATCCGGAGATGTTTATTCCTCCGAGGGTTTGTATTAACTAGGGTTATTAGACCCACCATGTGGGGGTCGGCCCTGTGGTTATATTTTTGGGGTTATTAGACTTCTCCAGGAGAGGTCAGCCCCATTAGGTCTTTTAGTCAGTTGGGGGTCAGTATAAATAAGAGAGGTGAACTCCTCATTAGATCACTCACTCACTTGTGGAAGAGTGCGCACTTGTCTGGGAGATCTGCTAAGGAGACAAAGAAGGAAGGAGCACATCTTGTATTTTGGTTGATCATCTTATTGAGGAAAGCTTTGTTGGGTTTTCTACCCCATGAGGGTTTCCCATGGTATATTCTGTGTCTATCTTGTGATTATGTTTCTTTCAGTGATCTTGCTTGTCTATTTGGTTTAAACTTAACATGGTATCAGAGCTAGACTGAATAGGACATCTTTCACAAGGTAAGAATACCTCTCTCTCTCTCCGGTGAAGTTAGGGTTTCATCCCAAAGTTTATATTATTGATTTTTGGTTGCATGGCTGGATAGCTCTTTTCAATACCTTTCTTTTGAGCTATAGATCGAACTTTTTGGTTGGGTAGAACTCCGGTAAATCCAAACCCTAATTCTACCAAAAGTGCGATACGTCAGATTTTGGTTTCAGAAAAAAGTTGGAACTTTTGAATTTTTATTACATGGCTGGATAGCCCTTCTCAAGAGCATTCTTTTGGGCTATAGATCGAACCTTTTGGTTGGGTAGAACTCCGGGAAAGTCAAACCCTAATTCTACCAAAAGTGCGATAAAATTATGTTCCAGATTCCGGAAAAGTGAAAAGTAACTTTCTAGGTAAGTCTACTCTGTCTCTTGGACTCCCCCAAGAGAATATGGCTCCAAACACTAAGCTTGAAGACAAGCTAGAAGGTATAGAAAATTTCCGGGCATAGAAATACAGAATTGGTCTCATTCTTGAGGAGAATGATCTTGCTCATTATATCAAGGAGGAAGTTGCAGAACCAGAAGAAGATGAAGCCAAAGAAAAACACAGGAAGGATTTGATTAGGGCAAAGAGAATCATAGCTGATTCTATTAAAGACCACTTGATTCCCCAAGTAGCCTCCAAGAAGACTCCAAAGGAAATGTATGATGCCCTAGGAAGAATGTATGAAGGAAAGAACATCAATAGGAAGATGAATCTAAGGACTCAGTTGAAGAGTACCAAGATGCACAAAGGAGAATCCATTCAAGACTACTTCTCAAGAGTCTCTCTAATCAAGGAGCAACTATATGCCATTGGTGATACTCTTGATGAAGATGAACTTGTGATGACAGCTCTAAATGGTCTCACTAGACCTTGGGAGTCATTCATTCAAACTATGTGTGCCAGAAAAGAAAGTATGAAGTTTGATGTAGTTTGGGAGGATTGTGTACAAGAGGAGGCTAGGGTTGCAAATCAAGAAGCCTTGCTCAAAGAGGATGACCAAGCCTTGGCCACCCACACCAAAAGAAGAAGGAATCAATCCTACACTAAAAAGGGTAGTCACAAGGAGTCTCATCCTCCACACAGATTTCAAAAGAAAAGAGGAACTACTCAAAGAAGAGATTACTCTTCTTTCCAGTGCTATTCTTGTCACAAAATAGGACACATTGCTAGACATTGCCCTCTACAGAAGAAAAAGGGTACTTACTATAAAAGACACCAAGCACATCTTGCAGAAGATGATAGTGAAGAAGAAGAAGTAGAGGAAGAAAGGTCTCACAATAAAAGGCCTCGAGATGAAGAGGAAGAAGAAGAAAGGACCTTCTTCAAAAGAAGGTCAAGAAGAAATACAGAAGAAGATGCAGAAGAATATGTTCTCTTCTCCGCACTCTCTGGATCTATAACCCCTGGAGAAGGTACATGGCTTATTGACAGTGGTACTTCAAAGCACATGACAGGTCAGAAAAAGACTCTCTCAAATCTTGAAGAAAAGACTTCTCCCCAAAAAGTATCTCTAGGAGATGACTATCAATATCCCATTAAGGGAATTGGTGAAGCAAACTACAAACTCGATTCTGGAACCCCCATGAAGATGAAGGAAGTTTTGTATGTTCCAG
The DNA here is from genome assembly GCA_027924585.1 of Larix kaempferi. Classification (NCBI taxonomy): domain Eukaryota; kingdom Viridiplantae; phylum Streptophyta; class Pinopsida; order Pinales; family Pinaceae; genus Larix; species Larix kaempferi. The sequence continues at coordinate 99,688 of BSBM01001666.1, read as the reverse complement.
GTTTGAAGAAGAATTTACTTTCAATCTCAGCATTAGACAAGAAAGGCTATAGAGTTGCATTCATTGATGGACAAGTGTTAATGTGGTCCAAAGGCAAATCTATTAAGGATGCAATTGTTATTGGTGAAGAGGAAGGAGGTTTGTATAAACTTAAGGGTCATCCAGAAGTAGCCTTTGTTCATGAAACCTCTAGTCCCAGTGAGCTATGGCATAGAAGACTAGCTCACATTAACTACAAAGCCTTACCCTATGTAAGCAAGGTGGTCATAGGACTACCAGATTTGAAGGTTGATCATGATGGCTCATGTAAAGGATGTAAGAAAGGGAAGAATATCAAGAACCCCTTTCCAAAGAGTGAAACAAAGACTAAGGGTATCTTGGAGTTAATACACTCAGATGTATGTGGTCCAATGCCCACCACCTCCTTGAGTGGATTTGAATACTATCTCTCTTTCATTGATGATCATTCAAGGAAAACCTGGATATACTTTCTAAAAGGTAAGAATGAAGTTTTTGGAAAGTTCAAAGAGTTCAAGGCTCTAATAGAAAATCTCTCAGAAAAGAAAATCAAGATTCTCAGAACAGATAATGGTGGAGAATATACTTCAAAAGAGTTTGAAGAATTTTGTAAAGAAGTTGGAATCAAGAGAGAACTAACCACTCCCTACAATCCCCAACAAAATGGGGTTGCAGAAAGGAAAAATAGAACCATCATGGAAGCTGTGAAGACAATGATACATGACCAGGATCTTCCCATGTATCTATGGGATGAAGCAGCCAAGACAGCAGTATATGTTCAAAACAGATTATCTCATAGTGCTCTTGATTTCAAAACTCCAGAAGAAGTGTTTACTGGAAAGAAGCCCGAGGTAAGCCATCTTAAAATATTTGGGTGTCCTGTGTACATCCACATTCCAAAAGAAAAGAGAACCAAGTTGGATCCTTCTGGTAAGAAAGGAATATTTGTTGGTTACTGTGAATCATCCAAAGCTTTCAGGATTTACATACCAGGCTTTCATCATATAGAAATTAGTAGAGATGTAACTTTTGATGAAGAAGCAGCTCTCAAGAAATCAAGAAAATGCCAACTTGAAGAAATCTATGAAGAAGATTCTTCTTCTAGAAACTCAGAGGCTGTTCACATCCCTGAAGACATTCCACCAGAGAATCATGACATGTTGGAACCACAAGAACCTCCTATCTCATATTTATCAAAGAAAAGAAGGCCAGCATGGGCTAGAGATATTATCCAAGGCGCTGAAAAATATGGTGCTCCTGAAGGCTCCATTAGAGAAAGAAAGAAACGAAAGCTAGTGTCCAACTATATGGCCTTGATGTGTGATCTTGTGGATCAACTACCTACTAGCTATGAAGAAGCAGCTCAAAAGAAAGAATGGGTAGAAGCAATGACAGAAGAATATCAGTCGATAATGAAAAATGATGTTTGGGATATAGTCCCCAAACCAAAAGATAAAAGTGTGGTTTCTTCCAAATGGATTTTCAAGATAAAACATGTTGCAGACGGTAGCATTGAAAAATACAAGGCAAGGTTTGTAGCCAGAGGATTCTCACAAAAGGAGGGAATTGACTATGAAGAAACATTTGCACCTGTTGTTAGGTATACTTCAATTAGAACTATCATGGCACTTGCATCCATGATGAAATGAAAATTGCATCAAATGGATGTTAAGACAGCTTTTCTGAATGGTGTAATTGAAGAAGAAGTATACATAGAACAACCTCAAGGTTTTGAGGTCAAAGACGGAAGGACCCATGTATGCAAACTGAAAAAGGCATTATAAGGATTGAAGCAAGCCCCCAGGGCTTGGTACGGAAGGATTGACAGTTTCTTAACAAGCATGGGCTTTACCAAAAGTAAAGCTGACCCCAATCTTTATCTTAAAGTGATGGATGATGAACCTGTTATATTGCTGTTATACGTAGATGATCTATTCCTAACCGGAAATGAGAATCAAATTATTGAAAGCAAGAAGAAGCTTTCTTCATAATTCGAAATGAAAGATCTCGGATTAATGCACTACTTCTTGGGTCTAGAAGTGTGGCAAGAGCCAAAAGGAATCTTTCTAAATCAAGGTAAGTATACTGTGGAGATTCTCAAAAGATTTGATATGTTGGAGTGTAAAGCCATGGCCACTCCCATGGACTCCAACCTGAAACTATTAGTTAATGATTCATCAGAACTAGTGGACATAACCCTATATAGACAAATCATTGGATCATTGATGTATTTGACAAACACTAGGCCGGATATATGCTTTGCTGTAAATACCCTAAGTCAGTATCTAGTAGAACCTAGAAAGGTTCACCTTATAGCTGCAAAGCACATAATGAGGTACCTAAAAGGTACAGTGGACTTTGGCTTATACTATCTTGGAGGTAATGAACTCAAGTTACATGGTTACTCAGATTCCGATTGGGCAGGTAGTGTCTCAGACAGAAAAAGTACTTCAGGCGGATGTTATGGTCTTGGATCTGCCATGATCTCCTAGTTCAGCAAGAAACAATCTAGTGTGGCCCTCAGTACTGCTGAAGCAGAATATATAGCTGCTTGCTCTGCCAGCTGTGAAGCAGTGTGGCTTCGGAAACTCTTATCTGGAATTTTTGACTTAGAAATGGATCCCACTGTGATTATGTGTGATAATCAAAGCTGCATTAAGATGACTGAAAATCCTGTGTTCCATTATAAGTCAAAACACATAGAGATCCGTTACTTCTATATACAAGACATGGTGCAGAGAGGAGCCATCAAGCTTGAGTACATAAGCATTGAGGATCAGATTGCCGATATCCTGACTAAACCTTTGTCTCGAGTAAAGTTTGAACACTTCCGAGACATGCTTGGTATAGTCCAGAAGGACCCTCCTCGAAAGGGGGAGTAGTATAGTATTTGATAACAATTTTGTGTTGTTGCACTTAGCTACTTACAATTATTTATATTTAGAACTCTTATATATCTTTTATTTTTTATGGATAAATGTTTTAATGCTAGATGTAATAGTGAGAATACATACTAGATGTATACATGTTTTGATGATTAGATGTATTAGTGAGAATACATGCTCTTGGATATTTGTACCTGTATAGTTGAGAATACAGATGGGGATTGGATCATCCCTGGACTTTCAGTCCTAAAGAGAGCCGTAGACGTGAGGTCTCCGAGAATGAAGTCCTTAGTGGACAGTTGTGGGGATTGGATCATCCCTGGACATTCAGTCCTAAAGAGAGCCGTAGACGTGAGGTCTCCGAGAATGAAGTCCTTAGTGGACAGTTGAGGGGATTGGATCATCCCTGGACTTTCAGTCCTAAAGAGAGCCGTAGACGTGAGGTCTCCGAGAATGAAGTCCTTAGTGGACAGTTGAGGGGATTGGATCATCCCTGGACTTTCAGTCCTAAAGAGAGCCGTAGACGTGAGGTCTCCGAGAATGAAGTCCTTAGTGGACAGTTGAGGGGATTGGATCATCCCTGGACTTTCAGTCCTAAAGAGAGCCGTAGACGTGAGGTCTCCGAGAATGAAGTCCTTAGTGGACAGTTGAGGGGATTGGATCATCCCTGGACTTTCAGTACTAAAGAGAGCCATAGACGTAAGGTCTCCGATAAGTGGGGATTGTATCATCCCCGGACCTTGGTCCCTGAATTGATCCGTAGATGTATGGTCTTCGAGAATAAAGTGATGGGGATTGCATCATCCCGGAACCACTAGTTCAAAATGTACGTGATGGGGATTGTATCATCCCCGAACCTTGGTCCCTGAATTGATCCGTAGACATATGGTCTTCGAGAATAAAGTGATGGGGATTGCATCATCTCGGAACCACTAGTTCAAAATGTACGTGATGGGGATTGTATCATCCCCGGACTTTGGTCCCTGAATTGATCCGTAGACGTGTGGTCTCCGAGAAGTGGGGATTGTATCATCCCAGGACTTCGGTCCCTGAATTGATCCGTAGACGTGTGGTCTCCGAGAAGTGGGGATTGTATCATCCCCGGACTTCGGTCCCTGAATTGATCTGTAGACGAATGGTCTCTGAGAAAGTGATTTTTTTTTATGATGATGTGGATACTTGTATTGATGATGTGGTTACTTGTATCGATAGGATACTTGTATTGATGATGTGGTTACTTGTATCGGTAGGATACTTGTATTAATGATGTGGTTACCTGTATCGGTAGGATACTCATATTGTTGATATGATCACTTGTATTGGCATGAATACACGATACTGCTGATCGTGTGATGACGATGCTGATGATCATGTGATGACGATGCTGCTGATCGTGTGATGACGATGCTGTTGATCGTGTGTGATGACGATACTGCTGATCGTGTGATGACGATGCTGTTGATCGTGTGTGATGACGATACTGCTGATCGTGTGATGACGATGCTGATGATCGTGTGATGACGATGCTGCTGATCGTGTGATGACGATGCTGTTGATCGTGTGTTGACGATGCTGATGATCGTGTGATGATGATACTGCTGATCGTGTGATGACGATGCTGATGATCGTGTGATGACGATGCTGCTGATCGTGTGATGACGATGCTGTTGATCGTGTGATGACGATGTTGATGATCGTGTGATGACGATGTTGCTGATCGTGTGATTACGATGCTAATGATCGTAAAATTGATATTGATGTTGACATTGATGTACCAGTAACTGTTTGAGTTACTGATGAAGACAAATTGAAGAAAGCTTCCGATGATTTATAGATGTATCATGTATAGTGACTCCTTGCTCCTGCAGATGCTGTTATAATATCCTTCTCGTTAAGGGGGAGTGTTGAATATTGTAACTTAAAAGAATATTATATTTGTACTTTATTATTCCGGAGATGTTTCATCCCTCCGAGGTAACCCTATTATGTATCCGGAGATGTTTATTCCTCCGAGGGTTTGTATTAACTAGGGTTATTAGACCCACCATGTGGGGGTCGGCCCTGTGGTTATATTTTTGGGGTTATTAGACTTCTCCAAGAGAGGTCGGCCCCATTAGGTCTTTTAGTCAGTTGGGGGTCAGTATAAATAAGAGAGGTGAACTCCTCATTAGATCACTAACTCACTTGTGGAAGAGTGCGCACTTGTCTGGGAGATCTGCTAAGAAGACAAAGAAGGAAGGAGCACATCTTGTATTTTGGTTTATCATCTTATTGAGGAAAGCTTTGCTGGGTTTTCTACCCCATGAGGGTTTCCCAGGGTATATTCTGTGTCTATCTTGTGATTATGTTTCTTTCAGTGATATTGCTTGTCTATTTGGTTTAAACTTAACAGGCAGCTCATGGTTTCTTCTATTGCAGCTCGCTCCTTCAACCATTTCTAGTTTTGATGGCATATTCTTGATCCTTGAGGGAGGGCATTTTTGGTGAGCTATTGTACTCTTTGGGGGAGCTTCTAATGCCCCATTTATTTTTTAATATGAAGTAAATACTCTGTTCTTCATCTCCAAAAAGTTTCAGGTCGAAATTCCAAGTAGAAATGTATAAATCTCATTTTTAATGGAAGAACAATGCCATTTCCCCACTACTTTGTTGTGAGCCAATGTATTGATGATGATTTCGAATGAATGGATGATTCTCTGATATATTTGTGATAAATATACTTACATGGATGTCTTATACAATTTTCATGTACTGTACTTGAGCATTTGAAGCATTTTTACTCAGTTTAATTGCATTGGGAGAAGAAATAGTGCCATTTCCCCAAGGGTCGAATTGGGGATTTTTGCAGTTGAATGGGAGAGGGTGAGAACATTTTTAATAAACCATTAATGGTTCATATGAGACCTTAATAACATACTTAACACATTACTTAACTCTGTTCATAAATTTGAGTGGGTTTGGAGGCATTTGGGAAGCCATTTTCAGTACTTACCTTAGGGGGATTTGAACCCCAAATTACTCGTAAAATTGCATACTTGTTCCAGAATATTAAGAGAGTTTGCAGAGGTATTTTGGTGGCCATATGTTATCCCTGAACATCATATTCAATTCCTAATTTCATTCATAAACCTTCCTTGAAGATTTGAAGGCATTTGGAGTCAATTTGAGACCTAGAGACCAATACTAGTCAAAGGGAAATCACTAGTAAAGTTACCTACATTGACCAGAATTGAAAGAGTATTTGCAGAAGTGTTTTAAAGGTACAAAGGCATCCCTGAAACACATATTTATGTTCTAATATCATTCATATACCTTCTCAAAATATTTGGGATCATTTGGGGCAAATTTGGGACCTAGAGATCGAAACTAGTCAAAGGTCGAACCAAGGAAAAAAAGTGGAAAATTGCAATTTTAATCAAATTCCTAATAAGGGACATTACAGTGGTATCAGAGCATGGTCCTTGCACCTGTGTATTAGGTACATAAATTAAAGAATAATTGGCAGCCATGTCTTACTATTATGATGAATCCTATGAGTACAATTCTTATGAGGAATATGCAGATGCTTATGAGCAATATGAAGCAGAATGTGAATGGTATGAGGAAGAGGTGCCATCATGCAACACTTCTTACAATTTCAAGAGAAATGAATATTATTCTTATGACTTTAAATCTGATGAATATGAGTGTGTCACACCAACCAAGGATAATTCTATGAGTGAGTTCCAAAGATGGAGAGCAAAATATAAAACCTTGCCCCAACAATATCAGAAATATCAAGAATATCTTGCTTTTAGCAAAAATACACAAAATGCCATGTCTTTTGAGTACTATGCTGAACATGTTTTTGAAAATAGGCCCAAAAATGAAGATGTGTATTTAGTGAAGAAAGGTTTATGCCCTTCTTGTAAAAACCCTTGGAGCGAATATCATATATGTGTGCATGAAATGATGTCCTCCTTGAGGAGAGCTTTTGAGATTTATTCAAGAAGAGATTCCAAATATATTGATCCTAAGAAAAACAAGGGGCAAAATGCATCAGCTTTCTTTAAGGAGCAAAAGGAAGAGACATCACAAGAGCATGAAGAAGATTCTATTGAAAATATGGAAGATCATTTCGAGACACCTTCTAGCTTAGACATGAACCAAAGAGCATCTACTGATGGATGCTTAAACTATGAAGGAGTACCTACTGATGGGTGCTCACACCTCTATGTTGGTGACATAGAGATCACTTTTGAAAGTGTTTCTACAAGTACAAGTTTCATTAAGCATGATAATGAAGACCTTGTAGCAGTTGAAGAAGAACCAAGATCAATTTCCCCATCACCACTTGAGCTTCATGAAGTTGGTCCAAGCAAAATTGAAGAAGATGAGGAGGTTCATTTGCAAGAGCCTCATTTTCTTGAAGGGTCCTTAAAGATGAATGAAAATAAGATCCAAGAGTCCCTCAGCATTCTCCATGACACTCAAGCATTGGTGTCAAATTCTTGTTGGAGAGCTACTTCATTGGAGGAAACATCCTTCCTTGAAGACATGGAGAAGATTCAAAGAGCAATGTGCCACATCAAAGGTAATTTCATGTCTTTGATTTTTGATAGAAACCATTTGTTTGAGCTTAATGAATTGTTACATGATGCATACTTGAAGAATAATGAGGATATTCATAAGCTCACAATTCAAAATGAGCAACTTCTTGAAAAGTTGCAAGATACTTGTTTTTCCTCCTATGTTTCAGATTGTCAAATGGTAGATTGTTTGGAGGATTCTCATGACATGGTGGATCATGAGAAATGTGGGAATTTGAATGTGCTTAATGTGTTTGAAGATGAACTTTAAGAGATCCAAACACTTGATGTGGTGGAAGATGAACTTGAATTGTCTCTTGATGAAGCTTATGCAATTTTTAAAGAAGAGCATGATTCCTCTACATTGGAACCAATCTATGACAAAGGTTTCCCACTTTTGAAGGAGCTGCATGATACTACCGACATGGATCCTTCCCATGATGAAACTCCTGAACTTTTTGATCATTTGGGTGAGTTAGTACATTCTCCTACATCCTACAATTCCATGTTTTGCAGTATTAGTCTCAATGAAGTATGGGTGAAAGGGTTCTTTTTGATGGTGCCACATGAGGAGTATGGAACTCCTAGATTTAACTTTTATGATGACATGGTTGGAGCACATTCTTATTCACATTTGCAGCAGCATAATTTGTCACTTTATGATGATTCACATCTACATGGATGCACCTATGATATGTATTTGAGTCACTTGAAGACTCATGGTTTTTCTTGCTCAACACTGGGTTCATTTGATGTTAGAGGAACTTCATCCAACACTTGGATGAATAGATTTATGATGGGAGAACATTTTTGTTGGAAGCCACATACTTTGTTACATCTTTATGATTCTCACATTCATGGATGTATGGGTGAGACTTCTTTGATTCATTTGAAGTCTCCTTGTTTTTTCTGCTCATTATTTGGTTCAGATTTTAGTGGAGATTCTTCATTCACTTCTTGGATGAAAGAATACATGGTTGAATATTTTGATGCATATCACATCCTTTTGGAGCAGCATTATAGGACATGGTATCCTCACCTATGTCATTGGATCAGATTTGATTGGTCACTTGAAGCTTGTATGCACTTGGAAAATCGTGGTCTACTTGCTTGGAGGTACAAGCACTTTCATGATTCTTTGATGAAGCACCTCCTTGATGTACATTTTCATTATGTAGTTATGTAATTTGATGATATATATTTTGTACTCATGATGTTGGGAAGAATGCATACAAGAAAATGGGATCCAGGAATCATCTTATCTGATGGTATGGGTTGGAGAGCACTCTTCATTGTTGGGGTGCAATACAAGCAATGGGACCCTGGAATAATTTTTATCTCATTGGTTTCAATTTTTGGGGGGAAACAAGAAGTATGGGAGATGGATTTCCCACTTAATAAAGTGATTTTTATCAGAGTAGTGCAGCAGCAAGAATGGTGGTTCCTCTCTAAAATCTTCATGGAAACTCAAAGATTCAAAGTTTGGCAATTCAATGGCAACTTCAAAGAATTATACAGAAAGCACGTTCTTCAACACCCATGTTTGAAATTACTTGAGGACAAGAAATATTGGGAAGGGAGGATTTGTCATGTCCCAAATTTGGAATTGGGTCACAATGGCCTAATCACATTAGCCATATTCATTAGAGTTTGTAAAATTGTTGTTAAGGGTTAAATAATTGCCAAGGAGGAAAATTACTAGTTTCCTAGGTTTGGGGTGGAAGCTTTGGGATTTGGAATAAGGGGGATAATAAATGATGTTTAGACATTAGAAGGGTTCAAGTATTTAATAAATAGAGTGAATAAAGAAATTCAAGATAAATCCTAAGTGACAAATGGTTTTGGAGACATATGGAGGATGTGGGACCCACACTAGCTTGATTTTTCATAATACATGGTATCTCTCTTTTGCAAATTCGAATTAATGGGAATGTGAACACTCTTGGGTGAGTTGGTAAGTCATAACACATGTAATTGAGCATCTTAGGTCGAATTGGGAAGGATTGGTAACCTCCATGGAAGATAAAGAGTCAAAGTGGAAGTTTGTGGACACTTGGGCTAGATTCCCTAGCCCCTATGACACCAATGATGGAGCATCTATGACAACTATGACAAATTGCAGACCTGACCTCTGACATCTGACCACTATGACATGTCAGCCCCAAAAATAGGCTCAAAGAAGGCGAAATTGGGAGTTGGAGAAGCCAAAGAGACTCAAAATCAAATTTGGGAGAAGATGGAAGGTTGGAACTAGGAGACAAGTGGCAAATGTGGAATATTTCCTAAATGGAAATCTATTGAATCTATTGAGAGGATTTCGACCCTTAGAAGGATAATGTTGGTTATAAAATGTAGAAATGAGGTATGAGAATGGCTTTTTGATCATTTGTAGAATTTGCAATTGCAATTGTGAAGAGTGAGAGCTAGTGGATGACTAGTTTCTTGCCTTAGCCAATTTCGAGGGTGAAAGATTCCCATCCAAGTTGGAAATTGGAAAGGCCATTCAGACCTTTCATTTGGAGCTTTAATGGAGTATTTATTTGTAGGTGTAAGCTACAGGTCAGCTCATGGTTTCTTCTATTGCAGCTCGCTCCTTCAACCATTTCCAGTTTTGATGGCATATTCTTGATCCTTGAGGGAGGGCGTTTTTGGTGAGATATTGTACTCTTTGGGGGAGCTTCTAATGCCCCATTTATTTTTTAATATGAATTAAATACTCTGTTCTTCATCTCCAAAAATTTTCAGGTCAAAATTCCAAGTAGAAATGTATAAATCTCATTTTTAATGGAAGAACAATGCCATTTCCCCACTACCTTGTTGTGAGCCAATGTATTGATGATGATTTCGAATGAATGGATGATTCTCTGATATATTTGTGATAAATATACTTCCATGGATGTCTTATACAAGTTTCATGTACTGTACTTGAGCATTTGAATCATTTTTACTCAGTTTAATTGCATTGGGAGAAGAAATAGTGCCATTTCCCCAAGGGTCGAATTGGGGATTTTTGCAGTTGAATGGGAGAGGGTGAGAACAGTTGTAATAAACCATTAATGGTGCATATGAGACCTTAATAACATAATTAACACATTACTTAACTCTGTTCATAAATTTGAGTGGGTTTGGAGGCATTTGGGAAGCCATTTTCAGTACTTACCTTAGGGGGATTTGAACCCCAAATTACTCATAAAATTGCATACTTGGTCCAGAATCTTAAGAGAGTTTGAAGAGGTCTTTTTGTGGCCATATGTTATCCCTGAACATCATATTCAATTCCTAATATCATTCATAAACCTTCCTTGAAGATTTGAAGGCATTTGGAGTCAATTTGAGACCTAGAGACCAATACTAGTCAAAGGGAAATCACTAGTAAAGTTACCTACATTGACCAGAATTGAAAGAGTATTTGTAGAAGTGTTTTAAAGGTACAAAGGCATCCCTGAAACACATATTTATGTTCTAATATCATTCATATACCTTCTCAGAAGATTTGGGATCATTTGGGGCAAATTTGGGACCTAGAGATCGAAACTAGTCAAAGGTCGAACCAAGGAAAAAAAGTGGAAAATTGCAATTTTAATAAAATTCCTAATAAGGGACATTACAATATCCTATCGAGTGCTCCACATGTTTTCTTTGTTATTTATTTTCCTTGGACATCTCCTATCTAGTCGGTTGGTTAAGGTGTCCAATTGATTTTAAACTTGTGTCAATCCTAAAGGTGATTCTATGAAACCCTTAGCAACCTACATGTGTGTGTTGATATCTAACACTTAAGGTTATCAAGATATCCTATGTTGGGTGAGAGTAATTATTATATAAGGTAAACATAAGATAAGAAAAATTAAGTAGGGGCTCCACTGTGTCCTTGATTGTTTAATCCACTATAACATTTTTGTCCTTTGTATCCACCTTCCACCCCCCAATTGTGTTGGTCTTAGATGTTTGCACCATGTATACATCCATCATGTTTTAGTGACCCTCTATGTGGCCATCATGACATAATTGTTCAAAACAAGGAATTCAATATTGTAGTGACCCTCTATCAGACATTGAGTGCTCCGCATGTTTTCTTTGGACATCTCCTATCTAGTCGGTTGGTTAAGGTGTCCAATTGATTTTAAACTTGTGTCAATCCTAAAGGTGATTCTATGAAACCCTTAGCAACCTACATGTTGATATCTAACACTTAAGGTTATCAAGATATCCTATGTTGGGTGAGAGGAATTATTATATAAGGTAAACATAAGATAAGATAAATTAAGTAGGGTCTCCACTGTGTCCTTGATTGTTTAATCCACTATAACATTTTTGTCCTCTGTATCCACCTTCCACCCCCCATTGTGCTTGTCTTAGATGCTTGCACCATATATGCATCCATCATGTTTTCTTTCATATACTTCTTCGGTACAAGGAATACTGTATTCCTAGATGTCTGATATTTTTGTCGCATGGCATGCCTATTGGGATAATGTCCCTATGACTTATAGATTTTGCACTAGTATGGTTTTCTTCCCATCGGGAAGGTGTTTGATGTGGCCATCATGACATAATTGTTCAAAACAAGTAATTCAATATTGTAGTGACCCTCTAACAGACATCAATTGCTCCACATGTCTTCTTTGTTATTTCTTTTCTTTGGACATCTCCTACAGGAGGTTGGTTAAGGTCTCCAATTGATTTTAAACTTGTGTCAATCCTAAAGGTGATTCTATGGAACCCTTAGCAACCTACATGTGTATGTTGATATCTAGCACTTAAGGTTATCAAGATATCCTATGTTGGGTGAGAGGAATTATTATATAAGGTTTTAGCCCCGTTCACTGATAGATTTCATAATAGACTTGCTACATAAATAGAACACCAAGGTTGGGAATGGAATTCGAAACTTATTCTACATGAACTAAAAGACCATGTCACTGGTGTCTTTCAGCAAAGTACCTGCAATCATAGGGCTTATTGTCATTCCAATAGCTTGCATTATAAACTTGCTAGAATGTAGAAAAACCAACAGGGGGAACGAGACTAAAATTTCTTACACATGGATATGGATCCTTATCCAAAATAAAAAAAAATGAGGCATTTTGCAAGGTACCTAGTATGACCAGACATGCCAAAATTGTTGCCATTGTGACTAGACATGCCCCACTTGAGTCTATCATTTTCCCTATACCTCCCTCATATGGAATCCCTCAACCACTCCTTATACCTCCCTCTTCTTGAAAACTCACCATGGTATTCTCTATGGTTCTTATACTTTCTTCATAATTTACTCTACCATCATCTAATATGACTTCTCCCCTCATTCTCAAGTCACCTAGTTGGATTTTAGGGATCAGTTATATCCATAAATTTCAACTTTAATTCATATTTTCACTTCTGAATTCATTACCCCTCCCTTAATTCCATTGGCTCCCCCATCATGTGAAGTTTACACTTTGATTGGGTGCAGTGAAATATTCATTATTCCTTTCTCTACAAAAAATATTTTAAACCACAAAGTTATTAAATATTCCATCCTTCTTGGACATTCCTCAAAGTATGTTTTATCCATGTTATATTTGTTAGAAAATTCCACGATGTATTCCAAGAGCTAGGATAGTTTGTTAGAAATTTCCATGATGTATTCCAACATCTATGCTATAATATTGTTGGAACATTTAAACCATTTAAACCTAGTTACATCTAGGGTATAATATTGTTGGAACATTTAAATCATTTAAACGTAGTATGTTTAATGTGAAATTTATATTGTTAGACTATAAATGAATCAATTAAAGGAATTAAAAAAAAAACAAAAGGAATTAAAAAAAACAAAAGGAAAGAAAAAAGAAGTTATAATCAATTAATCAATTAAAGGAATTAAAAAAAAAGCAAAAGGAAATAAAAAAAAAACATAAAAGTTTATATTGTTAGACTAGAAATAAATCAATTAATCAATTATAAAGGAATTAATTAAAAACAAAACAAATACAGAAATGAAGGAATGTTTAAAAAAAAAAAAAACAAACCAAAAATCCTTGTTGCCAATTTCAAACACTGGCAAACGCTAATATGGGGATCCTTGTTGCCAATTTCAAACATTGATATGGATTTTCCATTGCTAGATCAAGCGGGAAAACGGTTTTCGTTTGGTCCAAAGAGCACGCAGCACCAGGTGTTGATCTAGGCCCAAACAATATCAAAAGAGCACTCATCGCAGGAAGTTGATCTTTGCATTTTTCATTTTCCGGAACAAGCTGTGTGTGTGTTTGGTTAGTCAGTCTCCAGATAGCACGCATGTGAGAATAGAAGAGCGAGGTTTTAATTTGGGCTTTTTTTCGGCTTCCAGGACTTCTTGAGTTGATCTAGGCATTTTTCATCTTCCGAAACAGGCTGTGTGTTTTTGGTTAGTCAAAGACTCTAAAGAGCACGCATTCAGGTTTCGAATCCATTCAACAATGAACACAGGTACTTTCTTCATCTCTCATAGAAAGTTGACTGGTTGCACTTATAGAAGCACTCTCTAAGGTTCTTTCTCAGATTAAAGTTAGTTTTAGATTTTTTTCCATTTTTTCTTAATGACATTAATATTACAAAATTTACTAGTAAGATATAGGTACTTTCTTCATATCTCACATAAATTTGACTAGTTGCACTTATAGAAGCATTTTCTAAGGTTCTTTCTCAGATTAAAGTTAGTTTTAGATTTTTTTCCATTTTTTCTTGACGACATTAATATTACAAAATTTACTAGTAAGATAAGACATTCAGATCCAAACAAATTTGAAACATCAATGCACTAAACATTCGTGTTAATATCTATTGAAATTAGTCCACAACAGTTTTCAGAAAACAAATAAAAGATATATATGTCCTTAGTAAGAGGCATGATTTATAAAATACATTGAGGCCAGTTAATCTGAGCTATCTCTAATTACTAGTATAATTACAGTAGTTTAGCAGCAGAGGAAAAGGAATCCTGGCACTGACTTTTGGCCTTTATATTTGCAAATCCAGAAGGCAGGAGGCTTAACAAACCCTTCCAGATTTAATTTAGTTCTCTCCCATTATCTGAAGCAGAATTTGAACATTTGAATGTTATATCTCTGTCTACAGATAAATAGGATAATTTGAAAGTGATCTCAGTCAGAATTTACATTTGAAGACATAGGGGGATTCATCCCACTCATGGATTGAGAAAGTGGCAGCTTTCTTGAATGTCTGTTCTACATAGATGTAAACTTCCTGCAGTGATCAGATTGTTTTGAGTAGAATTTCTTGGTTATAACTCTGTCTGCAGAATAAAAGGAAAATTCTAATCGATTTCAGATAGAAATTTCATTTGAAGGCATAGGGAGAGTCATTCCCACTCTTGGTTGGATACAGTGGAAGTTATTCACCAACATACATGCACAACTCTACGATCTATCAGACTTTAAAGAGATGATAGGAAACTAGCCTCCCTATTACATTTTATTATTGGCCTAAATAGGCTCTCGGCTATGCAAAGCTGAATTTGATCAAAAATAATTTGATTAACTATTGTACTCAGCCAATTTGGTTAAAAACCACAGCCCTTTTTTTTATATACAATATTCGTTTATGTTAAATAAAAAAAGTATAATTACAGTAGCATTAAATAGAATTGATTACAACTAAAAAATTACTAGCATATGGTTTACTCTAAAACCGTAAACCAGTGACAGATAGTACCCGTTTAGACATGTAAGCAGAGGATAACCAGCCTTATGACACAAGTACTAGTATTTAATCTATGTAACTCAACACGTATAAAGATTATAAGGCTTTTATTCTAGAAATGTTTTGTACTAGGATTCTTACTTGTAAGGCATAATTCATGGTTACACGGATCATGAAAGCAGTACTAGCATCACTGAATTACCCATATAACATATGATTGGTAATTCAGCCGAATAACCCAAAAATAGAAGGAGAGGAATCCTTGTCATGATCTTCATTTATAAAATAAGAACATTTAAAACAACAGATGACATTAATATTACAAAATTTACCAGTAAGATAAGACATTCAAATCCAAACAAATTTGAAACATCAATGCACTAAACATTCATGTTAATATCTATTGAAATTATTCCACAATATTTTTCAGAAAACGGATAAAAAATATCGTCTTCCTCATACTCATATCCCAATATATAAACAAACCATATCCCAATATAGAAACAAAATACTTTTCCTAGTATATCACTGTTGAAACCCCAAGAAATTAATTTAGGAATATTGTTCAAGGTTTATCCTAAATTAATTATTACAATCAAAACTAACTTAAATTTATATTCCCATCCCCTTATGGTTTTAAGGAAAACAGTTCCAGTAGATCTGCAAGGTCCCTGGGGTCTTACTCGTTGAGCCACGCATGTTGCATCAGTGCCCGGCATATGGTCTCGATATAATTTGACCAAACTACACATCCACGATCCACATATCTGAGATAGAGAAAAAGAAAAAATATGAAAAAAAAAATTAATATAACATGAAGTGGTTGCAGAATTTCTGATTCTACAACTGCTTCTTATTATAGAGCTAGACACCAATTAATAATTAAAATAAGGCTCAATAATTTAAATCAAACTAAAACTTACCTTCAAACAAAATATATATAAGTAGCTACATATACTGGGACAAAAATCAAAATGATACTATGATTTCTTCACAAAATCATTTCTTCACAAAATCATTGGAACTCGGGTTGGCGAAGATATTTACGCTTGTTGTATTAATAACTGCTTTACCAGTAGATTTTTTGAGCCTCTTCTTAAGCTCACACACCTCAGCCTAGTGTTGTTCATTTAGCAATCTTTTCTCTGTTTTGAGATCTCCAATTCTACCTTTAAGATCTATAATTTGTTGTACCATTGAATACATGGTAGCCTAATAATAATCTACCAAATTCCTACAATTAGCAATACAACCTTGCTTTTCACCCACATCCATATTTGTTGCTTGTTGTTGACTATCTGAAAAATTTTATTCTTCGTTAATTTTCTGAAGCGTTACATCTATACCAGGACCAGAAGGTTGAGAATTCTGTTGTTCTTGTTTTTAACTTTTTCTACTACATCAGAACTCTTCTCAAATATTTTTTCACATTCTGGAGTGACATTATCAGAGTCTGTCACTACCTCGTTCTCCCTCATTTGCGAATCTGCATCACGTTTTGATTCATCCTGATCTGGTATGTCAATGACCGAAATCGTTTCTGGATGACCTCTCTGCTTGTTTTCTTTTGCCTTAATATACCTAGCATAGCCGAATAGAAGATGGGATTGTCTTTTGGCTTTTACATTATTTACAGGCCTGCCAACAGTCTTTCTAGGTCACAGATTTCTTATTGGTGGAACATTTTTTTTTCCTAGAGACTTGTGATCTTCATTCTGTTCATTTTTTACCGTCCTCTGTGCAAAATCATTTTTCACTATATTGCTAGAAACGTTGTTTTGTTCAACTGCAGCATAACTTTGAACAGTATAAGCTACTGCATTTACATTGCTAACCTTAGGAACATCCGTTTGAACCAAATCTTTTAATTTATTCAAATTATTCAACAAACAAACAACCCCAAAACTTTCTAAAACAGAATCAATAATATCATCCAGGGATTCATTATAAAGATGAGATTGATAGTGTGTTTGAGAAATTGTACCTATGAATTGACTGCAGTTTGGTGACAGAGGCATTGAATCCGTCAACTGCACAGTAAATGTGGGTTTAATCTTGGTTATATTTTCACTCAAGCATTTATCCTGGCATCGTGAAACCTCTTCACTGCGTAGTGGCTGAACATCCCCCTGGACACATAACTCTAAGTGAACCTGATTTTCTTTCGCTTGCTCCAATGAGACCGATTCCTCATTGAAAGAAGATGTTGGATCAGGGTGGTCAAGAGTGGTATCCACAGGAAAGGATATTTCAATTTCAGGGATATAAGTTTGATCCATATCTGGAGGGGAAGGATACTAAACATCTGGGGCTAGTGTTAACTGTTTCGATATCCCCCTATCAAACCCATTTCTTTCTAAGAAGTCAAGCCATGTTTGGCCCAATTGCTTAAGATGGAACTCAACGAGGATTCTAATTAGGCCGAAATGAAATAAAACCTGTTCAAATTCCTTATATGTTCCATGATAGCGCGATGACATAGCTTTGAGGCTAAGCAGCAGGAAATGGGGTAAGTTCAACTAAAACCCCAATGTGGCCATGAAAATCCTAACATGATACCTCAAAATGTTGCTATATCGACCGTCACAGGTGATAAAATAACAGATAGGTTTAAACATCTTCCTCCATTTAGGTTTGAAATAGGTCAAAGCCATACCTTTAGTATATTGCTCAGGATCGATAGGCTTAGCTAATAGCTGCTTCCATGGCACATTCTTGAGCTACGCGTGCTTGCCCCATTTCTCACCCTCATTTGACAGACCCGTGGCCGCAGCGATGAAGTCCTCATCAATCTGGAATTTTACATCCCCAACCGCAACCCTTTCTCCATCAAACGATTTAGCGAAGGCTACTGTGACTCCTCTACTATAGCCACGAAATTTCCTGATGAATTCTATCCACCCAGCTCTCTCAAAACCCTTGAGAATTTCAGAATATGATTCAACAGCAGTTGCATTGTTAGGTTCAAATCTGTAAAGATTCCCCATGACCACAATGGGCGACATAGGATTCCAGAACTTAGGAATTCAGCGAGAAAAAAACAGAACGAGACAGAGACTGAACCAGAATAGGCAACATAGGATTCCAAAACTTAGGATTTGAGCGAGAAAAAAATAGAATGAGACAGAGATTGAACCAGAATAAGCAACACAGGATTCCAAAACTTAGGATTTCAGCGAGAAAAAAACATAACAAGACTGAGAGTGAACCAGAATTTTGATGGGTGAATGCGTTGTAAAAACCGTCCCACAGGAAACATCCGGAAGGTATGGTCCTCACCGCCTTGGCTTGTCAGTTTTTCGAGAAGTATTAAGAACCAGAATAGGCAACACAGGATTCCAAAACTTAGGATTGCAGCGAGAAAAAAATAGAACTAAACCGAGAGTGAACCAGAATTTTGATGGGTGAATGCATTGTAAAAACCGTCCCACGGGAAACATCCAGAAGGTATGGTCCTCACTGTCTTGGCTTGTCATTTTTTCGAGAAGTATTAAGATAAGTCGTATCAAGTAATAACTGACAAGGTACAGAGACTGAAGTATGGTCCTCACCTCCTTTGGCTTGGCGTGTCAAGTAATAACTGACAAGGTATAGAGACTGTAAGTGCTGCATTAATAATCTGTGCATGAGAGGGATAGGTGTCGTTTAGGAAGTCTAGATTTTACTGTCATGACATGTCTTCACACATAGCGTTCACCATCGAGTATGCCACGTCTAGGAGCTATAATGATAGCATTTGCTAAGGTGGAGAGAAGACCTATGTTTTATTGATGCCACGTCAGGGAGTTGTAATGATAGCATATGCTAAGGTTGAGAGGAGACCTCGGTTTTATTAACAAGTGGAATGTAAGGACCTGACGAGAAAGTACACATCATCCCAACGAATGATTCGATTTTATTCATTTAATTTACTAAATGACAGTCAATGGTGTTTGAAAAATTAATGGCATCAAATCGAAATAATGGAGAAATAAGTAATTAAAGATATGTGACACATGGCGAAGTGCTAAATTGTTAAAGTTTATATTTATTATTTGATTAAAGTTGTGGAATGTGTAAATGGATTTGATCTTAGGATGTTTAAACATGATATTTGGATGTGCTTCATCAACTAATGTTGAATGTCGACATAATATTAAAAAAATAAAGTTTGTTCACTTCAATTACTATCAATTACTATTCTAGACTAAACAACTATCCATGTGTGTGTGAGAATCCAGGGATTGTGTCCCTTCTCGATTCTTGGAATATGCCAAACATTAAAGAACAAGGGAAAGTAATCCTTTGTAATGAATTTCATAAAGTTAGGAAATCAAGGGACAGACTTCCATTAATCAAGGACTGGTTGGAAGGTCTAGTTAGGATTCTATTCAATTTTCATTCAAATATATATATATTATAATATATATATATATATATATATATATATATATATATATATTTGAATGAAAATTCAACTACTAACAAACCAGGGTTTGAAAGATGGCATTACGAAATCAATTGGAAAATCAACCTTTTAACTCATGTTGAATTATTAGGCAATTGAGGCTCACCATTCCATGTTTATGCATGGACTAGTAACTACAAATTATCAAGAGAAAGGGTCAAGTTAGGTTCATAATAGGCATATTGAGTCACAATTGAATGAAGGGTTCAATCATTGAATACCATGGCAAACAATTCAATAATAAAAAATAGTAAATAAAATGAAATGATATAATATAAATGGTGCTTAGAAATCTTGGAACAAAAATCAATTGTTAACATAAACCATAGTCTTTCTTAGACAATGTTTATAAATTGTCAGCGATCCCATACACATGCCTATATTTCATGATATCAAATATATACTATTACCCAAAAGTATGCCCTAACAAATTAAAATATGTTTTTAAATCATCTTGAATTTTATAGGTGAAAGAAGTACAAATTTATTCATGAAGTTGGACATATAATCATCCCAAATGCAATAAACTCAAAGTTTGATCACTAAAATTTTATCTATACTTTTTTAACATGTATTAGCTATATAAATTTCAAAAAATCTCCATACTCTTTGAAAAGTAATTACTAGTTAATATTATTTAATGTTTTGATGGGATTGTTTGACAAATACATTATGAGTAACACTAGGAATTTATTTGGAAATAAACTTAAAATATTGATATTGATTAGTAGAGGTATTACAAAGAAGTGATGGTTCATTTGTTTCACAATTTCAATGAAGACAATTACCATTTCCCTTATACCTGCATTTTGGTGATCTAGAATAAGCTGCAGAATTCCATTAAGTTGATGCATAGTTAACAAAAAACAAAATAATTTAACTATCATTCCTCTTTTGGATTCCATGCTTTCAGTCATGGAATCCAAAAGGTGAATCATTTATAAATTATGTCAATGGATATCCATAAGTGAAGCAACATAACACCGCATTCTTGACATCTCCATCGAAAAATTGAATGGCTCATATTGTAGAAATTATACCAATGAAAGTTCAAATCCTAAAATAGAAATAAATAGCCATGCATGTAAATATTACCTGGGCGGCTAGGACCATTGTCATTGATAATGAATACACTGGTAAAGCCTTAAAATGGGGGGACCCATTCAATTTTGTGAAAAATGCTCTTGTGCTTGTGCTAGAGGGAAAGTTAACAATTGTTAGATTTCCTCCATGGTCCCTTGTGCTTGTGTTGGAAGCACATCTAACATGCACTATGCCATTTCCTTATGCTTTTGTTATAAGGACAGCTAACATTGATTAGATTTTCTTCATGGTGCAATGTGGTTGTATGGGTTGGAAAGCTAACACATGTTAGATTTAATTCACCTTGCCATGTTCTTGTGAAAAATTCCCTTGTACTTGTGCTAGAGAGAAATATAACATGTGTTAGATTTCCTTCATGGTGCAATGTATCCGATTGCAATGCTCTTGTATTGGTAGGAAACATAACGCGTGTTAGCTTTCATTCAACATCCAATTTTTTTGTTGTAATTGTCGTTGTGTTGGTGCTGGAAACACATCCAACATGCACTATGCATTTTCCTTATGCTTTTGTTTTCAGGAAAGCAAACATTCATCAGATTTTCTTCTTGGTGCAATGTGGTTGAACCGGTATGAAAGCTAACACATGTTAGCTTTCATTCACCATGCAATTTTCTTGTGAAAAAACCCCTTCTACTTCTGCTTGAGGGAAAGCTAACACTTGTTAGATTTCCTTCATGGTGCTATGTATTTGATTGCAATGTTCTTGTACTGGTAGGAAACCTAACACATGTTAGCTTTCATTCACCAAACAATTTTGTTGTTCTAAATGCCCTTGTCCTTGTGTTGGAAGCACATCTAACATGCACTATGAAATGACCTTATGTTTTTGCTACAAGGAAAGCTAACATTCATTAGATTGTCTCCATGATGAAATGTGGTGTATGGGGAGGAAAGCTAACACATGTTAGCTTTCATTGACCATGCAAATTTCTTGTGAAAAATGTCGTGTTGCTTGTGCTAGATGGAAAGCTAACACGTGTTAGATTTCCTTCATGTTCCAATGTATTTGATTGCAATGTTCTTGTACTGGTATGAAACCTAACACGTGTTATATTTCATTGACCATGCAATTTTGTTGTTCTAAATTCCCTTGTGCTTGTGCTGGAAGCACATCTAACATGCACTATGCCATTCCCTTATGCTTTTTCTATAAGGACAGCTAACATTCATTACATTTTCTTCATGGTGCAATGTGGTTGTACGGGTAGGAAAGCTAACACGTGTTAGATTTAATTCACCATGCCATGTTCTTGTGAAAAAATGCCCGTGTACTTGTGCTATAGAGAAATATAACATGTGTTAGATTTCCTTCATGGTGCAATGTTTTCGATTGCAATGCTCTTGTATTGGTAGGAAACATAACACGTGTTAGCTTTCATTCAACATCCAATTTTTTTGTTGTAAATGCCCTTGTGCTTGTGCTTTTGCTTGTGCTTGTATTGGAAGGATATCTGGCACATGCAAGATATTCCAATTTATGCAATGTTGTTATTAGAAATGGCCTTGTGCTTAGGGCTAAAGAAAGCTAGCAAAAGTCAATTTGTTACTAGTGGAATGTTGTTATTAGTGATGTGTTTATGAGCTTTTGTTTGGAGAAATAATTTTTTTATTCAAATATAAAACAAAGCTAGAAATCTAATTTTTACTTCCATAATTTGAAAATTTGGTAATAGTTTTTAACTATTTATTTCAGAAATGATGGAATGCCAAGCAAGTGAGATTTCAAAGGAGTCATCCCAGAAAAAGGAAACTTAAAAAAAAACACCACGAAAAACATCTTTACATGGTATGGTTGTTTCAAACTTAGTTTATATTTCGTTATAAATGATTACACAATCGAATTTCTTGTACTAAGATTTCTCATGGTTATAACTTTCTTCATCTTGATTATATTTATGAAATGATGTGTTAGAAGAGGATTTGTAAATATTTTATAATCGATGTGTTTTTTGTCCATCAAAAGTTATTCAAATATGTTTCTACAATTGATTTTAGATGCCAAGAAGAATGATGCGAGTGGGGTTGCAAAGAAAGTATCAAAGAAAAAAGGTAATGAAAATACGACACAATTCATGTATCGTGGTACTGGTATGCATTTTAATCTAGTTTATAGTCATTTACTAATAGTTATAGGATATTTTAGTATGAAATTTGAGACTAAATGAAGTTTGATATATCATGATTTTGGGTTGCAAGCTTGCATACGACATTAAATTCCTTGTTATGTATTCTCAAGTAGATAAATAATGTTTGTTATTTCATGTTTTTACATCCAATTGAAATTATAAACAAAGTTTTCTACTATTATTTCCAGATACGATAGAGCCTGGTGCAGTTCAGATTCAAACTAAAGAAATTGGCAAAAAAAGAAAAGAAATTGATACACAAACAATGCCTCCATCTGGTATGGTAGTTTTATACGTTATCTATTCTCCTTTATAAATTTTTATATAAGATGGTCCTTATGCAAAATATATGATAGAATTTGTAAATATTATTTCTTTTCAATTTATGCTAATAATTACCTTTTTTTTTTATCAGAATCTATCGGTTCAAAAGGAAACAAAATGATAAGTTCATCAACAAAAAAACAAAGAAGGAGTTCACCCCAGATTGCAATTTCAACATCTATTACCACTTCAGTTTTTGAAATGATCAGACAATTTAATACTCCCAATAAATTTGAGTTTGTGAGAGACTGGTATATTCAAATAGATACTCCTTCAAATATGTACCCCGATATGTATCTATTTGGATCCACAGATGGAGAAAATCCAGATATATTGGGAATAATTGTTAGATATTATGTTGATGGTGATAGTGCTATTATATTTCAAGTGGAGGTTGTAAAAGAAAATCAAGCCAAATTAGTTTCTTGCCAAGTGGAGTACAACAAATTTAGACCAGATTTGGTAGAAGCTTCAAATAAGGATGCCTCATATACAATAAAAGACTCAATGTTTAAGTTGGATAGTTTTGAGAGCTTCGATAAATCTGGGTTAACCAATTTTGCAGATCTTTTAGAACGTATCACTAACGTTCTAAAATATCGCAATCTCAAATGCATGAAAACATCATCTGTCCTTATTTATTTGCATCAAAGAGGAAAATTACCTACTAAAATACCAGATGATAAACTTGATGCACATTTACTTGCTTTGAGAAGGGTATATCTAAAAGACCTGGAAGTGACCATTGTAGGTAGTGAATTCATACCTACTGCAGAATTTCAGAAGGCTAGTAAAGTTGAATCTCAGATGGTAAAGTTGGCAGATCAATGTGATGAAATTCACGAGGCCTTTAAGGAATGTTATTTATTTTCAACAACTTTTAGAAGAAATGTTGATGTTGAAAGATGTAAAGAAGCCCCCAAAGTTTTTAAGTTGAGATCGCGGGATGATTGCAATGTTCAACTATTAGTGAAATCATTCCTAGAGAAATTTCAAACAACATTTCCTGATGCTCTTCTGATTCCATTTGATATCAAAGAGTCTGATCCACTAGTGAACCCTGTCAAAATTTTGAACGAGACAGATATAAATGCCAAGAACATCAACTTTTGTATAGTTGATGGCCAACACACCATTCATTTAGCCAAAGAGATTCTAACAAATCCTAAATATAGTGTTTCTGTGGAGGCAAAGAAAAAGTATAAAGAACGTAGTGCTCGATTCTTGGATCCTTCAGTTGAACCAAGTGTTGTGATTCGCATTTGCTGTCAATTAAATTCTGTAAATAACGTGTTCTTCAAAACTCTATTCATTGATTCTGTGCGCTCTGCAAGAAATTTCTTAATTGCAAATGACAAATTAAAGAGAAGGAGGATTGGAAATTCAAAGACAGCAGAAGACAAGGTATGTACTTTTTATTATCTTTGCACCTCAAGGTTTATTAGTTTCATATTCATAGTGAAATATTATTAGTATATATTGACTTATTTATATCTACATTGAATTCTTATTAGTTTATATTTACTTTTTTACAGGTTGATGATGAAATGTTGTGCTCATTCTTCGATTGTGCAATTTCAAATTTCGCTGATAAAAAAATTCTATTGTATCTTGATCAAGCTGTTTGGGATAAATGGGACACTGTTTTTAATTGTTACCAACTTGGAATGTTGAAGTGTTCTCCCAGTCAACCAGATTTTGAAAAGTACAAGAAAAATACCTTACAGAGTTTGACAGCTGCTACTTTTCGCCGCCTTCAAGGACTAACCATTGAAGAGATTACTGCTGTGGAAGATAAGCTATTGGATGGAACTATTTGGTTTTCTATTCCAATGAACCATCCAACCAATGCAATAAAATTAAAACACTATTGTTCTAAATTTAAAACCAATAGAATAGTCTTAGATGCAATGGTTGAATATTGTCAAGATCACGATGAGAAATTGAATGATAAGACTCTTACAACATTCAATATCATCGAGCATTATGAAATTGATGATATCATTTTTGCCAACTTTCGCAAAACTGTTGCAAGATCAACTTTTGTGAAAGGAACAAGAAATACAAAAATAGAGTCCCTTTCTCAGCAAGCATGTGGTGTCCTTGACAGAATAATAAATGGATCAACAAGCATACAACAAGTTGACAACAATTTTGAATTTGGTTGCCTTTTTGGGGGACTAGATCTTCTGTCAACACGTTTGCACTCTTTTCCTCATCAGTTGCAGCCAACTCTATGGACTGACCTTGTTGTTTTGGATACATTGTATTTGAAAAAAGAAGCATTCAACAAGGGTTATTATCTAGAATTTTTTCGATTTTTGATCGAAAATAATGAGTTGGATGACTTTACTATGGTTCTCTTTGCAGAACTTTGGTCATTTAATGATGTGCAGTAGGCTTTGGAAATTGCAATAAAGAAGTCCAGGTTCAACTACAACATGACTATTGGCCTTTATGAATATCAAAAACAAAATAGTTATTATAGTCATGATAATGTCTTGACTATACATTTCTATACTTCAGACTTAAAGAAATTTGAGGCTTCAAAATACACTCACAATTTTGAAGACACAATTGATGAAAGTGAGAGAGATTTGGATTTCTGGATGGATTTATTAGAAAAGCATCAACAATGTAGTGATGCAAAAGTGATTATTTCTCTTTATGCGGGGACCAATTTGATCAAGGCTTGTTCTACATATAAAAGGAGAATTGCATGCATTGTACAAACAGAGTCACAAAGGACAAACATGTGGGATATTCACAACTCTTTTCAGCTAACAAACACAAGATCCACCAAATTTATGGAAAATTCAGGTAATACACTTCCTTTATTGTTTATATCTTGATTTTATGTTGTTTAGATTTCTTAATTGTAAAGCTTTTTACTACATTGACTACTGATGGATGTTGTAAAACAGAAAATGATGATTGTGGGCAACAGAGAAATAATCAACATAGTGTGGACAATGTTGAGAAAAGTTTGGAAATAGAAATAAAAGGAGACGAATATATCCTACTAGGTACATAAATTTCTTGGTTGTTTCTCTTGTTATTTTCTTATCTGTTCAATTATCAAACCCAAGATCCATCAACTTCCTTTGTTGTTTCTATTTTTTTTATGTTGATTGGCTTTCTTAATTGACAAGTATTTTTACTAATTTGACTATTGATGGAGAATGCAAAATAGAAAATGATGATTGTGGGAAACAATGCAAGAATCAAAATATTTTGTACAATGTTGAAAAAAGTCTGGAGATGGAAATAGAAGGAGAAGGAGATAGCATACCAGGTACATAAATTTATTGGTTGTTTCTCTTGTTATTTTCTTATTTGTTCAATAATCAAACCCAAGATCCATCAACGTGCTTTGTTGAACTTATGTTTCTATTTTATGTTGTTTAGCTTTCTTAATTGGCAAGTTTTTTACTAATTTGACTATTGATGGAGATTGTAAAATAGAAAATGAAGATTGTGGGAAACAATGCAACAATCAATATATTTTGGACAATGTTGAAAAACGTCTAGACATGGAAATAGAAGGAGAAGGAGATAGCATACCAAGTGCATAATTTGTTTCATTTTCATCTGGTTATATTTTTAAATTTATTTAATTGTCACTTTTTATAACAAATTTTGAATTTGTATTATAGGGAAATATAAGAACAAAGGCATTAATGAAGACAATGAGCATGATATATCATAAGGCCACTGATAATACAACAACTGTCATTGCGGAAGGATATTTTTTTCAGTACATATTGTTGTGTGGTAGTTGGATCAACTGGCTCATTTTTATCATATTTAGAATATTCTTTGAAAAATATCTTGTTGTTGCTACTATTAAACTACTACAGTCTCTAATAAGATATGGAGCACATTACATCATTTTTTTTATGTTTACTCTGATATTTCTTATTGTGGCTCATATGGATGGGGTAATATTTTTTTGTTCCAGTCAAATCACATTATAGTTCAAGGTGGCTAAGATAAAACCATTTCTACAAGTCATATTTTATAATAAATGTAAAAATTGCATCTGATTATGAGTTATCATTACAGGTTTCTTATCCTTGTCAATTTCAAATTTGCATAATCTTTCCATGTGTTTCCTCACAAAGGTTTTTGGATTGCAAGTTACATAATGATTTCGATTCTCCATTGTTTAGACTTCTTAATTGGCAATCTAGTTTAACTGGAGCAAGATATTCTTTGGATTTGTGATGAATTTGATGGAGTTCCAATATTAAGAAGACTTCAAAGTAACATTTCTTTTCTTTTCATGAGCAATCATTGACTTCATATTCGCACTCCTACTTTGTTGTGTTACTTCTCACTCTCCTTCGTTGCCCCTATCGATTATGTTACTAGATGAACCACATCCTTCTTACAAGTTCTAACAATGTAGGGATTTCACATGAGCATCATGTTAAGACATAAAAAACAAATAGTCTTCCAAGGTTCATGATGTCCCCTTCCCAATGCAAAGACTTTCAAGCATATCATTGATTTCTCAAACACCCAACTATGAATGGTAAAATGAACTGACATTGTTTTTTTATAATAGTTAGTTATATGATGTGTTCATGGAATACTTGTTCCATAAATATAGAATAAAATTATTAGGTTGATGTACATATTAACATACCATTTGTTAGTTCATTATAATGGGGACACTATAATTATATTTTTTTAATTTTAATTTACCTCATAAAATTCCTTTGTATACAAATTAAAAAATAAGTGATAATAAATGGGAATTAGATGATTTTTCAAAATGATTTTAATATAATGTTTTGATGTTCTTAAAAGTAATGAGGTGGAGTTATGTTAATGTCTATATATGCGGTTGTAGTGCAGATGAGAATTGATATCAGTCGCAAGACATTATTGATCTTTGAAATGGAAGGAGTATTGTTCTCATCATATAGTAGATATGATACAAATTGTCAAATTCAAAGAAAACCAGATTGGGAATTTGGTGACATGTGCTATTTTTTTAGGCCTTTTCATTTGGAATTATTGAAATACTGCTCAAAATTTTATGATGTTGCAATATGGACATTGAATGTCACTGACAAGCACATCCAACAAGTACTTGAAAAATCAAACATTGATATCAGGGAATTTCAATTCACATGGGATAGGTCTCATTGTCATTTGCAGAAAAAATTCAAAGGAGGGAGTACGATACAATTTAATGAGAAAAGGTTGAGCGATGTGTGGTCCCGGTATGGAGATAAATATGGAGAATCAAATGTATTGCTAATAGATACATCAAATCTGATGCAATTCGCCCTACAGAAATAAGGTTCTTGCTTAACAATACACATGACACAAACCACAATGCTCACACAAAAAAGGTGTAGAACAAGATGCATGGATTGGATTATATTACTTCTCTGAAATCAGTTACAATGTAAAATAATTCTAAGCAAATAACTAACTACAATCGGTCTCAGCCATTACAACAACGAAGTACCTGTGGTGTGTTCTCCCTGTGTGTCGACCTCACCCTTTCCTGGTTCACCTTCGGAACACCGATCTATGGTTTGATCTCAACACTTTGCACTCGGCCTGTGTGACTCTCCACAACTCTATACTGAAGGCCTATTTTCCCCTCTTCTACTCTGCGGGTGTTGTTTCCAAGATTATTACAATCCCGAGACACGCGTTCCCTCCATTCGCCGATCCTGTCCAAATCCTATGAATCTGCACTGTCAGCTTCCAGATGTGCTGTACATCTTCTGTCCATGATGTCCTCTATCATGTCCTTCACCAACTCGCAATAACTGTAATAAATTCCTCAGCAACCCCGAACGGCTACTGGTACAGTCCATTGACTTTCTGTCCTTCCGACCCTGCTACAGCAGTTAGTCACATCTCGACTATCCTGTCAGCTCACTCCTTTTCCCTTTTCACTTGGCTTCGCTAAACCCTGCCGTGTCGTAGTTCGACCACTTGTCGACTACCCGACCTCTTACATCGCTCATCATCTGTCGACCATTCCCTGTCGATCCTCGACCTCACGAAATCTGTTGATCCTTCAGTCGGTCGCACCCTGAATGCTTATGCTCAACTTTTTTACTTCGACAAGTCAACCTTCTTCCTGCACCAGTGGTCATCGGCACTCCCACAGGTCAGCTCCCTTCAGTCGATCAATCTCGACTGATCTTCCTAGGCACCGATGCTCCTGCATCAAAATCCTAGTTCTCGGTTCGTCAGATATCGATCAAACCATATATTGACAAAGGCGTATACAGGACAAGAGCAAGATACTTGGCTTAAAAAAAAATTATTCCTCTTTCTTAAGACACTTCATCGTATCAAAGAGAAACGTGAATACATTCGAATGTTCAATAGAGCAACAACTTCATTGTAGCAGATGAAGATTATTTTTTTGAAATATTTGTTCAGAAGTACATTTCAATTTTTCAATACAACATGGACATAGTTATTGGCGAATCAATTTGTACAACTTTATATTTTTTTGAAATAGAGCACATTAATATACATTTGCATTACTGTTTATAATTGCTTTTGCATTGACTTTGTTGCAACAAAATAATTGTTTTTCTAGTGTATACTTTTGTTTTCAAAATTGTGTTATTCAATGGATTATTTGCAATTAAAATAATCTTATATGAGCCATCGATGCACATAGTTATTTATTGATCTCTATTCAGTTTTTTTAAGGGGAAATTTTACTTCCGTTCTTGATATTCTAGTGAATCAACAAATCTCATGTCATTTGGTAAAAACATTACATAAGTGAGATTTGAATCATTTACATGATAATAAAAGCTAACTGTACTATTCGTGCTAAATTAATGGGAATTTAGTCATATGTGAATGAGTTGAACATTCTGAACTATAAGATATTTGATTTCTCAATCCATAACATTTAATACATTTGCACACTAAAATCAATTGATATTTGTAAAATTGCAATACTATCATATTATAAGGCAACAAGGCACATAGTCAATTAATAACTTCAAATTGCCTATAATATGCATTAATATGAATGTATAAATGTGATATGTAATTTTAAAACAAAACTATATTGTATTTCTTAGGTTGTTTATCAATTTATGTATGACATCAAGAATTATTTATAGAGAAATGCAAATACATTGGAATGCTCAATACAAAATCCACTTCAATGTAGCTTATGGAGATTTTTTTTGAGAAATTTATTCACAAGTACATTTCAATTTATACAAGATGGACATAGCTATAAATTAATCAATTGATTTTTATTTACTTTTTTTATGGGAAAATTTTACTTCCACTCTTGATATTCTAGTGAATCAACAAATCTCATGTCATTTCGTACAAACATGACACAAGTGAGATTTGAATAATTTACATGATAATAAAAGCTAACTCTACTATTCAAGCTAAATTAATGGGAATTTAGTCATACGTGAATGAGATGAACATTTTGAACTACAAGATATTTGATTTCCCAATATAATATTTAATACATTTGCACACTTAAATGAATTAATATTTGTAAAATTGCAATAATATTGTATTATATAAGGCTACAAGGCACACACTTCAAATTGCCTATTTTATGCATTAATATGAATGTATAAATGTGATATGTAATTTTAAAACAAAACTATGTTGTATTTCTTAGATTGTTGATCATTTTATGTATGACATCATGAATTGTTTACAGAGAAATGCATATAAATTGTAATGCTCAATAAAACATCCACTTCAATGTAGCAGATGGAGATATTTTTTAAGAAATTTATTCACAAGTAAATTTCAATTTATAAAACATGGACATAGCTATCAATTAATCAATTGATTTTAATTTACTTTTTTTAAGAGTAAATTTTGCTTCCGCTATAGATATTCTAGTGAATCAACAAATATCATGTCATTTGGTACAAACATGATACAAGACTTGAGATTTGAATAATTCACATGATAATAAAAGCTAACTGTACTATTCATGCCAAATTAATGGGAATTTAGTCATAGGTGAATGAGTTGAACATTTCGAACTATAAGATATTTCATTTCCCAATCCATAACATTTAATACATTTGCACACTTAAAGCAATTAATATTGGTAAAATTGCAATAATATCATATTATAAGGCAACAAGTCACACAGCCAATTAATAACTTCAAATTGCCTGTAATATGCATTAATATGAATGTATAAATGTGATAAGTAATTTTAAAACAAAACTATATTGTATTTCTTAGATTTTTTTACATTTTATGTATGACATCATGAATTATTTATATAGAAATGCAAATACATTGGAATGCTTAATAAAACATCCACTTCAATGTAGCATATGAAGATATTTTTTGAGAAATTTATTCACAAGATCATTTCAATTTATACAAAATGGACATATCTACCAATTAATCAATTTGTATGATTTTATATTCTTTTGAAATATATGGGAATTGATAGTTATATAAATATACATTTTTTATATTTTTTATAATTGCTTTTGCATTCACTTTGTGACTTTGTTGAAATGCACTATTTTTTTTTCAAATTGCATTGTTCAATTAATTATGTGTAATTAAATTAATCTCATATGAGCCATCCAATTACGTAGTTATTTATTGATTTTTTATTTCCTTTTTCAAGGGGAAATTTTACTACAATTCTGCATATTATAGTCAATCAAGGAATCTCATGTCATTCAGATCAAACATGTCAAAGGTGAAATTTGGATAAGTTACGTGATTACTTACTTTGCATAACTTACTTGATAATAAATGCTAAGTGGATTATCCATGCTAAATTAATGGGAATTGGGTGATAGGTGAATGAGTAGAACTTTTTGAAGTATACAACATTTGATTTTCCAAACCATAACGTTTTCAAAAATTTGCATACGTAAATCAATGAATATTTGTAATTGCAATATTGTCAAACTATAAACCAACAAGAAAAAAAATCAATTAATGACTTTAAATTGCCTATAAAATGAATT
The DNA here is from genome assembly GCA_027924585.1 of Larix kaempferi. Taxonomy (NCBI): domain Eukaryota; kingdom Viridiplantae; phylum Streptophyta; class Pinopsida; order Pinales; family Pinaceae; genus Larix; species Larix kaempferi. The sequence goes on along the minus strand of BSBM01001666.1, from coordinate 67,546 downwards.
ATTATGAATGTATAAATGTGATATGTAAATTTGAAAAAAAATATGTTGTAAATAAAGTTGCATTTCTAAAAAAGACATTAATTGATAATGAGTGTTAAATGCACAATTCAAATTCATTGGAGATGTGACATAGATGGATTCATCAAATATAAGCTAGCAAGGCACAAAGTTATTTTAATGGCTTTTACTTATTTATACAATAATATGAATGTATAAATGTGATATATAAATTTTGAAATAAAACTACATGTAAAAAAATATGATGAATTTCTTCCAAACAAATCTTAGAATTGCTTGATAACGACTATTAAGTGGATTATCCACACTAATGAATGGCTTCAAAATATTTGGTTGCCTCAAATTTATTAGATAGAGAACCTCTTGCAGTATAGCATGATTTTAATATGGTATGTGCAATTTAATTGCGGTATTTCTCTAAAATATATCTAATTGTCTCAACATTCTTAACATTTAACAAATTAGGGATATTCCTAGATGATCATGATTTATGGCCTACCCATGTAGTTCTAATTGAGAAAATATTTTCTTTTGAAATATTGAATACTATTACTAAAGTAATAGTATAAATTACTGAGTAAAGTTTTACTAGAAGTAATAAAAAAATTCTAATTGAGAAAATAGCTCCTTGGATTATTCATCATACATGGAATAATGAAGGATTGACTTTGAATACACACATAATCTTGAAAAGAAATATCTTAATTGATAGTTTATTTGTAGTTACATTAAATCATTAATAATCAAAGAGAATGGGGACAAACAAAGTTCGACTAAAATCCATGAAAAATGTGTTACAACATCTATCTCTTAATAATATATTGCATTTAAAATTATTATCATTTTCTAGTATTGGTGAAAGAAATGCTCAAACGTGGTTATTTCTATACCTGATTGGCACTATTATATCAATTTATTGGTTTTAGAAAATTAACAATGTTGACAGGGAGAGATCGATACCCAAGCTTCCTTATGTACCACTCTTTGAAGATCTTACCTACACTACCTACTTGTCTAGGTCAGTTGGTTCTTATAGGCCACTTGTTTAATTCAAATTGAGACATTGCCCATCATAATGGATTGACTTGAATCCCCAATTAATAACTCTTAATTGATGTAATTGGATTTGAGTGGAGATAGAATAATGTTACCCAACTTTCTTTAAATACCCAGATTAACAATGCCTAGCCTTAATATACATTGTATATTTACGAGTTAGGCTTAGATCTTCCTTTCTCGAACAACCTCCCCCACCAAACACCACAACTAAATGATCACCTACTCCCTCGTGCTTCCTAAAGGCACTAATAGGTAAAAATTTTAACAAAAATATATTAGCATTATCTTCTAGTGGACTAGTGTCAACGTAGACAATTCAAAGGAGGCACCTTCCGTCCACTAACGAGATCCTCACGATAGTTCCCTTTAATCAACAACTCCCCAACCCACCTGAGGTTGTGGGTAAGGGGTAACTTGGAGTCCTTGGGCATTAAATTAAAACATTTAGTTTGGTATATTATCCACAACCTCAGGTCTATTTATTTCTTATAAGAGTTGCTTTCACAATCATATTGTGTATTGATATTGTTGTACCTAGCAGTCCGTGTTTGGCATGTTCATGGTCACTCATTGGTTTGACATTACTAAAACCATCTTCATGATGAATTCCTCATGTTTTTACTCCCATTTGTGCTATCTGATTTTCCTATATAAGATTATTTGATAGCACAAATTTTTGCACTACTTTGATCACCTCCAATATAGATAGATTCATCATGATTTATGGCTTATTTGGCTTATTTATGATCATGAAAGCTACTTTGATCACCTCCAATATAAAATTTTATAATGATTTATGGCTTATTTATAATGTATTATATTTATAATACATTGATTCATCATGATTTATGGCTGACCCAATGCCAAAATTTATTTTGGGAATCCCTATGAACACAAGGGGCAGGTGAAACCTCTTTAGGTCCACTCTAGACATGATATGGTACATGTGTTTTTTTATATATCCAATTCCCAATGCAATTTCTCAAACCTAGCGTTAACTGTTAATTTTTTAGCATTAATTCAATATACTCTAGGATCTTTACTGAGAGAATAACATGTATAGCATATCAAGTATAACAATGCATATCAATCACACCAAGCAATCACATGAGACAATAGACACACAGAGTTTCACTGGGGAAAACCATAAAGGTGAAAAACCCCACAACTTCCTCATAGATAGAAAGAGCAATGATACAACCAAACTAGAAGAGATAGTCTTCTACTAGCAGCTACTCCTCCTCCTCAACTAGTGCACCACTTTCCGAGTGATGTAGGAGTGAATAATGAGATGATCAAATAGAGATCTCCCACTCTCTATTTATACATGACCTAAACTTCCTAATAACCTAGTAGGGCCGACTTGTCTAACTCAGTCTAATAACACATGGTTATACTAATCAGGGCCGACCACACACTTGGTAGTCTAATAACCCATCACTGCAAGTTACGACACTTGCGACACTTGTCAATACAAATGACGACACTTTCGTATAGAGGAATAATATCATCTCTATAGGAGTACAATATACATAGGTGAAATACATTCCGAAGTTACATATACATCAACACTCCCTCTTAACTAGGAAGGTAGTTCTCGACACAGATCTGTTAGCACAAGTCTTCTTCTCTGGATCATCGTCATTGGATCATCGTCATCGTCACTGCTGCTGCTATCTCAAGCAATCTCCGATCTACTCGTCATAGGAAGTTCTATAGAGCCAGTCCTTTTTCATACTAGATGTAGGCCAACCACCTGTAGGTCTTCATCATCACTGGCCATACTGTGGAATCCTCGGGACTTATTACGTGCATCACAAAACCTCGCAAGAGCATCCCAGGTTGTTACGAGCACACTGCTCTACCTGTAGGATCTCCTAGGGACATATTATATGTGACCTCACCACAAAACCTCACAAGAGCATCCCAGGACTTATTATGAGCACACAGTCCAACCTATTGGATCTCCCAAGGCCAAATTACATGTGGTCATGGAAAAACCTTGCAAGAGCATCCCAGGACTTATTACGGGCACACAGCCCAACCTATCGGATCTCCCAGGGACATATTACATGCCATAGGACAAAACCTCGAGAGAGCATTTTCCAGATATCCCAGGGCCATATTACATGACATAGGAAAAACCTCGAAAGAATATCTGCAAACCTCCCAGGGCCAAATTATATGTCCTCCCAAGCAAAACCTCAAAAGAACATTTTCCAGATATCCCAAGGCCACATTATATGCCATAGGAAAAACCTCGAAAGAGTATCTACAAACCTCCCAGGGCCAAATTATATGCTTGTCTCCACAACCTGTCCATGGCCAAAGAGTATCAGCCTGATACTCACCATACATCATCCTGATGTACATGATCATCCTGATCATCATCACTGCATCGTCCTGATGCATGTCATCATCGCATGATCATCCTGATCATTGTCATAGCATCATCCTGATGCATATCATCTGGAGGAACATCCTGAAGCTCATCATCCATGATCGTCCTGTTCATACAATGCATCCACCTAATGCATACACAGTATCTACCTGATACATATCATCATACATGATCTACCTAATCATAAAATGTATCCTCCTGATACCTATACAAATACATGATCTACCTGATCATACCATGTATCCACCTGATACATATACAAATACATGATCCAACTGATCATAACAAGAATCCAACATGATGCATATACATATACATGATCCAATTGATCATAACAAGCATCCAACATGATGCATATACATATACATGATCCAACTAATCATAACAAGCATCCAACATGATGCATATACAGAGCAGTAACTGGAACATCGTCCTGATGCTCATCATCCAGCGCTTACATCTGCAGCCATGGAAGGAACCTCCTCTCATCATGCTCGGAATGGCTCTTGCAAATGTGTCCATCACTTCTTCCTCGAAGTGTCATCAATATGAAGAACACCAAACCTCTCTCTGAAGTACTCGAACTTCACTCTGGCTAGTGGCTTCGTCAGTACATCTGCAACCTGCTCATCCATCGCAACATACACGAGCTTCACTGCTCCTCTCTACACCATATCCTGATATAGTGATATTTGATGTCTATGTGCTTCGACCGGTCATGGAACACCGAGTTCTCAGACAGCTTCACATAGCTCTGGTTTTCACAAAAGATACCAGTAGCATCCAATGGGAGATCAAATAACTCAGACAGTAGCTTCCTCAGCCATACTACCTCACAACTAGTCGAACAAGCTGCAACATACTCTACTTCAGCTGTACTCAGTGCTACGCAGGACTGCTTCCTGCTAAACTAAGAGATCAAACCTGATCCCATACTGAAGCAGCACCCTGAAGTGCTCTTCCTATCTGCAACACTTCCTGCCCAGTCTAAATCAACATAACCCTGTAGGTTAAACTTTTGATTCGCATCATACTTGAGCCCATAATCAATTGTACCCGTCAGGTACCTCAAAATATGCTTTACAGCAACCAGGTGAACACCTCTGGGATCCATCAGGAACTGGATCAATGTTATCACTGCAAAGAAAATATCTAGTCTCGTGTTCGTTAGGTACATCAAGGACCCAATCATCTGACGATACACAGTGACATCAACCGGGTCAGATGAAGCATCACACAGAAGCTTCAGGTTCGATGCCATAGGTGTGGTCATGGCCTTACAGTCCATCATCCCGAACCTCTTCAGGATCTCTACTACATACTTCCCTTGTCCAAGGAAGATTCCATCTGTACTCTGCCACACCTCCATGCCTAGAAAATAGTGCATCATCCCCAATTCCTTCATCTCGAACTCAGCAGCAAGCTTCCTCTTCGTGTCGGCAATCAATCTATCCTCACCTATTACAAACAGGTCATCCACATACAAGAGTAGTATCACAGGATTGCCTTCCTCAACCTTGTAGTAAAGGTTGGAATCTGCTTTACTCTTAGTAAAGCTCAAACTGGATAGAAAGTTGTCTATCCTACCATACTAAGTTATGGGAGCTTGCTTCAAGCCATACAAGGCTTTCTTCAATCTGCACACATATGACTCCCTGTCATGTGTCTCAAAACCTAGTGGCTGCTCCACATACAATTCCTCCTCGACTACACCATTCAAGAAAGCTATATTGACATCCATTTGGTGTATCTTCCATTTCATCACTGCATCTAGAGAAAGTACTGATCTAATGGAAGTGTATCTAGTCACAAGAGCAAAAGTCTCTTCATAATCAATCCCTTCTTTCTGGGAGATGCCACGAGCTGCAAATATTTCTTTGTATTTCTCTATGCTGCCATCTGCAGCATGCTTGATCTTGTAGATCCATTTGGAAGTCACCAAAGACTTCCCTTCAGGTCTTGGGACTACATCCCAAACATCCTTCTTCATAATCGACTGGTAATCCTCGACCATGGAATCCTTCCATTCTTTCTTTTCTGCTGCTTCTTCATAACTGGAAGGTTCTTTGTTCATAATGTCACAGAGTAAGGAAACATAGCTGGTATGAGATCTAGTTCTCTTCGTTGCTCTGTGTTCTTCTTCTGGAATGCCATACCTTTCTGCATCTTGAATGAGCTCTCTATCCCATGCAGGTTTCCTCTTATGAGAGTTCTCCTCACGAGGTGGATCTACAGGTATTTGTGGATCTTCAACTTCACGATCTGCTTCTGGAATTACTTCATTCATGATGGTGTCTTGAAATTTGGTTTCCTTTGGTTCTTCATGATATTCAACAGGTGCCTTCCTTGATTTGATGAAAGCTGAGTTTTCATCAAATGTTACATCCCTGCTAACATCAATATTCTTGAACCCTAGAAAGTATATTCTGTAAGCCTTCGAGCTTTCACTGTACCCTACAAAGATTCCCTTCTTTCCTGAAGGATCTAGTTTTGTCCTCTTTTCCTTTGGAACATGAGTGTATACTGGGAAACCAAATATTCTTAGATGGCCGACTTCAGGTTTCTTACCATAGAATACCTCTTTTGGTGTCTTGTTGTCCAATATCTTGTGAGGTGTTCTACTCTGCACATATACAGTTGTCCTAGCTGCTTCTTCCCATAGATGCATAGGAAGATCTTGGTCATGTAGCATTTCCCGTGCTGCTTCCATGATTGTTCTATTTTTCCTTTCTGCAACTCCAATCTGTTGTGGATTGTATGGAGTAGTCAACTCCCTCTTAATCCCTGAATCACTGCATAACTTCTTGAAATCACTTGAAGTGAATTCTCTGCCATTGTTGGATCTGAATGTCTTGATCTTCTAATCAATTTGATTTTCCATCAAGGCTTTGAATTCCTTGAACTTATCAAACACTTCATCTTTGTTCTTCAAGAAGTAAACCCAAGTCTTCTTAGAGAAATCATCAATGAAAGAGACATAGTATACATACCCACTCAGAGAACTGGATAACATTGGACAGCATACATTAGAGTGGATAATTTCCAATATTCCTTTATCTTTTCTTTCACTGCTTGGAAATGCCTTCTTAATGTTCTTTCCTTTTTCACATCCTTTGCAAACACCTTCATGCTTTGTCTTGATTTCAGGAATACCCTCTATAGCTTTGCTTGCAATTGGTAGTGCTATATAGTGCACATGTGAAAGCCTTCTATGCCAAAGTTCACTTGGCTCCATGGATTCATGTACCATGGCGTGTTCAGGTTGTCCCTTCAATTTTTACAATTCTCCCTCTTGCTCTCCAATCACTATTGCATCATCTATGGTCTTGCCCTTTGGCCACATGAGTACTTGGCCATCTACAAATGAAACCCTCATGCCTTTTGCATCCAATGCAGATATGGAGAGTAGATTCTTCTTGAGCCCAGGTACATATAGAACCTCTTTCATCTTCAAAGACTTTCCAGAGTCTAGGTTGTAAGAAGCTTCACCACTTCCTTTGATAGGTTATTGGTAGTCGTCCCCAAGTTTCACCTTATGGGGTGACTCATGTTCAGATAGGTTTACAAAAGATTCTTTAAACCTAGTCATGTGTTTGGAAGCCCCGCTGTCAATAAGCCAATCATTACAACCATGAGATATAGTACCTGTGAGAGCAGAGATTAGAACATATTCCTCTTTGCTTGATGAGTCATCACTTTCTGATCTAGCCTTCTTCTTGGAAGGTTCATCATCCTCAGCAGCATGAGCATGATATCCTCTCTTGTTATCCTTCTTCTTGTTGTGGGAGTTGTTGTTGTTGTTGTCCCTTTTGTTCTTGGGACAATCTGCAGCAAAGTGGCCCTTCTCATTACATGTAAAGCATCTTAGATCCTTCTTATTCTTTTGATGGTTGTGAGAGGATCTCTTGTAATGAGAGTGCTCCTTCTTGGGATTGCTTTTTTTGGTGTGAGCTGCGAGAGATTGATCTTCACTTCCCATCTTTTCTTCACAGGCTACAAGCCTAGCCTCTTCTTGTAAACATTCCTCCCACAGTCTATTGAAGGAGATCAACTTCCTTCTTGCACAAATTCCTTGAATAAAGGAATCCCATGACCTAGGTAGGACATTCAATGTGGTCATGACAACTTCACCATTGTCCACTACTTCATCCACAGCTTCAAGTTGTTCCTTGATCTGAGAGACCTTAAAGAAATAAGATTGAATGGTTTCTTCATTCTGAAGCTTTACCCCTTTCAATTGATTCTGCAGAGTCATCTTCTGATTTACGTTCTTCCCTTCAAATAGCTTGGTCAGGGAATCAAACATCTCATTGGGTGTCTTTAGAGATGACACATGTGGTATGAGATGGTCTTTGATAGAATCAGCAATGATCCTCTTTTCCTTGACCAAGTTCTTCTTATGCAAGGCCTTAACCTCTTCTTCTTATGGGATAGGGACCTCAGAACTTATGTAAGTATCTAATTCATTTTCTTCTAGGATTAACCCAATCCTATACTTCCATACTCAGAAGTTATCAGCCCCTTCAAGATTATCCTCAAGCTTGGTGTGGTGAGACATCTTAAAGAGTACTTCAAATGGAAATAGAAAAGATTTAGGCCTTACCACTTGATTTGCAGAAATCTGGATCCGGTGTCAGATTAGGGTTTGTCAGAGAAACCCTAAAAATTCAAAATCTGAATTTCAACTTTCTGAAAGGATAGAAAGATGCACCTTGATGAGATGATCAGCCTGGTATATTCAGAATTTGAAATCTGCAAAGTTTCTCCCTTCGGAAATTCCTTTTAGTCTTCCTAGATTCATTAGGGAGGACCCTGAATTAGGGTTTGAGTTTCCCGGAGCTTCACCCAACCAAAAATCTCAATCCAAAGCTCTAAACTTCGATATTTCCAAGGAGCTTCCAGCTATGTCCTCAGATTTCAGAAATTCCTATTTTTGTGGAAACCCTAAATTTTAGGGCAAAAAATGAAAGTGCCTAGATTTGAATTCTGATTGGACAGAAATATTCTCCTTGATGAGTAGAGTCAATCTACGTTGTTGATTTTCCAAAATATGTGGAGAGAAACCCAATAAACAAGAAACCCTAGTTTCTGCCACTGCACAATGTTGTCTTCTCAGGTTAGCTCTGATACCATGTTAATTTTCTAGCATTAATTCAATATACTCTAGGATCTTTACTGAGAGAATAACATGTACACCATATCAAGTATAACAATGCATATCAATCACACCAAGCAATCACATGAGACAATAGACACACAGAGTTTCACTGGGGAAAACCATAAAGGTGAAAAACCCCACAACTTCCTCAGAGATAGAAAGAGCAATGATACAACCAAAGTACAAGAGATAGTCTTCTACTAGTAGCTACTCATCCTCCTCAACTAGTGCGCCACTTTCCTAGTGATGTAGGAGTGAATAATGAGATGATCAAATAGAGATCTCCCACTCTCTATTTATACATGACCTGAACTTCCTAATAACCTAGCAAGGCCGACTTGTCTAACTCAGTCTAATAACCCATGGTTATACTAATCAGGGTCGACCCCACACTTGGTGGTCTAATAACCCATCACGGCAAGTTACGACACTTGCGACACTTGTCAATACAAATGACGACACTTCCGTATAGAGGAATAATATCATCTCTATAGGAGTACAATATACATAGGTGAAATACATTCTGAAATTACATATACATCAACATTAACCTCCTAAATTATCTAGAGAGGCCCCACACTCTGATCCCAATGAACATATCGGGAAGAACCGGTAGCTCAAGCAAATCAAACGACTATTAGTCAAGGTTATGTGTAGCAAGGACAACTCTAGCCCTTTTCGTGGAGGTCACAACTAAACACTAACTTGATGGTGCCATTTCTTGTTTTACCACTTTGCACACTCTTTTAGTGGTTGAAATGGCCCCTTTTCTTTCCATTTCCTTTCCTTTTGGTGGTATGATGATTGCTTTATCTTTGCAAGATGTATTTGGAACCTACGTTAAAGCCTATAATGACTTCATACATAGGTGATCCAGGGGAAAATTTGCATGCCTTTTTAATAGGTATTTTGTAACTTTTTGTACTTTATTTCTCAAAGAAATATAATATGAATTTCCCTAACAAGATGTAAAAAGAATGACCCGATAATGTTTTTGACAAATTCCATATGGTATGTTTTGACAGTGGTAGAAATATTTGTGGTTGTTGTATAGAATTCTCTTTATCATAAATATGTATCTAAAAAATAAAGAGGAGGATGGGATCTTGATATCTTAGATTGTCTAAGAACCTACCTCTACATGTTTAATATAAATTAATGCCTACAATGTTCGGTAGTGTTCTAGTATTGGCGCTCCCCTTTTTCGTTAGTTTTCCTCTTTTTCCTAAATAAAAAACATGCAAGGCAATCAAATTCATCAATATTATGAGCAAATATCATCACCACCATTGGTGGTTTTTATCTATTGACCCTTCTCCTTTTCCCAAAAACCTGTGAGCCAATTGAAGTTGTTGATCTCCGAATGAATCTAGACCATTGGAAACTTTGAATTGGAAACAAAAACAAAAAACCACTATCAAAATCAACTTTATAAGAACTAATAGGGTTGAAGATAATGATGTCAACCATGAGGGTTAATATTTTTGGAGGGAAAGGGAAAACCACTTCTTCTATCGTATTTTCAACTTACCTCATTGTAGGTTTACTCAAATTTCAAGTGTGGGCACTCATTGGATGCGGAATTAAATTATTCATCGAACAAGTTCCCACTCATCATGCTTTTGGTAGACCCCTAGTAGGAAAAAACTTGAATTACATTTAAAAATACGTATTTAGCGAAAGGAAATACATTTTAAATGTATTTTTCGTTTTTTCCTTCGGGTATTTTAAAACTATGTTGAGTGGGTCACTACAACAAATTTGACATTTAGTGGTGGTTGTCTTCCACCTCCAAAAGTGACTTTTGGAGGCAGTTTTGGCTTTGGAGGCGGTCTTTCCAAAACCACCCCTAATAGCACCGACGCTAAAAGTTTTGACTATTTGAGGCAGTTCTGGAAGAGATCAAAACCGCCCCTAAAAGTGACTTTTGGGGGGATTTACAACCGCCTCCAAAAGCAACTTTTGGTGGCGGTTCTAACCCCCCCCCAAAAGTTACTTTTGGAATTTTAGGGGCGGTTCGAAACCCCCCCCAAAAGTCATTTTTTGACTTTAAGGGGTGGTTTTCTTCCGCCTCCAAAAGTTACTTTTGGGGGCGGTCTTTAAAAAACCACCCCTAAAGTGACATTTGGCGGCGGTTCTGAACCCCCCCGAAAAGTCACTTTTAAGCACGGATATAAACCCCCCTCGTAGGTACCTACGAGAGCGGTTTCGAACTGCTTTTAAAAGTATTTATTACAAAACTTTGGGGGCGGTTTTATACCCCCCTCGTAGGTACCTATGAAAGCGGTTCAACCCCCCCCCCTAAAACTCTTTACAAACCTTTAGCGGTGGTGTTAAACCCCCCTTGTAGGTACCTACGGAGGCGGTTCAAAACCCCCCCTAAAACTCTTTGCAAACCTTTGGGGGCGATTTTAAACCCCCCTCGTAGGTACCTATGGAGGTGGTTAAAACCCCCCCTAAAACTCTTTACAAACCTTTGGGGGTGATTTTAAAACCCCCTTGTAGGTACCTACAGAGGTGGTTCAAAACCCCCCCTAAAACTCTTTACAAACCTATGAGGCAGTTTTAAACCCCCCTTGTAGGTACCTACGAAGGCAGTTCAAAACCCCCCCTAAAACGCTTTACAAACCTTTGGGGGCGGTTATAAAACCCCCTCATAGGTACCTACAGAGGCGGTTCGAAAGCCCCCCTAAAATGCTTTACAAACCTTTGGGGGCGGTTATGAACCCCCCTCATAGTGACATATGAAGTCAGTTTAGAACCCCCCTCGTAGCCATAATAAATATATTTTATTTAAAACATCAATATTGCAATATCATTAGGGCACGAAGGAATCGAACCTTCAACCTCCTGCTTGTAAAGCAGGCACTCTACCATTGAGCTTGAACCCTTTAAGAATTGGGGAAAGGGGCAATATTAACACCAAGATTGCATCATTTGTAATTCTAAGAAAAGACTAATAATCCCAACATTGTTTCTGAGTCAAGAGACCTAAGAAAGTAGTCTGAATGGATCTAACCTTATAATTTGGCTGAACTTGAAAGGTTTCATATGCAGCATTGATTCAATAAAGAAAACAGTAATATAGAAACGTTTTGGAGGACAAAGTTGGCATTCAAGTTCATACACATACTCATGAAGTCTACATCTAACTATAATTTCAAGTATTCATGGATAAGAACAAGCATCTTTTCTAATGGTTGCTTGATGGATCCATGTAAGAGTAGACTTCTCTTAAAATTTATGTCAATAGATCAATAGGTTCTACAATTATAACATATTTAGACCCAACTCAATCCAGTCTGGTGATATAAATAGCATTCAACTACAGGATGGAGAAATACAAAGATTAAAAATTGCATAGAACGGATAAATCTATAAGCTTTTCTAAGATAAACAACTCATAATAATGCATTTATAGATATAGAATACCTGCAACTGATCTAATCACGAATGAACACCATTACTCAAAAGGCGAATGAGATGAAGTGTGTCATTTTCAAAGGACTCCTCAATGTATTTAAACCCTTCTACCTCGTATATTTTTCCAGAGGCAAGAACATAATCCACTAATTTTGCTCAGCACCCAAAGTCAAAATCAAATTTAATATGTTTCCCATTCTAAAAGATGTAGCACAAATAAATAGTAGAAATATCCTTTCAGTTACCATTTATACAATTATAAAGTACATCTTATACAAATATCATATGATATCATCCCAATTTGTAAGGTGGTCAATAAATTAACTATTACACAACCATGATTTCAACAAAATGTTAATGCTTACCAAATCTTAATGCAGGGAAAAATACCCAATGTATAGGATTCTCATAAGTCACTCTAAATGCAGAAATGATCCACATGCAAGATATTCCTCCTTCACTCTAATCCTTGACAGTTTTCATCAATAATTTTCCAAAATTAGAAAAACCACAGTAAGCAAAAATAAAATGAGCTACTTGTTTACCATACTAGAAAATAATAGATATCAAGCATAGTAAGTCATAGAGGATAGTAGAGTCGAATAAGGACTTTGTTCCTTCTTTGAAGGATCTGGAAAACAGAGTAAGAGTTTTATTTAATCCAGTTGAGTCATTTAGATGGATAGCTTATCTTTAGCTTACAGAGCTTGTTAGCTCACAGAAGCTTTTAGGTAGATTAGTGGATCTTAGTTAGCTCGAGGAAGGTTCGATCAAGAGGAACAAGCTCATAGTTTTGACTCTTGGAGCTTACACAGAGAGAGAGAGAGAGAGAGAGAGAGAGAGAGAGGTCTTTGTTTGTAATGATCGATCCAATATTGTATTTAGGTTCAGATAAAGGACCATTGTGAAATAAGATCATATGTCTGTATTTTTGGCTTAATTGAGTTTATTGATTGAGTTTGGAAGCAATTTCCCATTTGAATCATATCTTGTGACCACGTTGACTGAATAAATGTCTTTAGTATTGAAATTTACACAAAGTAGTCAATGGTATTGCTAACTACATTATGTAAAATTCTTTAATAGTGATCAGGGAAGCTTCAAGAGACCTATAGGTGATACTCCCAATGCCTAAAAGGAAACCTATAGGTGATACTCCCAAATAATGTTGAAATTGTATTGATAATAAGGATATATACCTCTTAATCCCGACCCGGTCGGCTACGGGTGTGTTCTCAGGGATATAGAAGGGTTAATGGTCAGCTTCAAAATTGGCCATATGGGGCATGAGACTAATAATGCAGCTGAGCTGGAAGGTCTTCTTCAGGGAATCCAGCTAGCTTGTACCCATAATTGTACTCCCCTTGTTGTGGAGGGTGATGCCCGGATTATTCTCCACATGGCCTCTGAGGTTCACAAGGGAAAACACAGCTCAAAGGTGGCGATGTCGTGGTGGTTGGAGGGAAAGATGGATAATTTAGCGTCTCTGCTATCTCTGGGGTTGGCTATTTCTTTATCCCATGTTAAGTGCAATGGGAACAAGCTGGCGAACCTACTCGCTAACCTTGGGGTGGCGAATCACTTGGACCTAAGCGCCCAAACATGGGAAAACCTACTGAATTCATATATTAAAGACAGATGTAAGGATATTCTTTCCCACGATATGATGAGTCACCATGCTGATGACAGAGGGCGACGTCAGGCGGAGGATCGTACTGCCATGTGGTCCATTCCTGCCTTATTCTTTCTCCCTTCTTTTAAAGGATGATCGATGAGCAATCTTTTCATCCCTTTTGTCATGGATTTTGTTGTCTTCTCACTAACTCGGAAAGGTACTTCTACCATGATTACAGGAGGGAAGGATTTAAGTGAAGCACGATTTTCCATTAATGGACAGTGCGAAAGATCACCACCTTCAGTTGCAGTACAATTTTCCATTAATGGGAAGTGCGAAATTTCACCACCTTCAGTTGCAGTACGATTTTACATTAATGGACAGTGGGTGGTGGAACTCTTTTTAAACCCAAGGAAGGTGGTAGACATGAACGTAGAGTTCATATATTTAGTTTCATGTACCGCCATTGTTTTCTCGCTGTGAGATTGAGGTCTGTAAGAGGTTAGATAGTATGGGTGATCATGGTAATTGGGATAGACATCGTGCCACTGCAGGCCGTCGTCATTCTCGGGTGGGAGAGACTTCTCAGGGTGAATCCGATGGGAATTTCTCTCGTGACCAGCAAAAGGCCCGTTGGGAATCCAAGGCCTTTGTTCGGGATGTTCCCCCGAATCTCCAGAAAGAGATTTGCACTATGGAACAACAACTTTGGAACCAGCTTGATAAGGCGACTTTGGATGTGGAACGTCATTAGACTGCAAATTGGGTCATGGATCTAGGAAACACCGCGGGTCATTTCAGCCTATATGAGCACACCATTGCACTCTATTGGGTAATTAAAAATATTATGGGTTATGCTCTCCGGGATAGGATGGAGCATCAGTTTGTAAATGAGATGCTCAGCTATGAAATAAGCATTCTGGAGGAAACCAGGGCCGTCCACCGTAAGCTAGATTTTCTCCTTCAGGCTATGCAGCTTCAACCTTCTCCTGCGCAGCCGGTGGCTTCTGTGGTTCCTCCTCCTAGGTGCTGTCATGATTTCCCCTACATTATGTTCTAAGGTGGCGTGGGGGATGTTTAGTGTTTGGTTTGTTGGGTTTCGGTGTATCGTCTTTCTATGTCTGTTTTCTAAGCTATCCGTTGCTTATGGTAAAGAAAGTCAATAGTGTGGGGATCTGGTTTTCATTTCTATTTTAGGAGGTTTTTTTGTGTAAAGGAGTGATAATGGGAGTCAAAAGGCCTACGTGCACGTGTTTTTTTTAGTTTTGTAGTATCTGTGGTATTCGTCTTTGTAGTATGTATGGTCAGGCAAAGTCCTCTTCGGAGGTGATTTTTTCAGTCAGGTGACTCAGTGTGATGGCAGGGTTATGACCTTTTTGGGTTCAGTTGTAAATCTTTCTCTTTTAATATAAATTTCTCTCTTCTTACTTACAAAAACGAAATAAGGATCGATACCTCAAATTTCAACTCTGATGCCAATAACGTCAGGTGATCTTGGCATCCTCTATGATTTACACAAATATTTCACAGAAATTAGTTGTTACACCATCAATCTGGTATACTTATGGTTGTAATAAATGTGCTGTAATTAAATTTGTTGTAATCAAATACTTTCAATATTTTTCATTACATTGCCTTCCCGTTGTCAATAGTTATCCCGCAATCAACTTTTTTCCTTCAACAAATGTGCAACAAAATCAATTCATAAAATAGACAAGTACAACTGTACTTAAAATGAAGAAATCAACACGTTATAATCAATGAAACGACAATAATAAGATATCTAATTAACAAATTCATTATGGTGATAACTTACAAATATGCATTAGAGAACGATACAAATTGTCAGTATATTGCTTTCCATTGCGAAGACCTGCATATATCATGACAAAATGGTATTTTCATATAAGCGATTGATAGATATGCAAAAAAATGCATAACATATATGAAAATCTAAAAAAATGAAATGAAAATACCTGAATGAGCTTCTCTTGGTTTCAAGAATATCTTATTCTCTACTAAACAGGGCCAACCACATGAAGTTTGAAGCTCATATGGCCCCTCCCCCCCCTCACATCACTCTCAATTCCCCACACCCAATCTATCTACTGTAAAAATAAATGAAAGTTACATAACACAATAAAACGGATAAGATCCATGCATAAACAGTAGCAAAACAAAAAATATATGCATGAAAGGTAAATCCAAGTAATAATCTAAGATATAAATTTTCACAGATACAAATTAAATGAGAACTGACAAATAAATCATGCATGTTACTTACTGAACAACATCCAACCATGTGCCTTCACAATCTTGTCGAACATAATCCATGCCACCATCACCTACAACTTCATCCTCTTTGCATTTCGTCCCTTCAAAATCTATGACACTTGATAAATCTGCATAATCCAATTCATATCTATTACAATTTCTTGATCCCTTCAGAGGGCATGTCACAACTACACACCAGTCATTCTCTACCGGATCTTGTACATAAAATACTTGTTTCGCTTGTGATGCTAGAATAAATGGATCATCTTGCAGTCTTACTCAAGCATCTCTTCAGATTCACCATGGTGAAACCAATTTCATCAACTTTCATTCCATTCATCTTGTGTACATATATCCAATCACATTTGAACAATGGATACTACACCAAATAGTAGTCCAATAACGTTATTTCTTGAATCACTCCATAATATGTTGTCGTTTGATGTATAATGTTTTTATCCTTTGCACTTAATCTCATTAATGTTTGTGCATCTATGCACACACCACTATTTTGGGTGGCCCTGACATTTTCTATGCTTTTAACATGAAATCTACACCCATTGATTAAGTAGCCATCATACTTAGTTACATATTTCCTTGGGCCACGTGCCAACCATTTAAGGGTATCAGAAATATTTTCTTTTCCTTCCACCTGTAAATTTTTAAATGTCGTTAGAAAACCATGCAATTTCAAAATATATTAAAAGAATCTCACCTTCATACATCATAATAGTCTTGATCAATGAAGTTCAATTAAATATAATATGAATAACATATCAGTACCTGTTTTCTTAACAAATCACTAAATTGTTGGTTGTTGAGCTTTTGTAGTAAGACTTCATCTTTTGGGGCTTGGATGTTACTATTGGCAATTTCTTTCAATTGCATCCTATTTTCAAGTAATGTCAATAAACAATTTATGAAAAAATTGTGATATATTATAATAAAAAATTATTTCATAAGTATGTGCTTATTACTTACTCTATCCAAGGTTGAATTTCATCTACGTTGTGCAAGACCCATCTATGGGCTTGTAACAAACTAGTTTTATCTAATTCAATAGAAGTTCCACTAGATAAGGCCTTCCCATATTGTCCAACCTCTCATTCTTCATCATCCCAAGCTTCATTTATACTAGGCATGCTTTCAATATAATCCATACCTTCAACATATCCAATACAAAATTTTATGGATTCCTCCACTGTGTATAAGTTTTCAGCTATGCAGCCTTCGGGCCTATTCTTATTTTTCACATAACTTTTGAAAACTTTCATGTCCTAGAAAAAAACACACAATTTCTAGAGAAATCAAAAGTATGAATAAAGAGTTTCTAGTAATGTATTATTATTATATACACATAAATGTTGGAATTTATGTGGATTTTCACTTAATAAAATTTCACTGACCTTTCAAAAGGGTACATCCATCGATATGCAACTGGTCCACAATAACGTAGCTCTCGCACCAAGTGTACTGTCAAATGTATCATTATATCAAAGAATGAAGGGGGGGAATATTTTTCGAGTAAGCACAAAGTTTCCACAACATCATCTTGTAAGTTATCAAGATCTGTTGGATCCACCATTTTTGCACAAATTCGCCTATAAATGAAGCAAAGCCTACAAATAGTGTTTCGAACTGCTTTTGGTAGCACATGGTGCAATGCTACTGGAAGGATTTGTTGCATGAGAACATGGAAATCATGTGCTTTCATACTATGAAGCTTGATATATTTCATAGATACATGATTTCTAGAGTTTGAACTATATCCATCTGGAACTTTTACCGTGAACAAAACACAACAAAGAATCTCCTCCTTTTTTGAAAGAGTGTGTGGTGTGGGTGGAAGAAATATTTTTTTTCCTTTTTGTTGTGGCCACATGGACCTCCTTATACCCAACTGTTGTAAGTCATCACGAGAATTTTTCCCATCCTTTGATTTATCTTTTATATCCATAAGGGTTCCAAAAATACTTTCGCATACATTTTTTTTCTATGTGCATTAAGTCTAAAATGTGATGCACTAGGAGTTTTTGCATCCAACCATATAAAAAAATCAATGAATTATAACATCAAAGAAAAAATAAACAATATATTCATAATAAACACAATGAAATCCTTCAAGCATCGTACATTTTAGACCTTAAGTTAATGTGTGCACATACCTCCCAATATGGTAAATTGATAAGAAATGACCTTTTCTTCCACACGTCAATCTTCGTATTTTCACCTTTTTTTTTAATTTCTCTTTCTTTTTGTACTTTTAGTCTTTCCCCATTTCTCTTCCCTTCCTTCTGTGTCTGTAAAAATATCTGACACTTGTACAATTATAGGTGCAATGAGATGCTCATACTTCCCATTAAATGGTCCTTTTGTGAACGATACTTATGATTTATTGGAAGATATCTCCTATGTGCCATGTACACACACTTCCTACTACATTTGAGATACATTGAATCTGTGTTCCTTCCACATATAGGGCATGCACAAAACCCTTTAGTCGTGCAACCAGCCATATTTGCATAAGCAGGAAAGCCATGGATTACCCACATCAATATCCCTCATATTAAAGAATGACCTTGAATGAGCATCGTATGTCCTTGGCCCTTCATCCCATGTTAGTTTTAGTTCATTTACCAATGGTTCCAAATAAACATCTATGTCATTTCCTAGTTGCTTGGGACCAAGTATTAACAATGACAACAAACAAAAGCTCATTTTCATGCATAACCATGGCGGAAGGTTATATGTGACTAGTACTACTGGCCATACACTATGACTACTACTCAAGTTTCCAAAAGGATTAAATCCATCCACTTCCATTGCAAGTCGTACATTGCGAGGATCGTTGGAAAAATTAGGCCATTTAGAATCTATAGTTTTCCATGTCGGGCTATCAACTGGGTGGCGCATTATTCCATCCTTACTTGCATTCTCATGATGCCACCTCATTTTATGTGAAATATATGTAGAGTTGTAACAAAAACAGAAAGAATCATATATGCATTACACTACTTAGTAGATTAAAGAAGATGATTTTCTAGTAGATTGGTAGTACATGAAGGTGTATGATATAATGGAATTATAAGAGTTCAAAATAATACCTGTGCATTCTCTTCAACCTCGGTACTATAGGGAAATACCTCAGCACTTTGGTCGGGACACCAGTACGCACCATTTCAGAATGAGCATCAACCTTCCATCTTGATTCGCCACATGTTGGGCATTCATTTATTTTTTCATGTTTTCCCCAATATAAAATGCAATCATTGTGGCATGCATGTATCATTTCATAGTCCAACCCCAATGATTTAATCAAACTTTTTGCAGCATATGTAGATTCTGGAAGTGTATTTTGTATTGGAAGTATTTCTCTTTGCAACTTCAAGAACTAGGTGAAACTTGCATCAGACCATCGATTTCTCACTTTAAGGTTGTACAATTTCACAGTGGCCGATAGCTTAGTGAAACTAGTGCAACCTAGGTACAACGGTGCCTTTGCATCTTCAATTAACTTTAGATATTGATTGATATCATTTTTTTCTTCCATTGATTCTGCTTGGCCATTTTCACAATTCACATCTCGATTTTCATTATAATATTGATAAGCATCATTCACTATTTCAACCATATGATAATCAACCATGGTTTCCTCGTTATGATCGTCATTCTCAAGAACTTCAGTATCATTTGTAATCAATGTTACAAACTCATCATTATGATTATCATATTGATGTCCGACTATGTGTTCATCACCATGTGTAATTTCTCGAGGCAAATCATGCATCTCTGTTGTGTGGCATTTCTTTGTCTTGTCAAATATATAGTCCTGAGTAGGAACTCTCTCTCCATGGAAAAACCAAGTTTTATATGAACTTATTATACCATGAATCATCAAGTGGTCTTGTACTTCCTCAAACGTCAATACTACAACATTGCAACATTTTTTACAAGGGCATCTTGTGGTGTTATTATCCTCTGAATTTTTTTTTGCAAACTCTATGAATTATTCAACCCGACTTGATATTCCTTTGACATCCTACATAGAACCAATTTGCACATCACATAAGAAAAAACCACTACAAATTACAATGAAGACATATGTTATAAAATATCATATTGAAGAATCAAATATAAAAAGTATACCTCGTTTTCAAATATGTCCAATCCCTTTTTTGGCCATTGGAAAATAAAACCAACCCAATTTCTCGAATTGGCTCCTCGAGAGTTGGCCTCTCAACTTCCTTCCAATATATAGTTAGGAATATTCCTGTATTACACCCATATGCTTTCCAAAATAGCCTTTACCAGCACATGACAACCATATATTACACCATACAAGCTTCCACCTTATAATAACCAAATCCAAACATCAATTACATAATATTTTGGTTTTAACTTGGAGCCGAGATAATAATTTTGGGGAAGCTACAGTCTTGATGCTGATCCGAGGATTAAGTATAAAGGAATGTGCCTGCAGCACTGATTAATGCCTATAGATGGTTTAGATTAAAAGCAGGGGAGATCAATGGTCATGAGCCTCCTTCGCGGAAAAATTTGAAGGTCTTTTAAACACTGGCAGGGTGCTAGCCTGCGGGCAGGTCAAGGAAGATCGATGGCGGAAGGCTTAGATCAATGGTAAGAAAATTGTTCGCAATTTAAACATGAGGGAAAAGGGTTATGATTCAAACCCGCAAAATTTTGATAAAGCTCGGCATCTCACAATGGTGCAGATCTAGTGAGATGAAGATCGACAGCTCAGGATTAGTTCGCGGATATGACTTGTGTGTAAAATTAACAGACCCAAAATTCACAAACTCGGTAAAGGGCGCATCTTGGGATGTTCAAGATCCAGGAGGAGAGCAAATCGATGGTTGAAAATGTTTTTGCAGATTAAAGGTAATGTCGAGTTGATGTGTGGTGGGGTTGGAAGCCATGGGGGATGATGCAAGTAAAGGTCAAGGAGATCTATGGATGAGAGTTGATCGTATGGATAGATGGCTGACGTGACTCCATCGATGTCATAGCTGTAATGGTGATATGGCATGTTTATATTATAAAACACCCTTCTACATGAATATTCGCATCCCAGTTGACTTGTGTGAATTGGAAAGCGATAGGAGCGGGTCGTGCAGAGCCAACCAGAGACCCAGAAGCTCCACCCATTTTTCAACCGACTAGGTAGGCCATCCACCTCCACCCTAAACTATTTAAATGGTCGGACCCGTGGTACCCCCAGGATTTGAGCCCCTAAAGATAATTGACCTATTAGAGGATAAAGACTGTGAGGTTTACGATCCCATGCTGAAAAATAGCACCATAGAAACTGCCAAATAAATATTGGAGGTCATAAGGGCCATAGAAGTGGATGTCCATAATATTTATCAATCCTTTTTCCATTTGTTTACAACCAACTAAACCCCTAGTTACCCTGAATTTGTAGACTGGTGTGTCGGCCATTACTCCTCAGACCGAAGAGCAATCATGGATGCCTCAAACTCTAAAATCCTGTGCTATGTAGACGCCCCTACTATTAGTAAATATTTGGCCGTTCCAGGAGAATTCTTCCAAAAATCCCAAAGTTACAGAATGGAAACCCTAATCCAACATTTCCGTCAAGCCCCAGCTAACTTCAAACAGATCTTTTATCATGCTTCCTTGCTACCAAATACCTCCTCTTAAGGCGCACCTTTTCCTGGTGAGGCCAACCTTTTTAGGGAAGAGTTGAAGTGTGTTATCTCCATGCTATCCCAGTTCCTAGGCTTAGAGAATGACCTATACATAACCGAGTCCCTTATAAGTTTGATGTTTGTTCTAAGCACTTGTCCTATCAAGCGAGCAGGCCCAAATTCACTTACCCAATGTGCATGCCTAAAGTTTGATGAAGCCTTGGCAGACAACATCCACTCCCAGCTCATAGAATTCCCTAAGACAAGAACTTTCGGGTTCCAATATTACTTGTTAAAAATGTTCCTGGAAGCTAATGAAGAAAACCTGCAAGCTCCAAAGCTGTAGTTGAATAAGGATATGTATTCAGACTACAAAACCTTCATGAATGATCTTATTGCAGAGATATATTTCATCTTTTTCTAGAAGAGACTGCCTAGGGTACTTCCTGAGATGAAAGACCTACTGCAGCCATCCATGGAGAAGAGGGTTAGGGATTGGTTCCTGCTGAATCATGGGACTGTGATTATATTTTATGGCTACTCCCATGCCCCCTATGTGCTACCTACCTTCCTAACCCCCAGAGTACTCACCTTGGAATTTATAAGACAAAAATTGAAGGTGGAGTGTGAACATTTCTTGGATGACAGGAAGTCTTCGGACATCAGATTTCCATGGACACTAGGCTCCTTCATTGTCAAAAACAAAACATCTCTCCCAGCTATTGAGCAAATGATGGGTGATCTGGGATTCCCATCCAAAGCAGCCATAAACTATGATCCTCACCACATTATATCAGAAAGAAGGAAGGAAAGTAACAGGAAAGGATATGAGCACTTCGAACTGACAGGTCTAGCTGAGATGGAAAACTGGTTAGAATACATTGACAAAGGCCAGTTGGAAGTAGACCCACCAGAAGACTCTTCATCTTTAGCATTCCTTTTTCAAAGTAGCACATCAGCAGTTCCTGGTTCACTTGGTAAACCCCAGCAATATCAAAAGCCATGTCCCTTACCATTCCTCAAGAAAAATATATAAAGGAAGGGTGTAGTGAGCCCATGGATGTAGACAGTGATGTTGAGAGAGCATCAAAGAGGAAAAAGGTAGAGGAGCCTGAGTAACAATTAGTACAGGTACAAGCAAATCAACCCAAGAAAAATCAATTCAGATCCTCGGTGCCATCCTTTGAGGTTAAGAAACATGTGTTCAACATAACACCTACTGGAGCTGCAGCATCAAGCCTAAGCAGGGCCAAGTTACTGGAGGGATATGAGGAGAGCCTAGATACAATCTCAGAAGAAGCTGAATTGTATGTTGATGCAAGAAAAATCTCCAAGAAGGATGTAGCCTTGGTGGCAAGCAGGAACCTTGCCCATAATACCTTGAATCTTTCCTTAGCCACTAAGAGTAAGGCAACAGAACTAAAAGTACATAAGGAAGACATCCCAGTACCTGATGTGATCAATCTGCACAAGGGGATAGGTGAATTCATCTATAAAAATTTATTGAGGGATGCCATAGAACTATCAAAAGTGCAGGCCAGCAAAACCAAAGTGAAAAAGCAGTTGGGATTGGAAAAGGCGGAGAACAAGAGCCTGAAGGCACAAGTGAAAAAGTTCTAGGCTTCACTATTGGCCACTAAAACTCAAGAAGATAAAAGGGCTAGCATTCAAAATCTATTAGATGAAAAATATCAAGAAATTATGTCACTAAAGAAGAAATTGAAGATTCCAGCTGCCCAACTGGTGAATGCACCAGAAATTGCAAAACTAGAAGAGGAAAAGGAAGAGTTGCAAGGTAAGTTGACTAATTGTAAATCCAGGCTAGTAGAGTTTGAAGAAAGAGAGAAAAAGTGGCAAGTAGATATGAAATTGATAATGGACAGTGAGGAAGCTTTGAAGGCTAAAGTTGAAGGGCTTGAGAAAAAGTTGAAAGACAAAGAACAAGAGATAGAAGCCATGGTCCCACCCTCGGTGGAGGATGGAGATTTTTCTATTGTAGGGGAAACAGCCAAGGCAAGTCTGGATGATGTAGAAGTGGCAAGATTGAAAAAGAAGAATTCCAACCTCAAGACCATGCGGGATAATGTCGAAAGGGACAAAGAGGCTGCAAAGAAAGACAAGAAAGGTTGGGAAACCAAGTACCAAGCAATGCAAGGTGATTATGACAAGCTAAAGTAGCAAGTTATAAGGAAAACTACATTGCAGGAGGCAAAGAAGATCATCTGGAATGATGTTATTGTACAGGTAGAGGATCTGAGGCCATATTTGGACTTCATGGTAGATAAGGAAGTTGTAATCAAACTGGAAAGGTCAGCTGTCACAGTGGCAAATGAGAATTTAAACAATAAGCCTAAGGATTATGCACAAAATGAAATAGAGTTCTTAAATGCTCCGTCTGAAGAGTAGGCTAAAGCAGCCAATATAAAGGACAGAGTGGCCACAATCATCAACGCTAAGAAGGTAATACTCAAGCACCAGCAAGTGAGGACTGTCCAAGTAGGGATAGATGTCCTGGTTAACCAAGTGAATTTGTTCAAGGAGGCATTTGATCCATTATTTAAGAAAGGTATGCCTATGTTTTGGGAAGAAGATGGAGCCATGAGGACAAAGGAGGGATATAATGGCAAGCTATGGGAGTGCAGATTAGACCAGGAGTGCTTTGCAGATATGGAGCAGCCTCTGGCAGGCAAGACAGTGGTGGAAAAAATGATGAAGGATTTCGAGTTGGTCTCTAAATTTAAAGAAGCTCTTACACTCCTCGTAGGCTATTCATACAAAGAGCATACCGAAATGAGGGTGGCTTAAAGAGCTTGCTGCCTTGGATTTACCAGTAGCCGAGCAGTGGAAACTCATCAAAAAGTATTGGAAGGGAAAACTGAATCTCAGTGCATGAAGCATCAAAGGTAGTGGAAGATACCGAATGGAGGAGCAGTTACCAGAACATTTTGTCTTTTTGCTAGAGTCTGTTGTCCTGTGGTAACTAATTTTTTCAATGTAACTAATTTTGATGCCCTATTTCGAGATATGTCTCGGGGGTAAATTGCACTATAAATGTAACCTCTACGGAGGAGGAAGGGTTCAAATTTCATTTTTGAAGCCTCTGTGCTTGGATTGTAGCTTTGTAAACTTTCTTGGAAGTGTTAATGAAAAGTGTTTTTTTGAGTTTCTAAGATTCATCATTGTGTTCATATTCAGTTTGTGTTTCCTATTTGCGTCATTTTCATATGTGTAAATTATGCTAATGCTTTCTAGAGAAAAACATGACCCTGTCTTGAGCCTGCTAAGGGCTATTGCGACATGGCTTAAGCCTGCTAGGACTGTCGTGACTCGCTGAAAGTGCCTTGAGGACTGTTAAGGGTCCCAAGCCTGTGTAAGAAGGTACCATGACCTACTATGGGTTACTAAGGGTGTCGTGAGGGTGTGTAAATGTGTTGGTAGCAAAATTGTGTACTGCTTGACTAGGATGTGATCTGTTAGTATGGATGGCAGTCTATGTGAGGTCTAGTACGTGGGTCACTACCCTTTATTGGACTAGTTGTGCAACTAATGAAACCCCTAAGCTATGCCTCTCACCCATGTGTTTCCTACCAAGCTGGGACCAAAGCTCACAGAGTTCAGAAAGAATGGAACCTACTCCTGGTTGAGGCCTGATGGAAAAACACAAGTAACCATTGAGTACAAAAATGACAGTGGTGCATGGTTCCTCTACGCATTCACACAATTCTCATCTCCACTCAACATGATGAGACAATGACCAATGAACAAGCTTTATCTAAAGGAAGTGAGAGGGTTCGATTTTTATACAAGGGGGATATGCTTTGGATAGTAAACTGTAATGACCCCCATCAGATCCTGCTGATTTTTCTGGATTATTTGCTTATGTAATTTGGTTAAGGGATTTTGTAAAAACACTTGTCAAAAATACCACTAAGCTATGCCAAATAGTCTTAGTTGGTTTTTGTATTCAATGTACTGCTGATATGTTGATGCAGGAGCATAGGCTCAAGAGGGAGAAGTCATTCATGACTTCAGAAGGTCAAGGGAACTCTTAAGAGACTTAGGGTCTCGTACATTTGTAATTTGTTTTATTTTGTAAACGATGAATAAAATGGATAAGGAATCTAGATCCTTTTCCACATGTAATAGTTAGGATTGAGTTAGTTGTGAGTCATAGGGTTAGCAGATATCAATAAGGACTGTACTCCTTTGTTATAGGATCTAGAAACAGAATCCTCTTGTATTTAAATCAATTCGAGTTATTTTCTTCTCATCTTAGTTAGCTTACAAAGATTGTTGGCTCGCGGAATCTTAGGTTAGCTCACAGAGATTAGGATAGCTCATAGAGGTTTGAGGATAGCTCAAAGAATATTTGATTAGCTCATAGAGCTTGAGAGGGAGAGAAATTCCACATAGCATGAAAGGAGGAATGAGAGGTGTGTGCATAGAAGAGTGAGCGAGAAGTGAACAAGTAGAATTCTCTGTGTGTATTTGAATTTTCGGTGAATTGAATAAAGAACAAAGGATTAGACTCTGTGTGTGGTTTTGATGGATTTCATGTCTTCATATAGTTCTGTAGAAGTATGAATTCATCTCGCTTTCACTCCATATAACCAGTGTATAGACTCTATGGCTTTGGATTTCCATAGTTTCCAAATTGCATAGAAGAATTGATCATGTCAGTGATCAATTAAGTGAATCTTCGTAGAGGGTTAAACCTTAACCAGTCTCTCAAATAAAACAATATTGTAGAGTGGGGATCGATCGTGGGGAAGATCGACGATTTATAGTGATATCGCCGGGTGAAGTTGCAAGCTTTGAAAAACTTTTCATGTGCGTGATATTCTATGGAATTCTCTTAATAACTTTTGGAATCCACCATTGATTTGGTGGGGACACTGATCGAACGATCAAAAATCCATTTCGCCACGAAATTGATAGATCAACGATCGAGATCGAGATCGACGGTGGGGAAGAAGCATTGTGCGAAAACTCTATTCCCGTATTCCGGAAAGAATTCCACTGCGGAAGAAAGTTAGACAATGCGGAAAGAGTTTGTTTCGGATATCAAGCGATTTGAATTCTGTATATTGACTATAATTTTCAGATCTTGATTTTCGTAGCGCTAGCAGTGAACAGTAAATGAAATAGAGATTTCTTTGCATAAATAACAAGGAAAATAAACCCTAAATATCATATTCATATAAATTTGAGTTTACAATGACTGTAAAAGCAGTTCTAAGGTGGACAAACAAATCTGAAATTACTTTAACTCTAACCTGTCGCTTTCTGGGCGTGCAAAATGATTTATGGAAGTGAGCTGGCCTTCTTTGGTGTCTCGATTTTTATTTGGTGTCTGCTAGCTACTCAAAACAACCCAAATATTATTCTTCTCAGACTCCCTTATTATGTCGCAGCACCCTCCTTCACTACCCAGAAACGTTATGCATAGTCGTAACAAGAAGGAAGACTACATTGAGAGTACCCAACAACGCTGTAGTAGATTCCTATAGGTGTCAATATGGATTATAACTCTCTTTTTGGGGATCACTATAGATGTGTGACTGTAAGGATATGCACCCAACAGAAAGTAAATCGGCCTCACAAACAAGACTGTGTCCTCTCCAGACGATGTCACTGCCCACACAGTCCAAACGCGGCCAACAAATCAAGAATATGGCCTCGACAAGATGAAATCGGCCCCTTTGTTACTCCTTTTTTTCAAAAACATAAAAATCAAAAAAGACAAAAAAAAGAATATGCATGAATCTATAGCATCTTATATCTAGATGGGCCTGAAAATTTGTTGTATGTATAACCATGGCATGAGCCTATAATCCTAGGTATAATATAATATTGTTACTTGTTAGACTCATAGGAAGACCCCCTTGGGCTAAACCTTATTATAGAATATGCTATGGGGATGGCACTAGGGAGTACTAGTTTCTTATAATATTCTTATTTTACTTATTGCATAATCGTTTCTAGCTTTTATTCTATTGCTTGTCAAGGATATTTATAACTTACATCGTAGGGAGGCTCTATGGGTTAAATATAAATATGTTTCTAATGTGGAGATATCCCAACCTTTAGACTAAATAATATATGTTGTTAGTATGATAGGAGATCAAGATGTTAAAGTTGTCACCACCATTTTAACATATCAATGTATTTTTAGGAGGAGTTAGAACTGGCTTCGATCACCTCGTTTAATGGCTTGGAAGGTATGGGAAACTTCATTTCCTTTAGAGCTCAATAAATATCACTAGGGAGTGAGTAAATTACTCAAAGGTGCAATGCAATGGCCATAACATTATTAGAGATCACTTGGTTCAAAATTTTCATATGCCACCTGTCATTGACTCTCCAATGACCTAAATAGAAATTCCCATGTAGGCATCTGTAAAAACTACTACACTTCCACCACTAAAATGGTTCATTGAACAATGCAAATACATAAATGAGGTGGAGGCTATAGATTGGCATCACATGATATGTGGTAGATGTAGGGTAGGCATCATTGAAAATCGACTGGAGGGATATCTTAGAAAGTAATCAGATTTTCATTAGGAGAATAGTTTCAATGGTATAATACTGGTCTAAAAAACCTAGGTTAATGGTTCAAATTCCTTTTATCTTTATAAGAATTTCTTATGGTTGGAAGAGGTAATGATAAAAATTCTTAATATTTAAAAGGATTATATAGGTTCTTGTATTTTTTCTCGAAGTAGGACCTTAACCAATGTATTAAATTGTCAAACTTATGGAGAGCATATAGAGAAAATGTAACACCGTATATCTCTTCTCATTATTCTAATATCCCTAGTTACCTAATTGATATGTCAATTAAGAAAGTAGATTTGTAAGGCATATGGTCACCATATAAATTTTAGCTCATATTATTTCCATAAGAAGAGAGATCATAATGAGTCATAAATGTGTGAATGCTTATGATAGATCTCTTTGTAAGGCCGCAAGAAATAATAATGAGTCATATCATGCCAATAGTTACAATTAATAGCATAAAGAGGAAATATCTTGTGTAGAATCATAAGAGAGTCTATGGAAATAGACTAATTTAGTACAATTATTTTATCCTTATGGTATCCTTACTTATTGGCATGGGACCTTGAATGATATATAAGTAATTTGATCAAGTAACCGGTAAATCCACCTAGGTATAAATGCAGTAGATACTGACCAAAAATAATACTATGTTTGGATATTGTAACCTCAACATCTAACCTCAGATGAAAATGACATGATCCCTTATGTGGTAAGCTAAAATTGATTACTAGTCATGCACTTGAATCCATTGAAATTAACAAACTCACTATCCCCATCCTTCTAGTACAAATAAACCTCACAATCAATTCCTTAGAAGCCATGCTTATTACATTATTTAACTTCATGTCATCCACCACGATAGGCTAATATACATGGTGGATTTCATGGTATACCCTCTCAACCTCCTTATTTGTATCAAGTCATTTTCCTTGTGAAATCCATTCATCAAAGGATTGTAAGTATGAATACTTGCTTCACAACCATTTTCCTTCATATGGTGCTCCACTAGTGCAAGAATATAAATGGCAACTTTGCCTCCTTCGCAATGTCCATAAATCAAGGTAGTATATGTTACTTCATTTGGTGTCAATAATTTTCAGTTAGGTGTTGAGGTATTAACCATGGTTGGTGTATGAAGCTCATGCATTGGGATGTAGAGGAAAATTTTAGGCCTAAAGGTCTAACAATGATGTCTCCAACCACCAAATCTAACCTCTTGAGGGGATATTTGTCCTTATAGTCAGAATATGGGAATTGTTAAGAAGTTTCTGAGCATTAGGTATGGGTCTTGGGATCTAGACATGGTTAAGGAATGGAAACTGGGCCTTAGGACGTCCTAAAGAAATATTCTAGGTATATATAGCCAAGAATGATGTGTTGAACAACCACAATGGACCTTTCCACGGTATCTTTGGCCTATGAGTGGAGTTTTTGTGGCACAGTGAGAATTTTAAGACTAATTATAGGTTCGAACACCTTGGATATGGTTGGGGAGAAAAGAGTGGGACTTAGGTCCTAAAGGAAATTCCAGTCATCTTTGGCTAAGAACAATTCCTACAATCACCACACATGACCTCCCTAGAGCATATTATTCATATAACTGGGGATATTAGTGCCATTAGAATTTTTTGAGAACTTGGTATAGATATTAGGTTCCCTAAACATGCTTGAGGGAGAAATATTGGGCCTTAATCCCTGAAAAACCTTTTGAGAATCCATGGCCAAGAAGAACAACTTGAACAAACACACATGGATTCTTGAGAGTATATTTAGTGTTTGAGTAGGGATGTCTATGTCATTAGATGGTTTTGAATAGTAGTTAGGGGTCTCGAGGCTCTATACATAATTAAGGAGGGAATCACATGCCTTATTCCCTAAAGGAATCTTTGAGGTATCCAAATCCATGAACAATATTTTAAAGAAACACACGTCACTATTCTAGGATATTTGTAATGTCCCCATCCCCCTCGGTTCCCTTTAGAGGTGATGGGGGAGCTTTTTAGAATACAACCTGCTAAATTTGTTTCTTCCAAACTATGCACTTCCGTACAGCTGCAATAACTTGGTCCGCAATCCGCAAGTCGGAGTCAGAAGTCGGCATCCCAACGTGCCACTTCAAGAATCACACCTTTGACTTCCTCAATCCATGACGCGGGAGTCAGAAAGTCATAACAACAAATACACGATGTCGAATAAATACGCCTCCAACTTTCGCATTCCACAATCTGCGATGCGGGAGTAGGAAAGTTGGAACACCCAATTCTCTACTTCACCAAATCACGCCTCCGACTTCTATAATCCACAATGTGGGAGTCGGAAGTCGGAACTCCAAAGGTCTCAACTTCGCAAAATCGTGCGGCCTCCAACTTCCACGATCCGCAATATGCGATGCAGGAGTCAGAAGTCGGAACTAATTCAACGCACCACGCTGAGAAATCACGCCTATGACTTCTGAAATCCGCAATCTGCACTGTGGGTTCGAAAAGTCGGAAGTCGACCATATACCACTGTTACTGCCAACTTCTCAGGCTAATAACTTTCTCATCCTAAGTCCATTTTTGGAAAACTTGGTATCATATATTGGAAAGCTCTCGGAGATCCCCATGCAAGTGTATGATCTTCTTCCAAACCTGAGAGCTCTGAATTTTCCTTCTTCCAACCAAGGTGTTTCCCCAATCCTCATCCATACCTCATTACCACTCTGTAAAGAGCTCTGATCCACTCTACCATGTCTCCTCCCTTCATCTGACCCACAGAGGGAACATGAACACAAAAGGGGTTTCTATTTCTCCCCCAAAGTCATAACCGAACATTTTGAACCTCCTGGGCCTCATCAAGACTTGGCCCTATTCATCAATGAACAAATTCATAAAAACACATGCATGCATATGCATACTCAAATAAACACAACTGAATGAAACATGAACAATCAAACATTCAAAACACATAATGAACATGATATAAACCGCAGAGAACAATTACCCTTTTATTGAAATATCCAAGCAACTAACTATGGAATGCAATGTTCCAAGCCAACCATAGGTCTCTGCCCAACCTGTATTGTTTCAACACTCAGAGACTACCCCCGAGATGGGGCTATGTATCCACTAAGGATGAACTACTCAACTCCACTCATAGCCTTAAGCACAGTCAATCAGGGTCATACAGCACACAACTGGATCTGGAAAGCAAGTGGGGATACAGGGTAGGAAGTTTCTAAGTTAATGAGATCAACACACAGAGCTATATGCATATCCAATTGACTTCATATCACATTCCATGAACCCCCATCACCTCCACTCTCAGCCTAAGTAAGGTCCCCTTATCTGCTGCACAGTCCCTCGGGCGCCCCTTTCCTCAGCACTGACCTTGGAAGGTATAGCTTGTCCTGACTACTAAACCAAGGATAAATGAGCCTTCACGGGCTCTACCATGAAGTTTGACCCCCCTGGTCTCTCTCCCACTGTGATCTTCTCTTGGATATCTGCAGTGTTGTGGTTGAAAGGCTCTGTTGCACAATTGTATTTTTGGGCTTCCAAATCAAGGTTTTTCTCTCAATTCCTAGGCATCCAACACTCTCAAAATCACCGCCAAGGTTCCGGTCTAGGGATTCCCCAATGAATTTCACTTCCCACATAGATTTATGAGCGATCTATGCACTTCTAAATGTGGCTTAACTCAGAATCATGATTTCCAGTTTTCTTCCCTACTAGGTCTGCGTCCTACCTCCAAACTCATGCCTCAATGGTCCACAATCGAATGGGGATGATGGAAACAAATTCCCATGAGATGGAGTGGCTTATGGATCGAGCAAACCGATCCCATACCGTGCCTTATGAATTTCAAGGCTACCATACTCCATTACTCTCATGGACTGATTTTCTCACCCACTTCCTTACAGCAGAATTAAATGACGACTAAGATAGTCAAAGGGGTTATCAAGATGAGATATGGAAGCCTAGGGTCCAATCCAAAAACCCTCTCACCTCTCCCTAGTGGATACACATCGCCCCCTCATTTAATTGCATCCATAGCTAGCCCCTTGGTATTTTTATTTGCGTTATAATCATCTACATGTTTTTACAATTTCCATGGCTTACTAGCACATGGATGGCACAACATAAAATATCATCCCTTCAAGGCTAAGAATTCACTAGCGGGGCCTTGGCCTTGATCTCCACACTAGGAATTGTACATCACATATGCACAATGTTTACATTACAAGTCAATACATCCAAAAGGTCCCAGTTAGTATAGGTGGACTTGAATCTATTGAAACAAACTCATTGTCCCCATCCTTCTAAAAATAAGCCTCACAATCAATGCCTTAGAAGCCATGCTTATTACATTATTTAGCTTCATGTCATCGACCACAATAGTCTAATATTTCCTTTCCTTTTGATGCATTTCTTTGGTTCCCTCCTTCCTTCCTTTGGTCCACCTACATGACTCCCAGTACCAAGGTCTTTCCCCTTTTCATTGAAAACCTTAGGAGAAAACTTAGGTGTTTTTGCTATCTATACCAAAAAAAAACACAAAATTTAATTTACCAAAAAAAAAAAAATTTAATAATAAAAAAAAAATGGGACCCCTAACATAACTTTTCAAATTTTATCTCCCGCGGATAGTTTTTTCAAGAAAGGCCGTCGTTTTCTTATTGCACAGGCCAACATTTACTTGCTTTGATTCTGGTATTCAACACCACGAAAGCTGAATCTAAGATGTTGGGATATATTGAGGTGAACTGCATGAGGTGTAACTTAATTTTCACTGCATTCTTGTTCTGCGTCCTGCGTTATTGCAGGTATTTTATCAATCCTTTCGTGAAAACAACATAATAACTAAAAACATTATGTGTTTTCTTTATTGACAAAAATCAAAATAGTGGTGGCTCTTCCTAGCTGAGTCGTGGACTGTTTGACATTCATTTAGCTGGGTTGTGATTTTTGTGTGACCACTAGAGTTGGCCTGCACTTTCCCACTGCTGCAAGACCGTTACCGTGTTCATCTTTGGGGATGCCTGTGTAAACCTTGTCCTACTTGTAGCCTCTAAGGTTGAGGGGTCTTCACTCTTGGAGACTGAGATATCTTGTTGGCTAATGTACATGTCTAGCCTAAACCTACAACATTCTAACCCTCTCTCTCTCTCAAGTTATGACATTTGTTCCTCTTAGCAGATAGTCCTTATAGATAGTATTCCCTTTTACTTTTGAAACTTGTTAGATAGATTAATCGTTTAAACAACTTTCAGTTAGCAATTGAGTGATGATAGACTTTATTTTTTTGGTTACGCAGACTTTGTACAAGTGGAGACATGGAGGTAAGTGATTGTTTGTTATTGAAGTATATCATTATTTTTATTTAATTTAAATTGTTTTTTCCTAATAGAAACGAGTAGTTTTTATATTAATAAAACTATGGTTGAGCCACCCAAGAGGTTACATCTGTGAGTTCTTTGCAAAAAACAAAATCCCCATCACAGCAAATGGGAATACTACTTTTATTTAATTTAAATTTTTAGAACATATTACTTTTTGCTTTAATAACAATCTAAGAGGCTTTGGCTAATCAATACTCTAATCATTTAAAAAAAAACAGAGAAAGCAGATTATGACACGAAATCAAAAAAATCTGAATATGAAATTTTCAAAAAGAACGCGTCAAAATGATCAAATGGGAAAGAAAGGGACATGCATCTCAAAAGGTAAAGGTTTAGAAATAGAACAATGTATTTCCTTATGCAGTATAATGCTTATTTTTATTGTATGATGATGTTAGGCATATGTTTAATAACATTCTTGGCTACATTTACAAAAAATATGAAAATACAAACAATAGCAAAGAAGATTGCACCTTCTATGCCTTTGAATGACTCTACTAGTCCTAACAAAGAAGGAAATGACAAAGATACATTTTCCTCTTTTCAAGAGGAGGAACAACATGAACAAGGTAAGCCCATTAATTCAGATTTTTCTAGTTCTTTATAAGTATAAATCTTATGATTAAGAAATCCATAACACCTTTACGTGCCCTTCTTTTATAGAATATGTTCACAAACAACCATGCCATATGGATAACAGTGTAGAAGGGGAAGATCCCTCGACACAAAAAGAGACGGAGCAACATGAAGAACAAGGTAAGCTCATTAATGTATAATTTTGTAGTTCTTCATAAATAAAAATTTTATGACTTAGAAATCCATAACACCTTTAAGTGCCCTTCTTTTATAGAATTTGTTCACAAACAACAATTCCAACAAGATAATAGTATACGAGGTGAAGATCCCTCTACAAAAGCATCAACAGAGAAATTCAAGAAGAAAGGTAGAGGAGAAACTAAATGTGCAGAAATCAATAACTTGGAGGAAAAGATCAAAATTCATATCAATGAAATGAACCAACCAATTGGTCCAAACTCCGTGAAGCTATCTTCATTACTAGGTGTGCTCGCAAGGGAAATGGTTCCAATCAATTATTCTGATTGGAGGAAGGTTTCAAATCAATTAAAGGAGGACTTGTAGAACATTATTAATGTGATTATTAGAGATGGAACATTATTAATGTGTGTATTTGTTTTCAACCTTTATATTTTTGGATGATTTTGAAGTTTATTTTCAAACGATGTATGACATCTAAAAATGCAATTCTTGTATGTTGCAGGCAAAATTCATAATCCCCCCGGTCCTTAAAGAATATTGTATGAAATCCATTGGCCATAAGGCAAACAGTCATAGATATCGGTTGACCAAAAAATACTGTGACCCTTATGAGTCAACAGAGGAAAGATTAAAAAATGTTCCTCCAATTAGGATAAGTGAGATAGTGTGGAGAGAATTCGTCCTATCACGAACCACCACTGAATTCCTGGTAAGAAAAAAGTTCACATATTATATAATCAAGTTTTTTAGAATGTCTATTGGCTTGTAATGTTGACTTATATATGTTATTTTCAATTGATTTCTATGATATAAGGAAAAAAAACAAGTAAAATAGAGAAAAGGAGAGGGACTTGCATGCCTCTGGACGTCGAGGTTATCAACAGGTCGAAGATGATATGGTAAACAGTTGTGATGATATTTTATCTGATATGAGAAATGTTAGCATATTTTAGTTTCATTGTAATGTCACAACTTAACCATACTATTTTACTTGTTGCAACTAGAAAAAATCTATAGCCTTTGGTGATACAACTACAAGCATTACTAGGGCATACTTATGGAAGAAGTGCCATCAAAAGAAGGATGGCACTCCAATCACACCAGCTGTAGGAGAAACAATAGTATGTTCTCGACCTTTTAATTTAGATATTGATTAAAATTTCATTTTACATGTTGGAAATGTTTTCTCCTATTATCTGATTTAATTGTATGTCAATGTGTTATAGGTCAAATCTGCACTTCTCCATCTGTGATCACATTGCTCTGTCGATCACACAAAAGGACAACATGGATTGAAGAGCTAGGATTGACCTAGATGACTTATGGACTGAAACTACCCTCTTCAGCTGATAAATTCCCTGTTTCTCCTGATGTTTTGACATGTGCGCTACTCTTTGGGCAATAAACCAGTGCACATATCGGAAAATGCCCTACTTTACTCAAGGGAAACCAGCACACACCTTGGAAAAGTTGCAAACGCTTTTTTTAAAACAGTGAAGTTGCATATTGTGCGCTACTATGCCTTGAGAAAATCGCGCACATATTAAGATGAAATCAAAAAATATATTAAGATTACGAATTGGGATTAGTTGAAGTTGGTTCTGCAACTTCCCCAACCTCCCAATTCAACCACCTCTCGATTCCAACTGCCTACCTTGTCCCATAAATACAAGGAGGATCCATGAGAGGCGACTAGATAGAGCTAGACTTAGAAAGAATGCTTTTAGGGTTGTTACGCTGGAGGAAAGTCCCAAGTCATTGTGAAGAGCAGGAGCCCAGGACTCAGTTGCAGAAACATCTTGACATGTCAGGTATATTGTATTGATTCATGTTTCTTTGACAATAAAAAGGTGGAAATACCCTTCCTGTCCCAAATCGAATGTCTATTGGATTTTATGTTTATTTGGATTAGTATCTGATTGTTGTTGATGGTTGATTGTTGTCAATATTCATCATATTTATATAGTTAAGATACTCTGAGGAAGGTTTCCTTTTTGTTGCAGGTTCATCACAGCGGGAGATCAAGTGAAAGCTAGGACTAACCGTCGATTAAAGGTACCTCTTTCGATATCCCGATCTCTTTCATTTGTAGAAAATAGATTGCAATATAATGAATGTATTTACCTGTCAAACCCACCCAAGTTGGTAGTCTCTCTCCTCACTATAAGGTTAAAATCCTGAACAACAGACTGGCGACTCCACTGGGGAGTAACCAGTAGTTATTCTGCTCTAGGAGACCTAGTTTAGGGTTTCTTCCAGTCCCTTTTTCAATTTTTGATTCTCTAAGAAGTCTTGTAGGTATTTGTTACCTATTCCTTACTGCTTGATTCATCACAGTCCACTGTTGCAAAGCATGTTTCTTTCCTTCTAAGACATGTGCACTGGTTTACCCTACTTACAGTAGCACATCTTTCTTGATGAGCGTTGGTTCATGTACTGAACAGTAGCACATCTTTTCTAGTGTGCACTGGTTTCTGCACTGCACAGTAGTGCATTTTCTTGCGTCTTCCAGTTTGCTGTTATGGTTTGAATTCCAGTGGTTGGGTTTCTTTTCCAACCTGTTGCTTTGCCTCCTTGACTGAACCCTAAGACTTCCATGTCTCTTTTGAGTCTTGTTGGCCTCTCTTTAGTCTTTTAGTTTCCTTTTTTCTTGCTTGAGTACTTGTTTAAGTGTATTTACTGCTTTCTAGCCCTTTTTGAAGTTCATGCACTATTCTCTTTTGGACATAGTTGCATACGTTTACCCAAGTTGCTTGTCGCAGTCATACAGACCTGCGTTCTTAACATTTGTTTTCCGTTGCAACATTTAGCACACTTTCACTATGTCTTATCCTCCCCATTAAGGTTTGACTTCAATTTTGAGTCCTTAGGGTTGCTTTCGAAAGGTTGGTTGGTTTAGATACTTTCTAATCATTTTATCAGTTCAGTCCAAGTGAGTCAAATCTTTCTAGTTATCTTTCTTCTGAGTTCGTGTGTTGTTAAGGTCATTCTTGGTTTGCTTGCCTACCTTTTTGCTTGGATTAGTGTTTTCTTAGGGTTTTGATGCTTAGGAGCAACCTTTTTAGGTCTGCCTTTCCGTTACGAGTGTCTCTTTTCCCTGCTTCTTTTACACTTTGTTTCGAAGCCTCAAGTTTTTCTTTTGCAAAAACTTGGTAATTTAAGTCTTCATCAAGTCTTTTGATTCGTTATTTTTTAACCATTTAGGTGTTTGTCTTATGCACACTTTACATTTAGATCTTACTTGCTTTTGTACAAGTTCTCTTTCTTTTACAATTATCAGAAAAGACAAAAAATTGTTCAAGCAGCTTAGTAGTAAGGTCTTTCATTATTTTAAGGTAGCATAGTTTGTTTTGAAATATTAAAAGAAAAATACAAAAAGAAGTTTGATTTTAGGATTGCCTAGTTTTCTATTTTTGAAAGAATACAAACGGAAAAGAGAAAAACTTTTTGTGAATTTGAAAGCTTTGCTTTACATGCACTTTACTTTCATACAAACCATTCCACACACCGCACTACAACCCTTGAGTAACAAGTAGACCTTAAAAATAAATATTAATAAAATTTATTAGCAACATTTTTCTTTTTAGGTATACACATCATCAACTAGCTTAGGCTAGAGTTTCGGATTTAAATCACCTTAAACGATCTGAAACTGGCTTCATTACTCAAAAATCATAGTACGACTTTGTATTAGGTAAATCCATCTTTATCAAATAGTCCTGGGATGCTCTACTCAAACCAAAGTTAAGCACGAGGCCGTGGGAGATTGGAATTGTTGAGGATATCCCCTCACTTTCCTCTCAACCATAAACCAGAGTTGATTCGCATACGGGGATCCTTTCGGACTTCTGGCTTTGCTACCCTACCCATTCATTTCGACTAGGCTGACGACTGTCCCCCCAGGTTGATTCATATTGATGGTAGCCTTAGTATCATACCTTTAGGGCTCTACACAGGTAGAGTGGGAGGGTATTCCCACTTCACCTCGAACAGACGTGGAAGATAACCCTTTGGCAATAATCCCGAGAAAGTGGTTTGGTGATTCAAATGCTTGCACCTAGTGGACCTCCGAAGGATTCCATGTAACTGACCGTCAATACTCGGTTAGTCTGTTCTGGGCACTAATCATCCCCGACTTGCTTCCGAGAGTATTTTCCATCTGTTTGCTTGGTTTGATTACTTAGGAAATTTTGTAGTGGTATGTTGTTTGCTCCTTAGTTGTAGTGGCCACTAGGTTTTTACTTAATTTACTTTTTTTATAGTTGTGGAGGACCAACATCTTTGTCAGTCTCGGAGGTTGCAAAACATTCCTCCTCCCATTGTGGAGCCTCCAACGCCACCGCGACACTGGAGAACGGATTCCTGTGGTTCTTTTGAACTTACGGGTAAAACAGAGGTTCTTGGAGAATCACAACCCAGAACCCCGGATCAACAAGTCTTTGATACTGTCGACATTGAGGACCTAACTTCTAGAGAGTTTAGTACTCCTTTAAACCCTCCTCTTACTGGACCCAACGATCCTTTACTGGTACCTGTTGGATTTCAACAACCTGAGTATAGTACATGTGCTCTTTATGCTGCTTGTTTTTAGTTGGCCTTAGAGATTTCTGGTTTGTTGAGTCGAAAACTATGGAAAGCATCCCGGTGAGCGCCAATCAAGGGACCCCTGTTGAAGGGGCTCCTCGTTCTTTTCCATTCATTGGGAACATTGGTTCTCCCTTAATGGATACCTTGAATCTTATGGGATTCACTATAGGGCTACCGGTTTGGTTGTTTTCCACTCCGAACGCCTTGCATGCTCCCAATGCTTCTCAATTAAGCACCTCACATCAAGAGCATCAAAACCCTATGCCTGCTTCACCAGTAACATCTTCTCCTCCTCCTTCTACCTCACGTGGTGAAAGTAGTAATACTAGTAACCAGCAGTCTGAAAGGAATAGATGGAGGAAGAATAGGAAGAAGATGCCAAAGCAAGGGGGTAGTCACCTAGCCTCTGGAAGTCATGCTGGGGGAACCTACCCAACCTCTAGTGGTCATGTTGGGAGAAAACACTCAGTCACTGTAAGTCATACTGAACCCACCCACCCAGCCTCTGAAGTTCATGCTGGGGGCACCTACCCAGCCTCTGGAGGTCATGCTGGGAGAAAAATTTTAGTGACTGCAAATCATACTAAAAGCATGTCTTCAACCACTATTACTCATGTTGAGGACACGTCATTGATCACTGCTGGTCATATTAATGACAAGTCACCAGTTACTGTGAGTCATACTGGAGACACTGAATCAGCCACTACAAGTCATGCTGAGAAAGTTGACATTGTCGACAAACCTGATAAACAGAAGCTTAAGTTCCCTTGTAAGTTTTACGAGGGAGACCACCTGACCTATTTGTGCCCTGTACTTCCAGAAGTGAAAAGAGTGTGGTCCTTAGTTCAAAATTCTTTTGCTTCTGAGCAACCAGCCAATGCAAGTCATGATGGGGGCAAGCTGTCAGCCAATGCTAGTCATGCTGAGAGTACTGTTGTTGTTAAGGAGTATAAGCTTATAGGACGCAAGACAAAGTTCCCTTGTAAAATTTGTACGGGAGATCACCTTACTCACCTGTGCCCTGCTATTCCAGAGGTACAGAGAGTGTGGTCCATGTCTGAAGGATCCTCTCCTCCTGAATTTTCTATAGATTCCCAACAGCCCGATCAACCTTTGGTTGATGAAGTGGTTGAACCAATGCAATCTTTGGTCAACCCCACTCTTTCTTCGGAGAGTGAAGTGATCGAATCAATGAAATCTTCGATTAATCCCATCAGTCCTTCAGAGACTGATGCACCTGTCCCTGAAGTCTTATGCATTACCAGTTCGGATGTTTCTAAAAATGGGTGCACTTCATCTGTGCCAAGTGAACCCCTACCAAGATCTGGGATCATTTCCTTTGATTGGAATAGTCTAACTGGGCCTCACATTCCTTCTTCTTCACCTTTCCATATAAAGGTTGATATCGGCAACCATGTGGTTCACCAATGTATTATAGATGAAGGAGCCTATATTAGTATCTTACCCCTTATGCTTGGAGAGATTTAGGTTTCCCTAACCTTGTTACAGCTGTTAACTGGTCGTTGACCTTCGACAGAAGACCTAGTGAACCGTTGGGATTCCTCCCTCAAGTACCTGTTACTTTGAGTGGAAAAATAGTCTTAGTTGATTTTATGGTTTTAAAGGATCCTATGGACTTTGATATGATCCTCGGGTGTGATTGCATATATGCTATGCAGGTTGTGGTGTCTACACTCTTTCGTGTGATGCATTTTCCTCACAACGAAAGCATTGTCACTATTGATCAGCTTACATTTTTTTATCCCTCTTATTACCCAACTATAGACCAAGTGTATCCCTCGCCAGTAGGCACTACCATGTCACAATCAAATATTGTGGCATATTAATCCTTGAGTCCAATTGCTACTGAGAAGAAGCCTCTAAATTCATGCATACCTTCTCGGGACTGGGTCCCGGGAATTAACCAGGTGATGACTCCATCTGAATGTTTAGACATGCGTTCTATTTGGGATGATATACTTCCATCTGATGAAGTTTTTCTAGAGTCTATAATGCAGTCTGCCATTCATTTGGACACTGATCCACTTACGAGCATTCTTTCACCTTCACTTCGAGCTCGTTAAAAACAGTAAGGAGGTTACGAGCATTCTTCCACCTTTTCTTCGATCTCATTAAAAACAGTAAGGAGGGTATGAGCATTCTTCCATATCTCCTTTGAGCTCGTTAAAAATAGTAAGAGGTCACGAGTTTACTTTTTGGGCTCGTTAAAACTTTACGAAAAATATATTTATAGAGTTCTTTCATGCTCTTGTTAGAATATTTAAATATGACAAGATTGCCGAGTATAGTTGTCATTTCAGACTTGTTAAAGGATTTGAAGCGACATCCACTTAGGTATAATTTTACCCCTTTTCTGGACTTCTGTGGATCATTTACGAAAAAGGTATACTCTAGTCATACGTGGCTAGAAGAGTTCTTCTCTCATCGTTTTAGAATTTTTTAGGGGAGGAGACTAACTGTATGAAAAAGGACTTTTGGAGCTTTCTTTAGGGTTTTCAGGCTCTCAAAACATGAAAACACCAAGCGAGCACTCACCTACTCGGGTTTGATGTGAAATCCACGAGAGGGTATATAGAGGATTGTTTAATTTTTACAGACTCTATAAACAAGAAAACACCGGCGAGCATATACCAACCCAGGATCGATACTAAAATTCACAGGTAGGTGTATGGAGTTATTGTTTAAGTTTTTTAGACTCCTTAAAATTGAAAACACCGACGAGCAAGAACAGATCTCGGATTGATATTAAAATCCAGAGATCAGTATTATAGAGTATTCTTCTATCTCTTCTTCGAACTCTGTAAACAATGAAGAAGGTCGTGAGTCTTCCTCCCATGGGCTTGTTAAAATTTTTACATGGTTGGGATTATTGAGTTTTCTATCTTTCTTGGACTCATTAAAACAACAAGAAGGAAATTATTTTACCAAAAAGAATAAGGGATAAGAAGGGTATATCACATCCTTTTCAGTTTCAAAGGCAGTTAAGTTAGTCATGTCCTTGAACACAGCACCTACTTGAGTCTTTCACGTCAATTGGGTTTTATTTTTTGACCTTAGGTTGAACCTGATCTCTGAGTTGTTACTCCCCCAGTTGGTTATTCTTCCAACCATATGGAGGGTATGTCAATGTCTCCTACATTGTAGGATTATATCACTTCCCCTTCATGTTGAAAATTGCCTAATTCACTTTGTGTCGTGTTAACTGTTCAAGGATACAGCCTATGTCGGCCATTCTACAGTTTATATTGACTTCATGTGCTGGCCATCCTGGTGTCAGTTTGTTTCATCTTGTTACTTTTCCTACTCCACATCAGCTCATACCTGTGAGTGTTCCTCACATTGGACGATGGAGGATGCATTAAGGCTTCCCTTCCAACAGACTTCTTCCCATCGACTTCAGCTCATTATGCTCTGGGAATGAGGTTTAGATTTTTGGTTAGTACCTTGGGGATTGCAGTCATTAGTGGCAGTTTCCCTTGTTGTTGAATAAATGGGAATACATAAATGTCTCTTATTTGACAGGTTCCTCAAGTGTTCTACTTCAAGTCCACTTATTCACACTTGTTGGATCATACTAGGTACCTTGGGCCCTATTATCATTATCGATGGAATCCCTCATGTTTGTTAATGGTATACATCAATGAACGGTAATCAAACGACACCCCCCATGTTCGACTTCAGCTTATTTATTCGCATGGTTAGGGTTTTTACCTTGGGTTGTTTGGATGAATACCTTGGGACTCTGATAGCATCACCATATTTATGTTATCGCCCAAGCTGCGCAAGACTGGGCCTCACTCACTTTGGCTCTTTATGAGACATAGATCCAGCTTGTTGTTATGGCTATGATCTCTCATTTTGACATGGATCCACACTTGTATTTCAGTGGCCATGCTCTATATATACATCTCCTAGTTATGTATCGGAGATCATGCTACACATCTATATGATGTCAAGATTGTAGTTGCTCTCTGACCTTGATTGTTGTTTCAGGTGTTTTTGTTACTTGGTTCTACGGTTTCTTGCTCCTCCTCTGAAATGGAATTATAATGTATTTCAGCCATCGTTCCCCTCTGACCTCACACATTAGGGGGAATCTATTATAGGTCAAATCTGCACTTCTCCGTCCGTGATCACATTGCTCTGTCGATCACACAAAAGGACAGCATGGATTGAAGAGCTAGGATTGACCTAGATGACTTATGGACTGAAACTACCCTCTTCAGCTGAGAAATTCCCTGTTTCTCCTAAGGTTTTGACATATGTACTACTCTTTGGGCGGTAAAACAACGCACATCTAGGAAAATTCCCTACTTTACTCAAGGGAAACCAGCACACACCTTGGAAAAGTTGCAAACGCTTGTTGTAAAACAGTGAAGTTGCATATTGTGCACTACTATGCCTTGAGAAACTAGCGCACATCTTAAGATGAAATAAAAAAATATATTAATATTACGAATTGGGATTGTTTGAAGTTGGTTCTACAACTTCCCCAACCTCCCAATTCAACCACCTCTCGATTCCAATTGCCTACCTTGTCCCATAAATACAAGGAGGATCCATGAGAGGAGAATAGATAGAACTAGACCTAGAAAGAATGCTTTAAGGGTTGTTACGCTGGAGAAAATTCCCAAGTCATTGTGAAGAGAAGGAGCCCAGGACTCAGTTGCAGAAACATCTTGACACACCAGGTATATTGTACTCATTCATGTTTCTTTGACAATAAAAAGGTGGAAATACCCTTCCTGTCCCAAATCGAATGTCTATTGGATTGTATGTTCATTTGGATTAGTATCTGATTCTTGTTGATGGTTGATTGTTGTCAATATTCATCATATTTATATAGTCAAGATACACTGAAGAAGTTTTCCTTTGTGTTGCAGGTTCATCACTGCGGGAGATCAAGCGGGAGATCAGGTGAAAGCTAGGACTAGTCGTCGATTAAAGGGACCTCTTTTGATATCCCGATCTCTTTCATTTCTAGGAACTAGATTGCAATATAATGAATGTATTTACCTGTCAACCCTTCCCAATTTGGTAGTGTCTCTCCTCACTATAAGGTTAAAATCCTGAACAGCACAATGTTATCAAAAAATTGAACAAGCACAAGTAGAAGTTGCATCTCAAGACTTTGCAGCTAGGGATGATTCCCTTGCCAATGTTAATTTTTGAGCATTAATTCAATATACTCTAGGATGTTTACTGACAGAATAACATTTACATCATATCAATCATATCAAGCATGTCAATCATGTCAATCACAACAAGACACAAACATAAGAGACAATAAACACATAGAGTTTCCATGGGGAAAACCCTAAGGTGAAAAACCCCACAACTTCCTCAGAGATAGATAGAACAATAATACAACCAAAGTACAACCCAAGAACAAGAGATAGTATTCTCTTAGCAGATGATCCTCCTCCTCACCTGTACGCCACTTTTCGAG
The DNA here is from genome assembly GCA_027924585.1 of Larix kaempferi. Taxonomy (NCBI): domain Eukaryota; kingdom Viridiplantae; phylum Streptophyta; class Pinopsida; order Pinales; family Pinaceae; genus Larix; species Larix kaempferi. The sequence goes on along the minus strand of BSBM01001666.1, from coordinate 23,151 downwards.
TGATGTAGAAGTGAGTAATGAGATGTCCAAATAGAGATCTCTCGATCTCTATTTATACTTGTCCTGTCCTACCCAATAAACTAATGCGGCCGACTTGTCTAGCTTATCCTAATAACCCATGGTTAACTTAATCAGGGCTGACCCCACACATGGTGGTCTAATAACCCACTGGCAATTTACGACACTTGCGACACTTTTCAATACAAATGACGACACTTCCGTACAGAGGAATAATAACATCTCTATAGGAGTACAATATACATAGATGAAATACATTCCGAAGTTACATATACATCAACACTCCCTCTTAACTAGGAAGGTATTTCTCGACACAGATCTACTAGCACAAGTCTTCTTCTTTGGATCATCATCACTGGATCATCGTCATCGAATCATCATCATCGTCACTACTGCTGCTATCTCAATCAATCTCCAATCTACTCATCATAGGAAGTTCTACAGAGCCAGTCCTTTTTCATACTGGATGTAGGCCCACCACCTGCAGGTCTTCATCATCACTGGACATACTGTGGAATCCTCAGGACTTATTATGTGAGTCAACAAAACCTCGAAATATCATCCCAGGACTGATTACGAGCACACAGCTCAACCTGTCGGATCTCCCAGGACCTTTTACATGCTACTGCACAACCTGTCCATGGCCATAGAGTATCACGAAGCACAACCCAGATGCACATCACACAGCACTTACATCTATGCCATGGGATAACACATCTACAACCATGCGAGAATGGCACAGCACTTATATTGCATCCATGGGAGAACACATCTACAACCATGCTCAAATGGCCCAACACTTATATCGCAGCCATGGGAGAACACATCTACAACCATGTTCGAATGGCCCCCAACACTTATATCGTATCCATGGGAGAACACATCTACAACCATGCTCGAATGGCCCCAGCACTTATATCGTAGCCATGGGAGAACACATCTACAACCATGCTCGAATGGCCCTGGTAATTACATCACGACCATGGGAGAACACATCTGCCACCATGTCTGAAAATCCCAACAATTACATCGTGACCATGGGAGAACACATCTACAACCATGTCATAAAATCTCATGTGCATCTATGTCTTCGGAACTCATCACACATAATCCAACTGATTATGTAATGTATCCACCTGATACATGTCATCACATATGATCATCCTAATCATCATCACTGCATCATCCTGATGCATGTCATCTGGAGCAACATCATGAAGCTCATCATCCATGATCATCCTGATCATACAATGCATCCACCTGATGCATACCAAGTATATACCTAATACATATCATCATACATGATCCACCTGATCATACAATGTATCCGTCTGATACATACACAGATACATGATCCACCTGATCATGCAATGTATCCACCTGATATATATCAACATACATTATCTACCTGATCATACAAACGTATCCACCTGATACATATACAAATACATGGTCCAAGCATCCAACATGATGCATATACATATACATGATCCAACTGATCATAACAAGCATCCAACATAATTCATACATACATACATATAAATGATCCAACTGATCATAACAAGCATCCAACATGATGCATATACAGAACAGTAACTGGAGCATCATCCTGATGCTCATCATCTAGCGCTTACATCCATAGCCATGTAAAGGATCCTCCTCTCATCATGCTTGGAATGGCTCCAGCAAATGTGTCGATCACTTCTTCCTCGAAGTGTCGTCGATCTGAAGAACACCAAGCCTCTCTCTGAAGTACTCGAACTTCACTTTGGCTAGTGGTTTCGTCAACACATCTGCAATCTGCTCATCCGTCACAATATACAGGAGCTTCACTACTCCTCTCTGCACCATATCCCTGATATAGTCATATTTGATATCAATGTGCTTCGATCTGTCATGGAACACTGAGTTCTCAAACAGCTTCACATAACTTTGGTTGTCACAATAGATACCAGTAGCATCCAATGGAAGATCAAATAACTCAGACAGTAGCTTACTCAGCCATACTGACTCACAACTAGCTGAACAAGCTGCAACATACTTTGCTTTGGCTGTACTCAGTGCTATGCAGGATTGCTTCATGCTAAACCAAGAGATCACACCTGGTCCCATACTGAAGCAGCTCCCAGATGTGCTCTTCCTATCTACAGCACTACCTACCTAGTCCGAATCAACATAACCCTACAGGTTAAACTTTTGATTCGCATCATACTTGAGCCCATAATCAATTGTACCCTTCAAGTACCTCAGAATATGCTTTACAGCAACCAGGTGAACGCCTCTGGGATCCGTCAGGAACTGGCTCAATGTGTTCACCGCAAAGCAAATATTTGGTCTCGTGTTCGTCAAGTACATCAAGGACCCAATCATCTGACTATACACCATGACATCAACCGGATCAGATGAAGCATCACACAGAAGCTTCAGGTTCGATGCCATAGGTGTGGCCATGGCCTTGCAGTCCATCATCCTGAACCTCTTCAGGATCTCCATTGCATACTTCCCTTATCCAAGGAAGATTCCATCTATACTTTGCCACACCTCCATGCCTAGAAAACAGTGCATCATCCCCAAGTCCTTCATCTTGAACTCGACTGCAAGCTTCCTCTTGGTATCGGCAATCAAACTATCATTACCTGTTACAAATAGATCATCTACATACAATAGTAGTATCATAGGATTGCCTTCCTCAACCTTGTAGTAAAGGTTGGAATCCTCTTTACTCTTGGTAAATCCCAAATTGGATAGAAAGTTGTCTATCCTCCCATACCAAGTCATAGGAGATTGCTTCAAGCCATACAAGGCTTTCTTCAACCTGCACACATATGACTTCTTGTCATGTGTCTCAAAACCAAGTGGCTGCTCCACATACACTTCCTCCTCGACTACACCATTCAAGAAGGTTGTCTTGACATCCATTTGGTGTATCTTCCATCTAATCATTGTAGCCAGAGCAAGTACTAATATGATGGAAGTGTATTTGGCTACAAAAGCAAAAGTTTCTTCAGAGTCAATTCCTTTTTTCTAGGAGAAGCCACGAGCTACAAATCTCGCTTTGTATTTCTCTATGCTGCCATCTGCAGCATGCTTGATCTTGTAGATCCATTTGGAAGTCACAATAGACTTCCCTTCAGGTCTTAGGACAACATCCCAAACATCATTCTTCATTATTGATTGGTATTCCTCGACCATGGCATCCTTCCATTCTTTCTTTTCCGTTGCCTCTTCATAACTGGAAGGTTCTTTGTTCATGATATCATAGAGTAAAGCAACATAGCTGGTATGTGATCTGGTCCTCTTCTTTGATCTGTGTTCTTCTTCTAGAATGCCATACCTTTCTGCATCTTGAATGAGCTCTCTAGCCCATGCAGGTTTCCTCTTGTGAGAGTCCTTCTCATGAGGTGGATCTTTAGGTTCTTGCAGATCTTCAATTTCACGATCAGCATCTGGAATTGCTTCAGTCATGGTAGTATCTTGAAATCTGGTTTCCTTTGGTTCTTCATGATCTTCAACAGGTGTCTTCCTTTATTTTATGAATGTTGAGTTTTCATCAAATGTTACATCCCTGCTGACATCAATCTTCTTGAACCTTGGAAAGTATATTCTGTAAGCCTTCGAGCTTTCACTGTAACCCACAAAGATATCCTTCTTTCCTGAAGGATCTAGATTAGTCCTCTTTTCCTTTGGGACATGAGTATATACTAGACAACCAAATATTCTGAGATGGCTGACTTCAGGTTTCTTACCAGAGAAGCCCTCTTCTGGTATCTTGTTGTCCAATATCTTGTGTGGTGTTCTATTCTCCACATATACAGCTGTCCTGGATGCTTCTGCCCACAGATGCATAAGCAAATCCTGGTCATGTAGCATTGCCCGTGCTACTTCCATGATTGTTCGATTCTTCCTTTCTGCAACTCCATTTTGTTGTGGATTGTAGGGAGCATTCAACTCCCTCTTAATCCCTAAATCACTGCATAGCTTCTTGAATTCTCCTGAAGTGAATTCTTGGCCATTGTTGGATCTAAATGTTTTGATCTTCTTATCAGTTTGGTTTTCCATCAAGGCTTTGAATTCCTTGAACTTATAAAACACTTCATCCTTGTTCTTCAAGAAGTAAACCCAAGTCTTCCTAGAGATGTCATCAATGAAAGAGACATAGTAAACATACCCACTCAAATAACTGGAAGACATCGGTCTGCATACATCAGAGTGGATAATTTCCAAGATTTCTTTTTCCTTTATTTCACTGCTTGGAAATGCCTTCTTTATGTTCTTTCCTTTTGCACATCCTTTGCAAACACCTTCATTCTTGGTCTTAATTTCAGGAAGACCCTCTACAACTTTGCTTGCAATTGGTAGTGCTCTATAGTGCACATGAGCAATCCTTCTATGCCAAAGTTCACTTGGCTCCATGGATTCATGTACCATGGCATGTTCAGGTTGTCCGTTCAGCTTGTACAACCCTCCCTCTTGCTCTCCAATCACTATGGCATCATCTATGGTCTTACCTTTTGGCCACATAAGTACTTGGCCATCTATAAATGCAACCCTCATACCTTTTGCATCCAGTGCAGATATGGAGAGTAGATTCTTCTTGAGCCCAGGTACATATAGAACTTCTTTCATCTTCAAAGACTTCCCAGAGTCTAGATTGTAGGAGGCTTCACCACTTCCTTTGATACGATATTGGTAGTCATCACCAAGTTTCACCTTATGGGGTGACTCATGTTCAGATAGGTTTACAAAAGATTCTTTGAACCCAGTCATGTGTTTGGAAGCCCCACTATCAATAAGCCAATCATTACATCCATGAGAGATAGTACCTGTGAGAGCATAGATTAAAACATATTCATCTTCGCTTGATGAATCATCACTTTCTGATCTAGCCTTCTTCTTGGGAGGTTCATCATCCTCAGCAGCATGAGCATGATATTTTCTTTTGTTGCCCTTCTTCTTTTTGTTGAATTTTTTGTTGTTGTCCTTCTTGTTCTTGGGACAATCAGAGGCAAAGTTCCCTTTCTCATTACATGTGAAACATCTTAGATGTTTCCTATTTTTAAAGTGGTGAGAAGGTTTCTTAGAATGAGAATACTCCCCCTTGAACTTGCTTCCCTTCTTGGTGTGAGCAGTGAGAGCTTGATCTTCATTTCCCATCTTTTCTTCTCGGGCCACAAGCCTAGCTTCTTCTTGAGAGCATTCCTCCCGCAGCCTACTGGAGGAGATCAACTTCTTCCTTGCACAGATTCCTTGGATAAAGGAGTCCCATGATCTGGGTAGGCCATTTAGTGTGGTCATGACAACTTCACCATTGTCCACAATTTCATCCACACCTTCAAGCTGTTCCTTGATCTGAGAGACCTTAGAGAAATAGGATTGAATGGTCTCTCCATTCTTAATCTTTACCCCTTTCAACTGGTTCCGCAGCATCTTCCGATTTATGTTCTTCCCTTCAAATAGCTTGGTAAGGGAATCAAACATCTCCTTGGGTGTCTTCAGAGATGACACATGTGGGATGAGATGGTCCTTGATAGAATCAGCAATAATCCTCTTTGCATTGACCAAGTTCCTTTTGTGAAGAACCTTAGCCTCTTCTCCCTCTGGGAGACGGACCTCTTCACTTATATAAGTGTCGAACTCATTTTCTTCCAGGATTAACCCAATCCTATACTTCCATGCTCGGAAGTTATCAGCCCCTTCAAGCTTATCCTCAAGCTTGGTGTGGTGAGACATATTAAAGAGTACTTCAAATGGAAATAGAAAAGATTTAGGTCTTACCACTTGATTTGCTAAAAACTAGATCTAGTCCCGGATTAGGGTTTGTTAGAGAAACCCTAAAAATTTGAAATGTGAATTTCAAATTTTTGAAAGGATAGAAAGATGCGCCTTGATGAGTTAATCATCCTGGTATATTCCGAATTTGAGATCTGCAAAGTTTCACCCTTCGAAAATGCCTTTTAGTCTTCCCGGATTCACTAGGGAAGACCTTGAATTAGGGTTTGAGTTTCCCGGAGCTTCACCCAACCAAAAATATGGATCCAAATCTCTAAACTTCGATTTTTCCAAGGAGCTTCTAGCTATGTCTTCAGATTTCACAAATTTCTATTTTTGTGGAAACCCTAATTTTTAGGGCCAAAACTGAAAGTGCTTAGAATTGAATTATGATTGGATAGATAGATTCTCCTTGATGAGTAGATTCAATCTACCTTACTTCGTTTCCAAAATCTATGGAGAGAAAGACAATAAACAAGAAACCCTAGTTTCTGCCACTGCACAATGTCTTCTTCTCAGGGAAGCTCTGATACCATGTTAATTTTTTAGCATTAATTCAATATACTCTAGGATATTTACTGAGAGAATAACATGTATAGCATATAAATCATATCAAGCATGTCAATCATGTCAATCGCAACAAGAGGCAAACATAAGAGACAATAGACACACAGAGTTTCCGTGGGGAAAACCCTAAGGTGAAAAACCCCACAGCTTCCTAAAAGATAGATAGAACAATAATACAACCAAAGTACAACCCAAGTACAACAGATAGTCTTCTTCTAGCAGATGATCCTCCTCCTCACATGTGCGCCACTTCTTGAGTGATGTAGAAGTGAGTAATGAGATGTCCAAATAGAGATATCTCGATCTCTATTGATACTTGTCCTGCCCTACCCAATAAACTAATGCGGCCGACTTGTCTAGCTTAGCCTAATAACCCATGGTTAACTTAATCAAGGCTGACCCCAAACATGGTGGTATAATAACCCATCGGCAAGTTACGACACTTGCGACACTTGTCAATACAAATGACAACAGTTCCATATAGAGGAATAATAACATCTCTATAGGAGTACAATATACATAGATGAAATACATAGGTGAAATACATTCCAAAGTTACATATACATCAACAGCCAAGGTACTAGAGGTTGATGCAAGAGGACGATGTCGTGGCATTGGATTAAGAGTTACGCCAAATAACGTGTTTGGAAAAATTCCATACAAGGAGGCACTAGCTGTAAGCCAAGCTACAGTGAAAGAAAAAACACAGGAAATCACATCTTTGAAAACAACAATAACTGAACTACTGAAAAGAGTAGAAGATATGGAGAGAGAACATGTGGTCAACAAAGAAAGTGTTAGTGTCCAATTCTTTACTCTTGTCTCAATATACAAGCCTTCACACTAATGATATGACTTCTAATATCTGATTGTTCATTTTGCACAGTGTCCTATTGTACAAAATGCTCATGCTGAAATCACGCCTGTGGTGGAGGTTAGTTGTTTAATTATTATTTAAAATAATATTTTATTTTAATCTTTTGAATATATATATATATATATATATATATTACATTTTGTTGCCTTGACAGAGTAATACAGATGACATAAAAACCCCTATGAACGGACTAATACAAAAGAAATTAACTTCAATGCATACTCCATAATCCCTAGTAAGTATTGAAAAATTTCGTAATTTAGTTCACTTTTATTTTATTTTATCAATATATTGGAAATCATTGTCTATTGGGTCCAGAGTCATGCATCAAAATATGATCAACATTCTGTACAGAAAAAACCAATGGTTCCATCGAAACTGCAAATTGACAAAATGAAAACACTAATTTAGGTAAGATTGTAATTATTTAATCTAGGATCATCAATGTTTAAATTCTTATTTCCATACATCTTACTTTGTCTCATTTATTTGCAGGGTCAAGATAATGCTAATGAGTTGACACCAACTTCCCAATTGGGGCTGCAAGGAAATAAATGCTTTCTCATTGCATTAAACTCAAGGGTTAAAGTTGCAAGGGCGACAATACATAAGACTAACCCAAATGCAATGGTACACTGTGTCCCTGTTGGAAAAGGCTATTATATTGTGAATCCGACAGAAATTTTAGATCCTCTATTTGAAAATATAGCTCTACCGCGTCCCAGTAGCGCATTACATAATCTAGCAGATGCTTTGTTGAGCTTCATTCCTTGGCATAAGGATGACATTGAACTATGTAACTAGTGGTTATACTGTGTGACTAGTGATTTCAATGATGTTGTATCAACTGAGAATATTTGATTTATTGAATATTTATACTTAGATCAGGACATAGTTTATAATTTTTTTGTAGTTCAGGATTAATCTTTATATTTAATTAAAATTTTGGGCACAAGTTGCCATTATATTTCAAGGGCAAAATTTTTTATTTTGTAATACATCAGTATTATATAATCTTCGTTGCATGTGAAATGAGATGTTGTGTTGTGAATATGCGGAATGATCAGCTCGAATCTATTATGGGCTACGACAACATGAAACAACTCAGGCCTGAATGCAACGATTTCATTCAAGACTACTTATGGCTGTAACAGTTCCATTGTAAATCGGCAGCCTGAAGATCGTAGATCTTCATGGCTTCTCAATATTTTTTTAAACGTATTCATGTCATCAAAGTAGAAATGTAAAGAGGCCTTCTGAGCCTGGGGTTGGAGAATTTATAATTGTATAAGCTGAAACAGAGATCTAACTATGATTCATTATTTCTAATACAAGGAGCAGAGTTTCTTATATCTTGGTGTTTTAATCTATGTTAGAAGGCCAGGGCCCACCTTCTCACAGAGATCACCGAGTTAAGTAGGTAGCTTAATTTCTTTCCTATTGTGTGGTGTGGAATTGCATTAGATGTGTTACTGCGAGCTGCAATAGTGAAATGATAATTGCATTATTCTTTGGTAGTTCATGATTACATCCTGAATAGCTGCAACTGTGTGGTGTGACACTCGACTATGTAGATTAGTTTATTTGATGCATGGTGTGTTAGATCAGCTATTACAGCCAAGCTCAACTCTAATTCCTTTCAGTCATTTATTCTTTCTAGGATTTCCAATATTAATCAAATTAGAGTTCAAGCTTACTTCTAGTTTCTGGTTGTTTTTTTATCTTTCTTGAATTCATTAGATTGGACAGATTATGATTGAGTTACAGTAGTTGCTAGAAGAGTTAGATCAGTAAAGATTGAATACTGTAGTTTGAGAATTATAGGATTTAACTTCTTGCAAAAGTAAGTCTAGTTTATTTTATTCCAGGTTACCAACTGATTCAGGAGCAAGGACTTTTCCTTGTCCCTGGTAATTTTTAAAAGGCTGTTGCAATTCTACATAAATTTTTCTGTATATAAATAAATCATTTTCTTTTCTTTTATTTGATTTTATTTTTCAGTTTTGATGGGTTTTTGTCTTTTTAAGAACTCTGAAAAGGTTTTTGCGTGGAAGATCACTCAAATGGAGACAGTCGCAACTCGGGCCAAATGATTGTGGCATTCTGATAGATCCTCCTTTCTGTGAATAACTCCTTGCAAGAAAAGAATGTTGCAGCAATAGTTACTCAGCAAAATTTGGCTTATCTTTTTTTTTCCTACAGATGCAACAATGCAAAATCCCACCCAAATTTCTACTTTTGCAGCTACAACACCATTTCATCTGGATTATCTCGTTTTCCCGTAGCTGCAACACTGCTCCAATCCCGCCCAAGTCTCTTTTTCTGCACAGTTACAACACTACTAGGTTGTCTATTTCCCTTATTTTTTAGTATCTACGAATCCATCAAAATCGCCTATCTATCCCATTTCACGTAGCTGCAACACCGCTAACTATAGCCTATTTCTCTTTACCGCAACTGCAACACCACTAAAATTGCCCATTTTTCCTATCTTTAGCAGCTGCGACTCCGCTAAAGTTGCCTATCCTTCCTATTTTACCACAGCTGCAACAACGCCAAGTTGCCTATTTTTCCTATTTCAAGTAGCTGCGACACCTCCAAAAGTGCCTACTTTTCCCATTTCAAGTAGCTACAACACCTAAATTTCTCCATTTTTCCCATTTCGAGCAGTTGCGACACCTCCAAAAGTACCTATTTTTCCTATTTCGAGCAGCTGCAACAGTGCTAAAATTGCCCATTTTTCCTATCTTTAGCAGCTGTGACTCTGCTAAAGTTTCCTATCCTTTATAATTTAACCGCAGTTCTGACTCCGCTAAAGATGCCTATCCTTCCTATTTTACCCCAACTACAACACCGCCAAGTTGCCTATTTTTCCTTTTTCGAGCAGCTGCAAAACCTAAATTTGTCCATTTTTCCTATTTCGAGCAGCTGCGACACCTCAAAAAGTGCCTATTTTTCCTATTTAAAGCAGCTGCAACATCGCTAAAATTGACCATATTACCTATCTTTAGCAGTTGTGACTCCACTAAAGTTTCCTATCCTTCCTATTTTACCGCAGCTGCAACACAACCGTGTTGCCTGTTTTTCCTATTTAGAGCAGCTACGACACATCCAAAAGTGCCTACTTTTCCTATTTCTAGCAGCTACAACACCTAAATTTGTCCATCTTTCCTATTTCAAGCAACTGCGACACCTCCAAAAGTGCCTATTTTTCCTATTTCGAGTAGCTGCAACACCGCTAAAATTGCCCATTTTTCCTATCTTTAGCAGTTGTGACTCCACTAAAGTTTCCTATCCTTCCTATTTTACCGCAGCTGCGACTCCGCTAAAGTTGCCTATCCTTCCTATTTTATCGCAACTGCAACACCGCCAAGTTGCCTATTTTCACTATTTTGAGCAGCTGCAACATCTAAATTTGTCCATTTTTCCTATTTCGAGCAGATGCAACACCTCCAAAAGTGCCCATTTTCCCTATTTCGAGTAGCTTCAACACCGCTAAAATTGCCTATTTTTCCTATCTTTAGCAGTTGCAACTTCGCTAAAGTTTCCTATCCTTCCTATTTTACCGCAGTTGCAACACCGCCAAGTTGCCTATTTTTCCTATTTCAAGCAGCTGCAACACCTCCAAAAGTGCCTATTTTTCCTATTTCAAGCAGCTGCAACACCTAAATTTGTCCATTTTTCCTATTTTTAGCAGCTACGGCACCTTCAAAAGTGACTATTTTTCGTATTTCGAGCAGCTGCAACACCGCTAAAATTTCCCATTTTTCCTATCTTTAGCAGCTGCGACTCCACTAAATTTTTCTATCCATCCTATTTTACCGTAGCTGCAACACCCCCAAGTTTCCTATTTTTCCTATTTCGAGCAGCTGCGACACCTCCAAAAGTGCCTACTTTTCCTATTTCAAGCAGCTGCAATACCGCTAAAATTGACCATTTTTCCTATCTTTAGCAGCAGTGACTCCAATAAAGTTGCTTATCCTTCATATTTTAACGCAGCTGCGACTCCGCTAAAGTTGCCTATCCTTCCTATTTTACAGCAGCTACAACACCGCCAAGTTGCCTATTTTTCCTATTTCGAGCAGCTGCAACACCTAAATTTGTCTATTTTTCCTATTTCGAGCAACTGTGACACCTCCAAAAGTGCCTATTTTTCCTATTTCGAGCAGTTGCAACACCGCTAAAATTGCCCATTTTTCCTATCTTTAGCAGCTGCGACTCCGCCAAAGTTTCCTATCCTTCCTATTTTACCACAGGTGCAACACCGCCAAGTTGCCTATTTTTCCTATTTCAAGCAGCTGTGACGCCTCCAAAAGTGCCTATTTTTCCTATTTCAAGCAGCTGCAACACCTGAATTTGTCCATTTTTCCTATTTCGAGCAGCTGAGACACCTCCAAAAGTGCCTATTTTTCCTATTTCGAGCAGCTGCAACACCACTAAAATTGCGCATTTTTCCTATCTTTAGCAGCTACGACTCCACTAAAGTTGCCTATCCTTCCTATTTTACTGCAACTGCAACACCGCCAAGTTGCCTATTTTTCTTATTTCAAGCAGCTGCGACACCCCAAAAAGTGCCTACTTTTCCTATTTCATGCAGCTGCAACACTGCCAAAATTGCCCACTTTTCCTATCTTTAGCAGCTGTGACTCCGCTAAAGTTTCCTATCCTTCCTATTTTACCGCAGTTGCAACTCCGCTAAAGTTGCCTATTCTTCCTATTTACCGCAGCAACAACACCGCCAAATTGCCTATTTTTCCTATTTCGAGCAGCTGCAACACCTATTTTTGTCCATTTTTCCTATTTCGAGCAGCTACGATACCTCCAAAAGTGCTTAGTTTTCCTATTTTGAGTAGTTGTAACACCGCTAAAATTGACCATTTTTCCTATCTTTATTAGCTGCAACTCCACTAAAGTTGCCTATCCTTCCTATTTTACCGCAGGTGCAACACCGCCAAGTTACCTATTTTTCCTATTTCGAGCAGTTGTGACACCTCCAAAAGTGCCTATCTTTCCTATTTCGCGCAACTGCCACACCTAAATTTGTCCATTTTTCCTATTTCGAGCAACTGCGACACCTCCAAAAGTGCCTATTTTTCTTATTTCGAGCAGCTGCAACACCGCTAAAATTGCCCATTTTTCCTATCTTTAGCAGCTGCAACTCCGCTAAAGTCACCTATTTTTCCTATTTCAAGCAGCTGCGACACCTCCAAAATTGCCTACTTTTCCTATTTCAAGCAGCTGCAACACCGCTAAAATTGCCCATTTTTTCTATCTTTAGCAGCTGCGACTCCGCTAAAGTTGCATATCCTTCCTATTTTACCACAGTTGTGACTCTGCTAAAGTTGCCTATCCTTCCTATTTTACCGTAGTTGCAACACCGCCAAGTTGCCTATCCTTCCTATTTTACCGCAGCTGCAACACCGACAAGTTGCCTATTTTTCCTATTTCGAGCAGCTACAACACCTAAATTTGTCCATTTTTCCTATTTCGAGCAGCTATGACACCTCCAAAAGTGCCTATTTTTCCTATTTCGAGCAACTGCAACACCACTAAAATTGCCCATTTTTCCTATCTTTAGCAGCTGCGACTCCGCTAAAGTTACCTATCCTTCCTATTTTACTGCATCTGCAACACCGCCAAGTTGACGATTTTTCCTATTTCGAGCAGCTGTTACACCTCCAAAAGTGCCTACTTTTCCTATTTCAAGCAACTGCAACACCGCTAAAATTGCCCATTTTCCCTATCCTTAGTAGCTGTGACTCCACTAAAATTGCATATCCCTCCTATTTTACCACCAAGTTGCCTATTTTTCCTTTTTCGAGCAGCTGCAACACATAAATTTGTCCATTTTTCCTATTCTGAGTAGCTGTGACACCTCCAAAAGTGTCTATTTTCCTATTTTACCGCAGCTGCAACACCGCTAAAATTTCCCATTTTTCCTATCTTTAGCAGCTGCGACTCCACTAAAGTTTCCTATCCTTCCTATTTTACCGCAGCTGCAACACCGCCAAGTTGCCTATTTTTCCTATTTTGAGCAGCTGCGACACCTCCAAAAGTGCCTACTTTTCCTATTCCAAGCAACTACAACACCTAAATTTGTCCATTTTTCCTATTTTGAGCAGCTGTGACACCTCCAAAAGTGCCTGTTTTTCGTATTTCAATCAGCTGCAACAATGCTAAAATTGCCCATTTTTCCTATCTTTAGCAGCTGCGACTACGCTAAAGTTTCCTATCCTTCCTATTTTTCCTATTTCGAGCAACTACGACACCTCCAAAAGTACCTACTTTTCCTATTTCAAGATACTGCAACACCTAAATTTGTCCATTTTTCCTATTTCGAGCAGCTGTGACACCTCCAAAAGTGCCTATTTTTCATATTTCGAGCAGCTGCAACACTGCTAAAATTGACCATTTTTTTGATCTTTACTAGCTGCGACTCCGTTAAAGTTGTCTATCCTTCCAATTTTACCGCAGCTGCAACACCGCCAAGTTGCCTATTTTTCCTTTTTCGAGCAGCTGCAACACATAATTTTGTCCATTTTTCCTATTTCAAGCAGCTGCGACACATCCAAAAGTGTCTATTTTGCTATTTTACCGCAGCTGCAACACCGCTAAAATTTCCCATTTTTCCTATCTTTAGCAGTTGCGACTCCACTAAAGTTTCCTATCCTTCCTATTTTACCGCAGGTGCAACATCACCAAGTTGCCTATTTTTCCTATTTCGAGCAGCTACGACACCTCCAAAAGTTCCTATTTTTTATATTTCGAGCAGTTGCAACAACTAAATTTGTCCATTTTTCCTATTTCGAGCAGCTGCGACACCTCCAAAAGTGCCTATTTTTCCTATTTCGAGTAGCTGCGACACTACTAAAATTGCCCATTTTTCCTATCCTTAACAGCTGTGACTCCGCTAAAGTTTCCTATCCTTCCTATTTTACCGCAGCTGCAAGACCGTCAAGTTGCCTATTTTTCCTATTTCGAGCAGCTACAACACCTCCAAAAGTGCCTACTTTTCCTATTTCAAGTAGCTGCAACACCTAAATTTGTCCATTTTTCCTATTTCTAGCAGCTCCGACACCTCCAAATGTGCCTATTTTTCATATTTCGAGCAGCTGCAACAGCACTAAAATTGACCATTTTTCCAATCTTTAGCAGCTGCGACTCCGTTAAAGTTGCCTATCCTTCCTATTTTACCGTAGCTGTGACTCCGCTAAACTTCCTATCCTTCCTATTTTACCGCAGCTGCAACACCGCCAAGTTGCCTATTTTTCCTTTTTCGAGCAGCTGCAACACCTAAATTTATCCAATTTTCCTATTTCAAGCAGCTGCGGCACCTCCAAAAGTGCATATTTTTTCTATTTCGAGCAGCTGCAACACCACTAAAATTTCCCATTTTTACTATCTTTAGCAGCTGCGACTCTGCAAAACTTTCCTATCCTTCCTATTTTACCGAAGCTGCAATATCACCATGTTGCCTATTTTTCCTATTTCGGGTAGCTGCGACACCTCCGAAAGTGCCTACTTTTACTATTTCAAGCAGCTGCAACACCTAAATTTGTCCATTTTTCCTATTTCGAGCAACTGTGACACCTCCAAAAGTGGTTATTTTTCATATTTCGAGTAGCTGCATCACAGCTAAAATTGCCCATTTTTCCTGTCTTTAGCAGCTGCGACTCAGCTAAAGTTCCCTATCCTTCCTATTTTACCGCAGCTGCAACACCGCGAAGTTGCCTATTTTTCCTATTTCGAGCAGCTGTGACACCTCCAAATGTGCCTACTTTTCCTATTTCAAGCAGCTGCAACACCTCTAAAACTGCCCTTTTTTCCTATCCTTAGCAGCTCTGACTCCGCTCAAGTTTCCTATCCTTCCTATTTTACCGCAGCTACGACTCCGCTAAATTTTCCTATCTTTCCTATTTTACTGCAGTGGCAACACTGCCAAGTTGCCTCTTTTTCCTATGTCGAGAAGTTATGACACATCCAAAAGTTCCTACTTTTCCTATTTCAAGCAGCTGCAACGCCACTAAAATTGCCCATTTTCTTATCTTTAGCAGCTGTGACTCCGCTAAAGTTGCCTATCCTTCCTATTTTACTGCAGCTCCAACTCCTCCAAATTGCCTAATCTTCCAATTTCGAGCAGCTGCGACACCTCGAAAAGTGCCTACTTTTCCTATTTCAAGTAGCTGCAACATCTAAACTTGTCCATCTTTCCTATTTCGAGTAGCTGCGAGACCTCTAAAAGTGCCTATTTTTCATATTTCGAGCAGCTGCAACACTGCTAAAATTGCCCATTTTTTCTATCTTTAGCAGTTGCGACTCCGCTAAAGTTGCATATCCTTCCTATTTTACCGCAGCTACAACACCGCCAAGTTTCCTATTTTTTCTTTTTTGAGCAGCTGCAACAACTAAATTTGTCCATTTTTCCTATTTCGAGTAGCTACGACACCTCAAAAAGTGCCTATTTTTCCTATTTTACCGCAACTGCAACACCGCCAAGTTGCCTATTTTTCCTTTTTTGAATAGCTGCAACACCTAAATTTTTCCATTTTTCCTATTTCGAGCAGCTGCGACACCTGCAAAACTACCAATTTTTTCTATTTCGAGAGCTACAACGCCAATAGAATTGCCCATTTTTACTATTATTAGTAGCTGCAACTCCACAAAAGTTTCCTATCCTTCCTATTTTACCGTAGCTGCAACAACGTCATGTTGCCTATTTTTCCTATTTCAAGCAGCTGCGACACCTCCAAAAGTGCCTACTTTTCATATTTCAAGTAGCTGCAACACCTAAATTTCTCCATTTTTCTTATTTCGAGCAGCTGCGACACCTCCAAAAGTGCCTATTTTTCCTATTTCGAGTAGCTGCAATACCGCTAAAATTGCTCATTTTTCCTATCTTTAGCAACTGCGACTCAGCTAAAGTTGCATATCCTTCCTATTTTACAACAACTGCAACTTCACTAAACTTGTCTATCCTTCATATTTTACCGCAACTGCAACACCACCAAGTTGCCTATTTTTCCTATTTCGAACAGCTGCAACACCTAAATTTGTCCATTTTTCCTATTTCGAGCAGCTGCAACACCTCCAAAAGTGCCTCTTTTTCCTATTTCGTGCAGCTGCAACACCGCTAAAATTTCCCATTTTTCCTATCTTTAGCAGCAACGACTCCGCTAAAGTTTCCTATCCTTCCTATTTTACAGCAGGTGGAACACCACCAAGTTGCCTATTTTTCCTATTTCGAGCAGCTGTGACACCTCCAAAAGTGCCTAATTTCCTATTTTGAGCAGTTGCAAAACCTACGTTTGTCCATTTTTCCAATTTCGAGCAGCTGCGACACCTCCAAAAGTGCCTATTTTTCCTAATTTCGAGTAGCTGCAACACCGCTAAAATTGCCCATTTTTCCTATCTTAAGCAGCTACGACTCGTCAAAAGTTGCCTAGCATTCCTATTTTATTGCAGCTACAAGACCGCCAAGTTGCCTATTTTTCCTATTTGGAGTAGCTGCAACACCTCCAAAAGTACCTACTTTTCCTATTTCAAGTAGGTGCAACACCTAAATTTGTCCATTTGTCCTATTTTGAGCAGTTGCGACACCCCCAAAAGTGCCTGTTTTTCCTATTTTGAGCAGCTGCAACAGCGCTAAAATTGCCCATTTTTCCTATCTTTAGCAATTGTGACTCCGCTAAAGTTACCTATCCTTCCTATTTCACTGTAGTTCCGACTTCGCTAAAGTTTCCTATCCTTCCTATCTTACCGCAACTACAACACCGCCAAGTTGCCTATTTTTCCTTTTTCGAGCAACTGCGACACCTAAATTTGTCCATTTTTCCTATTTTGAGCGGCTACGACACATCCAAAAGTGCCTATTTTTTCTAATTCGAGCAGCTGCAACACCGCTAAAATTGCCCATTTTTACTATCTTTAGCAGTTGCGACTCCGCTAAAGTTCCCTATACTTCCTATTTTACTGCAGCTGCAACACCGCCATGTTGCCTATTTTTCCTATTTCGAGCAGCTGTGACACCTCCAAAAGTGCCTACTTTTCCTATTTCAAGTAGCTGCAACACCTAAATTTGTCCATTTTTCCTATTTCGAGCAGCTCCGACACCTCCAAAAGTGCCTATTTTTCCTATTTCGAGTAGCTGCAACACAACTAAAATTGCCCATTTTTCCTATCTTTAGCAACTGCAACTCAGCTAAAGTTCCCTATCCTTCCTATTTTACCACACCTGCAACACTGCCAAGTTTCCCATTTTTCCTTTTGCGGGCAACTGCGACACCTCCAAAAGTTCCTACTTTTCTTATTTCAAGCAGCTGCAACACCGCTAAAATTTCCCATTTTTCGTATCTTTAGCAGCTGTGACTCCGCTAAAGTTTCATATCCTTCCTATTTTACTGCAACTACGACTTCGCTATAGTTTCCTATCCTTCCTATTTTACCGCAACTGCAACACCAACAAATTGCTTATTTTTCCTATTTATTGCAGCTGCAACACCTAAATTTTTCAATTTTTCTTATTTCGAGCAGCTCCGAAACCTCCAAAAGTGCCTATATTTCCTATTTCAAGCAGTTGTAACACTGCTAAAATTGCCCATTTTTCCTATCTTTAGCAGCTACAACTCCACTAAAGTTGCCTATCCTTCCTCTTTTACCGCAGATGCAAAACCACCAAGTTGCCTATTTTTTCCTTTTTTGAGCAGCTGCAACACCGCCAAGTTGCCTATTTTTCCTATTTCGAGCAGCTGCGACACCTCCAAATGTGTGTACTTTTACTATTTCAAGCAGCTGCAACACCTCTAAAACTGCCCATTTTTCCTATCCTTAGCGGCTCTGACTCCTCTCAAGTTTCCTATCCTTCCTATTTTATCGCAGCTGCGACTCTGCTAAATTTGCCTATCTTTCCTATTTTACCGCAGTGGCAACACTGCCAAGTTGCCTCTTTTTCCTATGTCGAGAAGTTGCGACACCTCCAAAAGTTCCTACTTTTCCTATTTCAAGCAGCTATAACACTGCTAAAATTGCCCATTTTTCCTATCTTTAGCAGCTACGACTCCACTAAAGTTGCCTATCCTTCCTATTTTACCGCAGATGCAAAACCACCAAATTGCCTATTTTTCCTATTCCGAGTAGTTGCGACACCTCCAAAAGTACCTATTTTTCCTATTTCGAGCAGCTACAACACCTAAATTTGTCCATTTTTCCTATTTCGAGTAGCTGCGACACCTCCAAAAGTGCCTATTTTTCTTATTTCGAGTAGCTGCAACACCGCAAAAATTGCCCATTTTTCCTATCTTTAGCACCCGCGATTCCGCTAAAGTTGCCTTTTTCCTATTTCGAACACCTGTGACACCTCCAAAAGTGCCTACTTTTCCTATTTCAAGCAGCTCCAACACTGCTAAAATTACCCATTTTTCCTATCTTTAGCAGTTGCAACTCCGCTAAAGTTGCCTATCCTTCCTATTTTACCGCAGCTGCGACTCCCGCTAAATATGGCTATCCTTCCTATTTTACGACATCTGCAACACCACCAAGTTGCCTATTTTTCATATCTCGAGCAGCTACAACACCTAAATTTGTCCATTTTTCCTATTTTGAGAAGCTACGACACCTCCAAAAGTGCCTATTTTTCCTATTTCGAGCAGCTTCAACGCCGCTAAAATTGCCCATTTTCCTATCTTTAACAGCTGACACTCCGCTAAAGTTGCCTATCCTTCCTATTTTACTGCAGGTGCAACACTGCCAGGTTGCCTATTTTTCCTATTTTGAGCAACTGCGACACCTCCAAAAGTACCTACATTTCCTATTTCAAGCAGCTACAACACCATTAAAATTGCCCATTTTTCCTATCCTTAGTAGCTGTGACTCCGCTAAAGTTGCATATCCTTCCTATTTTACCGCAGCTAAGACTCCGCTAAAGTTGCCTATCCTTACTATTTTACTGCAGCTGCAACACCCGCCAAGTTGCCTATTTTTCCTATTTCAAGAAGCTGCAACACCTCCAAAACTACCTACTATTCCTATTTCAAGCAGCTGCACCATTAAAATTGCCCATTTTTCCTATCTTTAGCAGTTGTGACTCCTTTAAAGTTGCCTATCCTTCCTATTTTACCGCAGCTGTAGCACCGCCAAGTTGCCTATTTTTCCTATTTCGAGCAACTACGACACCCTCCAAAAGTGCCTACTTTTCCTATTTCAAGCTGCTGCAACACCTAAATTTGTCCATTTTTCCTATTTCAAGCAGCTGCGACACCTCCAAAAGTGCCTATTTTTCATATTTCAAGTAGCTGCAACACCGCTAAAATTAACCATTTTTCCGATCTTTAGTAGCTACGACTCCGTTAAAGTTGTCTATCCTTCCTATTTTACCACAGCTGCAACACCCGCCAAGTTGCCTATTTTTCCTTTTTCGAGCAGCTGCAACACATAAATTTGTCCATTTTTCCTATTTCGAGCAGTTGCGACACCTCCAAAAGTGTCTATTTTCCTATTTTACCGCAGCTGCAACACCGTTAAAATTTCCCATTTTTCCTATCTTTAGCAGATGTGACTCCGCTAAAGTTGCCTATCCTTCCTATTTTACCGCAGCTGCAACACCTCCAATTTGCCTAATTTTCCAATTTCGATTTGCTGCGACACCTCCAAAAGTGCCTACTTTTCCTATTTCAAGTAGCTGCAACATCTAAATTTGTCCATTTTTCCTATTTCGAGTACCTGCGAGACCTCTAAAAACTGCCTATTTTTCATATTTCGAGCAACTGCAACACTGCTAAAATTTTCCATTTTTTTCTATCTTTAGTAGCTGCGACTCCGCTAAAGTTGCCTATTTCGACTCCTATTTCGAGTAGCTGCGAATCCTATTTCGAGTAGCTGCAATACCGCTAAAATTGCTCATTTTTCCTATCTTTAGCAATTGCGACTCCGCTAAAGTTGCATATCCTTCCTATTTTACAGCAACTGCAACTTCACTAAAGTTGTCTATCCTTCATATTTTACCGCCGCTGCATCACCGCCAAGTTGCCTATTTTTCCTATTTCGAGCAGCTGCAACACTTAAATTTGTCCATTTTTCCTATTTCGAGCAGCTGCGACACCTCCAAAAGTGCCTCTTTTTCCCATTTCGAGCAGCTGCAACATCGCTAAAATTGCCCATTTTTCCTATCTTTAGTAGCTACGACTCCGCTAAAGTTTCCTATCCTTCCTATTTTACCGCAGGTGCAACACCACCAAGTTGCCTATTTTTCCTATTTCGAGCAGCTATGACACCTCCAAAAGTGCCTATATTTCCTATTTTGAGCAGTTGCAACACCTAAATTTGTCCATTTTTCCAATTTCGAGCAACTGCGACACCTCCAAAAGTGCCTATTTTTCCTATTTCGAGTAGCTGCAACACCGCTAAAATTGCCCATTTTTCCTATCTTAAGTAGCTACGACTCCTCAAAAGTTGCCTAGCCTTCCTATTTTATTGCAGCTACAAGACCTCCAAGTTGCCTATTTTTCCTATTTTGAGTAGCTGCAACACCTCCAAAAGTACCTACTTTTCCTATTTCAAGCAGGTGCAACACCTAAATTTGTCCATTTGTCCTATTTCGAGCAATTGCGACACCTCCAAAAGTGCCTGTTTTTCCTATTTTGAGCAGCTACAACAGCGCTAAAATTGCAGTTGCAACTCCACTAAAGTTCCCTATACTTCCTATTTTACTGTAGCTGCAACACCACCATGTTGCCTATTTTTCCTATTTCGAGCAACTGCGACACCTCCAAAAGTGCCTACTTTTCCTATTTCAAGTAGCTGCAACACCTAAATTTGTCCATTTTTTCTATTTCGAGCAGCTTCGACACCTCCAAAAGTGCCTATTTTTCCTATTTCGAGTAGATGCAACACAGCTAAAATTGCCCATTTTTCCTATCCTTAGCAGTTGTGACTCCGCTAAAGTTCCCTATCCTTCCTATTTTACCGCAGCTGCGTCTCAGGTAAAGTTGCCTATCCTTCCTATTTTACCGCAGCTGCAACACCGCCAAGTTTCCTATTTTTTCCTATTATGAGCATCTGCAACACCTAAATTTTCCCATTTTCCCTATTTCGAGCAGCTGCGACACCTCTAAAAGTGCGTATTTTTCCTATTTCGAGGAGCTGCAACACCTCTAAAATTGCCCATTTTCCTATCTTTAGCAGCTGCGACTCCGCTAAACTTGCATATCCTTCCTGTTTTACCGTAGGTGCAACACCGCCAAGTTGCCTATTTTTCCTATTTCGAGCAGCTGCGACACCTCCAAAAGTGCCTATTTTTCCTATTTCGAGCTGTTGCAACACCTAAATTTGTTTATTTTTCCTATTTCGAACAGCCGAGACACCTTCAAAAGTGCCTATTTTTCCTATTTTGAGTAGCTGCGACACCGCCAAAATTGCCCATTTTTCCTATCTTTAGCAACTGCAACTCGGCTAAAGTTCCCCTATCCTTCCTATTTTACCGCTCCTGCAACACCCGCCAAGTTTCCCATTTTTCCTTTTGCGGGAAGCTGCGACACCTCCAAAAGTTCCTACTTTTCTTATTTCAAGCAGCTGCAACACCGCTAAAATTTCCGCTAAAGTTGCCTATCCTTCCTATTTTACCGTAGTTGCGACTCCGCTAAAGATGGCTATCCTTCCTATTTTACAACATCTGCAACACCACCAAGTTGCCTATTTTTCATATCTCGAGCAGCTGCGACAACTGCAAAACTACCAATTTTTTCTATTTCGAGAGCTGCAACGCCAATAAAATTGCCCATTTTTACTATTATTAGCAGCTGCAACTCCACAAAAGGTGCCTATCCTTCCTATTTTACCACAGCTGCAACAACGCCATGTTGCCTATTTTTCCTATTTCGAGCAGCTTCGACACCTCCAAAAGTGCCTACTTTTCGTATTTCAAGTAGCTGCAACACCTAAATTTCTCCATTTTTCCTATTTCGAGCAGCTGCGACACCTCCAAAAGTGCCTATTTTTCCTATTTCGAGTAGCTGCAATACCGCTAAAATTGCTCATTTTTCCTATCTTTAGCAATTGCGACTCCGCTAAAGTTGCATATCCTTCCTATTTTACAGCAACTGCAACTTCACTAAACTTGTCTATCCTTCATATTTTACCGCAGCTGCAACACCGCCAAGTTGCCTATTTTTCCTATTTCGAGCAGCTGCAACACCTAAATTTGTCCATTTTTCCTATTTCGAACAGCTACGACACCTCCAAAAGTGCCTCTTTTTCCCATTTCGAGCAGCTGCAACATCGCTAAAATTCCCCATTTTTCCTATCTTTAGCAGCTACGACTCCGCTAAAGTTTCCTATCCTTCCTATTTTACCGCAGGTGCAACACCACCAAGTTGCCTATTTTTCCTATTTCGAGCAGCTGTGACACCACCAAAAGTGCCTAATTTTCCTATTTTGAGTAGTTGCAACACCTAAGTTTGTCCATTTTTTCGAATTTCGAGCAGCTGCGACACCTCCAAAAAGTGCCTATTTTTCCTATTTCGAGTAGCTACAACACCGCTAAAATTGGCCATTTTTCCTATCTTAAGCAACTATGACTCGTCAAAAGTTACCTAGCGTTCCTATTTTATTGCAGCTACAAGACCGCCAAGTTGCCTATTTTTCCTATTTGGAGTAGCTGCAACACCTCCAAAATTACCTACTTTTCCTATTTCAAGTAGGTGCAGCACCTAAATTTGTCCATTTGTCCTATTTCGAGCAGTTGCGACACCTCCAAAAGTGCCTATTTTTCCTATTTTGAGCAGCTGCAAAAGTGCTAAAATTGCCCATTTTTCCTATCTTTAGCAGTTGTGACTCCGCTAAAGTTACCTATCCTTCCTATTTCACCGTAGTTCCGACTTCGCTAAAGTTTCCTATCCTTCCTATCTTACCGCAACTACAACACCGCCAAG